>OY740781.1:32417312-33017312 GCA_963514005.1 Raja brachyura
GAACTTACCAGTTCAAAGGTTGATCTTTATTTCATGAGGAGTCGAAGTGAGGGATTTCGTGAAGAGCCCGCCGGCGCGCATGCTCGACATACTTCAAAGTAGCGGCGTGGAATCACAGAACCAACAATAGAAATGACTTCGCATAGTATGATTGAATTGACTAAGATTACCAGATGAAGGTGATTGAGGGTTGGGCGAGGAGGGCACGAAATCCCTCACTTCGACTCCTCATGAAATAAAGATCAACCTTCGAACTGGTAAGTTCTCGTTCATCTTACTATTTCATTTCGGAGTCACGTGAGTGACTTCGTGAAGACTTCAAAGCTTCTGTGATTACACGCCCTGGACCACGTCCATGCTGACACACCACTACCAGGGATGGATGGGAGGAACAAACTGGCTCAATAGCTCATACTGCAAAACAAAAGCATATTTATTAATAACAAATCAAAAACCCCTCATGCGGGGACATCTCCACGTTCTTGACCTGCATTCAGCACGGCTTCTGCGAACTGTAGAGGAGCAGCAACAGGCTTGTTATAAAAACGCTGGAACACAGCTTCATTCGCCCATCCTGCTGTGGCGAGAATTTGGTCCATGGGCACCTCCATGACCCTCGCCGCTGACGTCGATGCAGCCCGGGTGGAATGAGACTTGAACACATTAGTGTCGATACCTGACTTACCCAAGACGACTCGAAGCCACCTGGATATCGTCTGGACTGTCACTCGATGATGAGGTCTCTTATGAGTGACAAGCAGGTATCTCTCCATTCCTCTGATGCGTGCCGTCACCTTGACATAGTGGCGGATATGTGAGGCTAAACATAGCCTAGCATCTGCGGGGTATGCCGGGAACTTCAGCTGCAGCCCTGTGCACCCAGGTCTATGCTGCTTTAGTAGCTCGTCAACGAAAAAGACTACTTCTGTAGGGGTAGATGTCATTCTGTCGACACGCAGTTTGTGTAGTGTCTGTACCCTCTGAGCTGAAGTCAGCGCTAGTAACATCACCAGCTTCATGGTGAGTTGGTCCAGTTGGAGCCCTTCCATGGGAGACCACGTCCTGAGCAGGGTTAATACGTCCCTGACATCCCAGGTGATATTATAGCGTGGTGTAGGCGGATTCATATTGAATATACCCCGCATGAGTCTGGACACTAGCCTGTTGGATCCTACCCCAATCTTGAGGTAGAATGATAGCGCACTTCTGGCGCTGTTGATGGCACTGTAACTTAAGTGTTCATCATGGTGCAACCCCGCGAGGAATTCCAGGACGTCGGTTATTGTCACGTCATCGTACGTGATGCGAGAGCGGCTGCAGTAGGCTTCCCACTTCTTAATATGCGAGCGGTATCTTCGCCTTGTGGACTCTCGACACGACGCCCCGATGGTATCCATGGTCCGAGCCGAGAGGCCGTATTGGACTAACGGCCTGTTCAGAACCTGCAAGCCAACAAATTTAAATAGCCATGGCAGGGATGTGGCTCCCCTGACACAGGGTGAGTAACCAATTGTGGGCAACCCTTCAAAAGGACCCAAGGTTCGTTGAGCATGTCAAAGACCACCGGATACCAAGGCTGTGTGGGCCAGTCGGGTATAATAAGGATGCCCTTGGCAGCATCTGCCTGAATCTTTCGCAATACCCGACTGATGAGGCAAAACGGAGGGAAGGCATAGAAAACCCAATTCCCCCAGTCCAGCGAGAATGCATCTAGCGCTATTGCCCCAGGATCTGGTTCCCATGAAACGTAGGCTGGTACCTGATGGTTCAACCGTGACGCAAAAAGGTCAATGTCCGGTTTACCAAATTTGGCTGTGACTTTAGCAAAAATCTCAGGATGCAACATCCATTCAATGTTGTCATTAAATTTGCGTGACCTGGTGTCCGCCACAGTATTAAGCTCACCTGGCAAATAGGTAGCTGAAATCCAAATGTCTCTTTGAATACACCAGAGCCAAATTGAGTTAGCCAATTTGTCACACGAAACTGACCTGGTACCACCCATATGGTTTAAATATGCCACAGCTGTGGTGTTGTCTATTTGGAGACGGACGTGTGCTCCAACAAGCTTGGAACAATATGCACGAAGTCCGTGGAATGCTGCCAGCAACTCCAAATAGTTAATCCCTTGAGTCAACAACATCGATGCCTCAAGGGTGTCCCATCTACCCCCACAACTAGAGCAATTATCAGTAGCTCCCCAGCCATTGGAGCTTGCATCAGTCTGTAAATATACCACCGGATTAGCCTCCCTGACAGGCTTAAATGAGTTGCTAATGTGACACACCCACCATTGCAACTCAGTTATCGCTTCGGACGGCAGCTGCATAGATCGATCGTAATGACCAGCGTTCCATTTTAACGCAGTAATTTTAGCTCTTTGCAAATTCTGATAATGCAAAGGTCCATATCGTGCTGCCGGAAACAAAGCCACTAACTTGCCAATTACTGTGGCTGTATGCCGAATCGATGGTATATTGGTGCCAATTAAATCTCTGCACACCTTAGTGACTTCCTCAATTTTGTTAATTGGTATAGTTATCCTCATGCTCATTGAGTTCACCGTGAACCCTAGGTAATTAATTACCTGGGCAGGGCAGAACTTTGATTTCTCTGGATGGACAATGAATCCTAATTGTTGAAATATATTGACAGCAGCTGCAACACCCTGTTCAGCCAATTGCAGGGTGTGGCCCACAATAAAGACATCATCTAAATAGGCCATAACTATATGATGTCGTTGTCTCAAATAAGCCATGATTGGCTTCACCAATTTAGTGAACAATCTAGGGGCTGTAGTAAGCCCATTAGGCAAAGCCTTATACTGCCAAAGTTGCCCCATCCAGATAAATTTCAAAAACCTTCTATCATCTTTCTGGATGGATACTGAATAATATGCATCCCTCAAATCAATGCATGCCATAAAGCAGCCATGAGAAATCAATGATTTGGCTGTTTCAAACGTATCCATTTTAAAATGAGTATATGTTACAAACGTATTCAAACGGGTTAGATCAATAATGACACGACAGCCTCCATCCTTCTTAGGTCTAGTAAATATGTTCGAAACAAATTCAATTGGCTCATGCACTGTTTTCTCAATCACACCCTTCTGTTCCAAACTTAAAATTTCCTTGTAACCTGCTGCCTGTTCTGCAGCAGACAATTTGAACGTACGACCAGGCATGTGCTGGGATGGAGGAATGTCGCCATTAATAAACTCAATTTTATGCCCCTGAATATTCCGCAACACATACTCATCACCAGTAAAATTACCCCATGCATCCAAAAACAACCGTAAACGACCACCAACATGGGAAGTTAAACAGAGAGAAAAGAGAGAACCAGACCCCCTCACCTCCGTGGTTACCGGCGGTCCTTGACACGTGTGGGTGGCCGTGGAGGTGCTGGGTTGGCTTGAGGGCGCGGCGTCTTCGATTTCCAAAAAGGTCTCTGCCGACCCTGTCCTAAAAAAGACCCTTGGTGCTGGTTCTGGTGTTGTTGTCGTTGTGGAGCTAGAGGGTGAGTCCTCGTCGAGGCACTGGCCGACCCTCGTGAGCGAATGTATGGAGCTTTTGAGCCGGACGGTGTGGGGGCACTCTTAGAGCGCATGATCCCCACCGTTTTGGCTTGTTCGTCAAGCTCTTTGACTCTCTTCGAGAGGTCCTCACCAAAGAGCTGACGGGGCGGCGGCGGTGGTTTGCACAATCCTGCAAACTTCGGGTTGAGTGCTGGGCGAATGCTGTTTTTGCGAAACCCGTTGATTTCGTGCTGGGTCGCGCACAATAAGGCCAGAGCATCTTCCTGGTCCAAATTCAGCTCGTCCTCGTCCACCGACCGCGCAAAGGCGGTAATACCGGCCGTGAGGAGTTTCAGGATCCGCTGCAATTGTAGCTCTTGTTGACGGATAGCCGCACTGATGTTGCCCCATATTGGCGTATTGACCACAGGCACGTTGAGGGAGTTGCAGTTTGATGGAGCCTTGTCGAGCATGCGCGCCGGCGGGCTCTTCACGAAGTCACTCACGTGACTCCGAAATGAAATAGGGTTGGGAGGGAAAAATAGAAATGCCATGATTGAATGATGGATAGACCCGATGAGCCGAATGGGCTAATTCTGCTCCTATGCCTCATGTGGGGTAATCTGGTCTAATTATCTAGTCACCACTATCAATTGTAATCATCCCTTTGACTACTGGGCATCTATCAGATCTTCCATGGGGCCTTTCTACATGGTGATAGTTACTCAGATAGTAAGTGAACTTTGCTACGTGAGAGATCACCAATGCCAAGCTTGACTTTGTTTGGTTAAATCAGCACGTTCTCCAGACATACTTTGCAGTCCTAAGACCTGCTCAGTCAGAACTGCTGACAGTCAACATAGGCCCTCTTTGACTTTGGTGTCAAGAGAGTCAAGAGTGTTTTAATGTCATATGTCCCAGATAGAACAATGACATTCTTACTTGCAGCAGCACAATAGAATATGTAAACATAGGAAACATATATATATATACACATAAACACACACACATATATATATATATATATATATATATATATATATATATATATACATATATATACACATATATATACATATACATATACATATACATATATATATATATATATATATATATATATATATTCACATATACACATACGTACTCACATAAAACAAATAATTGTAGTGCAATAATAATAATAATATTAATAATAGTCTATAGTAGTTCAGAGCTTATTTGAGGTTGTAGTGTTTAATAACCTGATGGTTTAGGGAAGAAGCTGCTCCTGAACCTGGACATTACAGTTTTCAGGCTCCTGTACCTTCTTCCCGATGGCAGGGGTGAAATGACTGTGTGGCCAGGATGGTGTGGGTCACTGATGACGCTGGCTGCCTTTTTTAGGTCAGAGCCAGTGATGGACTGAGCAGTGCACAACATTTTGCAGTCTTCCTCGCTCTAGGAGGAGGAAGATGTAGGTGGATTCCCTCAGGAGGTAGAAGAGGCGGCACCTCACCGCCAAATGTTCCAGGTGCGAAGAGCAGGAGTTAGACTGAACTGCCACATCTGAGCACTATGAAGAGTTGACCATGAGGCAGACGCCCCGCCTTTCCCTTTCCCAGATGCCTTTGTTTAATCCATCGAATGGACAGCTGAGTCTGGGGAGTCGGGGGTGAGCCATGTCTCCGTGAAACAGAACACAGAGCATTCCCTCAGCTCCCTTTGATAAAGCAGCGTTGACCTTAAGGCCTCCACATTATTTTCCAGTGATTGCACATTGGCCAGTAGGATAGTAGGGAGAGGGGGTCGTAGTCCCCTACACTTCAGTCTGACTTGTACTTGCCCGCCAGCCACGTTTCCGGAAACAATGGAGGCCTCCCCGGCATTTCCAGGTACAGTACTTACTGTTCCTACGATCCTCCGCCAGGTTGGGGATTCCCCTATGCTCGGGAATACCCTTATAGTCAGCAGCTCCCTTGCTGCCGGTAGATCGCCGTAACGCTAATGCGTTTAAATGCATTAGCAGCTTGTCAGTTGCAGCGCTGGCTTCTGCTATTTCTTTTATACAGGTAAGCTAATGGGCCTGTCCCACTTACGCGTGTTTTTCAGCGATTAACGGCACCCGTCATAGGCTGTTGCAGGTCGTCGAAAATTTTCAACGTTGAAAATCCAGCGGCGACCAGAAAGATGCTGCAACTCTTTGGGCGACTGAGGCGACTACTCACGACCATGCAGGCGACATCCTGGCGACATGTCGCGGGTGAAGCCTGTATGGTCATGAGTAGTCGCCCGAAGAGTCGTACCTTGTTCTGGATTTTCAACATGTTGAAAAATTTTGGCGACCTGCAACAACCTATGACAGTTGCCAGCAGTCGCGGATAAAGTGGGACAGGCCCATAACTACTATATTTGATGATTTTCTGCAGTGCTGCTGGCAACATGTCACCACAGACAGGCGCCATCTTGGTTGTTGGGTGTGATGTACAATATCCCATGGAACCATTTCAAAAATGTCGAGTGGGATTTTCTTGGCCAACATCCTTCAGCTGTTGTCCAAAATGAATGACCTGGCTTTTTAGTTCAGATGTACATGGAATCTGCCGGTCACCTTTCCTGTATCCTATCAGCCATTACACTGAGAGACATAGAGTCATATAGTGTGGAAAGCATGCACTTCGGCCCAACTTACACACCGACATGCCCATCTACACTTGTCCCATCTGTCTGTAGTTGGCTCATATTCCTCTAAACCTATCTTATGATGGTAACCTATACCTAACTTCAAGAGTGTCTCATCACTTTCGGCAGGTCAAGGCAGGAAACCAAAATGTAAGTCTCTTTTCCTTTATCTGTGACACACTTTCCGACATAGGCAGCAGCTTTAATCCTGCTGTAAACAACAAAAGTAACTGGGGCATCATTGATGATTAAGCAAATTCCCGGAATCAATCTTTCCACCTTCCCAGCTAAGCTCTACGCCTTTTCCGTAGGAGGCACTGAAGAATTTTGCTTGGTGAATTTTAGTCAAATATCACAGCATATCTAAGGCTGTGAATTTTTGAGAACACAATCATCAGTGGATGTTTTACTGCTCATGACTCATGGTGCAGATCATAGTATCCGTAGGTTCTTTGGTAGTGCTCTCGAAGAGAAATATTAGGGATACCAACTACCAACAAAATATGCTGCATTGAAAGCAGCTAACTCACATCTAATGGCAATGCCTGCCACAGGTATATGTTGAGTCTGAAGAAAGGTCTCGATCTGAAAGGTCACCTATCCTTTTTCTCCCGAGATGCCGGACTCGCTGAGTTACTTCAGCATTTTATGTCTAATGTATTCAGCCACATTGACTCTCAATCATACTTCACCGATGAAGAAATTCACTGAGGATGCTACCTCTGAAGGCAACATGCAGGTGAAAATAAGTTTAGCTACCAGCTGCCAGTCTGCATTCGTCCATTGTTTAAATTTTCAAGAACGCCTACTGTAGATTGATATCCTAGTCACGACCTTCAGCATAGAAATGAGGGAATTAAAGCTGTGCACTCAGACTGTCAATCTAAAAAAAAACTGATGGCATGCTTTCAGTGTTGTCTGAGATAATCTGCTCCTTTATGCTCTATAACACCAGTAACAATCTCTGCAATACTATATTCTACATAATAGAGGATCACAAATTATGTCATTTGATATGATGCATTGCAGATGACTAGGGAAGCTGACAAAGACAAGGTAAATGTTTTGTGCTGTTTCCCTTCAATATGATTGAATTTTAATTTTTTTTAAATTAGCTTTTATTTTGACTGATAATAAAGTGGCTTGTTTGAATGACTATATTACAATTTTGATATGAAAAGTTGCAGTACGGCAAAAAAGCCAATCCTGCTGCTGTGCTAAAATATCATACACATCATTGCCTCTGGAATTTTATTTCTTCTGTGCTTTCTATCCTGATGCCCGAGGCATTTCTTTCACTTCACAAATAGAAACATGGTTGAGTAATTAGAATCTTACAATCCAGGGAAAACAATCTGTCCAATCTCACTGCTGCCAGTAATTTCTAATGGAGCTCAAATAAATGCATCGTCAATTTATCATCGGCATTTGCAATCGCATCACATCCTCATTAACGTAGGTGCTATCTGTTCAGTTTGTGTCTGTAAACAAGTGTTGGGAGTGAGGGTTTCAAGAACACCGGTGAAATTCCTTAAATCATGGGCTTTTGCGTATCAGCGCTATTGGACAGGACAAAAGAAATGATTATGCTGGGCTGTGCAGATAACGCATTTAAAGCAAAGAAGGACTTTGTGTAATTAATGATTTAAGAGCACAGAGTTTTAATTCCAACCAAACGATTTTGTACTACTTCTTTATATCCCCTGTTCCTCTCTGTTCTTCTGCAAGCAGTAACTCAGGCTAGGTTTTTTTTCAGGTTTCTTAAACTGTAAGGAGGTTCCTCTCCTGTTAGCAGCCTGGTACATGGCACGATTCGAAATAACAATTCAAGCTATCGTTGTTTGTGAATGTGCCATCTGCTCCTCCATTTATTCAGACCCACGCCCTGTTGCATGTCCTAGGTACTTATTCATTTGACCGCCATGGAGATGCTTGGCAGTGGAACATGTTCATCCTTTCCTATGGCCAGGCAGTGAGAACATTCAAAGAGCAAGTTCAGCTAGGCAAGACAGAGCAAAACTACTTCAAGATTGCCCTGACAATGTAACATCATGGCAATCTTTGGAAGAGCCATCCACTTCATTGTTGTTGCCACCATGAAGACAGACTAGCATTTTATATACCTTTCATAGCCTCAACCCCAAAAACCTTCTCAGATTTTATTTTTTAATGTTCAGTCACTTCAGTATTATGAGACATGGCAGACAATTTGCACGTAGAGTCATAAAATCATAGTCGCACAGCACAGAAAAAGGCCCAACTTGCCCATGCTGACCAAGATGCCCTAGTCCAACCTGCCTGCGTTTGGCCCATAACCCTCTAAATGTTTCATATCCATGTACCTGTCCAAATGTCATTAAAATGTTGTTATAATAACTGCCCCAACTACCATCTTTGGCAGCTTGTTCGATATACCCAACACCCTCTGCGTGGAAAATGTTACCCTTCAGGTCCCTATTAAATATTTCCCCCCTTTTCTTAAACCTATGCGCTCTGGTTCTTGATTCCCCTACTCTGGGGGAGTGTAAAAAATATTGTGCATCTATCCCTCATGATCATATACACCTCTATAAGATTACCCGTCATCCTCCTGCATTCCAAGGAATAAAGTCCTAGCCTGCCCAACCTCTCTCTATAATTTTCACATGGCAACCTTCTCTAATTTTGATAATGACCAAATAATCTCCTGTGACTTCGACTGATATTACTCTGAGTTTTGCATTCGTCTTCAAATAATGGTCTGTGCTGGCCTTTGCTGTTGGAAGCAAGTTGGAGTTTTCCACTGCTGCTCTTGCACAGACTGAGTGGATACATTACTTTCTAATGGAGCTGCAAGGGACCCCAGTTTCTGACCTCTCAGAAACAAGCATCAAGCTAGTACTCAGCTGAATGGGCTTTGCATTCAAGCAGTGCACGGTGCTACATCAATGACCTGTGTATTTGTTAGTAGTGAATTTCAGGGATGCCCGCAAAAAAAAATCCTTATTTCCTTGGATTTCTGTTATCCTGTGTGTGCCTTTACTTTGGGCTGATAAGTGTATATTATACATGTGCCAATGTTGAAAGTGTATTTGTTACCGATCTAGAAGACCTACAGCAGCCATCTGAAGGCACTAAAAAAATGTAATGAAAGCTGTCTCCACAAACTCCTCCCGGTTCACAAGAAGAATAAGAAAACCAGCATTGGAGTCCTCTCCCAAGCCAGCATTTCTGAACCCCTAACCACTCTCGGTCAGTCATTTTGAGCAGACCAGGCCATTAACATGTTGCACACCAAACTTATGAAACAGATGCTAGCTCTGGTGAGGATGCAGATTGCCAGACAGAGAGGGAATGTAATTCAGGGTTTTGCACAAAGCCTCCTTGATCAAGTGCAACACCCTTGGTGGCTTCTGCTATCTACTGGTCCATGATTATTCATACTGGTGAAGGAACACTTTAGGTGGAATTCAGAAACCTGAGCTCAAAATAACTGACTGGAAAGAGTCCACCACCTCACCCATCCAGTCAGTGGAAAGTCATCTTTCTTCATGAAGGCCTGTCTAAGAAGAAGATATGTTACTCTTGTTTCGGAAGGAACTGCAGATGCTGGTTTAAACCAAAGATAGTCACAAAATGCTGGAGTAACTCAGTGTGACAGGCAGCATCTCTGGAGAGTAAAAAAGTAACGATGATAATAAAAAAGTAACGATGATAAAGGAAACGGACCATTGTCAGCTGTTTGCTGGGTGAAAACGAGAAGCTGGTGCGACTAGGGTGGGGGAGAGATGGAGAGAGAAGGAATGCAGGGGTTACTTGAAGTTACTTCATTTTGCTCGCATGTGGTCTAATTTAATTTTCTTTTTGGGAGAGGATGCCAGAAAATTAGGTTAGTTTTAGGTTAAGGTTAATTATAGTCAGGTCTACTGAGGTACTATGAAAAGCCTCAGTTTGCATGTTATCCAATCAAATCAGCGGCATGGTGGCACAGTAGGTAGAACTACAGCCTCACAGAGTCAGAGACCCGGGTTTGATCCTGACCTCGGGTGCTGTCTTTGTGGAGTTTACTCACATGGGTTTCATTCAGGTGCTCCAGTGCCCTCCCACATCCCAAGGATGTGTGAATTGGTATCTTAATTGGCCTCTGAAAAATTGCCCTTAGTTTAATTTAGTTTAAGGGTACAGGCCCTTCGGCCCATTGAGTCCGCACTAACCAGCAATCCCGCAACAATTACACTATCCTACACACACTAGGGACAATTTACAATTATACCAAGCCAATTAACATACACACCTATATATCGTTGGGGTGTGGGAGGAAACAGGTGAAAAGCCATGCAGGTCATGGGGGGAATGTACAAATGCCGTACAAACAAGCACCTGTAGTCAGGATTGAACCCGGGTCTCTGGTGCTGTAAGGCAGTAACTCTACCGCTGCGCCACCATGCTGCCCCTATAGTGTATAGGGAATAAATGGGAAAGTGGGATAACGTAGAACTAGTGTGAACAGGAATGTATGAAGCTGGAGATGCTGGTTTAAATCAAAGATTGACACAAAAGTCAGTCTTAATGTCTCCAACTACATTTTACCTCTGTCTGCTTTGTTGTTACCTTCTCCCAACTAACAATGCTTTTTTCTACATTTTTCTTCGTCTTCATTCCCTCTGTCCTGTTTTCACACCTTACACTTCCTTATCCATACACTTCCTTATCTATGGACCTCCCACTCCCCTGACATCAGTCTGAAGAAGGGTCTCGACCCGAAATGTCATCCATTCCTTCGCTCCAGTGATGCTGCCTGTCCCGCTGCGTTACTCCAGCATTTTATGTCTATCTTAGTGTGAACAGGTGCACTCGATGGTCTGAAGGACCTGTTTCCATGCTATATCTCTAAAATCAATACTATATATGAATACAATCAAGCCAAACATGTACAAAAGAGAGAGGGAAGAGTGGAAAAGTGATTTAAATGTGGGCCGTTTGTATCGAATGATAGTAGATCTTCCCCTGGGACCTACACACAAAGAGTCGCCACGCTCCGGCACCCTTCCCCCTGCCTCCACAAGATTTTATTTTTTATCCTGAACAGAAGCAATCTCCTCCATGTCACAACTCAGAGGCTGCACTAGTCAAAGGCTGTAACATTGACACTGGGCAGAGAGAGAGGAGGGATACCCTGTAATAAGAAGAGGATAGAGCGTGCAATGGCGCAGGAGTCTGGGTGCAGAGAGGATGCAGAGATTCTGTTTCAAAATAGATAACAAAGCAAATATACATGCAAGAAATAAATAATGTCTTCCATCCAGAGAGAAAATGTTCCTTTCAAAGGATTAGGAAAAGATGCTGATTGCACAGAAAATGAAAAGGGATGTTCTCGCTTTTTTTTGTGTTGGGGATTAGTAACATATTGCAAATTCTTAATATAGAAACATAGAAATTAGGTGCAGGAGGTGCCATTCGGCCCTTCGAGCCTGCACCACCATTCAATATGATCATGGCTGATCATCCAACTCAGTATCCCATACCTGCCTTCTCTCCATACCCTCTGATCCCCTTAGCCGCAAGGGCCACATCTAACTCCCTCTTAAATACAGCCAATGAACTGGCCTCAACTACCCTCTGTGGCAGAGAGTTCCAGAGACCCACCACTCTCTGTGTGAAAAAAGTCCTTCTCATCTCGGTCCTAAAGGATTTCCCCCTTATACTTAAGCTGTGACCCCTTTCTTCACATATAAACATACATGTGAAGAAATTGGGGAAAATATCAGTCTGAAATAAATCCACTTGTTTCACAAAACTAGGAGCTGTTTTAAGTCCTTTAAGGGCCTGTCCCACTTTCCCGATTCAAACTGGGAGAATTACGGTAATAGCCAGCCGTAGGTTCTCGGGGATATTTTTTTAACATGTGGACATTTTTAAACATGCTGAAAAAATGTCCCGACTTACCTGATGCCCCGAGTACCTAAGGGTGGCATTATGAGCAGCTATGAAATATCTACGGACTCCTACGGACTCGGTATGGACTCCTACGGATTCGCTATGGACATTCTCCGAGTTTGAATCAAGGGGAAAACTTGGGAGAGTTTGTGAGTAGCTCAGGAAAGTGGGACAGACCCTTTATTCTGATACTTTCAATTTCTAACATTCTTTAGGAAATAAACTGCTGGAGGAATTCAATGGGTCAGGTCACATCTGTGGCGAGAATGGACAAATTATGTTTTGGGTTGAACCCTTCTTCAGACTGATGGACTGATGGAGTACTCCACCAGTCTGAAGAAGGGTCCCAACCCAAAACATTGTCTGTTTGTTCCTACCACTAATTATTTACAACTCCCTGAGTTCCTCCAGCAGTTTGTTTTTTTTGCACAGGATTCTAGCATCTGCGGTTTCCTGTGCCTCCATTCATTATAAAGCTGTTGGAGAACACACCTCCTCACAATGAAAATGTGTCAGCGCCCCGTATCGCTAAACAGATGTGGAGGAAGGAACTGCAGTGCAAACTGCACTTTACACTGAAATAGACACAAAATGCTGGAGTAACTCAGAGGGACAGGCAGCATCTCTGGAGAGAAAGAATGGGTGACCTTTCAGGTCATCACCCATTTCTTCTCTGCAGAGATGCTGCCTGTCCCATTGAGTTACTCCAGCAACTTGTGTCTATCTTCTTTCCAGAGATGCTGCCTGTCCTGCTGAGTTACTCCAGCATTTTTTGTCTATCTTAACTTGGCTTAACTTAGAGACCCAGTGCGGAAACAGGCCCTTCGGCCCACCGAGTCTGCACCGACCATCGATCCCTGCATATTAACACAAAAGTTAGTGGTTTTGTAGATAGTGAAGAGATGGTTGTGAAAGATTGCAGCAGAATCCGGATCGATTGGCCAGGTGGGCGGAGGAATGGTTGATGGAATTTAATATAGAAAAGTGTGAGTTGTTGAATTTTGGGACGTCAAACAAGGGCAGGACCTACATGGTACATGGTAGGCCTCTGCGTGGTGTCGTAGAGCAGAGGGATCCAGGAGTACAAGTGCATGCTTCCATGAAGGCTGAGTCACAGGTAGATAAGGTGGTCAAAAAGGCTTTTGGCACTTTGGCCTTCATGTCAGAGTACTGAGTATAGAAGTTGGGAGGTCACGTTGCAGTTGTATAAGACGTTGGTGAGACCGCATTTAGAATATTGTGTTCTGGGCTCGGCATTGAAACTCAATACCCGGTGGAAATATCAAACAAAAATGTTTAATTTCAGATTTATATACTCGTCTCTATATATTATATTTAGAAATTGTTCCATTCATTGATAGGATGTATACTGTTTTCTCTTCCACAAGTATAATAACAGTTTACTAGGTAAATGGTTTTTTTTTTGTTTTTTGTTTTTTGTTTTTTGTTTATTGTTTTTTCATTTTTTTTTCTCTTTTTTTAATTATATTAATCAAATATAATCATACTCTTTCAATTACCCACTACTCTTTCTTTATACTTTTTTCTTATTCTCTTTTTCACTCTATACAAAAAGTGAGGCCTATATATATGGTTTGCTAATATTTATATAATTTTGGAAAGATGTATTAACCATATCCAAAAAAAATTGTTATATTATTTGTAATATGAATGGCCTCTAATAAAAATATATAAATTAAAAAAAAGAATATTGTGTTCAGTTCTGGGCACCATATTATAGGAAAAATATTGTTAAGCTTGAAATGATTCAGAAAAGATTTATG
This sequence comes from Raja brachyura, assembly GCA_963514005.1. The sequence goes on from OY740781.1 coordinate 32,431,194, forward strand.
AGGATTATGAGGATAGGTTCAAGGTGAAGGGGATAAGATTTAATAGGAATCTGAGGGGTAACGTTTTCGCACAAAGGGTGGTGGGTGTATGGAACAAGTCGCCAGAGGAGGTAGTTGAAGCTGGTACTATCCCATCGATCAAGAAACAATTAAACAGGTACATCGATAACACAGGTTTCGAGGGATATTGACCAAGTGCAGGCAAGTGGAACTAGTATAGCTGGGACATTGTTGGCCGGTGAGGGCGAGTTGGGCCGAGGGGCCTGTTTTCACACTGTATTACTCTATGACTCTATGACTATCTTACACACACTCGGGACAATTTACATTTATACCAAGCAAATTAGCCAACAAACCTGTACGTCTTTGGAGTGTGGGAGGAAACCGAAGATCTCGGAGAAAACCTACGCAGGTCACGGGGAGAACGTACAAATCCCGTACAGCCAAGCACCCGTAGTCAGGATCGATCATGGGCCCCTAGTGCTGTAAGGCAGGAACTCTACCGCTGCACCACCATGCCGCCCTCTGACTGGATGGCTGGTTGAATCCCGGGTAGTTAAATCTTTGCTTACTTAGAGCTGATTGAGACAAATCCAAAAGAGCGACAACAATGAAAGAAGCAGCCACCGTGCTCTACTGTGTGATTGGGTGTAAACACTGGTGCACCCTTTGATGGCCTGCTTCTGACAGCAATTCCAGTTTATTGAAGCCTATTGTGTGATAAAAGCACCACTGAGAAAACAACCAGTCGTTATTAACGAAAGTGCAAATGGATCAAGTCTAAAGGGATTCATTTATTTTCCAAAGCACACTATACTTTACCATGGAGATCATTTGAGGATGATTGTGCCTATCATGCACAAGTCATTTAGGTTAAAGAAGGTCATGTTGAAGGGCATGACAAGCTCAAATATATCTGTTTTCTAAGTGGGGCACACAGATGCGTTTTGAAGCAGACAAATATGTTTTAAATTGAATCTTAGTTGATGGAAAAATACCTTTTTTCCCCACAACCTAAACTTGTATTTCACGATCTTTCACCACACTTTCGCCAAGGCAGTGTAATTATCTCAAAGAGATATATTTTTGAGTAACACTTCAGTCAATACGTTCTATTTAGAACTATTGTGTAAGAAAGAACTGCAGATGCTGTTTAAATCGAAGGTAGACACAAAATGCTGGAGTAACTCTGCGGGTGAGGCAGCATCTCTGGAGAGAAACAATGGGCGACGTTTCGGGTCGAGACCCTTCATCAGTCTGAAGAAGGGTCCAGACCTGAAACGTCGCCCATTCTTTCTCTCCACCTATTTAAGTAAGTAAGTAAGTCAGTTTATTGACCAAGTATTCACATACAAGGAATTTGCCTTGGTGCTCTGCCCACAAATAACAACATGACATACATTGACAGTTACGAATGACTCAGAAAATACTAATTATACATTAATACATTAATAATAATAATAATAATAATTAATACATTAATAATAATAAAACATTAATGATAAAAAACCATTGTTCAAGCATGTGAACCAACAAAATACCAGATCAAAGGGAGGCTACAGATTTTTGGCTGTTGAGTAGAGCAACTACTCGTGGATAAAAAAAACGTTTTTACGTCTGGCTGTGGCAGCTTTAGAACCACGCTTTTCTGTATTATGCCATTAAATTGATACAAAGAAGGCTGCTGTGGGAAATGGAACTATTGTTCTGTTTCTGTGCTGTATGATTCTATGACTAAATTTTGCAAACAGTTTTTTAATTAGCATTGCATTAGCATTGCTTACCAAAGTGAACAAATCATGTTTAACCATTCCTAACTTATCTTTGTGTAAGAAGAAACTGCAGATACTGGTTTAAACTGAAGATAGACACAAAAAGCTGGGGCAACTGAGTGGGACAGGCAGCCTTTCTGGAGTGGGTGATGTTTCGTGTCGAGACCTTTCTTCAGACCTTCTGCTTCTGAAGAACGATCTTGACCCGAAACTTCGCCCCTTACTTATCTTTACCTGTCCTGACGCTTCTGCAGTGTAAACACACTTGCCACAGCATATCTAATGAAAGGCGGTGGGTTACACAAAAAGCTGGAGAAACTCAGCGGGTGCAGCAGCATCTAAAGAGCGTAGGAGATAGGCGACGTTTCGGGTCGAGACCCTTCTTCAGACTTTCTAATGAAAGGCGGTGTTGTTGAAATAAGTTGTTGAAAGGTCTATCGCAACATTTAAGAAGCAATTAGACAGGTACATGGATAGGATAGGTTTAGAGGGATATGGGCCAAATGCAGGCAAGTGGGACTAGTGTAAATGGGACATTGTTGGTCAGGATGGGCAAATTGGGCTGAAGGGCCTGTTTCCACACTGTATTACTCTATGCGCTGTTGTCTGCTGGTCAACATGGAGGAGAATGCAGGCCAGAATGCCACAGGAGGTCCTACTTCCCCGAGGCTATCGAACTTTACAACTCTTCCCCCTTCTATGGTTGAGTAGACTGAGACTGACGCCCCTCCCCCCATCTTTGCACACATCCCAAGCCTTTCCACTCGTTACTTCAATTTCATGTTTCATGTATTTTGTGTTTTTAGACTGTTGGCAGGTCAATTTCCCTCCTAGGATAAATAATGTTCTATCATACAGTATTGTATTGTCATCTCAAATGACTGGCTTCAGAAGACCAGGCTACAATCTGTCCCTTCTCCACTTCAGCTACAGAGGTCTGGGCAGCAAGCATTGACGGAGTGCTTGTAATAGATAGGTGAAGGCACAGTTTTTTTTTTACCAGGATAGGGGAATTACGAAATAGAGGGCATAGGCTTATGGTGAGAAGGAAAAGATTTAATTGGAACCTGAGGAGCAACTTTTTGATGCAGAGGGTAGGTGTATGGAACGAGTTGCCAAAGGAAGCAGCTCAGGCAAGTACAATAACAACATTTAAAAGAGATTTAGACAAGTACAGGTACAAGGAAAGTAAAGGTTTAGAAGGATATGGGCCAAATGTAACAAATTGAACTAGCTTAAATAGGGCATCTTGGTCGGAGTGGGGCCTGTGCTATATGACCCTCAGGAGCACAAAAGAGAGGATTTGCACCTTCAGTAATTAGTGCATCAGAAGTGTTGTGATTTCATAGGAACATAGAAAATAGGTGCAGGAGGAGGCCATTTGGCCCTTCGAGCCAGCAACGCCATTCATTGTGATCATGGCTGATCATCTGCTATCAATAACCCGTGCCTGCTTTCTCCTCATATCCCTCAACTCCACTAGCCCCTAGAGCTCTATCCAACTCTTGCTTAAATCCATCCAGTGATTTGGCCTCCACTGCCCTCTGTGGCAGGGAATTCCATAAATTCACAACTCTCTGGATAAAAAAGTTTTTTCTCACCTCAGTCTTAAATGACCTCCCATTTATTCTAAGACAGTGACCCATGGTTCTGGCCTCACCCAACATTGGGAACATTTTTCCTGCATCTAGATTGTTCAGTCCTTTTATAATTTTATATGTTTCCCCCTCATCCTTCTAAACTCCGGTGAATACAAGCCTAGTCTTTTCAATCTTTCCTCATATGACAGTCCCGGGGATCAATCTCGTGATACTACGCTGCACAGCCTCATTCACAAGGATGTTCTTCCTCAAATTAGGAGACCAAAACTGTACACAATACTCCAGATGTGGTCTCACCAGAGCCCTATACAACTGCAGTAGAACCTCTTTACTCCTGTACTGAAACCCTCTTGTTATGAAGGCCAACATTCCATTAGCTTTCTGGCCAACATTCCATTAGCTTTCTGGCCAACATTCCATTAGCTTTCTGGCCAACATTCCATTAGCTTTCTGGCCAACATTCCATTAGCTTTCTGGCCAACATTCCATTAGCTTTCTGGCCAACATTCCATTAGCTTTCTCCTATTGAACATTGGAAAATGATCACCAATGCGTCCACTATTTCTAAAGCCACCTCCCTGAGGACCCTGGGATGCAGACCATCAGGCCCAGGGGATTTATCATCCTTCAATCTCATTAGCCTACCCAATACTATTTCAGAGGATGTCTGAAGGAAATTATGAACACACTATCATCTTCTATGGTCTGAACTGCTCTGCTGGTGATGGACTCATTATGATGGTCAGCACTATCTCCTCCATGGGAATAATTGTCAATTAATTATTACTGCTTGTGATTACAAACCATCGTATTCTCCAAGACCCAGGAGCATGTGCTAGTGAGAGCCATGCAATGTTTTTGGGTGAAGTACCTCTCATAGTTGTGGAAGCTACAGTGCCTGCTAGCTCTGAGATGTGAATATGAGGATTGGAACAGTGGTAATGTGGAGTGTATGAATGTTAATTCCGGATCTCACTTGATAGAGATTCATGGTTGAAGGGTGAAAGAGAAATCCTTTCAACAGCAACTGATATGCAAGGGGTTAAAAAACAATTTACCGGTGGAACTCAACACTTCAAGCAGCATCAGTTGGCGTGTCAGGTCGAGACTCCGTTGGTGGGATAAAACAGTTGAGGATCCCTTTGATGGCATTCAACACCTGTGTAAAGTCCAAAAGTACTGGAGTAACTCAGCAGGTCAGACAGCATCTCTGGAGAACATGGATCCTCCAGAGATGCTGCCTGACTTGCTGAATTACTCCAGCACTTGGTGTCCTTTTGTATATTAACCGGCCCCTGCTGTTCTTTGTTTCTAACTATGTAATGGCATGATTCATCATGTGGCACAGAATTCCATGGGCATCGGAATTGACAGGTGGCAATTTCCAGCACAGTTTTCCCCTCCCACTGTGATTACAGAATTATCTGGAGGACCTCCTAGCCATTCTTTCCTCCTCCTCTCCGGCTTTCACCAATTTTCCAGGTATAGTATCTGAAAACCAAATTTACTCTGCTCTTTCCTGTGTCTTGTCACTTCTGAATTACTCCCAAGTCAGAATGGCACAGTGGTGCAGCTAGTAGAGTTGTTCTCTCACAGACAGAGACCTGGGTTCGATCCTGACCTCGGGTGCTGTTCGCACGTTCTCCCTGTAACCGCATGGGTTTCTGCCGGATGCTCCGGTTTCCACCCTCATCCCAAAGACATGTGTGTTTTAGGTTAATTTATCTCTGTAAAATTGCCATAAGCATGTAGGGAGTTGATAAGAAAGTGGAATAACATAAAACTGATGTAAACAGGTGATCATTGGTCAGCACCAATCCGAAGCTGTAATGCTGTAAAACTCTGAGCTTTATGGGCCTGTCCCACTTAGGCGATTTTTCAGGGGTCTGCCGGCGACTGGAACAGTGACTGTCAGAGTGGAACACACACACACACAAACACATCGCAAAGGCGGGGGGACAGGGCAAGCGGGGGGAGCGCTGTCTGAAATCCACATGGCGCAAAGCCAAGGTGATACAGACATACACCATGATGAACAGGAAGGTTGACGCTGTAATTAAGATGGCTAAAGTACAGCGTACAGTAAGTCCTTTAAAGGGGGGTAGGGGGGAGAGGGGGGAAGGGGGGAGAAGGGGAGGGAGGAGGGGAAGGGAGAAGGGGGGTAGAGAGAAGGAGTGGAGACAACTTTTAAGAAGCCAGAGATACACGGCTGTGAAGCTCGGCGGACATTTAACATTACCGGTTGGTTTTCCTTGGTTCTGAAAGCTACTGCTTCCGTTTTTTACCAATGATCCAATGAAGTTCACCGGTCAGCACTGGCTACAACCTACACAAACTTTCCACCTCCTGGCAACCCATTAGGACCTCCTGGCGACCCACCTACGGCACGTGAATTCCCGCTTCTCTCCATGGCGGCTTCATTCTAGTCGCCGCTAGTTTGTCAACATGTTGAAAAAACCACGGCAAACCATAATGAGGCCGCGACTAGTTCCCAGAATGCGGGAACTCCTCACGACCACGAAGGCGACTCCCCGGCAACCACCCGCAAACATGTGGCCTCCATGTGGCGACTGCATAGACTCCTACAGTCGCTTAAAAAGTTGCCTAAGTGGGACAGGCCGATTAGAAACTCTAAAAGTTCCTCAACAGGTGGCAACACCTTCTCTACCTCTAAGTATTTCCCATCAGAAATACAGCATAATATTAAGGGCCTATGGCATCTCATGAAATTAAGCCCGTCTGCAAGGAAATGGTTTGCACTGTTAAAGTTGCCTTGTGACTCTGCCAATATGCTCTACCAGTTAATGTGGTAGAATTCTCTTCCCCAATATTCAGCTCTCACCCGCCAAATAGTTGACATTGTGTACATGTTTATCTGGCTTATGCTTAAGAGTAAAATTCTCTCAGCCCACCTTTGACATTGCTAAATTTTAGACGTTAAACTTCAGAGATACAGCGAGGAAACAGGCCCTTTGGCCCACCGAGTCCGCGCCGACCAGTGATCACCTTTACTGGTGAGGGAAGAATGTCACTCAGACATTACAGAAGGGATTCATTTATTTTATCTGCTCTCAGGCAACCTCTTTCACCTTCATGCAAGTCTGAAATAATGCTTTCTAAATTGTTTGCCTGAGCCTTCTTCGGCAGCTTCTCATACATTTTAAAATTACATACAGGGTATTCATGCCTTCATCACAAGCTCCGAATTTGTATAAAAGACTCAAAGTTGAGTATTCTTTGAACACAGCCTGTTTTGGAGATTGTCATTTCATTGGTTTTAGATGCTTATGAGGATGAGCCAATTAATTTTTACAGAACAATTAAAATAGAAAGAAGATCACATATAGAACAATGGAAATACGCATCAGGTCAGGTGGCACATGAGGAGAGGTATACAAAGTTAACGCTGCAGCTTGACAAGAACAGCAATTTCGCTTTTATTTTCAGAATTCCAGCATCCGCACGTTTTTAAATATTTCATTTTATAAAGTGTATTTCGTGATCTCAGGTAGTCCCAAAACACCTTAAAGTCAATTACTTGGCTTTTGAAGTGTGAACCCTGCCACCCAATCTGCTGCGATATAAATCCATCCTGGAAGTGGAGCAGCATGTGGAATTGCAGCAGTTTATTTTAGTTTAGTTCAGAGACACAACATGGAAACAGATCCTTCGGCTCCCTGGCCAACGATCACCCATACACAGTAGGGGCAATTTACAGAAGCCAATTAACATAAAACCTCACGTGGCAACTCACTCTTTCACAGAGACAACATACAAACTCCCTCCATACAGCACCCGTAGTCAGTATCGAACCTGGGCCTTACCACTGTGAGACAGCGGCTCAACCACTGCGCCACAGTGCCGCTCCGCATCCGAGTGTCATCCTGTTGAGTTCAATGATTGGCGATGAGCTTCCCTGCAAGTAAACATTGATTTTGGAAAATAAAACGAGGGAACTACACCAATTTGATCCATGGTGATGCATCAATTTATCGTTGCAACCAAGATAAAGCAGCGTTAGAAATAGTGTAATCAATCAAATCAGTAGCTGGCTCAATTGTGACGGAATTCCATTAAAATGAACACCACAAAGCTAATTTACTGACTTGGACATTGCACAATTTCAGAAGTAGTCACCGGAAGGTTTGTGTGTTTAATGTGCTTTGGATTCAGCAAGGACCCAATATAATTCCTCTATAAACACAACAGAAACAGATCATTTCTTATTCGAGGACATTGTGAATATCATCAATTGCATGTGTTTGAAGGAGCTATATTGTGTTGCTGCAAAGAGTAGCATGAACCTTCAAACTCTCCCAAATATGTGCCTTTAGTTTTTTTAAATTCTTGATGCAACCTCTGTAGAATGACAGAAAACTTCACATTGTCACTTTTGGAAGCACACTGTGATTATTGTGGTTTGAAACAATAGCTGTGTGAGTTTGAATGTATCTTCCGACGGGCAAGTGAAGAACTCTCCACCTGTCATAGTGTGTTTGACTACCTCTTCACTGTCATGGCTATGACCTTTCCAGTTCTTTTCATCTCACTTTTGAGAGCCAATTTGCAAGAGCTGTTTCCTTTGCTCTGGCATTTATTAATTGTTAGAATGTTTGGTTTGATTCCCCTGTCATTGTCAACTATCAGAATAATATCCTAATGCTATGCTATTTCAAATCAAAATGGTTCCAGAGATTTCTGGATCCCATGGAGCAGTGGAATTCACTTTAGTTTTATGAAAATCACGATAACATGTGTAATTTTCTTGTAATGCACTTTGCACACTAATTAGTATTTGAACCTGGGTGGGGATCACATCTGACCCGAGATGTGCTCAGATGGAAAATGATTAGGAGCTGCACACAGCATAAACAAATCACTGATGGTAATTAGTAGAAACAAGGAACAGCAGATGCTGGTTTACACAAAAGGACACAAAGTGCTGGAATAACTCAGTGGGTCAGGCAGCATCTCTGGAGAACATGGAAAGGTGATGTCTTGGCTCAAGACTGAAGAAGGCTCCCGACCCAAAATGTCACCTATCCATGTTCTCTACAGATGCTGCCTCACCTGTTGAATTCCGCCAGCATCTTGTGTCCTACTGAGGCTAATTACAAAGGCCTTAAATTGCAATGTACTAATTTGGCTGCATTAGAGTGTGTGCACTAGGTCTGTATGCGCCTTGCAGGAGCAACAAACCAGATGTTACATGCCTTTGTATGTGAAAATGTGGCATCTAGAATTCCCTTCCCAAGATAGACGCAAGATGCTGGAGTAACTCAGTGGGACAGGCAGCATCGCTGAAGAGAAGGAATGGGTGATGTTTTGGGTCTTCTCTTCCCAAGGCTAGGTGCAATACTTTCAGAGGGAGGTTGTTTTGGAATTGGAGGGGCAGGTCATCTGAGGGAGTCAGGTTGGCAGAATGGCTGGAGAAACAGGAGAGGTTGGCTTGTTCTGGGGTTATGGAGTTGGCAGTTCATCTATAGAAGGTGGGGGAGAGGGAGGGGGTGGGGGAGGGGGAGGGGATGTGGGGGGGGGGGGGGGGGGTGGAGGGAATTGAGTTTGGCCCGCCCGAGGTGGAGATATTAGGAGATATTGTGAGGTTGAGGGTAATTGCTGTATCAGGCCCAGCACAGACATAAGGACTTGAGGCAGGGATGGATATCAGGGCTGCTGCCATGGGCAATTACAGTCAATACAGGCCAAGTCTCCAATTCAACGTTGTGTTGTGAAAACATATTATTCCAGGGATACACAGCAAAAGGCATCAATTTTAGATCATCTTGACTTGATCTAAGCTCCCTGCCAATTCTCCAAAAGGAGTTTGTCATAAGGAATGGCATAATTCCATGTGCCTCTCAAGGGATGTATCAGATTCTTTCTTTCAGTTATTCAATTAGATTCTGGTGAACAGTCGTTATTTTAACCAACAAGCAAAGGGACCTTATTTATAAATAGAGCTTACATCATGCAAAGCAGCTTTTTTCCACTGTTTCTTTGCACTGAAACACATGTATTAATAACATAACAGGGAGGAATTGGTGACTGGCTGCCATTCCTAAAGTGGTACCTTCTTAACATGGTTGTCTCTAAACTGGGGCAATAAATGCAGAACCAGGAACAAATCAACAGCCAATGATGCAAACATAACAAAATAAATGGTTAATATCATATTTCACTACAGGAAGTTCAAAGAACTTTCATAGATTATAGTTTAATAATTAGTAAAAAATTAATTTTACAATTTTGGAAAGGCCCCATACCCCCTACAATCAAATTGTGGATTTCAGGAATGGCGGAGACTTTACACTTGGAAAGAATAAGACTTGCACTTTTAGGCAAGTTAGACCAATTTAATGTGATTTGGTCTCCATTCCTTGAATATCTTAAGGTATCAATATGACTCGGTTTGAGGACCTGACCGAGACCTGAACGAAGGATTGGACGAAGAATAATACATTATTGATCATGGATATATTACTATATAAATACTGTTTGTATAATTTACCACTGTTATTTTATTTACTTTTTTCTTTTGGTTATTTTATAACTATCTTTATGTTAATCATTTTTCACACTTTCCTACTTTTCACTATAAAAAAAAACTATAATAAAATGTTTAGAAGTATATATAAGAAAAGATGGTAATTATTACCTATCTCTTTATCAAGAATGTTGTTTAAATATGTACTTATACTTGTACTTATACTTGTACTTATACTTCTAATAAAAAATATTCAACAACAGGAAGTTCATGCCTATAAGTTATGGGTGCAGAAATAGGCCATTTGGGACATCAAGACTACTCCACCATTCAGTCATGGCTGACCTAACTTTCCCTCTCAAACCCAATTCCCAGCCTTCTCCCTATAACCCCTGACATCCTTACTAACACAAAAAACACAATTTCCAATTGAATACGACTGAGAAACCATCCCCTCCCCCCCCCCCCCCAGAATCATATAATTAAATTTACAGGCAAACATCAGTTAACCCAATACAAATTAGAAATGGTACCAAGGATATTCATACTCTGCACCGTTTATCACCCCCTGAGCAATGAGCCCAGAGCTTTAAAATGCAACCAGTCAAGAGTAAGCAGCCCATTGCATGCTGGTGGTGTTGAAGGAAAAGTGCTTGTTACTGATCTGATGAGTACGGAAAATTTATTTTACAAGCTCATCTCAAAACCCGTGGCATAATTTGTTCGAGAGGGCACTGAAGTAGGATATATGTTCTCATTTGTGAGCCAGTTATAAATGTCAGATCTGCATAGACTCAATCCCTGTTTCACTGTTCTCTCTGGCGTATCTCATTTTGTTGTTGTTTTTGTTTGTTTAGTAAATTTTATGCTTGTCAAGGTGAATGATGAGAATGCAGAGAAGATAACATATTACACATTTTCATGTTTTATACATCCCTTCATACACTCACAGTAGTTGATTAATATACAAATGTTTTCCCTTGATTGGTTTTGGAGGTCAGGAAGGAGCTGTGGGAGTTATATCCTTTCTTTAAAGATGATGCTTTCCCTCATTCTCCAACATATAGGGATCATCGATCCCTTTCCCACTCCACGCAAAGGCTTTTAGGGTGGGGTCCTTGAAAAAGGTCCTTTTGTTTTCTTTTCTCTTGTTAGGTGTCTGTTTTAGTTTATTTTTTGTTGTGTATGTGTGGGGGGGGGGGGGGGGGAGAACTTGTTTTAACCTCTTCCTTCAAGGGGATGCGACGTTTTCTTTGTCGTATCTCCATCTCCATCTCCGTCTGTGCTGAGGCCTCCAACTGGAACCGACCTCAATGCTCCGGAGGCAGAGCATGTGGACTCACCATTGTGAAGTTGGCCGACTTAGCGGCTGTGGTGGCTCTGTGGCTGCGGCCCGACTTCGGGGCCTCAGAGTTTTCAGCCACAGGCCCAGTGGACGACAACATCGGGAGCTCGCAGGTCCCAACTTGGTGACCGATTCTCCGGAGCTCCCGCAATAACAGCTTCGTCCGCTGGACTGGAGGATGGCGGCTCTGTCCGACCCCAGGCCACGGAGTTTGAATCGGCCCGTTCGCGGTGCTTGGATTCAGCCGCGGGACTTACCATCACCCGGCGGGGGGCCCAACACTGAAAGCCTGGATCGCCTCAACACAGAGGGAGAACAAGCAAGGAAGAGATAAGACTTTAAGACTTTTTGCCTTCCATCACAGTGAGGAGGTGCCTGGAGATTCACTGTGATGGATGTTTGTGTTAAATTGACTGCAAGGTACCCAATTTCGTTCAAACTAATAAGTTTGAAGGACAATAAAGGAAACTCAACTCAACCTAAATCCATCATCAGAATTAGGCTGATAGTCTCCCTCTTCTCCCCTGTCCCATTAGGCAAGAGGTAGAAAGCGTGAAAATGCATGTATCCAGATTCAAAGAATACAGGGCCTGTCCCACCAGCATGCAACTAGATGCGATGAACGCGATCAAACCGGCAGCGGGGGCCGCGTGGAGGTCGGGTGATCCCCTGTACAGGGCCGTTCCCACCAGCATGCGCCTGCATGCAGCAAGCGCAACTAAACCGGCAGCAGGGACCGCGCGGAGGTTGGGTGAGTGGCGCAACGCGGCGCAAAGCGAGGCGAACTTGAAGCAAGTCCAAGGTAAGTTCGCCAGGACTTAGAGGGGCACACAGAGAGGGGCACCGAGACACACACACATACAGGGCCACGGAGCCACACACATAGAGGGTCACGGAGGCACTTACAAATAGGTTCACGGAGGCACGATGTCCGGGCGGTGTGTAAATGTCGCGGCGACTGCGAGCCGACAAACCGTTGCCGCGCGGGATTTTTGGACATAGTCGGTTTTTCGGAGCCCCGCGCGGTGTCGGGACGAACTCGGGACGAACTCCGCACAATTCCGCACGGCTCCGGCGATCGAAGTGGGACCGGCCCCGCGACGCCGGACGGCTCAAGCGACCACGTTAGGTCGCGCTAATCGCATAGAGTTGCATGCTGGTGGGACAGGCCCTTACCTCAGCTGTTGTCAAACAACAGAACCATCCTACCAACAGCCAGCGAGCGGTCCTGAGCTATCATCTACCTCATTGGCGACCCTCGGACTCCCTTTAATTGGACGTTACTGGACTTTTGCACTAAACTTTATTCCTTAACCTTGCACATGTATCTGTGCACTGTGGACATGCAAACTCCACACACACAATACCTGAGGTCCGGACTGAACCTGGGTCTCTGGCGCTGAGGCAGCAAATCATTTGAAATAATTTGAATTTTAATTTGCAACAATCATTCATGTATTTATTTATCTCTGACAAGTCCATAAATATACCAGGAACAGTATCAGGTTCAATGAGATTACTGCTGATTCAATCTTGTCTCAACGTCTCTTTTACATGCTCTCTCCATATCTCTTGCATTAAAATGTTTGACATTCTCTGCCTGGAGTATATTCAATGAATTCACGTCATAAGTTCATAAGTCCACAAGTGATAGGTGAAGAATTAGGCCATTCGGCCCATCGTCTGCTCCGCCATTCAATCACAGCTGATTTATCTCTCCCTCCTAACCACATTCACCTGCCATCTCCCCATAATCCCTGTCACCCGTACTAATCAAGAGGGTCTCGAACTGAAACCTCACACATTCCTTCTCTCCAGAGATGCTTCCTGTCGCGCTGAGTTACTCCAGCATTATATGTCTACCTTTGATTTAAACTAGCATCTGCAGTTCTTTCCTACACACTAATCAACAATCTATTTATCTCTGCCTTAAAAATATCAATTGATTTGGCCTCCACAGGCTTCTGTGGCAATGAATTCCACAGGTTCACCACCCTCTGACTAAAGAAATTCCTGCTCATCTTCCATTAATTCTAAGACTGACCTCTAATCCTCGACTCTCCTGCTGGTAGAAAAGTCCTCTCCACATCCATTCTATCCAAGCCTTCCAGAATTCTCCTCATCTCCAGATGTAAATAAAATCCAAACTTTTTCACCCATCACTAATTACTCTTGAGAAGGTGGTGGTGGACACCTTTTGAATGGGTGCATCCTTTGTGTGAAAGTGCTGACACAGTACTGCTAAAGGGTGAATGCAATATGTTTCCAAGTCCAGATGGAGTATGTTTTGCAGTGGACCTGCAGATAGAGGCATTCCCATGCTTCTGCTGCCCCTGTCCATCTTAGTGTAAGAGGTCAGGTGTTTGGGAAGCGCTATTGGTAGAGTTCCGAAGAGTGTCTACAAAGCATTTTGTACATAATACATATCACAACCATATAGAGAACATGGATACTTAAGATGGACATGGGATACCAATCAAATGTATGAAGTATACCATCCTGAATGTTTACAAAATTGGGCGGCATGGTGGCGCAGTGGTAGAGTTGCTGACTTACAGTGAATGCAGCGCCAGAGACCCGGGTTCAATCCCAACTATGGGTGCTGTCTGTACGGAGTTTGTTCATTCTCCCCACGTTCGACCTGCTTGGATATTCTCCCACACTCCAAAGACATACAGGTATGTAGGCTAATTGGCTTGGTAAATGTAAAAATTGTCCCCAGTGGGTATAGGATAGTGTTAATGTGCGGAGATCGATGGTCGGCGTGGATCCGAAAGGGCCTGTTTCCGTGCTGTTTCTCTAAACTAAACTAAACGAAATGACAGTAGCCATGGATACTGATTTCCCCACCATCGAAGAAATCTTCAGGAGTCGCTGCTTCAAAAAAGCAAGCGGGATCATCAGAGACCTGCACCACCCTGGCCATGCTCTTATTTCACAGCTGCCATTGGGAAGTTATAGGAGCCTGAAAACTGTAACATCCAGGTTCAGGAGCAGCTTCTTCTCTACATCTATCAGGCTATTAAACACGACAACCTGCAAATAAGCTCTGACTTATGGGCCTGTCCCACTTTTTCAGCGGACTGCTGGCGACTGTCAAGTTGCCGGCAGTCGCCTGAAAAACCGGGAACTGGAACGGCAACTGTTAGAATGGAACACACACACACACACACACACACACACACACACACACACACACACACACACACACACACACACACACACACACACACACACACACACACACACACACACACACACACACACACACACACACACACACACACACACACATTACAAAGGTGGGGGCCAGAGCAAGCAGGGGGAGCACTGTCTGAAATTCACACGGTGCAAAGCCAAGCTGATACAGACACACACCGCGAAGAACAGAAAATTTTTCAACATGTTGAAAAGTTTGCGGTGACCATACAGAGGCCGCGACTAGTTCCCAGAATGCGGGAACTCCTCGTGACCATGAAGGAGACTCACCAGAGAACACCAGCAAACATGTGGCGACCATGTAGCCAGTGCAGAGTCTCCTGCACTCACCTAAAAAGCACATTAGTGGGACAGGCCCATTAGGGGGTGTTGTTTTTGCCTTTGCACTACATTTACTGAACTTTTGTTGGTTATTATGGTGTTTGTAGCGCACTATGTTTACAAATCTGTTGTGCTGTTGCGAGTAAGGATTTCCTTGTTCCATTTTGAAACATATGACAAGTAAATACTCTTGACTTAACTAATCAAACAGCATTTCTTTGGCATGTGAGAGAAAACTTGAGCACCCTTGGAAATCCATGTAATCACAAGGAGAGAGCAGGGCTCGTGCTTAACATTTTTTCCCTGTTGCCAGCCGGGCAACCTTGGCAGCTTTTTAGTTTGCCAAATTGCAGTTTAGGGGGTCATTTAAGATGGCTGGCATGACATCGAAACATAGAAACATAGAAAAATAGGTGCAGGAGTAGGCCATTTGGCCCTTCGAGCCTGCACCGCCATTCAATATGATCATGGCTGATCATCCAATTCAGTATCCCGTACCTGCCTTCTTTCCATACCCCCTGATCCCTTTAGCCACAAGGGCCACATCTAACTCCCTCTTAAATATAACCAACAAACTGGCCTCAACTACCTTCTGTGGCAGAGAATTCCATAGATTCACCACTCTCTCTGTGAAAAATGATTTTCTCATCTCGGTCCTAAAGGACTTCCCACCTTATCCTTAAACTGTGACCCCTTGTTCTGGAGTTCCCCAACATCGGGAACAATCTTCCTGCATCTAGCCTGTCCAACCCCTTAAGAATTTTGTAAGTCTCTATGAGATCCCCCGTCAATCTTCTAAATTCCAGCGAGTACAAGCTGAGTCTATCCAGTCTTTCTTCATATGGAAGTCCTGCCATCCCAGGAATCAGTCTGGTGAACCTTTTGTACTCCCTCTATGGCAAGAATGACGCATGCGATAATGTGCTCGGACGATGTGTGTAGTAACCAGTCGGAATTATACTCAATGAAGCATTCACATATTATTCCTGCTTCAAATAGAGTCACAAACTAAACATATTCACCAATCAAGACATGAAATATACCCCAATGACATGCAGCAAAATTATAAGACAGTATCTCAACTCTTTTTACACATTGCAATTAATGCAATTTCTCATAGTTCTTTCCACTTCCAAACAAAAATGTGGTTGGATTATTCAGCATATGATCAACCTGTGTCAATAAATCCTGGACCATGGTAACATATATGCGTACGTATAGTTGTGAATGTTGCTCATTAAGTAACTACAGTACTGATACTCCATATTAAGAGTGTTGATTTGCTGTTAAAATAAATTCTGTAATAACGTGTCAATGGCAGCAGTGACAATCGAACACTGCGGTTTTAATGTTTCACGTGTTCACAATTTAATTAATCCATCTTTATGGATTAAAACAAATAATAACATTGGGAATTAAAACACATCTGATTGCATTCCGTTATCAAAAATAGTCAATGTTCACTCTGAAGACATTTCCAGCACAATAGGGTCAGGGAGGGGGGAGTGTGTGAATCAGTGCGGAGTGGATAGATGGCGGGGGTGGGGGGGGGGGGGGGGGGTGGTTGAGAAGGCAGTGAGTGCAGAATGGATGGATTGAGGCATGTGAATTAGTACGTGTTGGTTGGAGTAGGTGAAATTGTGAGGCAAGAGCACCGGGAATGTCAGTGGTGTTGAAAGGGGGGGTTCAGTACGGGATGGATGGGGGTAGATAAAAGTGCTGGAGAAACTCAGCGGGTGAGGCAGCATCTATGGAGCAAAGGAAATAGGCAATGTTTCGGGTCGAGACCCTTCTTCAGACTTCTTCAATGGGAGGATCAGTACAGGATGGATGGGGGGGAGGGGGGAGATCAGCACAGGATGAATGGGGGTGGGGCAGTACAGTGTGGAACGGAGGGTCTGTGCAGGATGAATGGGGGATCACTACAGGATGAATGAGGGGAAGGGGGGAAGGTGCAGGGTAAATGGAGGATGGGTCAGTACGGGATGAATGCGTCGATTAGTACAGGATGGATGGGGGATCAGTACAGGATGGATGGAGGAGAAGTGCAGGATGGATGGGAAAGGGATAAGTACAGGGTGAATTGGGGAACCAGTGTAGGATGGATGGGGGGGGGGGTGGGGGGTGGCAGGAGAATCAATGCGAGGTGGATAGGGTGATCAACACAGGATGAATAGATGGGGGGGGGTAGATGGGGAGGGGAGCACAGGGGATGTCAGTGAGGACTGAATAGAGGCGGGAATGGGGATCAGTGCGGGATGGAGAGGAGGGGTGGATGGGGCGTACAAGAGAGAGAGAGGGGGCAGTTGGGGAGGAAGGAAGGTCAGCGCTCGGACAACATCGCCCCGCTGCCTTGGCCATTGGGAAATCCTCCCCACCGCCTCCCTCCTCCCACCTCCACCAGCCGACAGCAAGGTGCGGGGCCGGGCGGTGCAGATCAGAGATCCTATAGCTATAAGGTCTTTGGTGCAGCTGCTTCAGATGAGTTGGAGCGAATGACGGGCCCCGCACTGCGGTAGCAGTGGCCACGTCAGTGGCAGTAACGGCTGCGACAGCGGCTCCATCTCCTCCTCCTCCAGCACCCCACCAGGTCTGATAACGGCCTCTGCTAGTAAACCCGCTTACCGCCCTTTTCTGCTAGTAAACCCAGTTACCGCACTTGCTGTCGCGGCCGCTGCTGCTGCTGTGCGAAGCCCGTCATTCACTCTGACCCTTCCTCACCCCGCATCTAGTATCTTTGCCCCGCACAGCCGTCACCTACACAAACGTCACGTTCCTTTTCTGCCAGACCCGCGGAGTTACTCCAGTTTTTTGTGTCTATCTTCGGTACAAACCAGTATCTGGTTGCCATGCCAGGCAAAAAAACTCACTGTTTAGGTTGCCCGGCGGCGCTTTGAGTGGTTATTGGCACCCGGGCAACCACTAATTTCATGCCCTGGAGGATGCAAACTCCAAATAGACCATGCAGCTGTCAGGATTAAACCTGAGTCTTTGTGCTAGAGGTAGCAACATTAACTAAATCGTTTGAGCTGCAGCCAACCAGGCAATTAACGATAATCCAACAGCTATCCAGTGGTATGAATATTGATTTCTCCAATTTCAAGTAACCCTTGCATTCCCTCCCCCGCCCTGTTAGTATTTTACTTGCCCTGTTAGTATTACTTTTCGTATCCACCTCCTCCAGACCAATGGACCATTGTGGGCTGTTTAGTCATCTGTGCCGGCTCTGATCTGTCCAGTACCTTTCCATGCCTCTAGTTTCCCTCTCCCGTGACTCTCAGCCTGAAGAAGGGTCTTGGCACAAAACATCACCTGTTCCTTTTCTCCAGAGGTGCTGCCTGACCCGCTGAGTTACTCCAGCATGTTGTGTCTATTTTACATATCTGATCTGTGCCTTGTTGATGGTTGAGGTACCTGTGAGCTGCTCAGTCAGGTTTCTGATCATTGTTGACAGTGGCAGTCTTTCTCACGGTAACAGAATCCAATATAAAAGGTTTAAGAAGGAACTGCAGATGCTGGAGCAATCGAAGGTAGCCAAAAATGCTGGAGAAACTCAGCGGGTGAGGCAGCATCTATGGAGCGAAGGAAATAGGCAACGTTTTGGGTCGAGAGTCTGAAGAAGGGTCTTGACCCGAAACTTCACCCATTCCTTCGCTCCATAGATGCTGCCTCACCCGCTGAGTTTCTCCAGCATTTTTGCCTACCTTCAAATATAAAAAGTGGTTGGTTAGACTGTGTCTCGGAAATGGTTATAGCCTTAGATTTGTGTGGAATGAACAAAACTTGCTAGTTATCAGCACGTGCTTGAATTTTGTCCTGCTGCACACTGATGCAAACTGCATCATTTTCTGAGGAGCTGTAAATTGAATTAAATATCTCATTTCTAAAATTACCCTGGAAATATTAGGCTTTGTTGCATAAGGTCTAAATTATTTTTAATGGCACACTAAGCCATAATTACCACTTAGCAAACTCTCTGGCCCTAAAAGACTAATTTTCCGTAATTGGACTATAATTCCCTCACATAAATATTTCAAAATATAATGGGTTTTAAAATAATATTCAGAATTTATTTTATACAACTTCAGCTTCTGTCTTAATCAAATATTTGTATTTCATTCTTCATTTTGTACCTAATAAAATAATTGAAATATATTTGTGATTTTTTTCTTCTTGGTTTGTAGTGTGTGAGAATCCATTGAAAGCATGTACCACCTGACTGAGAACAGCATCTTCCCCTCCATTATCAGGCTTCTGAACAGTCCTTCCATTAGCTAGAGTACTGTTCGACACACCTCTATCCAGAGGACACTAGACTTTGTCTAAGGACGTTCTTTTAGGAAGGAGAAATTTCTTTAGTCAGAGGGTGGTGAATCTGTGGAATTCTCTGCCACAGATAGCTGTGGAGGCAAAGTCAGTGGGGTGGATATTTTTAAGGCAGAGATAAATAGATTCTTGCTTTGTGCAGGTATCAGAGGATATGGGGAGAAGGCATGAGAATGGGGTTAGGAGGAAGAGATAGATTGAATGGCCTAATTCTACTCCTATCACATGACCTTATGACATGAACTGATGCTCTACATTGCTGAGAATCATAACTTCCTCTTTTCTCAATCTATGGTACTTGAGTTTGAACTGATTTTACCTGTGTTTGGTATATCTGATCTGTTTGGATAGAATGCAGAACAAAGCTGTTCACTTTACCTTGGTGCACATGACAATAATAAACCTAGACCTTAACCTTAATGTAATTGACTATTTAGTCAGATTCAACCTATCACACTGGCTGGACTTCAGAGGTTGCTTCACATTGATGCTGGTAAGGGGCTAGGCCACATCTCAGTAATTGCTAGATTTTTACAGGAAATGTTTTCAAGGTCAACAACAAATGCTGTTCCTGTACCACCAACTGCAAATTCAAGGCTGGAATTTTTTTTAAACAGCTTCCTTTTCAGATGACTTAAATGCTTCTCAATGCAGGATAAAAATCCAGTGTTGTTTTGATAGGATTATGCTCAGTGGAACTGCTGTCTTTTGAATTAGGTATTAAAACCAAGTGATCTGCTTCCTTCAGAATCACCATGAGATTCTATGCCACTACTTTGAAGGAAAGTTATCCCTATTGTCCAGTATCAAAGCTATTGATTGATAACTCCTGTGGGATGACCTTCTATGTTAGTGGTGTAAGGTATATGGTTTTCCTATTATCTATACTTTAGCCAGGTTGCTTCTCAAAATGCTTTCTACACCATCATTAATAACTTCAACCTTCACTAATTGGAACAAAGAAGAGAGAACAGTACTGCACAAGAACTAGCCCTTCGGCACACAATGTCTGTACTGAATGCCAAGTTAGTCTGAAGAAGGGTTTCGACCCGAAACGTCACCTATTCCCTTTCTCCAGAAATGTTGCCTGACCTGCTGAGTTACACCAGCTTTTTGTGTCTATCTTAAACTAATCTCATCTGCCTGTGTGTGATCCATATCCTTCTACTCTCTGCATATCTATGTGCCTATTCAAAAGCCTCTTAATTGCCACTCTCGTATCTGCTTCCACTACCTCCCCTGGCAGAGGATCTCACCACTCTCTGTGTAAAAATAAAAACTTGCTCCACACATCTCCTTTAAACTTTGTCCCTCTCACCTTAAACTATGGCCTCTAATCTTTATCATTTCCACCTCGGCGAGAAAATAGAATTCAGAGTTTGGAAGAATGAGGGGGGCTGTAACATACAGAATCATGGAAGGCTTGGATAGATTGGGTGTGGAGAGGATGTTTCCACTGGTGGGAGAGTCTGGGACTAGAGGTCATTGCCTCAGAATTAAAGGATGTTCTTTTGGGAAGGATATGAGGAGAAATATTCTTTAATCAGAGGATGGTAAATCTGTGGAATTATTTGTCACAGAAGGCTGTGGAGGCCAAGTCAATGGTTATTTTTAAGGAAGAGACAGATAGATTCTTGATTAGTACAGGTGTCAGATGTTAGATGGGGTTAGGAGGGAGAATGGCAGGGTAGACAATAGGATGAATGGCCTAATGCTACTCCTATTCCTTATAGCATTTTGACCTTATGACAGTCTACTTTATCCAGGCCACTCATAATTTTATATACTATGGGGTAAATCAATTCTCCCTTCAGCTTCCTACAGCAGAAAACAATCCAAGTTTGTCCAACCTCTCCTATAGCTAATATCTTCTAATCAACGCAGCAGTCTTGTAAACCTCTTCTGCACCCTCTCCGGAGCACCTTTCTTGCTGTATCTTACAGATTGAGGCTAGAGAAAGTAATAAAATGATGGACATAATGGAAAGTACCAAATGGAATCAAACGATTCAAGAAATGATGGAAAGAGAAAACCAGGTGCTGTAGTCCACTCACTGTGAAAATGCTGGAATATTTTATTAATGAAGTGGTTACACTTGGAAATAATATTAATTGGCCTCCATTGCCTTCTGTGGTGGGGAATTCCACCATGAACTGATGAACTATTTTTGGGCTAGACGTTTGTGTGCTGAGATCTGTTCTGTGCAATCACTTGAATGAAAGTTAAAGTGCAATATATTCAGGTTTTCTGGATATAACTCCTGACAAAGTTAGGTGCTAGTGTGGACTGTGCCGAAGATAGACAAAGGCATTTGGTGATAAAGACACGGTAAGGGATGAGGCAAGGAATTTGCAGATGACATATATTGTAGAAGAGTTTGAGGTTTTTGATTTAACAAATGATAATTTTGAAGGATGTAGATATTGACTTCAGGAAGTGAAGTGGAGTACATGCCTCAGCTTCAATGGTGTCAAACTTCTAGTTCATCGGCATAAATATCACCAACAACTTGTCCTGGACCAACCACATTGAAACTACTGCTACAAAAGTACACAAACATCTCTACTTCCTCATGAGCTTTGGGATATCTCTGCAGATGCACCATAGAAAGGAGACTATTGGGTTGCATAACAGAGTTGGTTTGGGACCAGCTCTGCTCAAGACTGCAATAAATTGCAGAGAGTTGTGTGTGTTACCAAGTCCAGCACACAGATCAGCCCCAACAAAATTGACTCCATCTAAGCTTAACACTGCCTCGGAATAGTAAACAGCATATTGTAGCAATGTTACAACATTTTGAGATTCAAAAAACTCAAGTTTACAATTTATCCCATCAAATAAAACATAAAAAGAAGTTTAATTTGACATCTAATTCACTTTCATATCTTTAGTATTAAAATTGTTATGGGCATTTCTATACTCTGAAATTAGCATCTTGTTCACTATTGCTTTTCCATTGACTTAACATGAAAGCTGTGATCAAGGACAGTCAAAAGCCCAAAACTTTCTGAAATTAATTTTCAGTTATTATAGATTGAAGCATTCTGAAACAAATATGAATGAATCTTGCATGGATGACCTGAAATTAAACCATGTAATTAGTTAGTTACCCAATTGTAGCTAATTACAAAATTCAATTACTAGATCTAAACATCTATTTCTTAAGAAAAAATTTAAACATTTTTAAATAGTCTAAGTGTTCAAATAACATTCACACAAGAATTCACAATAGAACATGATTTTTAAATCTCATTGTCATGCATTTATAGTCCAAATTGAAGGAATTTAATGTTTAATTCCTGTAAATTAATGGGCATTTAAATCAGCTTGTGAGTGGGTTTTTGTGGAACGCGATCAATTGGAACATTGCGGTTGCGGTGAATTTGAACCCCATATCGGCAGGAAAAACACTCGTATGGGGAATAAATTACCGTTTCGAAACGTAAAATGTGGATTAAAGGCATCTTAAGAAGCTCTTTTATACATTAAAGAAACGGCTTTCTTTTACCTGTCCCGTACGTGAAATCGGTCCCAGTTGTCGGCGTTGACGGCTTTAGAAGCTGATTTTTAAATTACTCCAGCACTGACCTTGTCGGGCGATTTAAAAAAATCACAGAATGGCAGTCGAAACAATTCTTCAGTAAAAGCTTGCACTCCAAGTAAAAAATACCAAAGCTTGAAAGCATGAACCACCCAGATTCAGGAGCAGCTTTTTCCCTGCTCTTATCAGAGTACTGAATGGTCCTCCCATGAGCTAGGGCGTAGTCCCGATTTACCAACCTATCTCACTTTCTCTTTAACTGTAAAACTATATTCTGCCCTCTGGTCATTTTCTCTTTGCACTACATGTTGTACCTATGTATGGCTTGATCGTACTCATGCACTGTATGATTTAATTGTGTAGGAAAGAACTACCTGAAACTTCACCCATTCCTTCTCTCCGGAGATGTAGCCTGTCCGCTGAGATACTCCAGCATTTGGTGTCTATGTATGATTTAATTGGACTGGTTAGCACATAACCTAAGCCTTTTCACCCTAGCTTAGTACAGATGACAATAATAAAGCAATAGTCTTTTTAAATGTTGAGAGAATGAAAGGTGTCCATGTTCAGACTAACCTGAGTGTGTTTGCTCACATTTCACTGAAAGCTAATTACAGGTTCAGCAGGCAAAGAGGAAGACCAACCAATTTAAAAGCCCTGTCCCACGGTACGAGTTCATTCCAAGAGCTCTCCAGAATTTACCCTGATTCTAACTCGGAGATTTACGGTAATGGCCACTCGTTGGTACTCGGGGCTCTCGTGGACATCTTTCAACATGTTGAGAAATCTTCACGAGTGTTCCCGTGTTTACCTGCCATTAGCGAGTCTTCCCGAGTACCTACCGTTAGCGTTACGAGCCGCTAAGAGACGTCCCCGAGCTCTGACGTACCCGCTACGTTCATTCCCCATGCTTACCACGAGTTTGATTTTTTTTAAACTCGGGAGAGCTCTCGGAATGAACTCGTACCGTGGGACAGGCCTTTTACAAACGGATTGGAGTGCAAGAGTAGAGATGACTTATTTCAATTATATAAAGCTTGTTGAGGCTGCATCAGGATTGTTTAATGTCACGGGAAAGAAGGAACTGCAAATGCTGGTTTAAACCAAAGATAAATACAAAAAGCTGGAGTAACTCAGTGGACAGGCAGCAAATCTGGAGAGAAGGAATGGGTGATGTTTTGGGTCGAGACCTTCTTCAGACTGGTTAGGGATACGAGTAATGAGTGATATAGATGGTGATGTCGAGAGATAAAGTACAATGAATGAAAGATATGTAAAAAGGTAATAATGATAAAGGAAACAGGCCATTGTAAGCTGTTTGTAGAGTGAAAATTAGAAGCTAGTGCGACTTGGGTGAGGAATAAGGAGAGAGAGGGAATACCGGGGCTACCTGAAGTGAGAGAAATCAATATTCATACCCAGCGAAGGTGTTCCGCTAAACGATCGCCTAGTCTGTGTTTGGCCTCGCCGATGTACAAGAGTCCACATCTTGAACAACGGACACAGTGGATGAGGTTGGAGAAGGTGCAAGTGAACCTCTGCCTAACCTGAAAGGAGTGTCGGGGTCCCTGGACAGAGTCGAGGGAGAACGTATAGCGACAGATGTTGCATCTTCTGCGGTTGCAGGGGAAGGTACCTGGGTAGTTTAGAGATACAGTGGAAGCAGGTCCTTTGGCTCATCAAGTTCATGCTGACCACTGATCACCCGTACAATAGTTCTAGGTACGTTACAAAACGTACCTTCAGCGGTGCTGCAGTTCTGTCACTGGCCGTGTGCGCAACTTTGGCGCCTTTGGGGGGGGGGGGGGGGGTTAAAATGCGGTTTCCCCTGCCTTTCTTGGGGTGCAAGCTTTTGATGAAGATTTGTTCCGACTGCAGTTCTGTGAATTTATTTTTTTTAAATGCCGGACAATTTCATCGCTGGAGTAAAATAAAAATTAGCTTCTAATATCGTGAACGCCGACAGCGGGGACGGATTTCACGTGCGGGACAGGGAAAGCCGTTTATTTTACATATAAACGTGCTTCTTAGGATGCCTTTAATCCAAATTTTACGTTGCGAAAAGGTGATTTAGGCTCTACACGAACCGGCAGTATTTTTCCTGTCGACATGGGGTTTAAATTCACCTCAACCGCAATGTTCCAATAGATCCCGTTCCACAAAATCACACTTGCAAGATGGTTTTAAAATGGACATAGCTTTTTTAATTCTGAAGATATGAAAGTGAATTAGGTGTCAAATTAAACTTCTTTTTGTGCTTCATCTGATGGAATAAATTGCAGACTTGATTTTTTAAATCTCAAAATGTTGTAACATTGCTACTAGTTCTGCCCTACATACAAGGGGTAATTTACACATGCCAATTAACCTACAAACCAGCATGTCTTTAGAATATGGGAGGAAACCAGAGTACCCGGAGAAAAGCCATGCGGTCACAGCGAGAATGTATAAACTCCATACAGGCAGCACCCATGGTCGGGATTGAATCTGGGTCACTGGCGCTGTGAGGCAGCAACTCTACTGCTACACCACTGTGCCACCTGTAACTGTACACTTTCCCTTTAAATTTGACCTTCTCACACTTTCCTAGATTAAACTCCATTTGCCATTTCTCTGCCCTTATCGGTAACTATTCTATATCCTACTTCATTCATTGAAAGCCTCCTTAGATTTTGTGACTGTACATTGCCGCTTGTTGCCATATTCCATGCTTTACTACTGTAAGCCATTTTTGCCTCATCTCTCTAATCTCTCAAAAATATTTTCATTTGTTATTTCCTTGCATTGACAGCTCCCTGTCAAATCTTTCATTCTAATTCCCAGACAAAACTCTTTAAGCTTCTGTGCACCATGTACCCCTTCAACTTGTGAAAAGCACTTTATTGCGTGGAGCTTAGACACATTCATATTTGAATATTGGAAGCAAAATAAGTGATATAAATGTAGAGAACCACAATCTGCGTGGTATTACTAACCATAAACTGGTGGTAAACTCAGCGTAGGCTAGCTTGCTTATTCTAGAACTGGAAAAGAGGTAAGGGGGAGGGCGGCCAAAGCCTGGCAAGTGATAGGTGGGTACAGGTAAGGATGGTTTGATTGGCATATGGGTGGAGTTAGTGAGAAAGGGTAGAGATGAAAAGGAGACAAAAGGGTGACAGACATGGAGAGAAACGGAGTGAAATATGAAGCCAGAGGGAGGGATATAAGTGGAAGGATACAGGGGCAGTGGGGTTGTTTAATGGGGGAAATGGTTGTGCAACATGGTGGAGGGGAGTGTTGAGGCACAGGAAAGAGAATGGGGAAAGGGAGTGATACTTAGTGAGATTCCAATGCTCATACCGTTGTAAGCTCCCCAAGTGGGATATGAGACTTCGTTCCTCCAGTCTGCATGTGACTTCTCTCTTGCTATGGAAAAGGCCAAGGACAGAGTGGGTCAGTTTGGGAATAATAATGGGAGTTTAATTGCTTAGCAATGGGAGATACAGGAAGCCTTGGCAGACAGAGCATAAGATCTCGACGAAGTGGTTGCCTAATCTATACTTGGCCTCACCGATTTAAAGGGGACCGCATTGTGAGTACCAATTAGAAAGATGCTGTGGGCGTTGAGGTGATGAAGATGAAAATATTGAATATAAGTAGATAATGTTGGAAACAGAAACTGGGCAGCAACCGTATAGAACAAATAGTTGATATTTTTTTTAGTAACCATTTAGCAGTGAAGTGGGCTTTAGCAGATATTGTTAACCTAGCTAAATTGAGTCAGAGCATCTGAGAGTGAGGCAAGAGAAGACAAGAGAGGCGTGGACTGGAAGCACGTATCGATATGTTGCAAATGGGACAGGACGTGAATGCCCACATAGAAATCAATGTCCAAAACATGCAGCGAGTTCAGTTTTGTTTAGTTTATTATTGTCACATGCACCAAGGTACAGTGAAAAGCTTTTTTGTTACGTGCTACCCAGTCATCGACAAGTCCATACATGATTTCAATCCAGCCATCCACAGTGTCCACATACAGGATAAAAGGGAATAACGTTTTATGCAAGATAAAGTCCAGTGAAGTCTCACTAAAGATAGTCTGAGGGTCTCCAATGAGGTAGATGGTTCATCTAATTGGTGATAGAATGGTTCAGTTGCCTGATAACCGCTGGGAAGAAACTTGCTGAATCTGTAGGTGAACCCATGGAGGTGTGCTTTTTCACATTTCTGTACCACTTGACCACTTGCCTGGGCTTGCTTCCAAGATGGCAGCCAACCCAGGCGACCATTTGCGTGTTGGCCACAGAAGCAGATCTACAAACCCATATTACAATCACTCCGCACTCATAAATCTCTATTCTTACAGCAGCATTTCTTCTTTACCTTGCACTAAATGTTATTCCCTTACCAGATACACTATAAATGGATCGATTGTCATCATTTATTGTCTTTCTGCTGACTGCTTACGCAACAAAAGCTTTTCACTGTACCTCGATACACATGACAATAAACTAAACTGAACTGATGGGAGTGCAGAGAAGAGGGACTAACTGGGGTGAGAATGTTTCAGTTATCTCAGTGTAGACAGGCAGAGCCAATCCATATTCCCACAGATTTCTTTGGAGTGAATGTAAGAATGGGTTCTGTATAAACATAGCAACACAGAAAATAGTTGTTGGAGTAGGCCAATCGGCCTTTCGAGCCAGCACCATCATTCAATATGATCATGGCTGATCATCCAGACTCAGTACTCCATTCCTGCTTTCACCCCATATCCCTTGTTTCCATTAGCCCGAAGAGCTATATCTAACTCTCTCTTGAATACATCCAGTGAATTGGCCTCCACTGCCTTCTGTGGCAGACAATTCCACAGATTCACAACTCTTTGGGTATAAATGTGTTTCCTCATCTCAGTCCTAAATGGCCTACCCCTTATTCTTAAACTGTGATCCCTAGTTCTGGACTCCCCCAACATCAGGAACATTTTTCCTGCATACTTTAGGAATGTGTCTAGCGTGGAATAATGTGGTGGTGAATAGGAAGTGTTTGATCCGTTTTAAGTCTTCAAATCCCCTGGTGAGCATTGAGGTGTGGATGGATTGGACATCCTTGGTAAGACCCAGAAACTGAAAAGTTACTGTGGCAAAGAGTTATAAATAATAGTCAGATGTAATTCTGTATGTATCTATTAGAGCTACCATTATCAAATATGTAGATCTGTGCATTGGGGCATGCCCAATACTAATTGAAATGTTTAATGTGAAACAAAGTCTCTTGACAACTAGACTCTTGGATCCATCAGCAAACAAATCGATGTTTTCCAGCACTCTCAAATATATTCTTGCTTCCCACACAAGTGCTTTTGTGCAATTTTCTGTAAATGCCGTCCTGCAGTAGTTTTGGACAAAAACAATTTAAACCGCGACTTGCAAAGAAATCCAGAAATAAATAACCAAAATGAAAAGAAAACTGAAGATCAATAAAAATTGTTGGTTCGATTTCCATTTTGTTTTGACTTAAAATGGGCTGGTAAATGCAATCTGGCAATGCATATTTCATTATACCGTCCAAGCTGGGGCAACAGCAGGTGGGAACACTTCGGATAGACACAAAAAGCTGGAGTAAGTCAACGGGACAGGCAGTATCTTTGGATAGAAGGGTGAATGGGTGATGTTTCGGGTCGAGACCCTTGTTTCGACTGAAGAATAGTCTCGACCCGAAGCATCACCCATCCCTTCTATCCAGAGATGCCACCTGTCCTGCTGAGTTACTCCAGCTCTTTGTGTTTATCTTCCGTGTAAACGTGTCATCTGCAGTTCATTCCAACACATAGGGACACTTCAGTTGTTTCCAGCACTCATGGCTAAGTACGCTGAGCAAATATCAGCCAGATACCCTGCTTTCTTTGGCTTTCCCGTGTTAGTTAATTTTAGTTTAATTTAGTTTAGAGATACAGCGTGGAAACAGGCCCTTCGGCCGACTGAGTCCAAACCGACCAGCGATCCACGCACATTAACACTATCCTACACCCACTAGGGACAATGTTTACATTTATACCAAGCCAATTAACTTACAAACCTGTATGTCTTTGGAGTGTGGGAGGAAACCAAAGTTCTCGGAGAAAACCCATGCGGGTCACGGGGAGAACGTACAAACTCTGTACAGACAGCATCCGTAGCCAGAGAACCCGGGTCTCTGGTGCTGTAAGCGCTGTAAGGCAGCAACTCTCCTGCTGTGCCACCGTGCCACTTGGACTGTGTACAGGTGTGTGCCTCGCATGCTGAAATAAAACTAGACCTGTTTGTGATGAATGAACAGCCCTTGGGCAGTCTTCGGTCTTTGTGAAACTGTGTACCAGTCAGTGCCTTCAAAACAGAAGAAGAAATTATTTGGTGGGAGCAAATAATAATAGATGCCAATCTCACTGTCAGTGCTATCATTTCTCTGCAAAACCTGGGGCACATTTTCTCAAGGAAACAATAATTAAAGCCATTATGATGCACTTTTAAATAAACTGACAGATGTTTATTTAAATCAAATGCGACATGCATTAACATTTTAATAATCTGATTAGGCAGGGTCCTGCTCTGTCTTTCCGTATAGATTTTCTTGTGACAGAAATGTAATTAAACTAAAAGAGAGGTGATGTCCATATTTTCAATATTTCAGGTGGTGATTATTTGCTTCATTTGATATTCAGATTGCCTCAAATTATTCGGCGACAGACTCGTTGCTTACTTATTCACATTTTACAGACAAATGTTCTTTAAGGACCTCCTCAGATAATATTAAGGGCATTCAATCTGACAGGACTTTTAAAAATATGTAGCCCGTGTTTATTATATCAAAATTCTATTTCCCAGTTATCAAAAAATAGTTTATTTGTTATAAAAATATGCCTGGCCAATACATTTCAAACATTCATACAGATGAGTCAGATTGATGGGTCCTAGATTATAGTTGTGGAGTCACACAGTTTTGAAACAGGCTCTTCGACGCAACTTCCATGCCAAACAAAATGTCCCATCTACTCTAGTCCCACCTGCCTATGTTTGACCCATAGCCCTCCAAACATTTCCTATCCATGTACCTGTCCAAATGAGTTTTCACAGTAAAGGATAAAATTTTAATAGGAACCTGAGGGGCAATTTTATCACACAAAGGGTGGTGGGTATATGGAATAGTCTGCCAGAAGAGGCAGTTTAGGCAACAACTATAAATACGTTTAAGAAACTTATGGACAGGTACATTCATAAGAAAGGTTTGGAAGGATATGGGCCAAATACAGGGGGGTGGCATTAGTGCAAGTTGGTCAGCATGGGCAAGTTGAGCCAAAAGGCTTGTGCCATACTGTATGACTATATGACTCTGTGACAATTACTCTAATATGCTATTATAGTATCTGCCTCCTCTGGCAGCTTATTCTATATACCCACCACACTCTGTGTGAAAAGGTTGCCGCACAGTTGCAATGTTGTGGAGTGGTGTCATGGTGTTGAGAATTATTGTGGAGGAGGCATTGTCACCTAATCTCACTGATTGTGGACTACAGGTCAGGAGGTCAAGGACCCACTGGCAGAGGGAGATGCAAACTCCTTGGTCCAGGTGTTTAGAAATGGAGTCACAAAGAACTGCAAGTATTGGTTTACAAGAAAAGCCACAAAGTGCTGACGTAACTCTGGATTCAGAAGGAACCTTCTTCTGAAGAAGGGTCCTGACCCAAAAACGTCACCTATCCATGTTCTCCCGAGATACTGCCTGATCCGCTGAGTTATGCCAGCAGGTTGTGCCTTTGTATGGAGATGGGTTTAGTTATGAGTATATTGTTGAAGGTGGAACTATAGTCAATATGGAAGGTAGACAAATGTGCTGGAGAAACTCAGCGGGTGCAGCAGCATCTATGGAGCAAAGGAAATAGGCAACGTTTCAGGCCAAAACCCATCTTCAGTCTGAAGGTAGACACTTTTGTCTACCTTCGAATTTCCAGCATCTGCAGTTCCTTCTTAAACACGTCAATATAATGGAAGTCTGATGTAGGTTTCTTTGTTAGCTAGATGTTCTGGTGATGAAATGTGGAGCCAGGGAGGTTGCGTCTGCCATGGACTGTTGCAATGAGAGGCATAACTGCTGCCTGGGTCATAACCAGCATCTCGAAGCGTGCTGGTGGATGTCAGAGCCACTGGATGAGGGTCATTGGAGCGCATTACCTTGTTTTTATTTGGCACCAATGCTCTTAAAGTAGGTGCGAACCTCAGAACTGAGCAGGGAGAGGTTAAAGATGTCTGCAAATCCTCCTGCCAGTTGGTCTGTGAGAACACGGCTGTGGTCTTCATCATTGCTTTCTATGGGTTCACTCTCAGGAAGGCTGATCTGCCATCTGCGACAGTAACTGTGGATATGGGCAGCTGAGGTTGTCGGGGTGGATGACACCATTCCATCATCCTTCTGCTCAGTGCCAGCATAAAATGCATTAAGCTCATCGGGGAGGGATGGGTGTTGCCAATGATACTGCCTGACTTCTCTTTGTAGCTCCACTTATAGCATGCAGCCCTTGTCACAATCAATGGGTGTTCTTTTGATTATCCCTGGAGTTTTAAAGGGGATCTGAGGGGTAAATATTTCAAACACTTGAAATGCCAGATGATGTGGTAGATTCTGACACAATTACTGTGCTTTAGTTACATTTAGACATACACTTAAGAGTTATAACCATATAACCATATAACAATTACAGCACGGAAACTGGCCTTCTCGGCCCTTCCAGTCCGTGCCGACCATTTATTTTCCCCTAGTCCCATCTACCTGCACTCAGACCATACCCCTCCATTCCCTTCCCGTCCATATACCTATCCACTTTACTTTTAAATGTCAAAATCGATCCTGCCTCCACCACTTCTGCAGGAAGATCATTCCACACAGCCACCACTCTCTGAGTAACGAAGTTCCCCTTCATGTTACCCCTTAACTTCTGTCCCTTCATTCTCATGTCATGCCCTCTTGTTTGAAACTTTCCTACCCTCAATGGGAAAAGCTTATCCACGTCAGCTCTGTCTATCTCTTTCATCATTTTAAAGACCTCAGTCAAGTCCCCCCATTAACCTTCTGCGCTCCAAAGAATAAAGACCTAACTTGTTCAACCTTTCTCTGTAACTTAGTTGCTGGAACCCAGGCAAAATTTTAGTAAATCTCCTCTGTACTCTCTCTATTTTGTTGACATCCTTCCTATAATTATAGAATGGTATAAGTTATAGAATGACATATAGTCATATCAGGCCATTCGGCCCAACCTGCCCATGCCGAACAGCATGCCACATCTAAACTAGTGCAACCTGCCGGCTTTTAAGTTTTCAATTAAGTTTAGTGTAATGTGTACTGTGGGGCAGTGGAAAGCTTGTGGCCCATATCCACATAAATCTACCCTATCCATGCACCCGTGTAAACATTTCTTAATCATTGCGATAGTACCTGCTTCAACTACCTCCTCCGGCAGCTTGTTCCATACACCCAACACCTTTTGTGTTTAAAAAAAAAACCCCTCAAGTTCTCATTAAACCTTTCCCTTCTCACTCTGAAACGTAAGTAGGACTGGTATGGGATTAGTGTAGATGGGAAACAAGCACAGCATGGAGTTGGTGGGCTTAAGGGCCATTTCTGTGCTGCAGAACTGTATGACTCTTTGAATGCTGCCATTGTGGCAGTGGTATTTGCTGTCACAGATTGTTACTGTGGTCGTTATTAACCGTGGCACTGAGTTTTATTAAGATAGGACAGGGACCACACTGCAACAGCTTCTGCAACACTGGCAATAAGCCCATTTACAAACATCACTGTGGCTTCTGCTGCAGTTCTGGTGAAGTTCCAGTGAAGGAACAAGAGCAGGCACAGTCATAGACTCAGTAACAACATTAGCCCGGTACAGCAGCGTACATTGAACCTCACCAGAATGTATTTGGGTGCATTGAGAGATTGAATGGTGTAAATGTTAATGAGCTGATTCTTGAGCCAGTATGTAGAAAGGAACTACAGATGCTGGTATTTACTGAAGACAGACACACAGTAATGGAGTAACTCAGCGGGTCAGGCAGCATCTCTGGAGAAAAAGGATGAGTGACCTTGTACGTTGCAACTCTTCTTCAGTCTGAAAGCAGAGGGGAGGGAACTGGAGGAAAGAAAAGGCCAGAACAAGTATAACAGGTGACCAAGGAATGGTGGAGCCCATAATGGCCCCTCGTTAGCTGGGGAAGAGGTGATAATAAAGAGATACAAGGATGAGAACAGTGCAACTCGGAGGACAAAGGGGAGGGGAGGGAGGAAATGCAAGGTTTCCTTGAAATTGGAGAAATCAACGCTGGTTGTAAACTGCCCAAGCGAAATATGAGAAAGTGAAACTTGAGCCATGAGACTATGCTACCTTCTCTTCCCAACGACAACTTCTTCCTTCAAAATCTGCCTCTAAGAAGATCATCTGGTTTGATTCATCGGAGTCCGATAAAGCGTTTTTGATATGAATCAGAACACTGACTTTTCACTTCTGAATAAGGCCACAAATCAAATGAATTTTATGACTCAGTTCATAGCAAATGGATTACTGCGGAATCTGCAGGGTTGGGGAGGCAGGCAGGAGCTCAGCACAACACAATAAATTCTCCTACTTCCCAACACCTCTTGGTTCCCTGCTTTCCTTTAGTGTCCATGCACTATAAAATCATCTGAAAAATGCCCATAGGTAATAGATGCTTTGCCATGCAAACAAATGTCCCTACAACATATGAATCAACAAAAAAGATTTGTGTGCTCACCTCCAATGAAGTCAATTTAATTAATCCAGGCTTTAATGGAGAGTTTAACAGGAACTGAACAACTGAAGCCCATACAAAGTTTTCTGGTCAAATGGTCAAAACACATTTCATTGTTTAGTTTAGTTTAGAGATACAGCATGTAAATAGACCCTTCGGCCCACCGAGACCAGTGATCCCCGCTCATTAACACTATCCTACACACACTAGGGACAATTTACACTATACCAAGCCAATTAACCTACAAACCAATGCATCTTTGGAGTGTTGGAGGACACCAAAGTTCTCGGAGAAAACCCACGTGGTCACGGAGAGTACGCACCAAAACTGTACAGGCAGCACCCGTAGTCGGGATCAAACCGCTCTGGTGCTGGGAGAGTAGTAAGGCAGCAACTCTACCGCTGTGCCACCATACTGCCCATTGCATCCCACAACTGATAAACTGTCCAGTTGCAGAAAACTTCATGCTGGGGATGGAACTCAGTAAATTTACAGAATAATAGTTATTATGGCACATATGATTTTATTTATGTGAAAAGTGGACAAAAGAATCAAGCCAGCAATTGTTGTCTATCCAGAGGTCTCTTCAAAGTACTAAGTGTCAACTCCAATTGTCCAGTGTAAGCTTTTAGTAGAGAACAGGGTGTCTAGGCCTATGACATCCCCTACAGAACGTAGCCTGTGCTGCCTCATCGACAATGACAGCTTGTTGTCGCCACAAGCGCTATCATTCAAAGGCTACACTCATCTCTGGAAATGTTGCAATGAACTAAGTTAACTAACCTTGCTCAGCAAGGTTCAAAATGTTTATTATCTTTTCCTCCATGAGCAGTTCCAGGAAAAATGCGGGAAAATATTCCAAGTTAATCACAAGTCCATTTTACAAAGCAGAAATGTATTTTAGTTGATGATTTTCTGTGAGGTATGCATGTACTCGTATATGGTATGATGTGCCTGGATAGCGGACAAAACAAAGCTGTTCACTGTATCTCGGTGCATGTGACGATAATAAATCAATATCAGTACCAATACAGCAAAGGACAAGAAAACAAGAACTCTCCCTACTTCAATATTTCTAGCCTCCCTCTGGTGGAAAAAATTAAGTATAACTGGATCTAACTGATTCTAATTAATGTTAAATTCTCTTCGTCACTCACGTGTTGAAACTGAAAAAAACCTTGCAGAAGAAGGAAGGAAAATTGTGAGCATTGGAGAAAATTATATTCCACCTCTGCTTATCACTTAACATTGCTCCCACAATATTGAGCTTCTTCACAAACTGGGATTAAATGTTTATTATTCTTATGAAGCTTTGCCGCTCTGTAACAAAGCATAATGTCAGGCAGAATGGACACAATGTCATTTTTTTCTTTATTACATTGCCAATTTGTTTTAGTTTAGTTTTGAGATACAGAGCGGAAACAGACCCTTCAGCCGACTGGGTCCGCGCCGACCAGCGATACCTGCACACTACCACTATCCTACACACACTAGGGACAATTTACAATTATACCAAGCCAATTAGCCAAAACCTGTGCACCTTTGGAGTGTGGGAGGAAATCGGAGCCCCCGGAGAAAATCCGCACAGGTCACGGGGAGAATGTACAAACTCCGTACTGACAGCACCAGGAAGCAGGATCGAACCTGGGTCACTGGCGCTGTAAGGCAGCAACTCTACCACTGCGCCACTGTGCTGACTTACATTTCTCCAAACTTTTCTTAACTGCTTCCATTGAGGGTTCATGGTGCAAAGTGAAAAATCCACAGTGGTTCCACAGTTTACATGACTGACAAATGTAGACTGCATCTATAAAGTACAACTTTAACATTAACAGTGCTTTTTGAAAACTCAGAATGCCCCAGACCTCTTTGTTTCCTCAAATATGGACACTGTTGCAGTGACAGCAGATTTGCACATAATTATTTGCCGGGCTACTTTGATAGCATCAGCCAAAGACCTGACCTTTATCACAATGAAGGACAATGGTAATTGCTACATGGGAGCACCATCTCCTGCAGGTTCACCTTGAAGTTGTGCAGCAACTTGACTAAGTTTTATTTTGGTTTAGTTTAGTTTAATGTCATGTGATCTGAGGTACAGTGAAAAGCTTTTGTTGCATGCTAACCAGTCAGCGGAAAGACTATAGGTGATTTCAATCAAGCTATCCACAATGTACAGATACATGACGAAGGGGATAATGTTTAGTGCAAGGTAAAGTCCAGTAAAATCTGATTAAAGATAACCCACGGGTCTTCAGTGACGTAGATAGGAGCTCAGGACCGCCCTCTACTTGCTGGCTTGATAACAGCTGGGAAGAAATTGTCCCTGGATCTGGCAGTGTACATTTTCACACTATTGTACCTCTTGCCTGCTATGTTCTGGTGTGCTAAAGCAAAGCAAGAATGTCATTGTCCTATCAGGGACACATGACAATAAACTTTCTTGATGGGAGAGGGGAGAAGAGGGAGTGACAAGGGTGAGATTCATCCTTGATTATACTGGTGGCCTTGCCGAGGCAGCGTGAAGTGTAAATGGATGTGAAAATATATCACTATTCCTTCGATGAGGCCAGGTGTAAACCCTTGAACTCACTCCGAAGCTTTGCAAGAAGGACGGCACCAGTTCAGGAAGATTTCTCAACACCACTTTAGTATTGATATTGGTTTATTATTGTCATTTGTGTCAAGATACAGTTAAAATCTTTGTTTGTATGCTATCCAATCAAATAATGATAATGAATACGTTTAGTGGCCAAGTATTCACATACAAGGAGTTTGCCTTGGTGCTCCGCCCGCAAGTGCCAACATGACATACAGTGGCAGTTGGGAATGACACTTAAAAAAATAAAAATTAAAAATTAAATATTATTGATTAAACATGTGAATTAAATAAAATTAAATAAAATACCAGAGCACAAGGAGGCTACAGATTGTTGATTATTGAGTAGAGCTATTACTCATGGAAAAAAAACAGTCCATAGTCGCCTTCCAAAGGGAAATGATTCAAAGAGTTTGTGGCCAGGGTGAGAGGGGTCAGAGATGATCTCACTCGCTCGTTTACTATAACCATATTATATATAAGTGAAATCAAACCAGACAAAGTACAGCAGGTAGTGCAAAGGGAAAAATACCAGCGTTAGTGTT
This sequence comes from Raja brachyura, assembly GCA_963514005.1. The sequence goes on from OY740781.1 coordinate 32,467,722, forward strand.
ATAGCATTAATGTTAAAGAGAATGAGCAGATACATAAAGTACAATGGTTGCAATGAGATAGCTTGGGAGATCTGGACTTTGGACCTTGTGAGAAGACTGGCTGCCTGAGAACAGTGGGGAAGAAGTTGTTCCTGGTATTAGTGCATTTAGACATTTGTATCTTCTGCGCAGCAGGTGAGCGGCGAAGAGCGGCTGATTTGGTAGTCAATGGTAATGATTTGGCTAATCAATGGTACTTGATTATATTGGCTAATTTTCAATGTCTGAATTTAGTGCAGATGGAGTCAATTTTGGGCAGGCTGGTGTGTGTGATGGACTTCAACCACAATTGTCTGCAATTTGTTTGTGTTCTTGGGTAGAGCTGTTACCAAAACCAACCTCTGATGCATCCTGATACGTCTCAAGAAGTTGCTAAGAGTTGGTGGAGACCTGCAAAACTTTCAAAGGTTCAATGGTACTTTATTGTCATGTGTACCTCAATACATGTGACAATAAACTAAGCTGAACGGAACTGTACTGAATCCCACTATAATAATACTAAATACAAGATTGTAAGATAGTTGACCACACTGAGTCAGTACACAAGGGTGTATAGCCCCTTTTATGCACCATCTTGTTGCCCTTCAAGTACAAATTTAAAAAAAAAAATTGAGTCATATACTTGGCCATATACATCCATTGTCTTGGTGGTGCTACTGGGTCAGAGATGCAGGGGTCGTTCTGGTTGGGCAATGAATCAATGCCATCTACTGCTGCACTGCCATTCAGTGCCACTGCAGTCTGTAGACTGCATCCGTTCTACGCACTGATCCTTTTTGGAATTGAGGCCGATCTAATGGAATCCAAGATTTCTTCAGGCCAGCAATCCTCTCCGCCAACTTGACACTCTGACGCCTTGACATCGGCCCATGAATGCACCATCCTTTGCCTCCGATGGACTGCTTTCCTAGTCTTCCGAGGAAGTCGAGCCATTGGTGTGCTTTCTTGACCGTAGCTTATTAAGCATAGTTTCAACGTGGTCAATCCAGGCACTTGCGGCATATCCTCAACAGCAGCTCACAACACCGGTGCCCCGCAAAGATGAGTTTTCAGTCCCCTACTATACTACCTATACTCTCACGAATGTGTGGCCAAATACAGCTCCATGTACACGTTTGTAGATGACACGACTGTGGTGGGCTGCATCACGACCAATGACAAGAGAAGAGGAAGGAGATGGAGAATTTAGGTAAAATGGTGTCAGAACAACAATCATTACTTCAATGTCAGCAAGCTGTATCGACTCTAAATATCAACTTTCACTAGTGTCCTGCACAGATGCTGCTTGACCCATTGAGTTCTTCCAGCATTCTATTTTATGCTCCAGGTTCCAGCAGCTGCAGTCTATTTTGCCTTCATATTACTGGGATTGGGCATCCTTTGTGCAATCGTACAACAGTTTGGAGTTTTCCTTTAAGATGTTGCCTGAGACACTGCGTTCAAGACTTTACCAGACAAAGATAAATCCAGAGAAGAAACTTTAATGATTTCAGTCTTTGTTAAGCCTCTTCAGTGTCTGTTCTTGGACCAGTAATCAAACGGTTTGTGATATTATAGCGACAGTGATGTTTTGTTCACTCAAAAAAACTGTGATAATATGTTTTGATTATTGGATAAGATGAGAAGTAGAAAATTGTAATCACAATAATGCCTTGTAATCATGTCTTTCAACTTGATTTCTTCCATCACACATATATTTGCAGGCAAAAAAGCCATTTTTCAAGAAAAACACAGCCCTTTTTAAAATTGCATTCTACATAAAGTGCGGAAGTTGATGTGGTGATATGACATCTTTTTGCTGTCTTTTCTGACAATATGCATGGGAGATAAAAGTAATATTAAGCACCTATGGACCCAAGGATTATTTCTGATGCCATTCTCTGTCTCAAACCCATTATGAAGGGACTGATGGCTAACTAATGATTTTACTTCGGAGTCACGTGAGTGACTATGTAAAGAACCCCGTACAGCCGCACGTGTGTCATTACATCAGACGCTTTCGTTCAGGCCACTTCAGTTGATAAAACGGAGTTTGCGTTATGTAGGAATGGATTCTGATTCCAGATCTCATTCCACCAGGGCTGCTACAACATCAGGAGCAAGAGTATTTACATTCCGCTGGGCCACATTGATACCGCTGCAGCATGGTCCAACGAACGAATCTCCAAACATTTGTAATAACCCATTGCTGAACCAGGGGTATTTGTTAACTCTATTTATGTTCTGGTTATACTTTCCATCTGGGTGAGAGATGGAAATATTATTACTTAATTTAAACAGCATCAATATGTTTTAAATCAATGTCATGATTGTATGCATTATGAATATTTTCCCTTCATTTGTCAATGAAGCAGCTGTGGTTGTGTATACTCGTTTCACGGGGCATGAAATCACAGAGCTTTGAAATCTTCACGTAGTCACTCACGTGACTCCGAAGTAAAATAGGAAGATTAAACGAGAACTTACCAGTTTGAAGTTTGATCTTTATTTTATGAGGAGTTACGATGACGGACTATGTGCCCTCCACTCCCAACCCTCATAAATATTATCTGGTAGTTCTAGTCTTTTGTTTCTTACTATTATACTTCAGTCTCTATCACCTGTGATTTCACACCGTTGCTTTGAAGATTGACTCACACGCGGCTGTATGGGGTTCTTCACGTAATCCCTCATCGTAACTCCTCATAAAATAAAGATCAAACTTCAAACTGGTAAATTCTCATTTAATCTTACTATTTTATGGTCAAGCATGTCACAATTTTTCACAGATTAGAAAGGCCTTGTTAAAGTTAATTTGTCCTTGTGTATAGTTCTGTACAGGGGGAAAATAAATCAAAAGTGGAATTACCAATTGTCTGAAGTTAGTCTGAAGGGTTCCGACTCGAAACATTGCCTATCCATTCCATCCACAGGTGCTGCCTGACCCACTGAGTTCTTCTAGCACTTAGTGTTTTGGAACATAGAAAATCTGTACAGCTGCACTGTAGAAAGGATTTCATCAGGTGCATCACAACATGGTTTGTGAACAGCTCCATCCAAGACCCCAAGAAAATGAAGAGAATTGTGGATACAGACCAGACCATCACACAAACCAACTTCCCTTCCTTTAATTCCATTTACACTTCACGTTGCCTTCGACAAGGGCACCAGCATAACCAAGGACAAGTCACACCCTGGCCTCTTTTTCCCTCTCCCAGGCAAGAGGTGCAGAAGTGTGAAAACATACACCTCCAGATTCTGGGACAGTTTCTTCCCAGCTGTTATCAGGCAACTGAACCATATTATCAACAACTAGAGAGCAGTCCTGAGTTACTATCTACCTCATTCGGGACGCTCATAGGCTATCTATAATCTAACTTTACTGGACTTTATCTTGCACTAAACATGATATCCTTGATCATGTATCTGTACACTGTAGATCGCTCAATTGTAATCATGTATAATCTTTCTGCTGACTGGTTAGCATGCAACAAAAGCTTTTCACGGTATATTGGCACATGTGATAAAAAACTAAACGATACTAAACTATAGCACAGCAACAGACCCTTTGCTAAACTGTACTAATCTCATCTACCTGCATACTCCTCCATTCCCTGCACATCCATGCACCCATCAAAAAGCCTCTTAAATCCCACTAACATACCTGCCTCCACCATCACTCTCAGCAGCACATTCCAGGCACCCACCACCGACTGTTTAAAAAAAATACTTGCTCCTGTCACCTTAAAGCTATGACCTCTTGTGTTTGACATTCTACCCTGTGAACAAGTTTCTGGCTGTCTACCATACCCATGTCTCTCATAATTTTACTTACCTCTGTCAGGTCTTCATTCAGCTTCTGAAGCACCAGAGAAAACAATCCAAGCTTGTCCAACTTCTCACTGTAACTAATACCCTCTGAACTAGGCATCATTCTGGTAAACCTCCTCTCCACCTATTCCAAAGCCTCGACATCCTTCCTTTAATATGGCGACCAGTACTGTATGCAGTATTCCAAATGTGGCCTAAGTAAAGTCCGATAAAGCTCCAGTAGATCATGTCTTCCTGACTCTTATACTCAATACCCTGACCCATGAGGGCAAGCATACCATACGTCTTCTTTACCACTCTATGTATCTACTTTGGATCCCAAATCCAATCTCTGCCTATTAATGCAGTTAAGGTTTTTTCCATTAACTGTACACTTTCTCCTTTGCCCTCCCAAAGTGCAGGATCTGATATTTTAATTTAGTTTAGAGATACACCGTGGAAACAGGCCATTCGACCCACCTAGTCCATGCCGACCAGCGATCCTCACACAATAACACTATCCGACACCCACTTTTCCAAATAATTGAAAATTTCCAATTATATCAAACCAAATTAACCTACAAACCTGTACATGTTTGGAGTGTGGGAGGAAACCGGAGATTCAAGAAAAAGCCCACACAGGTCACGAGCACCCGTGGTCAGGACTGAATCTGGATTTCTGGCGCTGTAAGGCAGCAAGTCTATCGTGAGTCACAGTGCCGCCTCAGCATATTTGCTCAGATTAAACTCCATCTGCCATTTTCTGCCCATTTCTGTAGCTTATCTATATCGCGCTTATCTATGTATTCCTTATCTATATATTCTTTGAAAGCTTTCCCACAGTCTGAAGATAGTCAGCATGTCTTTTGCAATCTGACAGATCAGCCTTTACTTGCAGGCTATAATGTCCAACTTAATCCTACTCCACAAACACTTTGCACATATCAAATGACAGTGCCTCACCATAACATGGAAAGATTAATACATGGTTGTGAATTTTTTCACTTCAGATTCAATTTTCAATTTAATTGTCATTGCCAGTGTACAGTACAGAGACAACGAAATGCATTAAATGCATTCACTTCATAATATAACAAAATTAAAGCATGAGGATAATTTTTTAAACAGAAAGAGGCAAGGAGAAAGCATCAATTGGCATCAGACCACAGTAAAAAAAAATAAGGGCAAAATGTGATAATTTTTAGTAAGTGTAGGAAAGAACTGCAGATGCTGGTTTACACCGAAGATAGACACAAACCACTGGAGTAACTCAGTGGGATAGGCAGCATCTCTGGAGAGAAGGAGTGGGTGACGTTTCGAGTCAAAATCTGTCTTCAGACTTTTTTGCCTCGAGTCCCTTCATAAGTAACTTCAGTATGAAGAAGAGTCTCGACCTGAAACGGCACCCATAAATTTTAATAGGCTATATTATTAAACTTGCCATTTAATCCTCCGTATGCTGCAGGGATTTCTGCTGCTTTCCACTTTCCATGTTTTACTACAATGGAAAAGAACAACTGTTGCCCCGTTGTCTCGCTCGAGATCATATAACCGAACCTTTACAGATATTTGATCCATCCTTTTTTATGATTTATTTTGGCAGATCAAATGGTCATCAACATGCTTCTAAAATTAATGCTAAGTGTCTTTACTCTTGTTTTTATAAATTAAGTACTGCACTCCACTGTAATATAGTGGATATTAAGAAATATCTAGAATTCTGTGCCATCACAAATGTGTTTCTGTGGTCAGTGTAACGATGTGTGCAGGACGGAATTCACACCTCACTGCCCTGAAAAGCAATTTCTAAGCTCAGAATGAGAGAATATGAATTCCTGTAGCCATGAAAAAACCTTTAGGCCAAACAAATTAATCTCTCCATTTTAAGATCTTAAACCCAATGACCCTCATTCACATTATATTGCTCAGGTCTTTTCCTCTCGAGGACTGCAACCAATTTCTTTTGAACTGTTTTTATCGCCCACAAATCATCTGCTATCTGCCCCTCTTCTGTTCTAGGATGAGCAAATCGCCTAATGCAATCGATAGGAGAAAGATACTGTAAAAAGAGATTCTCTGAAGTGTACAAAACCTCTTTCCCAGTTTATTTGTGGAATATGTGAAAGAGATTGAGAACTTAGTGTCGTGGTTTCAGTTCAATGACCAAGTCATTAGCAACAGCAAGACGAAAGAGTTAGTTGTTGACCTTTGGAAGTGAGGGGATGAGCATGATCGTCCCATCAACAATTGAGCTACTGGAGAGATGGTTGATAGCTTCAGGCTCCCAGAAATTCATGTGATTAGCAATCCAATCTGGTCCCTTCACATTGTTGTGGTGATCAAGAAAGAGCATCAGCATATTTACTTGCTTAGGCGTCTGAAAAGATTTAGCATGTCCACGAGGATTTGTTTGCAGAAAATAGTCTGACAGGTTCCATCTCAGCCTTTTATGGCATTCCTCTGCTTTTGACCACCTTACCTGCGGAGAGTGGTGAACACAGCCTAATTCATCACGGGCTCATCATTTCCTTCCATCCAATCCATCTTTAGGTGCATTGCATCAGAGAGGCTGGAATCAACATCAAGAATGCCTGTCATGCCTACCTCTCTTCTATCGTCTGAGAGGAGATAAGTTTAGGGATAGAGAGTGGAAACAGACTCTTCAACAAACTGAGTCCATGTTGACCAGCAATCACTACTTCTATCCCACACACTAGGGACAATTTACAGGAGGCAATTAACCTATAAACCTGCACGTCTTTGGAATGTGAGAGGACACCAGAGCACCCTGAGAACAAAAACCATGCGGTCACAGGGAGAAAATGCAAACTGAATATAGACAGCAGATCGAAACAGGGTTTCTGGCGCTGTAAGGTAGCAACTCTACCACTGCACCACTGTGCCACCCCTAAAGCTTGAAAGCTCTGACATCCAGACTAGAACATCTTCTTCCCACTGCTATCCAACTCCTGAAGCTCCTTCACATCGTGTTAATTCTTGTATTTAGAATTACTTTATACAAACTGTGCTTCATGTGAACAAGGAATTTCATTGCACCCTGGTGTAAATGATGATACTCAAGTCTGAATCTGCATAGAAGGGTAGGATTTATGGCACATTACTAATTATTTTTGTAGTGGTGGAAAGCCAACTTCTTGTACTGTTGATGTGCTACTGGCGAAGGAGTCCCACAATGTAGTTGAGTCGGGAATATCAAGAGTTAGACCACTAACTAGACCTTGATTTCTGGTGGTGACTTATTGGGAGGCGAAGGTGCTTCCATGCACTTGCTGTTTTTGTCCTCAAGTTTGGGAGGATTTAGCTGTCAGAATAGCCTGCTTGAGTAACTGCAATGCAATTAGGAGAATGTACACATTGCAGCCATGATCATCTATTGGTACTGGATGGAAAGGTGAATGAAATGAACAAAGTTAATCAATGAAAGACGATAGATACAAAGTGCTGGAGTAACTCAGGCAGCTTTGACTTTTCGGGGTGGGACACCCTCTTTAGACTGAAAGTAGGGGATGGGGTTTGAAGAGCTGGAGGCGAGAAAAGACCAGGATCAACCAGCCACAAATGACCTCAGGCAGGATGGTAGCTGGTAGGTCCATTGTTTACCAGGGAAGGTGTGATCTCAAGAGAAACAACGTGAAGAACTGTGGAACTGGTAAAAAGGGTGGACGAAGGGGGCAAGGAAGGAGGGGATGAGAGTGTAAGAAGACGTAAAATTAGAGAATTCAATGTTCATACCACTGGTTTGTAAGGTAATGGGTGGGTTGTCAAACACATAGTTTGTTTCATTCCATATTGTGTCAAGCCTTTTTGGAGCTGCACTCATTCAGGTTTGTGCAGAGGGATGTTCAGGAATAAAAACACACAAAGGAATGAAGAAAAATCCAAGAAAGAAAACATTTCCTACCCAGTGACTACATGTGATCTAGGACGTATCACCTGAAATTGCAGCCTATGAAAATTCAATTGTGGCTGTCCAATATACTTGGATAAATATTTGAAGTAATAAAATTTGCCCGGCTGTGATGAAAAACCGGGAGAATGAGATTGATTGAATTGTGCCACATAATGCTGACTTAGACTTGATGGGCTGAATAACCTTTTTCTACGGTAACGATCCAATGATTTTGTTGTTTGGTTTCAACTAGTTTGATTGATTATGTGCAGTTGCAATGTATACATAGGAAGCCGAAGCCAGATTAACCGACCAGTTTCCTGCCAAGGTTATTCTGGCCATCGTGAATCAGAACTATACAATAATAATTAGGAGTATAGGAGCAAAGAGGTCCTTCTGCAGTTGGACAGGGCCTTAGTGAGACCACACCTGGAGTATTGTGTGCACTTTTGGTCCCCTAATTTGAGTAAGGACATTCTTGCTATTGAGGGAGTGCAGCCTAGGTTTACAAGGTTAATCCCCGGGATGGCGGGACTGTCATATGCTGCGAGAATAAAGCGGCTGGGCTTGTAGACTCTGGAATTTAGAAGGATGAGAGGGGATCTTATTGAAACATATAAGATTATTAAGGGTTTGGACACGCTGGAGGCAGGAAACATGTTCCTGATATTGAGGGAGTCCAGAACCAGGGGCCACAGTTTAAGAATAAGGGGTAAGCCATTTAGATCGGAGATGAGGAAACACTTTTTCACACAGAGAGTTGTGAGTCTGTCGAATTCTTTGCCTCAGAGGGCACCGGAAGCTGGTTCTCTGGATATAAGAGAGAGCTCGATAGGGCTCTTAAAGATAGCGGAGTCAGTGGATATGGGGAGAAGGCAGGAATGGGGTACTGATTGGGGATGATCAGCCATGATCACATTGAATGGCGGTGCTGGCTCGAAGGGCCGAATGGCCTACTCCTGCACCTATTGTCTATTGTCTAAATCAAAATTACTGTGGGAAGCAGAAAGAAATGGGAAAGCAATGTTTATTGTAGATTTCAGCAAGATACAGTCATTTACCATTTCTGCCGCTACCTCCCATTAACAACATGGGTCCCATTAAGGGTCTCATAATGTAAGAGATAGACAATTTACGACCGAATGAAGAGAAATTTCTTCATACAGAAAGTGATAAATCATTGGAATTCTTTCCCCACAGCGGGGCACTGTGAAGACACAAACAAAATGAGTTCATTCAAAATTGAGATCAATATGTTTCAGGATCTTAAGAGAGTTAAGTGCAAGTAAATTACATCAAGGTAGAAGATATGCATGATCTTGAGTAATGGTGGAAAGACTCCAAAGGCCAAATGGCCAACTCCTGCTCCTGTCTCTTCTGGTCTTATGTTGCTCGCTTTACTTTTAATCAGCTGCCAGGCTTTTCATGTTACAGAGAAACTGGCAGGTGAAAACAGGGAGAAGAATGAATTGATAAGAAAGGGGCTTTCAACCTTGCTTTGTGGACCAAGAAGAACAGGTGTATTTTCCCAAAGCCCATTATGCTCTTCTTTTTGCTCTTAAGCTCAATGATGGGTTCTGAGGTGGCTAATAATGGTGGGCGGCGCGACCGACATTGCAGAGGCCTCTGCAGTCCGTCTGTCTTTTTTTAAAAAATGTCGTCCCGTTGAGTGTAGTTTGTAGTGTTTTTTTTAATTGTTTTTAATTGTGTATGTGTGTGGGTGGGGGGGGGAGTTTAAAATCTCTTCCCTGTACGGGGGACCCGACCTTTTCCCTGTCGGGTCTCCATTGTCGTTGGGGCCTAGCACCATGGAGCGGCCTCCAACCGGAACGACCAGTCACGGAGCCTGCGGACTTACCACCATGGAGCTGGCCGAGTTCAAAACGGGAGGAGCAGTGGTGGCGCGCTGCTGCGGCCCGACCCCGGAGCTTCGGAAGCTCCAGCCACAGGCCCAGTGGACGGTAACATCGGGAGCTTGCAGGTCCTTGGTGGGAGACCGCTTTTCGGAGCTCCCGCAACAGCAACTTATCCCGCTCGAATTGCTGGATTGAAAATGACCTGGAGCGGTGCCTTACATTGCCTGCCGCGTCTTTAACGGCCACTGGACTTGGTAGTGCCCGCCGGGGGCTCCAACGTCAAGACCCGGAGTGCGGCCTTGCATCGCCCGGCGCGGCCTTAATGGCCGCGGGACTTACTTACCATTGCCCACCGGGGGCTTTGACTTTGAAGAATGGAGTGCAGGGAAGAGACAAGACTTTGTTTGTGTAAATTGTGTTGTGTCTTGGTTCTTTTCTTGTTGTATGACTGCAGAAACCAAATTTCGTTTGAACTTCATTTGAGGTTCAAATGACAATAAACGGTATTGTATTGTATTGTATGAGGCTTATGTGAGAACTAAAGAGTCTTACCCAGATGCAGTAGGACATGGCTGATGGGGCTGTACAGTTAGTGTGCGGGTACCTTCTTTCTGCTGCTTATGCAGTGCATTTCTGTGCCTCTAATGCAAGGGTTTAATATTCTCAATGTTATCCGGGAAATTCCTTCTCCTGTTTGAATGGTCATGGGCCAGAAGCTTTGAGGAGGTCCTTAAATCTTTCTTTTCTATCTACCTTGTACTTTGTTTTCACATGACAGAGCTCAGTATAGACTTGGTTTTGCGAGACTGGTATTGTATACAGCAAATTTAGGGCAGCACAGTGGTGCAGCGATAGAGATGCTGCCTTACAGCGCCAGAGCGCTGGGTTTGATACTGACTACAGGTGCTGTCTGCACAGAGTTTGCACATTCTCACTGTGACCATGTGGGTTTTCTCCGCATGCTCCGGTTTCCTCCCACATTCCAAAGATGTGCATGTTTGCAGGTTAATTGGCTTCTGTAAATTGTCCATGATGTGTAGGATTGAACTAGTTGGCATGAACTCAGTGGACCAAAGGGCCTGTGTCTGCGCTGTATCTCAAGATTCAAGATTCAAAAGAGTTTATTGGCATGTGTCCCAGATAGGACTATGAAATTCTTGCTTTGCTTCAGCACAACAGAATATAGTAGGTATGAATACAGAACAGATCGGTGTGTCCATATACCATTATATAAATATATATACACACATGAATAAATATATACACACATGAATAAATAAACTGATAAAGTGCAAATAAGCAGATAATGGGCTATTAATGTTCAGAGTTTTGTTTGAGTTGAGTTTAATAGCCTGTTGGGAAGTAACTATTCCTGAACCTGGATGTTGCAGTCTTCAAGCTCTGTACCTTCAAGCTCCTGTACCTTCTACCTGAAGGTAGCGGGGAGATGAGTGTGCGGCCAGGATGGTGTGGGTCATTGATGATGCTGCCAGCCTTTTTGAGGCAGTGACATTCCTTTGAGGCAGGACATTATTGCCATAGAGGGAGTGCAGAGAGGGTTCACCAGACTGATTCCTGGGATATCAGGACTGTCTTATGAAGAAAGACTGGATAGACTCGGTTTATAATCTCTAGAATTTAGGAGATTGAGAGGGGATCTTATAGAAACTTACAAAATTCTTAAGGGGTTGGACAGGCTAGATGCAGGAAGATTGTTCCTGATGTTGGGGAAGTCCAGGACAAGGGGTCACAGCTTAAGGATAAGGGGGAAATCCTTTAAGACCGAGATGAGAAATAATCTTTTCACACAGAAAGTGGTGGGTCTCTGGAACTCTCTGCCACAGAGGGTAGTTGAGGCCAGTTCATTGGCTATATTTAAGAGGGAGTTCGATGTGGTCCTTGGATCAGAGGGTATGGAGAGAAGGCAGGTACGGGATACTGAGTTAGATGATCAGCGATGATCATATTGAATGGCGATGCAGGCTCGAAGGGCCGAATGGCCTACTCCTGCACCTAATTTCTATGTTTCTATGTTTCTATCCCCTCGATGGTCAGGAGGTCAGAGCGATGATGGACTGGGCAGTGTTTACTATTTTTCATAGTCTTTTCAGCTCCATGGCGCTCAAGTTGCCGAACCAAGTCACAATGCAACCGGTCAGCATGCTCTCTACTGTGCACCTGTAGAAGTTAGAGAGAGTCCTCCTTGACATACCGGCTCTCCGTAATCTTCACAGGAAGTTCGAGGCGCTGATGTGCTTTCTATATAATTGCATCTGTGTTCTCGGCCCAGGAGAGATCTTCAGAGATGTGCACGCCCAGGAATTCGAAGCTCTTGACCATTTCCACCATCGACCCGTTGATATAAACGGGACTGTGGGTTCCCATCCTACCTCTTCCAAAGTCCACAATCAGTTCCTTGGTTTTGCTGGTGTTGAGGGCCAGGTTATTGTCCTGGTACCATTTGGTCAGTTGGTCGATCTCTCTTCTATACTCTGACTCATCCCCATCAGTGATATGTCCCACAACAGTGGTATCGTCAGCGAGCTTGATGATGGAGTTCACACTATGACCAGCTATGCAGTCATGAGTATAGAGTGAGGACAGCAGGGGGCTGAGCACGCAACCCTGAGGTGCTTCCTTGCTGATTGTTATCGAGGCTGACACCTTTCCACCTATTCGAACAGTCTGTGGTCTGTGAATGAGGAAGTCGAGGATCCAATTGCAGAGGGATGCGCAGAGACCCAGTTCTGAGAGTTTGGTAGCCAGCTTGGAGGGGATGATTGTATTAAATGCCGAGCTGTAATCAGCGAATAACCGCCTGACATATGAGTCTTTGCTGTCCAAGTAGTCCAGAGCGGAGTGGAGAGCCAGTGAGATCGCATCCACCATTGATTTGTTGTGGCCTGTCCATTATTGTTGATTGAGAGTAGCTAAGAACTCGATAGTGGGAATTTGATTTGGGAGAGGATATTGAATCAATTCACTTCTCCTTCCAGGTAATATGGAGGATTTTGCTAAGACAGCATAGGTGACATTTCCCCAGTGCCTTGATGTTCCTACTGTAAGTAGTCCAGGTTTCAGAAGCATATGGAAGTGAAGGGATCACTGTTGCTGCCCAGTAGAGTGGGATTCTTCTGTAGGGCCCAAGGTCTTGATCTCCAAAAACCCTTTTTCTCAGTTGACCATTAAAGATGTTGATGATTGTGTCAGTGATGCCATCTTTTATTGAGAGTTGGCGCCTGAGATATGGGAATGAAGAAAGGTACCATTAAATAATGCTACCACACCTGGTTTACCTACTGACCACCTTCAAACTGATAATCACTGTTAATAATTCCAACGCCCTGAGGGAGGAGGTGATGGAGCTGTCACAGGGAAGACTGGGTATGAGACTGGAATGGACCAGGTGATCTGAATGGCCTCCTCCTGTGTTTAGTTAATTGTGAAGCTCTCAGTTGTATGGAGTCATTGAGTGATATGCATGGAAACAGGCCCTTCAGCCCAACATGTCCACACCGGCCAACATGTCGCAGTTACACAGACTCCACCTGCCCATATTTGACGCCTATGCCTCCAAACCTGTCCTATCCATGTACCTGTCTAAATGTTTCTTATATGTTGGGATAGTCCCTTGCTCAACTACCTCCTCTGGCAACTTATTCCATACCCCACCGCCATTTGTGTGAAAAAGTAACCCCTCAGATTCCTATTAAATCTTTTCCCCTTCACCTTAAACCTATGTCCTCGATTTGTCTACTCTCAGCAAGAGACACTGTGCATCTACCCGATCTATTCCTCTCATAATCATATTATTATTCGATTATTACTACTGGCTGTGTGTTGATTTTGTGAAATACACAGTGGAATGGGTAAAGCACTGCTCTGTCAATTGTTTTTTTCTTGTGACAGCTATCAGAGTAGACATCAAATAGTGGAACAGTGCATTCAATACTTCTGTTCTTGCCCAGGGATGTATATGATTTAATTAGCGCATTTTAAATCTGCGACGGTCTGCCAGCAGAGAACACAGAACATGCTCAATGTATATTTCAAATGGCACTTGTGATATGAATTGGGTTCACTTGGGGTCCATCTTGTCTCTCATTTGCAGTTCTTTCCCTTATTTCACATTCTTCAGCGCACTATTGAAATCAGAATCTGCAAAGGTGGATTGCATATTATCTTGTGTTGACAAAAAATGAGTTATCGTTCCTCAAATATATATTAAGTACGTGTTTTGTGGGTGACTGATTAGCAGTTCTTCAATCTCGGGAAGCGTAATGCTCAACCAAGCTGGTGGTATGAGAATCGACTACATCTAGTAGTTGTAAATTCCAATAGACAATAGCAAACGGGTGGAGGGAGATAGTGGGTGATTGAAAGAGCACAGATTTAGCAAGAGACGAGAGAGTACAGATTGGCAGTATGCTTGCACAGGATGCTATTATATTTATTGAAAAAGGAAAATAAATCATTCATGACAGAAACAATTGGATGTTGGTGCAACGGTTAAACTACCAAACTAACCAGGAGACCTGGACTAAAACACTGGAAACCAAAGTTGCATCCCAAAAGGTTAGCCATGGAATTTGAAATTCAGTTTATTGTTTGTAATATAGGAAAAATAACTCATATTTGTGGTGGAAATATTTCAGCTGACATCCAAGTGAATTAAAAGGACACAAAGTGCTGAAGTAACTCACCGGGTCATGCAGCATCTCTGGAGAAGTCTAAAGAAGGATCGCGACCCAAATCATCACCTATCCATTTTCTTCAGAAATGCTGCCTTACCCGCTGAGATACTCCAGCACCTTCTATCTTGTTTTTGTAAGCCAGCATATGCAGTTCCTTGTGTCAACGTCTCAGTGAATCTCTTCCGTAGCTTCCCTGTTTGTCAGCTTCCTACATTGGAGTGTTCAAAGTAGATATAGAGGTCAACTCATTCATCTGTGTTGTGGGAGAGCAACATATGTAATGCAGTGAGCTTTTTAATTGAGGCTTTGTCTGAGACCTGAGGCCCAAGGCATTGAATGCTATTAAAAGACAGCTATACATTTCTATTGATGCGCATGTTGGCCCAAATGCAGGGCCAGATCCAGGGTGGTTGTAGATAAGAGAGGGCCATCAATTGGGGATCATGTCCAATCACAGCCCTGTGGAAGATGTTATCCAGGCTATGCTGGTCGAAAGACAACTGGAGATGCAATCAATGACGTAGGTAATATTATGAGATGATTTGTAATTGAGGTAGGTCATCTTAAAGATTAGGAGAGTCATGCATATGGAGTCACACAGCATGGAAACAGGCCCTTTGGCCCAACTCATCCAAGAAGTCCTATCTACACTAGTCGCAACTGCCCACATTTGGCCCGTATCTCTCTAAACCTTTTCTATCCATGTACCTGACAAGTGTCTTTTAAATGTTGTTATAGTACCTGCCTCAAATACTTTCTTTAGTTTGTTAGTTTAGAGATACAGAGCTGAAATAGCCCACTGTGTCCGCACCGACCAACAATCCCACACATTAGGGACAATTTACACGTACACCAAACCAATTAACCTACATACCTGTATGTCTTTGGAGTGTGGGAGGAAACCGAAGATCTCGGAGAAAACCCACTCTGTCACGGGGAGAATTGTCTCCGGTGCTGCAATCGCTGTAAGGAAGCAACTCTACCATTGCTTGGCCGCCCCTCTGGTAGCACGTTCCATTCACCCACCAACCTCTGAGTGAAAACGTTGCCCCTCAGTTTCTTATTAAATCTTTCCAATCCCACCTTAAACCTATAACATGTTATGTTTTGTTTGTTTTTCCAGTTAGTTACCGATAAAATCTGTTCTAAAACAAAGAAGTGCATATACATACTCATATTATAATTTTCATTAGTATGGATAATATTCTCTCAAAATATATTCACTCTGTATTAAATTTCATATTTCATCCATCCGCGCAGTTTATGAATGTAACATGCTGATGTAGGTCAGGAATGTACCTCTGAAATTGTGGCTGAGTCACATTATTATGCAAATTTAAGGCATTTTCTACCATTCTGTTAACTGTGATCGAAAGGGAATACATTCCAATCTCTTTGCCAACAAAATTAGGTTGTTGTGATATTTTCATCATATTTCATATGTTCATATATTCTTACAAGGAGGGTCTTCAACCCATTGAGCCAATGCCAGCTTTAAGTGCTGTGCCATCCATCCCATTGCTCCACTTATTGCTCCTTAACCTATTCTTTCACATTCTCGTCAACCTCCTCCTGATTCTCTTGCCACCCACCTAGACTGGGGTAATTGACAGCAGCCAATTAACCTACAGAATGTCTTTGGGATGTGGGAGAAAACCTGATCATCCAGGGGAACACCCACAGTCACAGAGAAAAGATGCAAACTGCACAAATAAGGCACCAGAGGTAAGGATTGAACTCTGGCTGTCGGAGCTTCGTGGCAACAGCAGTAACTGCTTTGCCAACAGACACTCACATATATAAACTTATTCTCTGTGGGGTTGAGGATCAAGTTGAATTCTTGTAAGGCTTCAATTAACTTGGAGATTCTGTAGATGTCCATTTTGTAAAGATGAGCGTGCATTGAACTAACTTCTCTTTTGATTGTGTTGACATTCATTCACCAGAATGTATCCATAAGCCTGGTCACTTTGTTATCATTATGTATGTGCACATTGTGATCCTGTAGGAGAGGAGAGACTCATGGTGTGCTTGCTTCTTTGCAATGTGATGAGTTTACAACAAAGTCTGGAACATTTTAGTCTGCCAACTTAAATTCTCAACACGAAAGCAGTTTAAGCTTGCTGCCTTGCAAATAAACCTCTTGTAGTTCATCTTGTGGATATCATAATATCTCCTTGTGATGATATTCCAAATTGTTGACGGAGATGACAGATTTTCACCAAATTTATTGAATGACATTGATGACATTGTTGAACTTTATAGTGTTGTTATTAATTGATTATATTATTTATTGATAGCTATACATTATATATATTAATATATAATATATATTACTATATATTCATTTATTATTGTTATTAATTTATTAGTGTAGATTTTGTGTGCCAACATAGGTGGCCCAATTGACGACATAGGGAGCCACAACATGTGTGACCAAACTGAAGTATACTGAACTGTTGTAATGGATGATTGGAGATGTTCTTGAAGCTGAGGTTAAGGAGCAATGATGTGGTGAAAGCCTAAGACAGTGTGGGATGCAAGCATGAAGATGCACTATGCCTGTTGCAAATAGGATGGAAGGAAATGGCAGACTGATCGATCTACTTTATGGAAGACTGCCACAGACAGCTGTGGAGGCCAAGTCATTGGGTGTTTTTACAGCAGAGATCGACTGGTTCTTGATTTGTGAGGGTGTCAAAGGTTATGGGGAGAAGGCATGAGAATGGGGCTGAGAGGGAAAGATAGATCAGCAATGATTAAATGAATGGAAGAGGAGACTCAATGGGCTGAATGGCCTAATTCTGTTCCGATGACCTATGAACATGAACTCATCAAGAGTCAAGAGAGTCAAGAGTGTTTTATTGTCATATGTCCCCGATAGAACAATGGCATTCTTACTTGCAGCAGCACAACGGAATATGCAAACATAGTACACTGTAAACAATATAATAAAGGAGAGAGAAAACAAAGTTCAGTGTGTGTATATGCCATGTAAGATGAAAGATGTTAAAAGTGCAGAAACTAAGATAATTTGTATCCAAAGCTGTTAGAAAAAGCCTGAAGCAATACATTTGGGATGGTGAGTCAGAAGCAAGGTCAGGCAATTAAAGAGCACAGTGCTTTGTTAAGGAAGTTTTTTTGTATTAGACTTTGGTGTCACTTTAGATCATACCTTTCACAATAGATATTTTCCTTGGCAAGAGAATAAGTTAATTAAGATTAAGATGTTGAGGATACAAAGCTTGGCAATCTTCCATTTAAGATAGCTGCATCAATGGAAATTGCATCCAAGAATGCTAGAGAATTATGTACACCACAAGTCGCCAGTATAGGTAGCTACAGTCCGCTGTCAGAGAGCTGCAGCTACGACCAAGACCACAAAACTGGTCCGGTGTTCTGCAGAGAGCAGGTCAAACATCTGTTATGGGTATTGTTCATTTCAATCTCTTCTTTTTAGAACAGCCAAGTGTTGATGTTCCCAAAATAAAATTCACATTTCAACAAACTGCAGAACCAACGCCAAGATAAGAATCAAAAGCAATTTTGGTATTGTTCAAAATGTCAATAGAATGGCGAACTTCACTCAGATAATTAAGAACTAATATTGTACAGTATCTATGCCCAAACAGTAATGGGGTCAAATAAATTTTTAAGAAAAATTAAGTTGCACTATCCATTCAAGTGGCAATACGATCAATGTATTAAACTTGAATTGATAGCATAACTTGATTTTTTGGCAAAGCAATTCAAAAGGTTAAGCCTGATACCATTGACAGGAAACAGTCCAACCAAATATTTTAATCTGGTGAGATTTTATGGGCATTAAGGCAAAGGCAACGTTAGTTGTTCTTTCATGTTATTAACCCACCCAGGAAAACAAGTATGCAGAAGTAAGATGTAGGTACCATAGATAGGCACAAAATGCTGGAGTAATTCAGCGACTTAGGCAGCATCACTGGAGAAAAGAAATATATAACAATTTGGGTGGAGACCGTTCTTCAGTTGACGTTCATAAAACCAAGATACTGTATTTAGATTGAAATTGCTGATAAAGTCCAAAGGGTTTCAAATAACTTCTGCTAATTATGAACCAGGTCTGCATGTTGAACCACTTTGCTGTGTGGCATCAGTTAGATCAGTACACATTCTGGGATGGCACGGTGGTGCGGCAGTAGATTTGCTGCCTTACAGCGCCAGAGCCCAGGGTTCATCCCTGACTACAGATGCTGTGTGTACGGTGTTTGTACGTTCTCCCCGTAACCTGCATGGATTTTCTCCGGTTTCCTCCAACGCTCCAAAGACGCACAGGTTTGTAGGTTATTTAACTAAATGTATAGCTTTTGTTCATTAAATAAATGTATTCATAACTTCCTCGTAATTCTCACTTACTTTTAATTTGGTGTGACTGGATTTTATAAAGGGGCAGGTTTGTGGCTGCCTGCAATAATCAGTCTGTCAATTTAAAGTCTCAGACAAGTTAATGGTATAAATGTGTGGCCTTTGTAAAGACACCAGTCTCTCCTGGATACACCGTATTGCATTCCAAGGACTTTGTGAAGACGCTACTGTCAGGTAGAATGACCTTGGTTTTCACAAATGTTGCAGGAAAAGACCCTTCTTGAAAGGAAATAACTTGGTATAATTGTCATTAGGCTTCTTATTCTGCCCAACCAATCCTTTCACTCTGCTGGTGCTGTCAGTTGTCAACATATTTTACTTTGTTCTCCTCACCTAGACATAGTAAATTGATTAAAGAAAGGATGAGAGACTCAGTGCTGAGAGAGAACATGTTTTTCTTTGCCTCTTTGATGGAGTTACTCGTGTCAAAGATGAAAAGTATGGGATTTGATGCTGTCACTATGAATAATCTCTGGAACATGAGCACGTTTCTTCACAATGGCTTCACTTGAAAGCACAATTACCTCTCCCACTTCTCCCAGCCCCTAACGATAGAGGGGTCAGTTGAGAATTTTAGGCAAAGTAAGGTGAGCAGGAATTCATGTGAGACATTGAGCAAAATGTCTCCTTCATCTCCATCAATGATGCCCCCAAGCTACTAGCAAGCCATTCCTTACCATGTGGTGAGTGGACGTCACAGAGAAAGACTCGAGAATGGATTGGATGTGGGTGATGACACATGGAAAAAGAATGAATTATGGGTGGAAGGAGGACGAGTTGGCGATGTCTGTGGGAGATGCAAGAATGTCAGGGAGGTGAGTTGGGGAGATGATCATGGAAAGGTTGGAGGTTGTAAATTGAGAGGATGATTGGGGATGGTGTGTTTTCTGAGGAAAGACCACCTGTAAGTGGATGAATGTGTGCCATTTGGTGTCATTTCACAAACCCGACAGCCTCGATGCTTATGCAAGATGAATGTTACATGAATAAAAAACCTCCATCTGGTTTAATGTTTGAGCTTTGCTTGCACACCAAGTCTCCAAATGCATTTAACTATCAGGCTTTTGATAATATACAGTCAGGTAGCACTCAAAAACTTTCCATCACAGTATTTCTCAATTGTGCAGTTCTTGAACTAACATCAATTTTCTGTTTCATTGAAAGACACCTACATTTAGTGACTGACAGGAGGACTTTCACATATATTGGAATGTAAACAGACAAATAGAATTCTGAAGGCAGACAAAAAATGAAGAGGAAAGTGCCAAATAGATTTCTAGTCTTTAGGAATGCAGCATGGGAACAGGCCCTTCAGCCCACCGGGTATGTGTTGACCAGTGATCGCCCCATTCACCAGCCTACACTAGGGACAAGTTACAATGTTAACCTACAAACCTGTATGTCTCTAGAGTGTGAGAGAAAACTGGAGCATTCAGAGAAAAAGCACGTGGTCATGGGGAGAACGTACAAAATCTGTACAGACATCACCCTTCGTCAGTATTGAACCTGTGCATCTGGTGCTGTAAAGCAGCAACTCTACTGTTGTGCCACTGTGCCATTTCTAGCTGTGTATGTAGTTGAACATCTGATGTTGCTTGAACTGCATGGATACTAAAGACCAAGCTGAAGATTATTGTTTGCTGGCATGAGCATGATATTGGATGGAGACGTTACTATTTTTCTTATTCCATTTAAGTAAGTGAAAGGTAATGTGCAGCATCCCATAGCTGAGTGCGAGGTTTTGACCTCAGTGTTTGGGCTGCATGAGGATTTGCTTTCAGTGAGACGGCTTACATAGAAAATAGGTGCAGGAGTAGGACATTTGGCCCTTCGAGCCAGCACCGCTGTTCAATATGATCATGGCTGATCATCTAAAATTAGTACCCCATTCCTGCTTTTACCCAGATCCCTTGATTCCATTAGCCCTAAAAGCTATATCCAACTCTCTCTTGAAAAGATCCAGTGAATTGGCCTCCACTGCCTTCTGTGGCAGGGAATTCCTCAGATTCACAACTCTGGGTGAAAAATGTTTCCTCGTCTCAGTTCTAATTGGCCTACCCCTTATTCTTAAACTGTGACCTCTGGTTTTGGACTTGTCATGATTTAGTGCATTTGCCAATAGAGGCAGCACCATACTTGGTCAAAGGTCTCCTGTGGAAAGTTGCTGTCATCTAGACCTTGGCATGAAGCACCTTTTTGAAGAAAGGAGGATCTTTACAGTTAACAATTCCCTCAATGAACCATTGTCTGCTTTCCTAACCAAGCACAGTTTATTTTGCATTTTGTTATTTTATTTTAGGTACCAGGCAAGTGTACTGTGCAACGAGAATACCATATGCCACAGCAAATGTAATGCAGATTACAGTAGCACACAGAATGCTGCAAGGGTTGGCAAAATATTCAAAAGTTATGGTTTTCCCTCCATCATTTATGAATTTCACATTGTGCCACAGGCCACTTTGTAAGCTTTTTTCCTTAGAGCTACCTGGCAGTCAGAAGCAATTTGCAGTCAAATACCACGTGTTAAGGGTTTGACATCTGTTTGATGTTTTTTTTGTTACTTTTCCTTTACGCCAAATGATTGTGTAACTTCTCCCACAGAAAGTAAAGAAGCATTATCTTGATGAATCCTTATGTCATATTTTATTTAATTAACTTAAAATATCTCATATTGTAGGTACGTTTAACTCTGGTTCTTTCCCGCTGTTGATAACTACAGGTCTGTGCTAATGTTTCCTGATGTTTCTGTAGCACTGCTAAAGCATGTACTGAGGCATGTGGCAGAGATGATCAAGGAAATGTGCCAGGATGATTGCCAACAGCTTCTTGGACAAATTGTGAATTCTGAACTGTTACCGACTTTATCTACTGATTTTTACAGTCCAGTTTTCTTTTCCAAAATTTATATCAACTTAAATTTTGTAGCTTTAATAGGGCAGTCCACAGTGATTGCCTAAAACCTTTACAGTAAGATCGGCTTTTGGATATCATTTTCATACTGAGCTGATTACATATGACATCAGCTTAAAGACCTCTATTAATTTTTATTTATTTTGGAATTAATAGGAAAGTAAACAGTAAATAAAGATTTAGAATGTTCTGGAAGTCCAAAATAAAAGCAGAAAATGCTCGAAACACTCAGTAGGTCCGGCAGCAGCTGCAGGGAGGACAAAAGACACCATTTTGGGTTGGACTTCCTTGGACTTCAGTTTGGGTGAAGTGTTAACTCTGTTTTTCTTTTCATAAATGCTTTGCAGCAATTAATGATTGTATATCAATGGAAATAAATGTGGGAATGTGTTAAAATGCTTGCCTCAGCAATATTCCATCATATGTAGTATCTGCAGGGGTCAAAATCGATCCTATGTGTGTGAAAAAGTAGACTTTTGCAAGGAGTTTGGCCTCTTCCTCATTTTGGTTTACAGGCTCTCCCAATGGTGTCAGTTAGCTTCACACAGCTCTATCTTGCAATCAGTTCTTATGGCACCTTCAATGCCTCAGATTTGTCAAACTGCTTGCTTGCAAAATCCAGTATTTTAATCCAGAAATATTTCCTTGTAAAACATTGTAAAGCCTCTAGTTCCCATCATAAATTCTGTTCCCAGGCTGCTGATTTCATTCCTCTCCCTCTGCCGAGCTGAAACAGAATCATTCTGCGTTATCTTGGTATTCCATTTCATCCTGAACAGATCTTCTCACTCTGTATACATAGACCATAGAACATAGAACAGTACACAATAAGAACAGGCCCTTCAGTCAATGTCGTGCCGAATGTGATGCCAAGCAAAACTAATCTCCTCTGACTGTACAAGATCCATATTTTTCTATTCCCTGCGTATCCTCGTTCCTTTATGAAAGGCCCCTTAAATGCCACTATTCTGTCTCCACCACCACCCCTGGAATTCATTCCAGGCACCAACCACACTCTGTATAAAAAAAAACCTGCCCAGCACAATTCTTTTAAACCTTAACCTTCTCCCTTTGAAGCTGTACCCTCTAGTCTTAGATATTTCCACCATGGGGGGAAAAAAGTTCTATCTACTTTCCGTATGCCTCTCATAACCTTATATACTTATATCAGGACTCTTCTCAGTCTCTGATGCTCCTGAGAAAACAATCTAGGTTAGCCCAACCTCATGCAAGATCAACAGGATGGACAACTTTAATTTTCCCAATATTGACTGGGACTTGGAATCATGGAGACCTAGAACCATACAACATGAATCAGGTCCAACTTGTCCATGCCGACATGAAATCCCATTTGAGCTAGTTGCATCTACCGAGGTTTCGTCCATGACTTACTCAGTGCAAATGGCTCAGATGGGTTAGAATTTGTTAGGTGTATCCACAAGTAGAAAGAGTGGTTAAGAAGACATATGATATACATGCCTTGGGGTATGATATTCATGCCTATACTGGAGTATTTATTATAAGGGTCAGGAAGTCATGATGCAACTTTATCAGAGTTTGGTTAGGCTGCATTAGGACTATTGCGTGTAGTTCTGGTTGCCTCTTTGCTGGAAGGACGTGGGGGTTTGGGGGAAGGTGCAGGGGAGGTTTACCAGAATGTTATCTACATTAGAGCTTTCTAGCTATAAAGAGAGATTGTACAGATTTGGATTGTTTTCCCTGGAATGATGGAGATTGGTCGGCATGGACAAGTTGGACCAGATTCAGTGTTGTATGGCTCCTGGACAATGATTGGAGATTGAGGGGAGGTTGAGAGGCTCCTTTTCTTTTATATTCTATGCACTTCGTTTATAGCTTACATCCTCTAATCCAATCGGCATTCTAGTAAACCTCTTCTGCACCATCTCCAAAGCCTCCTCAACCTTCCTGCAATGGGTTGACTAGAACCATGGTCCTATCTCCCATCTCCATCCCTGTCGTCCATCTCTGCCCCTGCCTCAGCAGATATGCCACTTAAATCAGCATCTCTTAACTTGTGTTATCTCACATCAGTCATTTGAATGAAAAATGGATCATTTTTTCCCACCTTGAAACCTCAGTATATTCGAACCCATATGAAGCAATGCAGGTCACATCCCAATTCACACCTTCAGTCGCCCACTGCTGAGTGATCAGATTGCAATCCACCAGGGCAATGTATCATAATTTACATCTTTTGTTGTTCACAATTTTCTTCACAGCCTTGCCTCTCACAGCCCTACAGCATCTAGTGCCATATAAGCTCTCAATCCTGGGCTCCTCCATTGGGGATCAGCCTTTGGGTGCATAGGTGATTTGCTTGGGATTTCTCTCCATATGTTTTTCTGCCTCTCCGTCTTTTTCTTTCCTTTAGAATCTCCTCAATTCTATTCCAGATTATGTTTTTGATGACTAATTTTAACTTCTCCATATAACCATATAACAATTACAGCACGGAAACAGGCCATCTCGGCCCTTCAAGTCCATGCCGAACAACTTTTTTCTCTTAGTCCCACCTGCCTGCACTCATACCATAACCCTCCATACCCTTCTCATCCATATGCCTATCCAATTTATTTTTAAATGATACCAACGAACCTGCCGCCACCACTTCCACTGGAAGCTCATTCCACACCGCTACCACTCTCTGAGTAAAGAAGTTCCCCCTCACGTTACCCCTAAACCTCTGTCCCTTAATTCTAAAGTCATGTCCTCGTGTTTGAATCTTCCCTATTCTCAAAGGGAAAAGCTTGTCCACATTAACTCTGTCTATCCCTCTCATCATTTTAAAGACCTCTATCAAGTCCCCCCTTAACCTTCTGCGCTCCAGAGAATAAAGACCTAACTTATTTAACCTATCTCTGTAACTTAGCTGTTGAAACCCAGGCAACATTCTAGTAAATCTCCTCTGTACCCTCTCTATTTTGTTGACATCCTTCCTATAATTGGGTGACCAAAACTGCACACCATACTCCAGATTTGGTCTCACCAACGCCTTGTACAATTTTAACATTACATCCCAGCTTCTATACTCAATGCTCTGATTTATAAAGGCTAGCATACCAAAAGCTTTCTTTACCACCCTATCTATATGAGATTCCACCTTCAAGGAACTATGCACGGTTATTCCCAGATCCCTCTGTTCAACTGTATTCTTCAATTCCCTACCGTTTACCATGTACATCCTATTTTGATTTGTCCTGCCAAGGTGTAGCACCTCACATTTATCAGCATTAAACTCCATCTGCCATCTTTCAGCCCATTTTTCCAACTGGCCTAAATCACTCTGTAGACTTTGGAAATCCTCTTCATTATCCACAACACCCCCTATCTTGGTATCATCTGCATACTTACTAATCCAATTTACCACCCCTTCATCCAGATCATTGATGTACATGACAAACAACAAAGGACCCAACACAGATCCCTGAGGCACCCCACTAGTCACCTGCCTCCAACCCGACAAACAGCCATCCACCATTACTCTCTGGCTTCTCCCATTCAGCCACTGTTGAATCCATCTTGCTATTCCTGCATTTATACCCAACAGTTGAACCTTCTTAACCAACCTTCCATGAGGAACCTTGTCAAAGGCCTTACTGAAGTCCATATAGACAACATCCACTGCTTTACCCTCGTCAATTTCTCCATGTGTTGCTCAGTGTTAAATTTCGTTTGATAAGCACCAGCAGAACTTCACTACATTAAAAATGTTTTAGAATGCATTTTTATTTGTTGTTATGCAAAAACTGCATAATGTTCGTCTGGCTGTGACAATGCCAAGGGAGCTCTGCATGTTGAATGTTCAATTGTGATTCTGAAGTTGATTGCGAGATAATGTTGAAGGAATCAGCGAAACTAAAGTTCAAACCAGTGCAGCAACGGCAGGAGAAAATACTCGTGGTTAATGTGTTTCTGCACAAATCCTATTTTTCTTTTTAATTCACGCATAATAAATCATGAAAGAGTACAGTAATAAATATAACTGCCATAACGGATAGCTAACATCCTTTATCACATGCTGGATAAGGAATAGTACAAAAGAGCGATTTAGCATTTTTATGAAAAGTCGAAGTATGATGAAATTTTTGAGGAGACCAATATTGTCAAGCAAAACAGTCAAACCTTTTTACAATGGCCTATGATAGATCATAAATTTCTTTGTCTTCCTCACTAGTAGAGAAACCATAAAAAAGGAAGTGCTATCTCCAGCACCCACTGTTTGATACAACATGCTTTGTCTACGCTTCTCAAATATTATTACAGAGAAATGCCTTGGACTTTTAGTTTTGTTCAGTCAAATTCTGGCCAATTTTATGGGCAGTAAGCTACCTGAAATCATTTCTAATGGCGAGTTTTCAACATAACAACTAATTTCTCCTGAGTTGTAGTTAGCAATTGGCAGTACAAGTGATGCAAACTGTCTGTAAAGCATTGCAAACTCTTGCAGATCAAAGTCCCTTGGATGTCTGCAGGACCTACTTCAAATGTATTTGGGTTAAAGCAAACATCAAACAAAATACTTCCGCCAGCCCTTCCATCTCTCTCCTTTTCCTCTCCACTTTGCAATGACAGCAGGTTATTTGGAGTCAGGCCTAGCATGTAGATCCCCACGTTTTTCCTTAAAGCTCACCAATTGAGGTAGTGTAGCCACATGGCATATCTGAGTATCATCTTTATCAGAGGGGGAGGCATAGTGTCGCAGTGGCAGAGTTACTGCCTTACAGCGCCAGAGACCCAGGTTCGATCCTGACTATAGGTGCTGTTTAGCTTCTGTACGAAGGTTGTAAGTTCTCCCTGTGACTGTATGGGTTTTCTCCGAGTGCTCCAGTTTCCTCCCACACTCCAAAGACGCACAGGTTTGTAGGTTAATTTGCTTTGGAAAATTATAAATAGTCCCTAGTGTGTAGGATAGTGTTAGTGTTTGGGGTGATTGTTGATTGGCTTGGACTCAGCCAAAATGCTTGTTTACGCGCTCTAAAGTCTCTAAAGTCCAAAGTCTAAAGATAAATAAACTATGAGTATCATGATACTGAGGATCATAGGACTGATTTGATGAAAGAATTCCCTCTTCCCGCAGTCACCGTGGCACAGCGGTAGAGTTGCTGCCTTACAGCAAAATGCAGCGCCAGAGACCCGGGTTCGATCCTGACTATCGGTGCTGTCTGTATGGAGTTTGTACGTTCTCCCCGTGATCTGTGTGGGTTTTCTCCGAGATCTTCGGTTTCCTCCCACACTCCAAAGACATACAGGTTTGAAGGTTCATTGGCTTGATTATAAAAATGTAAAAATGTTCAAATTGGCGATATGCAGAGTACTGCCCTGCCGACTACAAAATTCAGAAGTTCAGAAGGCTTAATTGACAGTTTGTAATCAAGAACCATGGAATCGATATAGGACATTTTGCCCATTGAAACTAAGCAAATTCTTTGTAGAGCAACTCAGTTTATCACTCTTCCTCTAATCAAGCAAATGTTCTAGCTTCCAATAATCATCCAATGCCCAAAATGAAGCCTATTTTTAATGAGGAAACAACCATCAATTTAACATAACTAAACTAAACTCACATTCAGTTTGTCCATAAAATGACAGTAAATGCAAAAGTTGATTTTGGAGGTTGTAATTAAGGAATTTAGTTATGCTAAGTAAATAAGGACCCTTATTGTTTGTTAGGTACATTAATGATCTGCATATGAGTTTTGAAGACATGATCAGTAAGTTATAGTAAAAAAACAAACTGCTGGAGGAATTCAATGCATCAGGCAGCATCTGTGGAGCAAAATAGAGGCTGACTTTTGAGGTCGGGTCCCTTCTTCAGACTGATAAAGGATCCCAAAAGATGCTGCGTGATTCGTTGAGTTCCTTCAGCAGTTAATTTTATACTAAACATTCCAGCATCTGAAGTCTCTTGTGTCTCCTTGATCAAGTAACATGAAAATTGGTAGTTTGTTGTTAATGAGGGAATAGTCTTATGATGCGGAATGATATTGGTCCATTTGGAAGAAGGCATTTGGAAGTGAATCCTCATGATGCACTTGGGGGTGTGGCGGTTCCTGGGTAGTCGGCCACTCCCTGGCTCATCCCCCTCGGCAATTGTTGGACAGGTCCTGTGGCAGCTTCCAGCTACGAAGATAAGAGCAGGGAATTTTTGCGCGGGACCTGTTTTCACTGGTCTCACTGAAGCGGGGAGTAGTGTGCTGTGCTCATTAAAGCCTCTACAGAATTTGCCTGGCTTCTCGCCTTCATTCCGGGCTCTCGCATGCACCCGCTACAGGGGAACTAATAAGGATAAGATATAGACAGCTTCTTTCTATTTACTATTTGTATGAATTGCACTCATGTGTGTAATCTTGACTTAAAGATGCAACCTCAGGATACTCCATTGTGCCTTATGGTGAACGAAATGGTTTGGGAAAGAGGCCAATTTGCATCCAGTGTGTTTGCCTTGGACCACTCTGAGGCACATTATCAGTATCCATTTCTGTGTGGAGTAAATGATAGCCACAGATATCAGACAAATTCTCCTGCCGTTCTTTGAAAATCGTCAAAGGATAAATTATACCCAAGGGAAAAGGCAATTTAATATCCGCGTCCAAGACATGCACTCCTGACACTTTTGAATTATCATCTGCGATATTTGCATTCATGTAGTTGGTGTGGGGCTTGTGCCCAGAACTTCAGAATCTAAAAACAGAAATGCTACCACTGTACCGTAACTGAATCCTGTGCATAATCAATTCAGCTTTGACAATGGACTGTAGTGCATAGATGAGACACGCAAGATACAACACAGGTTTAAACACTGTCCCAGGCACTTCTAGAGATGGAAAATAACTAGAAGCCACATCTGTTGTGTAAAACTATAATGAGGTCCCTGAATATCGACCTTTATATGGTGGCTTGTTACTGATCATTCCTGGGATCTCTCTCTGATGGCTTCAGATGATTAATTAGGGTTGAAAAAGATAGGCTGAGAAATGTGCTTCAGATCTGAATTGGAGAATAGAAAAAAACAGATGTAAATATGTGGCCCTTAAAATGAAAACTAAATGCCAATCAATTGTGGATTTAAATAAATTCCATGGTTTTTAATGATTTGTTTGGGTACCTAACTAGACAAGATAACAGCACTGTATGCTTTAATTCATAAAAATATGTACATTTTCTCCCTGAGTGAATAAGGACTTTAATCACAGGATTAACATGACAGAACTAAAGGGAAGCCAAAATGGTTCTTTTAGGCATATTGGTTTCACAAAGTAAGTACAGATTAGGATAACCATTGCGCCCAGTTAACTTATCCTCCCAGCATGAACTCTGGTTTATATCCTAATCACGTTGCAATGTTTTCCAGTGATTTTGTGAGTAGAATGTTTATTTTTCTCTTCTTAATTGGATAGGCGTAAATAAATGGGATCAACAGTGAAACAGCCACAGGGAATACTGGTCCTGATCATAGTGAAACCAAGAGCGACTAAATTACTGCATGGATGCTGTTGGATAGGGCACTTACTAAAAATTCCCTTTCCCTAATATTATTATTTCCACGCCTCCCACTTCTGTAAAACATTCCACTTGTGCAATGTAACAAATTATTTCAATTAGTAGTGGATTATCAAGTGCAATTAATACTGCTATCAGAAAGGTTGGCACAGGTTGTGAGATCTGACAGTCTAGTCGTATAGTGTGTAGGAAGGAAGTCCAGATGCTGGTTTAAACCGAAGAAAGGCACAAAATACGGAGTAACTCAGTGGGACAGGCAGCATCTCTGGAGAGAAGGAATGGGTGACATTTCACCTGACGATGACCTTGAAGAAGGGTCTCGACCCGAAACGTCACCCATTCCTTCCCTCCAGAAATGCTGCCTGTCCCGCTGAGTTACTCCAGCATTTGGTGTCATTTTTAGGTTAGTTTAGAGATACAGCGCGGAAATAGCTGTATTTCCCCACTGGGTCAGCGTCAACCAGCGAGCCCCGCACATTATCACTATCCTATACACACTAGGGACAATTTCCCTATACACCAGGCCATTTAACATCTGTACCTGTACGTCTTTGGAGTCTGGTAGGAAACCGATCATCTTGGAGAAAACCCACGCTGTCATGGGGACAACGTACAAACCCCGTACATACAGAAACCGTAGTCATGATTGAACCCGGTTCTCCAGTGCTGCAACTGTAAGGCAGCAACTCTACGGCTGCGCCACCGTGCCACCCTATATCTGGTGGATATAGTACTGAACTAGCAATTATATGGCCTGCAGACATGAAGCCAAGTTTGAGCATGACAGTTCACTTCATACAGTTACATAAACCTGGAGTTAAAGCATTGGAACCAGTGAATGAGAAGGATGAAACTTCTAGAACCAGTTGAATGAGGAAAGCCAGCTGTCCTCCCTTGAGACACACTGTTGCAGGTTGTAAACATTCTGATTAACTTTAACCTTGCCTGGCCAGCCATTCAGCATAAGGGTAATTATGGGATGGCCCATAAATATCGCTCTTCTCAGTGGGATCTACATCCTTTGAAAAAATGTTGTATGTGCCTGAACAATCCTTCTTGATGTGCAGAGGGCTCTTGTGGTGAAGTCCATAACTCCCTGGAGGTGGCAACACAATTTGATAGAATGTGAAGATGGTATAGGTTCATGTGATGGGAGTAGTATTAGGCCATTCAGCCCATCTACTCCGCTATTCAATCAAGGCTGATCTAACTCTCCCCCACAACCCCATTCTCCTGCCTTCTCCCCATTACCCCTGACACCCATACAAATCAAGAATCTATCTATCTCTTCCTTAAAAATATCCATGAATTGGCTTCCACAGCCTTTTGCGGCAATGAATTTCACAGATTCACCACCCTCTTATTAAAGAAATTCGTCCTCATCTCCTTCCTAAAAGAATGTCCTTTTATTCTGTGGTTATGACCTCTGGTCCTAGAGTCTCCCATTAGCGGAAACATCCTCTCCACATCCACACTATCCAAACCTCTCACTATTTAGTAAGTTTCAATGAGGTGTCCCCTCATCCTCCTTAACTCCAGCAAGTATAGGCCCAAGCCATCAAATGCTCATCACATGTTAATCCACTCATTCCGGGGATCATTCTTGTAAACCTCCTCTGGACCAACTCCAGCACCAGCTCATCCTTCCTCAGATATGGGGCCCAAAATTGCTCACAATAGCAGGTGCAGCAGGCAGTGAAGAAAGCAAATGGTATGTTAGCATTCATGGCGAAAGGATTTGAGTATAGGAGCAGGGAGGTTCTACTGCAGTTGTACAGGGTTTTGGTGAGGCCACACCTGGAGTATTGCGTACAGTTTTGGTCTCCAAATCTGAGGAAAGACATCCTTGCCATAGAGGGGGTACAGAGAAGATTCACCAGACTGATTTCTGGGATGTCAGGACTTTCATATGAGGAAAGATTGGATAGAGTCGTCTTGTACTCGCTGTAATTTAGAAGATTGAGGGGGGATCTTATAGAAACTTACAAAATTCTTAAGGAGTTGGACAAGCTAGATGCTGGAAGATTGTTCCTGATGTTGGGGGCGTCCAGAACAAGGGGTCACAGTCTAAGGATAAGGGGGAATTCCTTTAGGACCGAGATGAGGAAAACATTCTTTACACAGAGAGTGGTGAGTCTCTGGAATTCTCTGCCACAGAAGGTAGTTGAGGCCAGTTCATTGGCTATATTTAAGAGGGCGTTAGATGTGGCACTTGTGGCTAAAGGGATCAGGGGGTATGGAGAGAAGGCAGGTACGGGATACTGAGTTGGATGATCAGCCATGATCATATTGAATGGCGGTGCAGGCTCAGAGGGCCGAATGGCCTACTCCTGCACCTATTGTTCTATGTTTCTATGTTCTAATACTCCAATGGCAGTTTGACCAGCACCTTATAATGTACCTTGTGTGTTGTGACTGTTGGCTGATCAATTTCCCTCCGGCGATGAATAAAGTTTTATCGTATCGTAACGTATCGCATTATATCCCTGTTTTTGTATTCTAGTCCTCTCAAAATAAATGCTAGCATTGCATTTGCCTTCTTTACTAGCGATTCGACTTGCAAATTAACCAGCACTCCCAAGTTCCTTTGTACCTCAGATTTCTGAATTCTCTTCCCATTTAGAAAATAGTGTACACCTTTTTTCCTACTGCATGACTCTACACTTTGCTATATTGTATTCCATCTGCCACTTCTCTGCCCACTAACCTGTCATTGGCAATATTCCAGGAAATAAGGATTTGGGGACAGCAAACCAATGCATCCTTTATCTCTGGAGCCATTTCCTTTTGAATCCTGGGATGCAATTTAACTGTTGATTTCTGGACTCTTTAATCCTTCCAGTATTTTCTTTTACAGATAATAAATACTTTGTTTCACTCTATCATTAGAAACATTGGTTCACTGTGATTTCTTGTATATTTATTCAGTCTCTTGCACAGAAAGCATATACAGTAGTACATTGCTACATCAGTCTTGTGTACACATTTATCGTGATGTATCATTTTTATTTCAACTCCCACAGAAAACAAATAGCTTGCCAGTATTTTTTCATTAAAATCTGACCAGTTAATAGAACAGAGAATTTCAGATAAACATATACCTGTCCAAGCACAGCACAGAATACCGATCCAAACATAAAATATTACCCAATTATCCATTTGCTAAATCTCAGCATTTTAAGCATTAATCTCCACAGTTGTTATCCAGAGACAGTGTTACACTACAGAAATGTAATCAATTTTGTATAAAATATCAGGCTTTGTTTAAATTGTATTGAATTACTTTTCTTTAGATTGAATTGGAAAATTCATTGTTAATTGGCCTGTGGTGGGTAAATTTTGGCAATTGACTGCTACTAGTGAACGGAAATCCTTATGTAAGCAAAATCCATTTTCTTAGAGAATAGTTTTGAACTAGAACAATTGATCATCCAGCCTTCTTTACATCTCTGGATTTCCATTCCTGCTTGTCCTAAAGTAGCAAAAAAAAGTGGAAAAAATAAAGTATTGCTTGAGAAATCTTAACTGATGTGTGAAATTACTCAAGAGAGACGGGCAAATAAATGGTGATCCAAGACAACAGGAACTTTCAACATGCAAAGTTTACCAGGGAATCTTTGAGGCAGTTGTACTTTATTCCAATGCACTCTTGCATAACCTAAGCGTTGAATAATGTATTTACTGTATTAAACCTTGTTCAGAAAAAACCTGCTTGTGGATATTAATTACACAGAACTTCTGTGCTATCTTGCTATTACTATGTTAAATATGGTTAAAATAAACATCAAACCGCTGCAGGAATTCAGGGGTTCGGGCTGCCTGATTTGCTCAAGATTCCAACATCTGCACCCTCTTGTGTCTCTAAGACAAGGGTTCCCAACCTGAGGTAAATTTACCCCTGGGGGTACATTTCGCCTACCCAGGGGTTAAATTTGTTGATTCTGGATTTGTACGTATTTTTTCTCATTGACTGACTGTGTATGGTTCTGTTCATCATTAGTTATTTATAAATAAGTGAAATAACATTATTATGTAGGCCAGGGGTAAACGGGATGAAAAAGGTTGGGAACCCCTGGTCTATGGTTACAATATGTCGCTGGCCATAAAAATTAAGATGTTTGGAAATTTTGCCAGGGCTAGAAGGTCTGAGTTAAAGGGAGAGATTGAGTAGGCTGGTACTCTCTTCCTTGGAGCACAGGAAGATGAGAGATGATCTTATGAAAAGTGTATAAAATCATGAGAGGAATAGATTGGGTATATGCACAGGGTCTCTTGCCCAGAGTAGGTGACTCGAGGACCAGAGGACATAGGTTTAAGGTGAAGGGGAAAAGATTTAATAGGAATCTGAGGGGTAACTTTTTCACACAAAGCTGTCAGAGGAGGTAGTTGAGGCTGGGACAACATTTAAGAAACAGTTAGACAGGTACATGGATAAGACAGGTTTGGAGGGATATGGACGAATTGCGGGCAGGTGGGACTAGTGTAGCTGGGACATGTTGGCCTGTGTGGGCAAGTTGGGCTGAAGGGCCTGTTTCCACACTGTATCACTCTATGACTAAGACTCCATGAAATGCTCCTCAAAGCTTATAAAGTGAAAACAGTAAACAACTTCTC
This sequence comes from Raja brachyura, assembly GCA_963514005.1. The sequence continues at coordinate 32,501,456 of OY740781.1, forward strand.
CATAACTGACTAACAAGAAAGAGGAAATGAGACAATAAAAGGTAGTCATGTGACCCCCTTGGCCATGATCCACTCCTCAATATCATTGATAATCCATTATCTCAAGGTCTCTTATTCTCTCAAATTCGCCGTTTTTGAAATCAATTGTGCCAGTTTTAGGTATGAGGGGGCAATGAATTCTAAATATCTGGGAAGTTAAAGAGCAAAATAAAGTGCTAGTCCAATGTATTGAAATTGACATTGATCAATAGAGTGTGATAGGAAGAAATAGAGTGTTAAAATAGAAAAGAGATCCAGAACATAGAGTCTGAGCAGGGAAAAATGGTAAAAAAGATGATCTTTATCTGAATGCACACAATATTCACAACCAGAAAGGTGATTGATGGTACAAATAGAAGTAAATGGCTCAGATCTGATAGCCATCACAGAGATGGGTTGCAAGCCTATAAACTATATATTCTGAGATACTTGAAATTTCATATGCAGAAAGGAAATAAAACATGTTGTCTAGCTCTATTAATAAAGGATGGGATCAGTAAAATAGTAAGAAATGGCCTTGGCTCTGAAGTTCATAGTGTGGAATAAGTTTGGAATAACAAATAAATAAGTTATTGGTGATATTCGCCTTTGGGCTGCATAACAGTACCTGCACTGTAGGTCAGGGGACATAAATGAAGAAATAATGGAGTCTTGCGAGGAAAATATTGCATTAATCTGCATAGAGATTGGACAAATCAAACTGGCAGAAGGAACCTTGAGGCCAAATTTGGGTGCATTTAGGACTGTTTCTTAGAACAGAACAGTATGTTGTGGGACTCTTTCTTTTAGATCTGAAATAGACACGAAATGCTGGAGTAACTCAGCGGTACTGGAGAGAAGGAACGGGTGACGTTTCAGGTCGAGACCCTTCTTTAGATCTGATTGGGTGTATTGGGACAGAGTTAATTACTTACAGTATCTCAATCTCTGAAGAAGAATGATCAGAGTGGTGATGAAACTGCAAATTTAATGAGAGAATGAGAAATCTAACCTCCGAATCTTATATTTTCAACATAAAGATATGAAGGCACAGTTGGTGAAAGTGATACTGTATGATATTAAAGGAGATTTTTCATCTGCTTGCACAGAATAACTTAGTAAATGTATAAGAACTGCAGATGCTGGTTTAAATCGAAGATAGACACAAAATGTTCGAGTAACTCAGTGGCACAGGCAGCATCTCTGGAGAGATGGAATGGGTGACGTTTCGGGTCGAGACCCTTCTTCTGACAGGTAGTAAATGTACCACGATTATAGTAGAAATTGCAGGGGCAAAAGAGGAAACTTCATCACTCGTGAAACGTTAGTAGGTAGGCAGCACAGTGGCACTGCTGGTAGTGAAGGTATCTCACAGTGCCAGAGACCAGGTCCGATATTGACTTAGGTATTGATGATATTGAGTAGGTTAACCTATGATGAGCGTTTATCGGCGCTGGACCTGTATTTGCTGGAGTTTAAGAGAATGAGGGGGGACCTCATTGAAACATGCAGAATAGTGAAAGGCTTGGATAGAGTGGATGTGGCGAGGATATTTCCACTAGTGGGAGTGTCCAGGACCAGAGGTCATAGCCTCAGAATTAAAGGATGTTCGTTCAGGAAGGAGATGAGGAGAAATTTCTTCAGTCAAAGGGTGGTGAATCAGTGGAATTCTTTGCCACAGAAGGCTGTGGAGACCAAGTCAGTGGATATTTTTAAGGCAGAGATAGATAAATTATTGATTAGTACAGGTGTCGGAGGTTATGGGGAGAAAGCAGGAGTATGGGGTCAGGAGGGAGAGATAGATCAGCCATGATTCCATGGCAGAGTAGACATGATGGGCCAAATGGCTTAATTCTACTCCTATCACTTATAACCTTATGACCTTAGGTGCTGTCGGTCGGAGTTTACATATTCTCACTTTGACTGCATGGGTCTCCTCCAAATGCTCCAGTGTGCTTCCACGTCCCAAAGATGTATAGCTTTGTAGGTTAATTGCACCTAGTGTGGAGGGAGTGGATGTGGAAGTGAGATCTCATAAAACTAGTGTAAACTGTAAACTAGGGATGGTTAGCATGGAACCGGTCACCTAACGGGCCACTTTCCATGTTGTAACTGTCGATTCAACTCAATTCAATTCAAAATTACTGGGACCGATGACTGGAAAATCCCAGTCTCAAAATAAATGGCTGGAGGGTTAATCAATGCACTGGTTATGACATTGCAACACTCCCTAGATTCCAGCCAGGTCCGAGAGTATACAATAGGAATGACCTGGGGCCCATGCCTTGTAATCATCATCTATAACAGTCCCACATCCAGATTTAATGTTATGGTTGCTTAACTCCCGCTGTACTGACAGTGCCATTGTGCCAGCCCACTTTGAACTCATTCCGCTATAACCAAGTGTCTTTTCTGGTAAGAGAGATTTGAAAAAAGAAATAAAAAATGAACCATAAGATAATGGAAAATTATTTTAAATCACACGGTACTGTAATTAATTGCTTAAAATATGCACATTATCATAAGGAAAATCACACAAAATTTAAATAAAAGTTTAAGAGGCTATGAAATAAAAAAGTGAAGCAAAATAAAAGTGTGTGCGATTGAGGATAATATATTGGTATTCATATAGGCAATTATTATTTTATATTAATTTCCTCTCCATCTCTGTTTTACAGTTCCTCCGAGCTTTGTTAAGCGTCCTTCCAACCTTTATGCTTACGAGAGTATGGACATTGAGTTTGAATGTGCAGTCACTGGGAAGCCGGTACCCACTGTGAGGTGGATAAAGAATGGAGAAGTGGTCATTCCCAGCGATTACTTCCAGATTGTGGTAAGCAATTCATGTCTCTTGCAGCATTCTCACTCTCTGAAGCATTCAGTACTGATGAAATTCAATTAGGGACAACGGGAGAAAAACTGTTTTTAATTATTTCTGAACGTAACTCTTTGGTCGTATATTAAGCATTACAGCTAATATAAGATGGATTGCAATTGTCTTAACTTTACTTTAGAGATGCAGAGCAGAAACTGGTCCTTCGGGCTGCCGTGTCCACGCCGACCAACTTAAACTAGCCCTTTCCAACACAACAGCGTCATTTACAATTTTTACCATGTTCGTGCCGGCCAGCGATCCCCATGCATCACCACTATCCTATACACTAGGGACAGTTTGCAATTTTTACCAAAGCCAATTAACCTACAAACCTGTACATCTTTGGAGTGTGAGAGGAAACTGGAGCACCCGGAGATGTCTGGAGCACCCACATAGACACAGGGAGAACATACAAACTCTTTTCAGACAGCACCCATGGTCAGGATCGAACTTGGGTCGTTGGCGTTGTTAGGCAGCAGAAGGTTCTGCATTGTGATAATTGTCGTTAAAAGTTAAACAATTTCATGCGCTGCTATGTCTTCTATAGGTGTTTTAACAGTTAAAAGAATTGCCATGGAGTTAATTGAAAATTAATATTTAAATTTAACTGTGAAGGTAGAAGGCATAGCTGAGACATTACAAACATACATTGACTCAGGTTTTAGATTCATAGAATCATACAGCACGGAAATAGATTCTTAGGCCCAACTCATCCATAGCCTCCAAGATGTCCTTCTAAGCCAGTCCCAGTTACCGGCATTTGGCCCATATCCCTCTAAACCTTTTCTCTCCTGTCCTTGTCCACATGTCTTTTAAATGATTTTATTATACCTGCATCCACAATTAGCAGTTTGCACCATTTATAGTGTCTACCACCCTCAGTATGTTAAAAAAAAGCCCTTCATGTTCTGATTAAATATTTTCCCTCTCACCTTAAACCTATGCCCTCTAGTTCTTAACTCCTCAACCCTAGGACAAAGACTACGTGCATTCACTAAGGAAAATATGTTGTAGACAATATATTAAAGGACAATGTTGTGGGGATACTGAGCAAGATGAAAATTAAGCAGAGAAACTGAAAGTTTGGTAGAAGTAATAAACCTGCAGCATGTTTCAATTTTTTTTAAAGAAAAAAATCATTATACTTTAAAGAAAGTATTAGAAAAGAGGAGATGATTGAGAAAATAGATGAGATTAATGACACATTTAAAAAGATGCATTAAAAAGCTGACAGTAATTAAAGTAGAAATCCATTCTAGAGGCATGACATCCCATAATACTGCAGGAAATATGGATCGCAATTGTTGAGACTCTGAGAACAAATCTTTCCATGCTTTTTAGATTTGGGGTAATGTCAGTGATCTGGAAGTTTACAAATGTTCTCCCCTAGTTTAGAAAAAGACAAGAAGATAAATCTTGTAATTCAGACCTTGGTCCTGGGGATGCTTGGTTAAGGGCCTGTCCCACTGTATGAGATAATTCAAGAGTTCTCCCAAGTTTTCCCCTGATTCAAACTCGAAGAATGTCCGTGGCAGGTCCATAGCAGTTCGTGGATATCTCATAGCGGCTCGTACGAGTAAAAAGTAACAATTCTTTTCATCACGAGTATTTATTTACTCGTGGACATTTTTCATAGTGTTGAAAAAACTTCACGAGTTTACCGGATTTCCCAAGTATCTACCGTTACTCGTACGAGCTGCTACGAGACATTCACGAACTCCTACGGACCCACTACGGACATTCTTTGAGTTCGAATCAGGGGAAAACTTAGGAGAACTCTTGAATTACCTCGTACAGTGAGACAGGCCCTTTATGAAAACAATCTTCTTCTTCGTTTTGCTTATGGCGTGCACAGCCTAAAGCTGTAGGACAACTTGTTCTATTTGATCTATTTGTTTGTGCATGTCGGGTTGATTGCATTAGTCGAAACAGGGTGGACCACGTGAAGGTTGCAATCTCCCATCCCCTGAAAATAATAATAATCCAATACAAAATGAACAACTATTTACACAAGCAGGGATGAACAAACATGCATTTCTTTGGGCAAATTGTGCTTCACGAAATTTTCTAGTGAGATGATAAAGAGAATAGATAAGGACAAGACAGTTCACATTACAAATTGTGGACTTTCCAAAGGTATTCATTGACAGACTTTAATTTAAACAAAACAAACCCATGAGATGAAAGAGGCCAATCGCAGTCTAAACAGAAATTTGGCGAGAGCATAAAGAGATCAATGGCTATTTTTTGGAATAGTGGAGGTTTGTTCAGTATTGTCTAGGATTCAATAGAAGTAGCAATCCTATTTTTGATACATATTAAAGACTTGGACTCTGGGATGTGACCGTTTGTTGTCACGTGTATCGAGGTACAGTGAAAAGGTTTTTGTTGCATGCTAAACAGCCAGGCAGACAATGATGCTGGCATTAGTAAATGGCATGACATTTCAAGTGAAGGAAGCAATGTGAAAGCTAACAAATATCATGGAGACACAAAATGCTGGAGTAACTCAGCGGGACAGGCTGCATCTCTGGTGAGAAAGAATAGGTGGCGTTTCAGGTCGAGACCCTTCTTCAGACCCTTCAGTCTCGACCTAAAATGTCACCCATTCATTCCCTCCGGAGATGCTGCCTGTCCTGCTGAGTTACTCCAGCATTTTGTGTCTATCTTCGATTTGAACCAGCATCCGCAGTCCTTCCTACACAAACATAAGGGAGACTAAGGTAAGACGATTGAATCAGCAGATAAAATTCCATTCAGAAAAAGTGTGTTTGGCAGGACAAGGAGTGTCCGCCCAAATGTGAGCCAAATGGGACAGAACTCATCAACAGTAGGAGCCACATGGCAGAGCACTCATTTAAAAGATCTACAAAGATATCCAAGGATGTTGGTTTACACATTTATGAAGATAATAAAAATGTTAATAAATTAAATGAGATGTTAGAATTCACACATGGAGGCATGAGCCTAAAATTCTGTTGCAACTCCCAACATCAATACGATGTGAAATAATTTCAATGGAATGAATGAAAATTACTATATTAATTATGCATGGGCCGATTGACATTAAGAAGAAGGACCTGTTAATAGACAATAGGTGCAGGAGTAGGCCATTCGGCCATTTGAGCCAGCACCGCCATTCAATGTGATCATGGCTGATCATCCACAATCGGTACCCTGTTCCTGCCTTCTTCCCATATCCACTATCTTTAAGAGCCCTATCTAGCTCTGTCTTGAAAGCATCCAGAGAACTGGCCTTCACTGTCCTCTGAGGCAGAGAATTCCACAGACTCACAACTCTGTGTGTGAAAAACTGTTTCCTCATCTCCGTTCTAAATGGCTTACCCCTTATTCTTAAAATGTGGCCACTGGACTCCCCCAAAATCGGGAACATGTTTCCTGCCTCTAGCGTGTCCAAACCCTTAATAATCTTATATGTTTCAATAAGATCCCCTCCCATCCTTCTAAACTCCAGAGTGTACAAGGTCAACCGCTCCATTCTCTCAGCATATGACAGTCACGCCATCCTGGGAATAGCTTTGTGAACCTATGCTGTACTCCCTCAACAGCAAGAATGTCCTTCCTCAAATTTGGAGACCAAAACTGCACACAATACTCCAGGTGTGGTCTCACTATGGCCCTGTACAACTGCAGAAGGAACTCTTTGCTCCTATATTGGACCCCTCTTGTTATAAAGGCCAATATGCTATTCGCTTTCTTCACTGCCTGCTGTACCTGCATGCTTACTTTCATTTACTGATAAACAAGGACCCCCCAGATCCCATTTTACTTCCCTTTTCCCAACTTGCCATCATTTAGATAATAACGTTCCTTCCTGTTTTTGCTACCCAAGTGGATAACCTCACATTTATCCACATTAAATTTCATCTGGCATGCATCTGCCCACTCACCCAACCTGTCCAAGTCACCCTGAATTCTCATAGCATCCTCCTCATAGTTCACACTTCCACCCAGCTTTGTTCATCTGCAAATTTGCTAATGTTATTTAAAATCCCTTCATCTAAATCATTGATATATATTGTAAATAGCTGTGGTCCCAGCACCGAGCCTTGTGGTACCCAACAAGTCACTGCCTGCCATTCTGAAATGGACCCATTAATCCCTACTCTTTGTTTCCTGTCTGCCAACCAATTTTTTATCCATGTCAGCACTCTACCCCCAAAACCACGTGCCCTAATTTTGCCCACTAATCTCCTATGTGTGACCTTATCAAATGCTTTTTGAAAATCCAGGAACACTACATCCACTGGCTCTCCCTTGTCCATTTCCCTAGTTACCTCCTCAAAAAATTCCAGAAGATTAGTCAAGCATGATTTCCCCTTCGTAAATCCATGCTGACTTGGACCAATCCTGTTACTGCTATCCAAATGTATCGCTATTTGGGGCTCTTGAAGAGTTTGTAAGGTGGATAAATCTCCAGGACCTGATCGGATCTATCCCAGGTTATTGAAAGTGGCAGGAGAGTAGATTGCGGGAGCTTTGTCAAAGGTCTATGCATCTTCCCTAGCCACAGGCGAGGTAACAGAGAACTTGAGAATATCTAATGTTATTCCTTTATTTAAGAAGGGAAGTCGAGAGAATCCAGGGAATTATAGGCTAGTGGGCCTCACTTTTGTATTGGGGAAGCTATTTGAAAGGATTCTTCGGGATCGGGTTCATTCCCATTTGAACCCGATCATGCCCATTGTTAATTAGGGACAGTCGGCATAGCTTCATACACAGTAGATCATGTCTTACTAATTTGATGGAGTTTTTTGAGAAGGTGACAAAGATGATTGATGAAGGCAGTGTAAGTTGTCCACATGGAATTTAGTAAGGCTGATCCTGAAGATTAAGGTGCATAGGATGAACAATTAATTGTTTGTATTGACTGAGAACTGTCTTACTGATGGAAGATAGAGGATTGCAGTGGAAGCACAATATTCAGGCTGGAGGTTTGTGATCCACAGGGTCCTCTGCTGTTTGTGATATATATAAATGACTTGGACATAAACGTAGTTGGGTTGGTGAGTACGTTTGCAGATGACATCAAGATTGCTGGGGTTGCGGACTGTGAGGAAGGTTGTCAAAGTAAACAGAGGAGAATAGCTACAAAACTGGGTGGAGAAATGGCAGATGGAGTGAATGTGAGGTCTTGCACTTTGTGAGGTCAAATGTAAGGGAAAAATATACAATTAATGGCATGACTCTTAACTTCTTCTTCTTGCGTATGACGCGCACAACCTAAAGTTGTAGGACAACTTGTCTTATTTGATCTTATTTGATTGTGCACACCAGGTTGATTACATTCGTTGAAACAGGGAGGACCATGTGAAGGTTACGATCTCCCACCCCATGACTCTTAACAGCATTGATGTAGAGGGGGATCTTGGGGTGCAAGTCCATAATGGGCCTGTTCCACCTAGGCGACTTTTTAGGCATCCTAGGGTGACTATGCAGTAAGCACATGGTCGCCACATGTTCGCGGATGGTTGCCGGGGAGTCGTCTTCATGGTCGTGAGGAGTTCCTGCATCCTGGGAACTAGTCGTGGCCTCATTATGGTCGCTGTGAATTTTTCAACATGTTGAAAAATTTGCGGCGACTAGAATGAACCCGCCATGGAGAGTAGCGAGAATTCTCGTGTCGTAGTTTGGTCGCCAGGAGTTCCTGGTGGGTTGCCAGGAGGTTGACGTTTTTTGTATGTTCTTGTAGGTTGTAGCCGGTGCTGACCGGTGAATTTCATTGGTTTATTGTGGAAAAAAAACATAAGCAGTAGTTTTCAGAACCAAGGATAACCGACCGGTAACATTAAATGCCCGCCGAGCTTCACAGCCGTGTATCTCTGGCTTCTTAAATGTTGTCTGGCTTCTTCAAAGTTGTCTCCACTCCTTCTCCCTTCTTCTCCTTCCAGTCGCCAGCAGTCCGCTGAAAAATCGCCTAAGTGGGAAAGGCCCATAACTCCCTGAAAGTAGCAACACAAGTAGATAGGGTGGTTAAAAAGGGCACATGATATGCTTACCTTTTTAGGTCAGGGCATTGAGTATAAGAGTCAGGAAGTCATGATGCAGCTTTATAGGGCTTTGGTTAAGCTGCATTTGGAGTATTGCGTGCAGTTCTGGTTGCCCCAATACAGAAGGATGTGGAGGCTTTGGAAAGGGTGCAGAGAAGGTTTACCAGAATGATGGTTACACAAAAAGCTGGAGAAACTCAGCGGGTGCAGCAACATCTAAGGAGCGAAGGAGATAGGCGACGTTTCGGGTCGAGACCCTTCTTCAGACTGGTCAGGGATCAGGGAAACGAGAGATATAGACAGTGATGTGGAGAGATAAAGAACAATGAATGAAAGATATGCAAAAAAGTATTGATGATAAAGGATCACAGAGGGGGAGCAGTTAGAGAGGAGGTTGTGAAACTGTCTTCGTAGAGAGGAGGAGAACTTCTTCAAAGTAGGCATACCTTGAGGAGATATCGCAGTGAAGTAGACAAAGTGTTAAAGAAGGAACTGCAGATGCTGGAGAATCGAGGGTTACACAAAAAACTGGAGAAACTCAGCGGGTGGAGCAGCATCTAAGGAGCGAAGGAGATAGGCGACGTTTCGGTTCGAGACCCTTCTTCAGACTGGTCAGGGATCAGGGAAACGAGAGATATAGACAGTGATGTGGAGAGATAAAGAACAATGAATGAAAGATATGCAAAAAAGTATTGATGATAAAGGATCACAGAGGGGGAGCAGTTAGAGAGGAGGTTGTGAAACTACCAGAATGATGCCTGGATTAGTGGGTATTAGCTACTGGGAGGAGTTGAACAAACTTGGAATGCTGACATTGTGGGGGATCCAATAGCGGTTTATAAAATTATCAGAGGTGTAGATAGGTTAGATAAGCAAAGCTTTTTTCCCATGATGGAAAAATCAAATACGAATGGGCATAGCTTTAAGGTGAGAGGGAACAATATTTTAAAGGAGATTTGTGGGGTAAATGTTTTCACAGAGTGTGGCGGATAAGTGGAACGCACTGACAAGGATGATGCTGAATGCAGATACAATAGTGGCATTTAAGAGACTTTTGGATAGGCACATGGATATGCAGGAAATAAAGGGATATGGATTATGTGCAGGCAGTTAAAAGTTAGTCTAGGCATAATTTTCAGCACAGACGTTGTGGGTGAAAGAGCCTGTTCTTCTATCCGATATATCCAATTATATCACTTGCATTGGAAAGTACATGTTATCATCTTCCATTCATCCGATGCACTAATGCAAGTAGATTACAAACACTATTCTCAGATTGCTACCCCATATGAATCCATTACTTTGATGCACAACACTCTTCGCCTTCTCAGTTGCTAGCTCAAAGCTACCCACTCGCCATTATGATTTTGACCCATATGTTTCCCATTATAATTACTAGCCTTGTATCTCAAATTTTCATACTGCATACCCAAATTTTTTTTTCAAGAATTTGGCTTTAAAAAAAATAATAAACACCTGATACTGTTTGTAGATCTATATCAGACAATGCATTTCAAAAGCAAAGGGAAAAAAATTGCTGGAGCAATTCAGCGAGTCAAGCAGCATCTGTGGAGGCACAGGGATGTCAATATTTCGGTCAATAACCTACATCAGGACCTTGCCTGCAAAGGTCCAGCTTGACCCACTGACTTCCTCCAGCAGCTTGGTGTTTTGGTCCAAAGCTCAGCATGTGCCTCAAGTACATTCCAAATCCTGGCCAGTCATCACCTCATAATTAAATAAAATGATGCCTTAATACAGAAGAGTAGCTGGAAGGTAGGAGTCAGCAACCCTGGACCTCAGAGCAAATGTACAAAGCAAGGGTTCAGGCGTGTGCGATTTATTTTGCAGTGGGAGAACAGAAACATTGATTCTCTGCCAGCATCTCACACTTAACAATGTGTTGGCAAAAGCAACAGTGATTTCAGTGGCTTGGATGTGATCCAGATTTGCCTGCCATTTGATAAACTGTGCACTCAACTGTAAAGGACATTGGATGGAATCCTATTTTACTTTCCCTAACTGCACATTCTTGTTTCCCACTTCCACATGTCCTGTTTGAATTAATCTTGATCATATTATTACACTTATTTAATTACAATCAATCTGGAAGTTAATTGCCTCCAGAAAGATTGGTTTTCTGCGTAGAACCAGATAGTTGTCCTAATCGTTCCGTTGGGATGCTAGATCGCACAAAACAGAAGATCCCAAGTTTGATCTCCAGGCTCTAGTTAGTTAGTCCATTTGATCACTGTAACTGGATTTCGTATTCACAGTCTGGGAAGCAAATTACTCCCAGATATCTACTTTTAATCCCTATAAAATTAGTCCATCTGCCAAATAGTGCAGACACAAAATGCTGGAGTAATTCAACAGGACAGGCAACATCTCTGGAGAGAAAGAACGGGTGAAGTTTTAAGTCGAGACCCGTATGGATATGAGATCAAGCTAAGATATTAATAATAAGTTGCATTCCAGATCGTTTTTCCTAATTCCCAGAGCAATGAAGAATTAAAAGTGACTCTTTGGGAGAGATCCTAGAAGTCGCGCTGTCTATGGATATACCAATGTAAAATTCAAACGTGCTTAAATTTCATCACATTTTCACCCTCCCTCTCTCTGATCCTACCTCCTCTAGATGGCCATGTCTCCCTTCTCATTTGTTCACCAAATTGTAAACTCTGCTGCATCCCTCAACTCCCCGTCTCCATCAATTGATAAGTCTGCCTTCAGCTATTAAGACCTACACTCCACATTTCCTCTGACATTTTCCATTACCCTTTCACCAATGGAACTTTTCTCTAACATAACAACCACATTACCTTTATTCAGATTATGTTTTACTGAGGAAGTCCATGCTGCCAAACTGAAGTCCCTGATTAATACAGGTTGTTTAGATACAGTTGAGTAGTACGGGTGTCAGGGGTTATGGGGAGAAGGCAGAAGAATGGGGTTGAGAGGGAGGGATAGAACACCCATGATTGAATGGCGGAGTAGACATGATGAGCTGAATGGCCTAATTCTGCTCCAAAAACTTATGACCTTATGAACTTTTGAACTTCATCAGGTTTTAGAGCTCCTCATGTCTCACCTACCCCCATCTCACGGGAGAGGTTCAGCTGAGATACTTTAGCTTGGCAACCACTTAAATAGAATTTAAAGTGCAGGCTTGCCTCCTATGATCCCTCTTTTCCTGTTATGCCAAATTGCTATTGCCTTCGAAAACTTATTCATCCATTTAGAGCATGAGTCTGACTGATCTGTAGGCTTTTACATCTATAAAATGTATCTGTTGGCTGCCTCACGCCTTTTACACCATGGGCAGCACAGTGACTCAGCAGTAGAGTTGCTGCCTTACAGCGCCAGGGACCCATGTTCGATCCTGACCACAGGTGCTGTCTGTACGGAGTTTGTACGTTCTCCCCGTGTCTGCGTAGGTTTTCTCTGGGTGCTCCAGTTTCCTCCCACACTCCAAAGCCGTACAGGTTTGTAGGTTAATTAGCTTTGGTATAATTGTAAATTGCCCCTAGTGTGTGTAGGATAGTGTTAGTATGTGGGAATCACTGTTCTGTGCAGACTCTGTGGGCCAAAGGGCCTGTTTCGACAAACAAAGCTAAATAGCTTGATATTAGTCAGAGCCATTTTACAGAATCAGGCGGTCCAGGAATCACCAGGATTTAATCCTCCAGCTAATGGAGATGTCAGTCTGAGGAACCCTCTCCGGCTGTTCCTCTCACTGAGTAGTTTGCCTCGTAATAAAAATCATCGATGAGGGTCCTGACATATCAACCATCACCCTCAGCCTCATTCCAAAAAGAAGGTTCTGCATTGGGATCTTTGTGGTTAAAAGTTAAACAATTTCCTAATTACGCCCCTTTTGCTCCTTATTTTAGAGTGGCAGTAACCTGCGAGTGCTGGGTTTGGTGAAGTCAGACGAGGGCTTTTACCAATGTGTCGCGGAGAATGATGCTGGCAATGTGCAGACAAGCGGACAGCTTATCATTCCTGAACCTGGTAAGGCAACACAATCTGTAAATTGCAGCTATTTGTGATTTGTATTCTTTTTCTATGTTCCTTTCTTTTTAATGGCATGGTAATTGTTTGAAAAGAAAGGGCAGTTATCACTGTTGTTTTTCTAGCATTGTATTCTGCATTATTGTGAAGAGTATAATATAAAAGGAATTTATTTGTTTTTTATTTTATTTACTGAATTCAGGTGAATTATGGGGCTTCTTAGCAAGAACTCCTACTTTTTTGGAGCAGTTTGATTGTTGTGTTTTGATTGTTAGCCTGTTACTGTTTGGGATAAAAAGCGGTTAGGGTTAATTACGATGGCTCAGGAGGTCCCTGAGTACTTGGTTTAAGTCAAGTTCAGGACAATCTGCATTCTGTTGGACTACGAAAAGAATGGATTCCTTTATACTACGTCTTTCGTGTCCTGATGGCATTTTGCAAGTGACGAATTATGTTGGAGCTTGGCCTTTGTGCGAGGTCGGTTTTGCACTGACCTACCCAAGTGCTTGCAGTTAAAGTAAATGTTCATGTTCTCAAGGGAATGTGGCAATAAATGGCAGTTGTTTGAGTGGTATAAACATTTACAAATTGCTTTTGCGAAAAACAATTTTGTCCATGAAGAAAACAAGACAACCACAATGGGCACTGTAAGATGTTCAAAACCAGAAAAATGATAATTGAATAATATATCTATTTAGGAACATTGGTTGAGGGATAAACATTGGTTAAGATACTGTGTAGGAAGGAACTGCAAATGCTGGCTTAAACCGAAGGTAGACACAAAACGCTGGAGTAGCTCAGCAAGACATGCAGCATCTCTGGAGAGAAGGAATAGGTGACGTTTCAAGTTGGGACCCTTCTTCAGATGGGTCTCTTCAGTCTGAAGAAGGGTCTCAACCTGAAACATCACTCATTCCTTCTCTCCAGCGGCGATGCTGCCTGTCCCGCTGTGTTACTCCAGCATTTTGTAGCTACCTTTGGTTTAGATACTGTCTGAACGTGATGCTCATATGTAAAATAGTAAGATTAAATGAGAACTTACCAGTTCGAAGGTTGATCTTTATTTTATGAGGAGTTGCGATGAGGGATTTCGTGAAGAACCCGCCAGCACGCATGCACGACATACTTCAAAGTAGCGGTGTGGAATCACAGGACCAACAACAGAGAAATGACTTGTTATAGGAAGATTGAAGAGACTCTAATTACCAGTTGATTTATGATCGAGGGTTGGGAGCGGAGGGCACGAAATTCCTCATCATAAAATAAATATCAACCTTTGAACTGGTAAGTTCTCGTTTAATCTTTCTATTTCATTTCGGAGTCACGTGAGTGACTTCGTGAAGACTTCAAAGCTCTGTGATTCCATGCCCTGGACCACGTCCATGCTGTCACACACCACTTATAAGGATGGACAGGAGTAATCAACTTTCCAGACTGCTTGTACTGAAACATAATAACAATATTTATTAACAACAAACAAAAAGAAAACCCCTCACTGGGGGACATCTGCACGTTCTTGACCTGCATTCAGCACGGCCTCTGCGAACTGTACAGGAGCGGCAACAGGTTTATTGTAGAACCGCTGGAAGGTGGCTTCGTTCACCCATCCTGCTGTGGCAAGAATATGGTCCATGGGCACCTCCATGACCCTTGCCGCCGACGTTGATGCAGCCCTGGTGGAATGGGATTTAAAGACATTAGTGTCAATACCTGACTCACCCAAGACGATCCTGAGCCACCTGGATATCGTCTGGACCGTCACTCTATGGTGAGGTTTCTTGTGGCTGATGAGCAAGTATTTCTCCATTCCCCTCAATTTTCTTGTCACTTTGACATAGTGACGGATATGGGCGGCTAAACATAGCCTTGCATCAGCGGGGTATGCCGGAAACTTCAGCTGCAGCCCTGTGAACCCAGGTCTATGCTGCTTGAGTAATTCATCTATGAAGAAGATTACTTCCCCAGGGGTAGAGATCATCCTGTCGATCCTGACCTTGTGGAGTGTCTGTACCCTCTGCGCTGAAGTCAGTGCCAGTAACATCACCAGCTTCAGGGTGAGTTTGTCCAGCTCAAGCCCCTCCATGGGCGACCACGTCCTGAGCAGGGTTAATACCTTCCCAATATCCCAGGTGATGTTATAACGAGGTCTGGGCGGATTGGAATTGAATATTCCCCGCATGAGTCTGGACACCAGCCTGTTGGATCCTACCTCGATGTTGAGGTAGAATGACAGCGCACTCCTGGCGCTGTTGATGGCACTGTAGCTGAGATGTTTGTTGTGATGCAACCCCGCCAGGAATTCCAGTACGTCGGTGATGGTAATGGAGTCGTATGCAATGTGGGAGCGGCCGCAGTAGGTTTCCCATTTCCGGATATGAGTGAGATATTGCCGCCTGGTGGACTCCCAGCATGACGCTCCAATGGTATCCATGGTTCTAGATGATAGGCCATACCGCAGTAATGGCCTGCTCAGAACCTGCAAGCCAATAAATTTAGATGACTGTGGCAGGGATGTGGTTCCCCTGAGACAGGGTTTGTTACCAATTGTGGGCAACCCTCTAAGAGGACCCAAGGTAGACTGATCATATCAAGGACCACCGGATACCATGGCTGCGTAGGCCAGTCGGGTATGATAAGAATGCCCTTAGCAGCATCTGTCTGGATTTTCCGCAATACCCGACTGATGAGGCAAAATGGAGGAAATGCATAGAAAAACCATTTCCCCAGTCTAGCGAGAACGCATCCATCGCCATTGCCCCAGGATCTGGTTCCCATGAAACGTATGTTGGTACCTGATGGTTCAACCGTGACGCAAAGATGTCGATATCCGGTTTACCAAATTTGGCTGTAATTTTAGCGAATATTTGGGGATTCAACATCCACTCGATGTTGTCATTGAATTTGCGTGACCTGGTGTCCGCCACTGTATTGAGCTCACCTGGTAAATAGGCAGCTGAAATCCAAATATTCCGTCGAATACACCAGAGCCAAATTGTATTTACCAATTCATCACATGAAACTGACCTGGTACCGCCCATATTGTTTAGATATGCCACCGCAGTGGTATTATCTATTTGGAGACAGACATGAGCGTCAGTAAGGTTAGAACAATAAGCTCGAAGTCCGTGAAATGCTCCTAGCATCTCCAAATAGTTTATCCCTTGTGACAACAACAGGGTAGATTCAAGGGTGTTCCATCTGCCTCCACGACTAGAGTAGTTGTCCGTAGCTCCCCAGCCATGGGAGCTTGCGTCTGTTTGTAAGTATACCATCGGATTGGGCAAAATAATGGGTTTAAATGAGTCACAAATATTGTCAATCCACCATTGTAACTCAATCTTTGCCTTTAGAGGCAGCTGCATTGGTCTATCGAAATGTCCAGCGTTCAGTTTTAACGCTAAGATCTTGGCTCTCTGCAAATTTTGATAATGCAAAGGTCCGTATTGGGCAGCTGGAAAAAGTGCTACGATCTTGCCAATCACCTTAGCAGTTTGTCTAATTGATGGTATACTAGCCCAGACTAGATCCTTGCATACTTGGGTGACATCCCCAACTTTGTTAGTTGGTATGGTGGCCCTCATGCGATTGGAGTCCACCATGAACCCCAGGTAATCCATGACCTGTGAAGGGCAGAACTTTGATTTATCTGGATGGATAATGAACCCCATTTTCTGAACAATTTCCACGGTGGCTGAAACTGCCAGTTCCGCTGATTCCAGGGTGTTCCCAATGATTAGGATGTCATCCAGATAGGCCATCACTATATGATTTTGTCTCCTTAGCATAGCCAGTATTGGTTTGAGCAATTTAGTAAATAATCTAGGGGCTGTGGTAAGCCCATTTGGCAAAGCCCTGTATTGCCAGAGCTGATCCATCCAGGTAAATTTCAAGAACCTCCTGTGGTGTTTCTGAATGGATACTGAATAGTATGCATCTTTTAAATCAATGCATGCCATAAAGCAGCCCTCGGAAATCAATAACTTGGCTGTTTCGAACGTGTCCATTTTGAAATGGGTATATTTTACAAAGGTATTCAAATGGGTCAGATCAATAATAACCCGACATCCTCCATCCTTCTTGGTTTTTGTGAATACGTTGGATACAAATTCAATTGGTTCGTGTATAGTTCTTTCTATCACGCCTTTTTCTTGTAGCCTTAAGATTTCAGCATAGCCTACTGCCGTTTCATTGCTGGACAGTGTAAATTTCCGATCTGGCATATGCTGGGATGGAGGGATTTTACCATTGATGAATTCAATCTCATGGCCTTGAATACTTTGTAAGTTAAACTCATCAGAAGTGATGGTTCCCCATGCCTCCGTAAAGAACCGTAGTCTCCCACCAACATGTGAAGTTAAGCATGCAGGTGCATGAAATCCAGACCGCCTTACCTCCATGGTTACCGGCGGTCCCTGATATGTTTGGCGGGACGTGGAGGTGCTGGGTGGGGATGATGATGCAGCGTCCGCATCTTCCACGGTGGCTGCTGGGGCCTAGCCCTAAAAAAGGCCTAGGTTGTTGAGGCTGCTGAAATTGAGGCGGAGCTGGAGCG
The DNA here is from genome assembly GCA_963514005.1 of Raja brachyura. Next base: position 32,518,926 of record OY740781.1, read on the forward strand.
TAGGTCCTTGCTAGTCTAACGGCAGGGCCTCGTGGCCTGAAAAATGGCACTTTCCTGGCCGGCTGCCTGGTCGAGATATGTGACCGCATGAGTCCCACCGTCTTAGCGTGGTCATCCAGCTCCTTGACCCGCTTCGGGAGGTCTTCCCCGAACAACTGTCTGGGTGGCGGCGTAGGAGGTGCTTTGCATAACCCCGCAAATTTTGGGTTCAGCGTGGGTTTAATGACGCTCTTCCTGAAGGCGTTTATCTCATACTGTGTGGTGCACAGTAGAGCCAGAGCATCCTCCTGCTCGGTGCTCAGATCCTCCCCGTCCACCGACCGAGGAAACACGGTAATCCCAGCAGTGAGCAGCTTCAGGATCCGCTGGAGCGTCATCTCCTGGGTCCTGATCCCTGGGCTGATGTTGCCCCAAATCGGCGTATTGACGATGGGCACGTTGAGGGAGTTGCAGTTTGCTGGGGCTTTGTGCCTATTCATGGCCTCCGACAGGACCTCCTCCTGGAGCTGATGGTTCGTCAGGAAGTCCACGGTGGCAGCCAGTTTGGGGTTGAGGGGTAGTCCTGATGTCTCCGACAATGCAAATTTTGTTGCTACATCCAGGAGCTCCTCCTGAGGGGCCTCCGATGTAGATGGTGCATGGCCCAAAATGTCCTCATCCTCCGGCTGTCTCAGGCTTCCTGCTGATGATGGGGATATCTCCCTGTGCCCTCTGGAGCTGGATGTTTCCTGCCTCCGATTTTGTTGCAGGAGAAGTTCCAACATCCGCTCCATCCTGTCAATACGCCCTTCGCCCTTCGAAGCTGGGCGGTCGGAGTCCTCATGTTCAACGGAACTGCTGAGGCTCCTGTCATCGGCCCGTACCTCGTCGAGGTAATCTCGGTGCCGGAAGCTGTCGCTACCAGCCGCCGCAGTGAAGCTGAGTGATTCCCGCGCGGATCCGCTCAAACGCCTCCTTTTAGCGGAGCTTGATCCCGCTGCCTCGGAGGGCAAACGCGGTGAGAGGTCGGCACCTGACGCCTCGGCGTGGTGACCCGACATCCGCGCGAGCTTGCCGACTGCCCTAATCCTGGGCCTAGACGGCGTACGGTCCCGTCCTCCCATCCACGGGGGACTCGGTGACCGTGGTGGGACTCCATGCGAATGACTCTTCCTTGTCTTGGTGTTTGGTGAGTCGACACTGGTCCTTACAGGTCTCCCAGTGGACTTGAGTCCCGCCAATTCACCAGTCCGCAATCTAGCGGCAGGTGATACCTTTGCCCGTGAAGGGCTAGGTTGACGGGCTCAATCCCTCCCTCTCCTCCGAGGGCTCAGGGAGAAGGGCCGTGCGGCAGCACGTGAACCCTGTTTGCCCTGGTCGACCAACGAGCCCGTTGGCGACAGTGATACGGAGTCAGGGTCAATCTGCTCAATCTGGCACACCGAAATCCTGCTCCGCGGGATCCTCGCTGGAGCTCCGGTGTATCGGCGGGTCCGGTCCTGTGGCGACAGGGCTCCCCGACTTCCTCGCCTTTTTCCCGGCCTGACTCGCAGGTGTAGCCGTTGATGAGGGCTCCGGGATGGGTGGCCGGCGACTCCGTGCGGACGTCCTACGGCCCTTGTTCTTCCTGTCCATGTTCCTTTTGAAAGAAAACACTCTCCCAACAGAAACCAACGAACTCAAGGTTAGTTACACTTACCTGAGCAGCCCCTTTTGAAGGGCTGGTGGTGAGCTCCACCTCCAGCCGTCGACTGCAAGCGTTGGGACGATATGTCGCGCATGCGTGCTGGCGGGTTCTTCACGAAGTCACTCACGTGACTCCGAAATGAAATAGTGCAACATGATTGGCTATCTGCCTTGGTTTCATATAGAATCTAAAAGAAGACACCTCCAATAATGCAACCCCCTCGCTGCACTGCAGTTTTAGTGTCAGTCTTCATTAACCAACCCAATAATAGATGTGATCCCTCAATAAGTTCAGAGACAAGGTTGCCATTATTGAGCAAGGTTGCCATTATTGAGTTGCTAACAGATGACCATCTGATGATGCCGAAATCCATACACATGTGTCATATGACTTGTTTCAAGCGATGGTGTTTTCGCTTCAATGAACTGTCGACCCACTTCTGTAAACAAGCTGCAGAAACTCACTGACAGCACTATATTGTAGTGTAGAATTTTAAATGTAAAAGGCATGTATCTGTGTATTCTGGTAACTATTGTGGCAGTTAGCATCTCTTAAGCAAAGAATTGAAAATAAATTGTTTTATTCAGCAGACCAAGTATGATTCAGTGTCTTAAAAACCAATGTGATGCCTCCACTCCAAATTGTTATTGTAAGACAATTACATGGGTTGCCAAGAGCAGCTGGCTTTAAAATTTCCTACAACAAATTACTCACTTACAGATTTGAGGCAGATTTGAAATCCATCTGCCCAGGGATTCGTAAGTAAATGGCCTACTCTTATGAATCAATGAAGCAAGGGCCTCCCAAGAACCAGCTGTTTTGCAACCTTTATTTATCTATCTGGAAGAATATCTCCAGAAGCTGGTGCAAAATTGATGGCAAGTGTCATGACATACTCAACCGGCAGCCCCCTCGGCAAAATATAAGGAAAAGTTTGTAATCTCATAGCAGCCTTGACCTAACCTATCACCCTATAAAACATTTCCTCATCTCTTGCCGCAAACAATTCGCGTCCAAACATTTATCTTTTGTTCTTCCTAACGTCTGAAACGTGTGCTACTTAATAGTCTTGCTCCCTGAACTGAGTACCTTATTAAGAGTTGTTTGAGAAAGAACTGCAGATGCTGGAATCTACAGTAGTTTTGTCATATGTCCTGAAACAGAACAATTAAATTCTTACTTGCAGCAGCACAACAGATATTTAAAAATAGTACTTTGTAACAGGCATAATAAACAATATATATATGTGTGTGCGTGTATATATATACATACATAGATACATACACAGTAGGTGCAGGAGTAGGCCATTCGGCCCTTCGAGCCAGCACACTAGCGACAATTTACAGAAGTCAATTAACCGGCATACCTTCACACCTTTGGAATGTGGGAGGAAACCAGAGCTCCTGGAGAAAACCCAAGCCATCACAGGAAGAACTCCATTCAGACAGCACCAGTGGTCAGGATTGTACCCGTCTCTGTTGCTGTAAGGCAGCAACTCTACCGCTGCGCCACCATGCCACCCAGAAATCCCCAAAATCACAGAAAAAGGTAGTTTGGAATTGGTAGGGGAAAACAATTGCAATATCTCATATTATAGACAATTTCTTGGAGAGTCTTCTCATTTTCTAATGACTAACCGCTTAAGTTTTTTAATCCTGCGACCAAAGACATAGTCTACATCACATGCAGCAGTTATTGAAAGTAAGCATGCAGGTACAGCAGGCAGCGATGAAAGCCGATGGCATGTTGGCCTTCATAACAAGATGAGTTGCGTATAGGATCAAAGAGGTCCCTCTGCAGTTGTACAGGGCCCTAGTGAGACCACACCTGGAATATTGTGTGCTGTTTTTGTCTCCAAATTTGAGGAAGGACATTCCTGCTATTAAGAGAGTGCAGCGTAGGTGCACGAGGTTAATTCCAGGGATGGCGGGACTGTCATATGTTGATAGAATGGAGCAACTGGACTCGTATACACTGGAATTTAGAAAAATGAGAGGGGGCCTTATTGAAACATATAAGATTATTAAGGGATTGGACACGCTAGAGGCAGGAAACATGTTCCTAATGTTGGGAGAGTCCAGAACCAGGGGCTACAGTTTAAGAATAAGGGGTTGGCCATTTAGAATGGAGATGAGGAAACATTTTTACACACAGAGCGTTGTGAATCTGTGGAATTCTCTGCCTCAGAAGGCAGTGGGTGGCAATTCTCTGGATGCTTTCAAGAGAGAGTTAGATAGAGCTCTTAAAGATAGCTGAGTTAAGGGATATGGGGAGAAGGCAGGAACGGGATACTGATTGTGGATGGTCAGCCATGATCATAGTGAATGGCGGTGTTGGCTCGAAGGGCCGAATGGCCTACTCCTGCACCTATTGTCTATTGTCTATTGATAATGTAGCTTCCAATGATGTGAGAACTGAGGTAAAATCCCTGGAATCACAATGACACATGATAGGCCATTTTAGTCGTAAACATTGTTTGAACCTTTGTGCTGCTACTCCCATTCTGTCAGTAATTATAATGGAGAAGACTGTTGACCTATTGTGAGCAGGTTTTCCCATCTGCATCTCCACCCAATATCACAGCAATGGAGCAGGTATCAAATGAAAGATACAGATGTCTTTGCATTTTCAAGACCAGAAGAATATTGAGTTTATTATAACATTACACTATCTGTATTTCACCAGTAGAGGGAGAAAGAAAAATGTCTTGGATATTGTGAATGTTTCGGCATGCAGTATACATGAGGCCTTTTGTACAACACCATGATCCTAGCTGACAGCCGTCTCTCTGAGAAACCTGGAGTAAGAAACCTGGAGCAGATTGACAATATTGTGCACTTTCCTTGTGGGAAAATGAAAATTGTGTTATGAGGATATGCAATTATGTTTTTTGGAGATATAAAGAAAACAATGTGCATTGCAATTTAGATAATACTAAGCCAGGAAAGAACGAATTAATAATTATGCCTTCCTTGCAATAAAGTATGTCATAGAGATATACCTCACATTAATTTTGAAATCCATCCAGAAGAGACTTGTCCGTAAGGAGATAGTTAAGAATCAGTAATCAGGCAGCATTAAATGAGTTAAGAGTTTGCGGATTATAATGACAATTGAGAGTTGCAGGATTTGAATAAAATACAAAATATCTTGTGTGTGAGTGATATTTCCTGGTCAGTGTGGACATGAGCCAAAAAGCTTCTTTCTTTCATTGTTAATAGTTTTTATGATTTGAAAACCCACAGTATCACACTTTTCAAGATGTTATGTAGCCGGTTTTGTCAGCTTCAGTATGTTGAATTCCATGGTGGTCTTCATGCCACTTAAAATTCAGAGTATTTCTCTCCTTTAAGCGGTTCAATGATAATATGATCCAGAAATCAACACCGAGAGTTTTATTTCGAGATTGAAATGTTAGATGTTGTCACAAATAGCCTCTATTTTACCCAGATAATTGATTGAAAATCTAAGCTTGCCGATGCTTTGTTTATTTCTTGCTAGAAAAGAACAAAATTGACGATCACTCTCAATTTAAGCTAACCTCCTCAAGTAACAGTTAAACTAGACCACATTTAAAAATAAACATAAATACTATTGGTATGATAGTAATGCCAGCCATGGAAGCCAGAGTAAGAGAAGAGAGACCAGATTTCTGTACTATCCTCCTTAAGTTGTGTGATCTGTCAATCCCATGTGTCTACTTTAGCAACAAACAGAATTTAATGACATTTGGACGAAGGACATTGTCGGAAGGAGCTTGCCACAGATAACAGTCTGAAATGTTTTGAGATTATAAATAATAATTATCCCCTTGAATACGTAATTAGCACTTCACCGCCATTCCAGCAAGCTTGATATCAGGCTGGAGTTTACTAGTGTGAACAAATGTATGCACCATGCAGTCAGGGACTTAACCCCTTCTAGATTGTATCCAGCATCATAACGGTGGTTACTTTTATTTATATAATAACACCATTCATACTATGAAGCACAAGGTAGTTTCTCAGGAATGTTATTGATTAAAATTTATTGTTTTTCAAGAGGGAGGCTTGGTTAAAGAATTATGATTTTTAAGTGTGTTTCAAAGGAGGGGTTGTTTGGTGAGGTAGATAACAACTCTCTGCCAAGGTCAACTGAAAATGCAGCTACAAATTGTGAATCAATTAAAACTGGGAAGGTAGGATAGGTCAGAATAACACCAAGTAAAGTCGGAAGAATGTTCCAGGCTTGAAATGTCACCTATCCATTCGCTCCACAGATGCTGCCTGGCCTGCTGGGTTATTCCAGCACCTTGTGTTTTTTTCCGAGATCTCAGTGGGTTGGGGCTGGAGAAGATTGCAGGTATATTAGAGGTGAAACTGTGGAGGGAATGAAAGACAACATTGACACTTTCAAAGTGTTGCCCAGAGTCAACATGACGTAGAAAGCACAAGGGTGATAAAATGATGGTGTGAGTTTGCAGTAGAATTTGGGTACACAGCTTTATGTTGGTGTGAATTGGTTGGCTTGGTGTGATTGCAGCATGATCAGATTCGCATTAAAATGGTGTGTTGTCTGATTTAAGTGGCCCTGACATCATATTCGACAGGGGTACAATGCCCCCTGATTTGGCTGGTAATAATACTGTGCCAACAAGGTGTCTGGTATTAAAAATGTACCTCCTAATTAAACTGACAATAATAGTAGATTGGAAGGAACTTGTTATCATATATGCATTATCATTTTTATTGTCTGGTATTGTTAGTATATTAGTTCTATTGTTGGTATCTCTAAACTAAACTAAACTAAACTAAAAACAAGCTGTGGGAATATCAATGGATTAGACCAAGGTTACAGTACTCCAATTAGATAGGTTATTGGAGTTCCAGCAAAATTAGTCCAGATTCTTCCATGTGAGCTGGGGATTGTAAATTCAAATACTTGTATAAAAGTGGAGCTAATGCTTCACAGTGCCAGAGACACAGGTTTGATCCCGACCTTGGTTGCTGTCTACGGGGAATTCGTACGTTCTCCCTGTGACTGTGTGGGTCTCCTCTAAGTGCCCCACTTTCATCCCACATCCCAAGGATGTGCAGGTTTATTGGTTAGTTGACGTCTATAAATCCACTCCTAATGTGCAGGGGAGCGGATCAGAAAGTGGGATTAGGTGGAACTAGTGTGAATGGGTGATCTGAAGGGGGTCTGAAGGAGGGTTTCGGCCCAAAACATTGCCTATCTCCTCGCTCCATAGATGCAGCTGCACCCGCTGAGTTTCTCAAGCATTTTGTGTACCCGTGAATGGGTGATCGACAGAGAGAGTGAGCCAACTTGGTGAACCGAAGGACCCGTTTCCATCTGAATCCATTTGACGCTTCCATCAAATGGACCCATTTGTGCATGCTATTTCTCTAAAGTATAAGGAATTAAAATCTTAGTCATAGGATCATACAGCAGGGAAACAGGCTCTTCGGCCCAATTTGCCCATGCAGACCAACACTAGTCCCACTTGCCTGCGTTTGGCCCTAAATGTATACAATCCATGTACCTGTCCCAATGTGTTAGAAACCTTGTGATAGTATCTGCCTCAACTACCACCTCTGACAGCTCGTTTCATATACCCACCACCCTTTGTGTAAAATAAAGTCACCTTTCAGATTCCTATTCAATCTTTCCCCCCGCACCATAGGTTTATGTCCTGTAATGACAACCATCGGATTTCTTTTATAATCAACAGGTTCCTTCAGAAGTGGAAATCTGCTATCCTTAATTTGTCTGGCATGTGGGGGCGCCGTCTAGTATGGCTGCTCTTTCTGCAGTTGTTTGGCCTCTCACCCTTTAAAATTTGTTGTTAGTGTGTTGAAGTTTTTGTTTTGGAGGTCTAGTCTTTTTAATGTGGGGGGTGGGTGAGGGGGGGGGGAGAAACTGTATATCTCAGTCCCTACCTGGTCGGAGATGCGGCTTTGCTCAGAGCCGCATTGTCGCCCCTTCCTCGCGGCCTACCAACGGGACTGGAGTGGTGTTTCCCGCCGGGACCGGCCAGTACCTCAGCTTCGAGGCAGCACAGCGCTGAAGCACCATCGCGGAGCGGGCGATGCCTTACCTGGGTCGCCGTGTGGCAAGCTCCAGAATTCTGTGACCGCTGACTCCGACATCGCGGAGCTGTGATCGCGGAGCTTCCAGCTGCAGGAGGTGCTGACTTTAAACACTGCGGAGCCTGGGATCTCTTGCCGAGTGCAGCCTGTGGACTTCTGGAGCCATGGTCTCTGGTAAGAAGCGGCCATTCCAGACACTCCAAGCCGCTGAGAGTGTTCTCCCAACGCCGGAGCTCCATTATCCGGAGAGAGGACCTGAAACATCGGACGTCCGTCGTGGTGACTACACAGGCTTCAATAGGCCCGATCATGGGTGAAGAGGAAGAGGACTGGACTTTGTTGCCTTCCCTCACAGTGGGAACCATTGTGGGGGGATGTCTTTATGTTCAATGTTAAATTCTTTAATGTTGTATTTTATTTTTATTAGTGTGCTGCAATTCAAGTTTCACTGCACCAAAGGTGTACGTGGCAATAAATGTCCTTTGTTCTTTGCATGTATGTGAATCCTTGTGCCTCACCTGGACTCGCACCCATTTCTTCCCCCCATCCCCGTCCACGTAAATTTCTTCCTCTGGCCACACAATTCATACCAATACATACAATTCTATCCTTACCTATCTTATTTTGTCTTTTCATTCTGGCCTTTGTCCAACCATCTGCCTATTAACCCCCCCCCCCCCCCAACTACATCCACCTATCACTAGCCAGGCTTTCCATGCCCCTCCTCTCTTCCAGCTTTCTCCAATCTCCCCTCCCCCCTCCACCACAATCAGCTTGAAGAAAGATTCCAACCCAAAACTTTACCTATCCATATTCTCCTGAGATGCTGCTTGACCCAATGAGTTACTCCAGTACTCTGTCCTTTTTTTAAGTGAGCATCTGCAGTTCCTTGTACCCAACGATTTGATTGATCCAGTCTCCTCAGTTCAGGGGTAAATTGGGATAAATAATAAATGCTGATATTTACAACGTCCCTTGATAAAAGCAACGAAAAGGTCTGTTGAAAGGATAATCAAGTTAACAGTTTGATTGTAGAACCATTTTTTTCGAAGTAGAGAAAATGTCAGGTAGAGGTGAATGGCTAGGTTTTTGCTGCAAAAGTATTTTATCAAATATATAATCCAAATCAATAACAAAGGACAGCAATAGGAAAGAGACAGCAGAACGTAGTTTAGCGATGAAAAGAACATTTTCAAAGCCAGGATAACGAGAGTAAAAAATACATCTGGAGGAAAGAGACTCATTTACATCAGAACATAACAAGCAGAAACAGGAGTGAGCCATTTGGCCAATCGTTTTTGCTCTGCCATTTAATATAATTATGTCTGATCTTGTACATCTTGGCAATATTCCTGCAATAACTTCAAATCCCTTGATTCCCATAATAACTAATATATCGGCAGAAAGCAAGATCTGGATTTAACCTTCAATTCAAATATCTTCGATACAAATGAGGAATACTTTTTTTCATGTAGCAAGTGTTTAGGCTCTGAAACACATTGCCAGTGGAGTAATAAAGACAGATTCATTCAAAAACAAAAGCGAGTGCAAACTAGAGGAGCGGCACTTATATTCCGCCTCAGTAGTCCACAGCCCAGTAGCATGAAGACTGAATTCTCCAATTTATTTTCCTTTCCCCACTTCCCCCATCTGTCCATCATTGGTTTCCCTCAGCACTCCTCTCCCCCCCCCACACACATCCTATTTGGTTCCACGCTTCACCTTCTTTTGTGTCAGATTCCATCATCTACAGCCCATTATTGCCTTCACCCATCACCTTCTACCCTCTATCATGATCTCCACCATTCCGTCCCCACCCGATTCCATTTGCCAATCAACTCATCCTCACATGTCTCTATGCATCACTTGCCAATTCTTGCCCCATGCCTCCTCCTCTTCACCTCTTTATGCTGGCAGTCCCTCTATTATTCCCTTAATCCAGATGAATGGCCCTGCCCGAAACGTCGACCGTCCGTTTCCCTCCACAGATACGGCTCAACCGAATCAGTTCCTCCGGTTGTCTGTTTGATGGTAAAGTATTTCAGAGAGCTATTTGCACAGCCGCAGGGAGTGCACTGTGGATTGTGGATGAAATGCATTTGTTCTAAAATGCATTAGTTTTGCATAGGACCAGCACAGGGTGGCACGGTGGCGCAGTGGTAGAGTTGCTGCCTTAGGCGTTTGCAGATTTGGAGACCCGGGTTTGACCCTGACTATGGGTGGTGTCTGTATTGAGTTTGTACGTTCTCCCCGTGACCACGTGGGTTTTCTCCGACATCTTCGGTTTCCTCCCACACTTCAAAAACGTGCAGGTTTGTAGGTAAATTTGCATGGGTTCGTATACTTGGTATAAGTGTATATTGTTTCCAATGTGTGTAGGCTTGTGTTAATATGCGGGGATTGCTGGTCGGTGCGGACTCGGTCGGCCGAAGGGCCTGTTTCCATGCTGTATCTCTAAACTAAACAAAAAACTAAACGTAAAAGGCTAAATGTACTCTTTACACACAGTCATCTCTTTGTGACCTCGTGATTCTGCTATCCATTAGTGGTGGTGGCACAGTGCTGACTAACCTGACTGCCAATTATTGGCCGTAATACGTTCTATCACCAGATCTGACTGTCAGTGGCAATGTACAACTTTATTTGTGATGGTGTATCATTCAACATGACTGGTGGTGATATGACTGCCCTTGACTTACCTCAACAAATTAGGTAACAGTACTGTATTATTTGATTTGGCTGACAGTGATGCTGTAGTGCTTGACTTAATTGTTTTTGGTTTCAGACCATTGGCTTTAATTGAGAGAAATGCTGTAGCAACTAATTTTTTTTCTGATTGTGGTTTTATTCCAAATGGACGCTAAAATTCTAAAATTATAACCCACCAACTTGACTTGCAATAATAGACACAAAATGCTGAAGTTACTCAACGTATCAGGCAGCATCGCTGCAGAAAATAGATGCTAAAATTCCAGTTACTCCAGCTTTTTATGTCTAAACTTCCATGAATTTTCTAACCTATCAGACTTGACTTGGAATAGTTGACACAAAATGCTGAAGTAATTCAAGATTCTTGATTTGTACGGGCGTCAGGGGTTAAGGGGAGAAAGCAGGTGAATGGGGTTAGGAGGGAGCGATAGATCAGTCATGATTGAATGGTGGAGTAGACTTGATGGGCCAAATGGCCTAATTCTGCTCCTATCACTTATGTCATGATCTTATAAATGTGAAGAGAAAGGGATCTAGGTGGAAGGGGATGGTGAAGGTTGGAGGGGGGAGGGATGGTGGCTTAGCGGTAGAGCTACTTCTGGACAGCGCCAGATACCCGGGTTCGATCCTGACTATGGGTGCTTATCTGTACGGAGTTTGTACGTTCTCCCTGTGACCGGCGTGGGTTTCCTCTGAGAGCTTTGGTTTCCTCCCACACTCCAAGGACGTACAGGTTTATGGGTTAATTGGTGTAAATGTAAAATTGTCCCTAGTGTGTGTAGGTTAGTGTTAATGTGTGGGGATCGCTGGTCATTGCAGACTCGGTGGACCGAAGGGCCTGTTTCCGCACTGTATCTCTAAACTAAACATGTAATTGGGGCACAGAGAATAGAGAGTGGGCTCTTGGCAGCAACTCTTGTAGAACCCTTCGATCGGGAGGAAGTCAGCACACAGTGCTAGACTGGGCAGTGTTCGCCACTTTTTTGTTGGAAATGTTGAAACAACGCCTCATTTTTGTAGTATCAGAGGGATCAGAAAAGGGCTGGAGAGAAGGCACGAAAGAAGCTTTCGTATTGAAACAGATTTTCGGAGCGTGTAAACCTTGAGCTCTCTGGCAGATTATGTGAAAGAACGTGGAACAGATGGTGGTGAATTTGGCCATAAAGATGTATAAGCAGAAGCTACTGACCCTGGTGGGAGGAACATGGTTCCTGCTGTCTGAGCTCTTTGCATAAATGGTAGCCATCCATTCTAAACACAGCATGTATTCCACACTGCACAACTGTTCAGGCTGTCACTGCCCATTTGCCTGAGGCTAGGCATTCTCTGTGGAAATCTTTGTAATTTACACCTCACATGAATAAGGAACAAAATTTCTCACATCAGATAAGCTGTGGATGAGAAAGTTTAATACTGTTACCAATAAAACACTTTTTCTTAAACGACGGCTGCAATATTTAGAAATACATGGTTTAGCTGGATTCAGTAGTTGGCTTTGATCCACATCCGATTTACTTTTCCTTTGAATTATGATTCTGATGCAGAATGTAGAGTGTTATCCGACTGTTACCTGCTTTCTGATAAGGTTATATGGAGTGAAGTATAGCACTTTATCTATATTGCACTGAGCAACTTCCAATAATAGCAGGTTGTCTGGTTGTTCTGGCTGCCAGCTCTTTCTGGAATGTTCTCCATTCATCACACAGATTTCACAGCACAACCAGTGTAGCGCTGGCTCATTAACATCAATTTCTGGGCTGCTGTGAAGGTTTTAGAAACAGCAAGTTAATTATCTGAACCATTTCAAAGTAGCTTAAACTAGTAGGAACATTTATTGTAGGGGGGAAAAAAAAGTGCATCAATTCCAGTGACATTCTGCTTTTGAGTTGCCAAAGTGTACAGCATGGGAGGATGGGAGCACAAAAAACCCAAATAGCCCCAAAAAGATATTTCCATAAAATTGACCGCTGCATAATTAATGTTCAGAAATTATAGGAGTAGAATTAGGCAATTCGGCCAATCGAGTCTACTCCGCCATTCAATCATGGCCAATCTCTACCTCTTAATCCTTTTTTCCTGCCTTCTCCCCATGACCCTTGACTCCCATTCTAATCAAGAGTTTGTCTATCTCTGCCTTAGAAATACCTACTAACTTGGCCTCCACAGCCTTCTGTAGCAATGAGTTCCACAGATTAACAGGATAATCCTGACAGGATATTCCCTAGGACATTGAGGGAAGTTAGTGTAGAAATAGCCGGGGCTATGACAGAAATATTTCAAATGTCATTAGAAACGGGAATAGTGCCGGAGGATTGGCGTACTGCGCATGTTGTTCCATTGTTTAAAAAGGGTTCTAAAAGTAAACCGAGCAATTATAAACCGGTTAGTTTGACGTCAGTGGTGGGCAAATTAATGGAAAAGATACTTAGAGATAATATATATAAGTATCTGGATAAACAGGGTCTAATTAGGAATAGTCAACATGGATCTATGCCTGGAAGGTCATGTTTGACTAATCTTCTTGAATTGAGGAGGTTACTAGGGAAATTGACGAGGGTAAAGCAGTGGATGTTGTCTATATGGACTTCAGTAAGGCTTTTGACAAGGTTCCTCATGGAAGGTTGGTTAAGAAGGTTCAACTGTTGGGTATAAATGCAGGAATAGCAAGATGGATTCAACAGTGGCTGAATGGGAGAAGCCAGAGGGTAATGGTGGATGGCTGTTTGTCGGGTTGGAGGCAGATGACTAGTGGGGTGCCTCAGGGATCTGTGTTGGGTCCTTTGTTGTTTGTCATGTACATCAATGATCTGGATGAAGGGGTGGTAAATAGGATTAGTAAATATGCTGATGATACCAAGATAGGGGGGTTGTGGATAATGAAGAGGATTTGCAAAGTCTACAGAGTGATTTAGGCCAGTTGGAAAAATGGGCTGAAAGATGGCAGATGGAGTTTAATGCTGATAAATGTGAGGTGCTACACCTTGGCAGGACAAATCAAAATAGGACGTACATGGTAAACGGTAGGGAATTGAAGAATACAGTTGAACAGAGGGATCTGGGAATAACCGTGCATAGTTCCTTGAAGGTGGAATCTCATATAGATAGGGTGGTAAAGAAAGCTTTTGGTATGCCAGCCTTTAGAAATCAGAGCATTGAGTATAGAAGCTGGGATGTAATGTTAAAATTGTACAAGGTGTTGGTGAGACCAAATCTGGAGTATGGTGTACAATTTTGGTCACCCAATTATAGGAAGGATGTCAACAAAATAGAGAGGGTACAGAGGAGATTTACTAGAATGTTGCCTGGGTTTCAACAGCTAAGTTACAGAGATAGGGTGAATAAGTTAGGTCTTTATTCTCTGGAGCGCAGAACGTTAAGGGGGGACTTGATAGAGGTCTTTAAAATGATGAGAGGGATAGACAGAGTTGATGTGGACAAGCTTTTCCCTTTGAGAATAGGGAAGATTCAAACAAGAGGACATGACTTTAGAATTAAGGGACAGAGGTTTAGGGGTAACATGAGGGGGAACTTCTTTACTCAGAGAGTGGTAGCGGTGTGGAATGAGCTTCCAGTGGAAGTGGTGGTGGCAGGTTCGTTGGTATCATTTAAAAATAAATTGGATAAGCATATGGATGAGAAGGGTATGGAGGGTTATGGTATGAGTGCAGGCAGGTGGGACTAAGGGGAAAAAAGTTGTTCGGCACGGACTTGAAGGGCCGAGATGGCCTGTTCCCGTGCTGTAATGGTTATATGGTTAACCACCCTCTGCCTGAAGAAGTTCCTCCTCACCTTCTTTCTAAAAGAGCGCCCGCTAATTCTGAGGCATTGATAAGAGGCATCTTTGAAATACCCAGTCATACTTTTCTCTACTCAGGCTAGCTCCCATCCCAGTGGCATGAACCATAGAGATTTGAAACGGGTTTAATCTCTGTAAACCTTCTGTGGGATCAAGTGGATTTATTTCTATGTGTCTAGATCCTGCCAACTATTTGCTGCTCAAGTGTAAAGCAGCTCTATATATGGCATTCAGGACCTGACAGGACCTTGTGGTGCTCCACTGCAGCAACACAAGGTTTTTATTGATTTAATGATCTGTGAGCAAACTGACCTTACTTTGGAAGTCCCCATCCGTGAAGGACATTAAGGCGCCTCTGCAGTAAATTCAGCAAGAGATTCGAGTGAGAGCGTCAGAAGGAGAGTGGCCTTTTTGTAATGTTACGTCTAGTTATTGATGATGAAGGTGACATCTTCTCCACAGCCATTAGGCTATTAAACACTACAACTTCCAATAAGTTCTGAACTGCATAGACATTTATTGTTCCATTTATTGTCTACCATTTATTGTTATTATTGCACTATTATTATTTTCATCAGATCATAAGTGATTGGAGTAGAATTAGGCCATTCGGCCCATCAAGTCTACTCCTCCATTCAATCATGGCTGATCTATCTCTCCCTCCTAACCCCATTCTCCTGCCATCTTCTGATAACCTCTGACACCCGTACTAATAAAGCATTTTTTATGTGTACATATGCGTGTGTATGTGTACACATATACAGTGCATTCAGAAAGTATTTAGACCCCTTCACTTTTTCCACATTCTGTTACGTTACAAAGGAGGTGGCGGGACTGTCATATGCTGAGAGAATGGGGCGGCTGGGCTAATACACTCTGGAGTTTAGAAGGATGAGAGGGGATCTCATTGAAACATATTAGACTGTTGAAGGTTTGGACACGAAGGGCCGAATGGCCTACTCCTGCACCTAATTTCTATGTTTCTAAAAGACTATCTGAGCTAGTCTTGTCTTGTTTGGCCTATATCCCTCTGATCACTTACAATCCATGTAAATATCTATATATTTCTAAGTTAGTTGACATCATTGGAGTATTGCCTTTCTGGACCAGAGATAGCATCATTATAAAGTTGCTTGGTACAACAGGTTTCCAATTTTTAAGCAAATTCTTAAACACGTAAAAGATTATATTTGTTCTTTTCCAAACTGCCAACAGCTGCAGGAAAAAGTGTACCTCACGAGAACACATAATGGGAATTCACTGGTGACCCAACCTGCCCTTCTTCACTGACTGTATCTCAGGATCTCAGGTGGGTATCTAGCTTCCAAACCACCTTATTGTGTTCTAAAATGGCAGACAAGGCTGCTGTGGAGCCCATGGTGTCTTTCCAAGATGGCGATTGATGGAATGGGTGAGCAAATAGCTTCTGAGGAGCTACATTCCCTCTCCATTCACTCCAAACCTCTTTATATTCCTGGCAAAAAGGCCCAAGGTTCTCACTGCTTTCCTAAATGCAGTTTTTACATGATATGGCAAGAGTCAAGTGTGTTTTATTATTATATGTTCTGAAACAGAACCATGAAATTCTTACCTGCAGCAGTACAACAGGTTTGTAAACACAATACTCAATAGATAATATCATAAACAAACATGAAAAATGTTCAATGAATAAAAAAACAATATAGTACAAAAAGCAAAGCAAAGTCCCTTGTGCATTCAATGCAGTTCATAGTTCGGAGTTCAGTTGAAGTTCAAATTGTTCAATAGCCTGATGGTCGTTGGGAAAAAGCTGTTCCTGAACTTGGACGTTACAGTTTCCAGACTCTTTTAACTTCTTGCCGATAGCAGGAGTGAAATGAGAGCGTGGCCAGGGTGGTGTGGATCCATGGTGATGCTGGCTGCCGTTTTGAGACAGCGCCTCCTACAGCATTTGCGTGTTTGTAATTTCCAGGAATCAGGGAGGATATTACACTTTGTCAAGGCTAACTTGACAAAGTGTAATAACTTTGAATGGATTCTTCCATTGCCTGTTAGCCTCCTAACATGGCAGAGTTTAGAATAGAGTATCTCATATTTGTGTCATCAGCAATTTCAAAACCATTCTATTGGTGTCTCCTTTCAAGTCATTTATATAAATTATCAACATTTAAAGCACCAGCAACCATCCATGTGGCATTAAGGCTAATTTCTACCTACTCTCTGGTTTCTGTTAGCCAACCAATCTTCGAGCCATACCAATATGTAAATTCCATGAAAGATTATTGCATTTTCTGCAAATTTCTTTCACGTTAGTATACTGGTTTTCCTTTATTCACAACACATTTTACAGTTTCTCAATACTTCAATGAATGGGCAAACATGATTTCCATTTCACAGAACCATGCTGACTTTGCCTTGAATTTGTTGAATTTTTTTTAAATATCCCAATAGAGATCAGAAGGACTGAGGACTACAACTACAAAAAGTGGTGTCACTGGTGGACAGGATGGTATAGAACGCTCTCGGCATGCTGGCCTTCATTGATCAGGGAATTAAGTAAAGAGGCTGGGATGTTATGTTCCTGTTGAACAAGGCATTAGTGAAATTGCTATTGGAATATTGTGTTCAGTTATTTGTCACCCTGCGAGAGGAAGGATGTCGTCAAGCTGGAAGGAAGGCAAGGAAGATTTACAATAATAGTGCTAGGCCTCCAGGGACTGAGTTACATGAAGAGATTGGGCATGCTAGGACTTTATTCCTTGGAACATAGAAGACTGAAGGTAGACACAAAATGCTGGAGTAACTCAGAGGGTCAGGCAGCATCTCTGGAGTGAAGGAATGGGTGATGTTTTGGGTCGAGACCCTTCTTTAGACTGAACGTTGATCTGATGCAGGTTTATAAAATCATAAGGGGTATTGTAGTCTTTTCCCAAGGCTTGGGGAATCATGAACTAAATGGCACAGGTTTAAGGCGAAAGAGGAAAATTTAATAGAAACATGAGGGCCAATGTTTTCACATAGAGGGTGGTACATATATGGAATGGGAGGGAGTTTGTGGTTAATGGAGGCAATAGTTGAGGCTGGAACAATAACAACATTCATGAGACATTAGGACAGGTACATGGGTGAGAGGTTCAAACGGTAAAGGTTTAGAGAAACATGGTTCAAATATGGGCAAATGGGATTCATGTAGATGGTCACCTTGGGTGACATGGCCAAGTTGGGTCAAAGGGCGTGTTTCTGTGCTGTGCAACAACATACTCTAATAAAAGCTTTCAAGATTTTTCCGATAACGGATCTTAAGCTAACTGATCTATAGTTTCCTGCTTTCTGTCTCTCTCCTTTTAATTAAAGACATTTGCTCTTTTAAATTCAAATGGAACCTCCCCTGTACCAAGGGAATTTTGAAAAACTGAAACCCATGCATCAACCACTGCATTAACCTTTCCGTCAGACTGCAAAATGTAAGGGCTCTCTGCCCATCACAGTCTGCTTATCTTTTCCCATATTAATACTATTGGCTGTTGCCTTGCCCCCACAGTTTGGAATCTTCTTGATATCCCTGGTAATGATGTTCATTATACCGGCTCTCCACGTGAGTGACAGCAAGGAGATTCTGCAGGTATACAGCATTCACATTGAAAATCCACTCTGAAAAGTTATCATCTTCAGTCCCCTGGCAATTCCTCTTATTCCCAGAAGAGGGAAATGAGGTTGTAATGTTGTGACCAATTGTTCTGCCAGGAGTTTAGACTTCAGCGGGTGTACCACTCGTATTTCAATTACGGAGGACTTGTATTTCATATGCTCGTACGTAGTAGGAACAGAATTAGGCCATTCCGCCCATCAAGTCTATTCCGCCATTCATTCATGGCTGATCTAGTGTCTCTCCCTCTCAACCCCATTCTCCTGCCTTCTCCCCACAACCCCTGACACCTACACTTAAAATATCCACTTTAAAAATATCCATTTGAAGTTGAATCCAATGAATCCCACAGATTCGCCACCCACTGGCAACAGAAATTCCTCCTCCTTTCTAAATGTATGTCCTTTTATTCTGAGGCTATGGCCTCTGGTCCAAGACTCTCCCACTTGTGGAAACATCCTCTCCACATCCACTCTATCCAAGCATTTCACTATTTGGTAAGTTTTAATGAGGTACCCCCTCATCCTTCTAAACTCAATTGAGTACAGGCCCAGTGCCGTTGAATGCTCATTATGTGTTAGCCCAATCATTCCTGGGATCATTATCGTAAACCTCCTCTGAACCCTCCACAATGCCAGCACATATGATGTGGGGCTTCAGATATGGGACCCAAAACTGTGTCAGGGGTTATGGGGAGAAGGCAGGAGAATGGGGTTGAGAGGGAAGGATAGATCAGCCATGATTGAATGGTAGGGTGGACTTGATGGGCCAAAAGGCCTAATTCTGCTCTTATCACTAATGAATTTATGAACTGCTCACAAACAACATACTCTAAATGCGAAGATGGGCACAAAAAAACAGGAGTATCTCAGCGGGACAGGCAACATCTCTGGAGAGAAGGAATGGGTGATGTTTCGGGACAAGACCCCTCTTCAGACTGGTTAGGGATAAGGGAATCGAGAGATATCGACGGTGATGTGGAGAGATAAAGAACAATGAATGAAAGATATGCAAAAAAGTAACGATGATAAAGGAAACGAGCTATTCTGCTAGTTTGTAGACTGAAAATGAGAAGCTAGTGCGACTTGGGTGGGGGAGCGATAGAGAGAGAGGGAATGCCGGGGCTACTTGAAATGAGAGAAATCAATATTTATACCACTAGGCTGTGAGCTGCCCAAGCGAAATATGAGATGCTGTTCCTCCAATTTGTGTATAACCTCACTCTGACAATGGGGGAGACCGAGGACAGAAAGGTCTGTGTAGGAATGGGAAGGAGAATTAAATTGTCCAGCAACCGGGAGACCAGGTTGGTTTACACGGGCTGAGCGGAGGTGTTCCGCAAAACGTTCGCCCAGTCTACGTTTGGTCTCGCCGATATACAAGTCCACATCTTCAACAACGAATACAGTAGATGAGGTTGGAGGAGGTGCAAGTGAACCTCTGCCTAACCTGAAAGGAGTGTCGGGGTCCCTGGACAGAGTCGAGGGAGGAGGGATAGCGACAGTTGTTGCATCTTCTGTGGTTGCTGGGGCAGGTACCTGGGGAGGGGGTGGTTTGAGCGGTAAAAGATGAGTTAACCAAGGAATTGCGGAGGGAACAGTCTCTATAGAAAGCGGAAAGGAGTGTTGATGGTAAAATGTGGCTACTGGTGGGATCCCATTGGAGGTGGAGGAAATTTCAGAGGATTTTGTTTCCATCTTTGGTTTAAACCAGCATCTGCCCTTCCTTCTCACACATACTCTAAATGTGGTCTGACCAGTGCCTTATAAAGTCTCAGCTTTCCAGAAGAGGGAAATTAGGTTGTAAATTCCTGACCAACTGTGCAGCAGCTGTTCCACTCGTATTTCTGTAAGTGAAGCCTCGTATTTGAGTTATCGAATGATCTTTCAACTTCCTGTTAGTCTGGGCTGGCAGTGAGACCAGACCAAATATGAAGGATGGAGTCAAGGACCTTTGAAAAAAAAAGAGCACAATAATTCACTGTTCTTCTCCTAGTGGATCCCACAGACAATCCGACAACCCCAGTCAACAGGATCCACAGTGTGTCCACAACTGTGAAGATGCTTTTAGTTTCTCATTTAGAGGCATTCTTGGGCTATCTCGATCAGCTTAGTGAGCAGGATATCCTGAAAGTAATTAACCACAAATGCTAGACTGGAAGTGCCAGCACAGCGCAAGGGGGCATCTTAGCTTAGTTTTAGTTTAGAGATACAGTGCGGAAACAGGGCCTTTGGGCCCACCAAGTCCACGCCGACCAGCAGTCACCCCGTACACCAACACTATCCTGCACACAGTAGTGATAATTTACAATTATACCAAATCAATTAGTCTACCAACCTGTACGTCCTTGGAATTTGGGAGGAAACCAGAGATCCTGGAGAAAACCCAGGCAGGTCACAGGAACGTACAAAATACATACAGACAGCACCCATAGTCAGGATCAGGTGCCTGGTGCTGTATGGAAGCAATTCTACCGCTGCACCTCCATGCCGCCCGTACCGAGTCAGTACAAAGGCGTTGCCACAGGGATGGGCAGGTAATGTAAAACTTTACTGCACTAGGGCAACTTGCAGGATGAGCCTGGCGTTAGTTCAAGGCAGAGTGTGGGTTGACTGCAAGGTTTCCAAACAGATTAATAAAGTCCCTTTCCCCTTCTTCGTACAACACTCCCCTCGCCCACCATGGTAAGCATGCTCCTTTCCCCTCCTTTGTACGTGCATCATTGGGGTCGGCACGGTGGTGCAGTGGTAGAGTTGCTGCCTTATAGTGCTAGAGACACAGATTTGGCACAGAAAACTGTACGGGGTTTGTACATTCTCCCTGTGACCACGTAGGTTTTCCCCGGGTGCTCCGGTTTCCTCCAACATTCCAAAGATGTCAGGTTTGTAGATTAATTGGCTTTGGTAAAAATTGTAAACTGTCCCTAGTGTGTAGGTACCTTGTGTGCTATGTACAGTGAGTGTGCTCGGCGTGGACTCAGTGGGCCAAAGGGCCTGTTTCCCCGCTGCATTGCTAAACTGAACTAAACTAATTTCCTGGGTGGGCTCCTTGCCTCAGCTGAGTGGGAGACGCATGACTACTTATACCTGCTGATCCTGGAGAGGATTGAAATCTAGTCATGGTACAGTTCCCATGTGTTCTCTGCCCTCTTCTGTCTATATGTACCTGGAAACAATCCACACGATCACACTGGGAACATACGAACTCTGTACAGACAGTACCTATGGTCAGGGTCTCTGGCACTGTAAGTCAACAACTCCTCCGCTGTGCCACCATGCCGCAAAGTTCAAAATCTCAGGATTAGCCAAATGGATTTGTCTACACTGATGCAGGGTGCTTCTCTGAGCTGTTGGGAGAGGGCGGGGTTGTTGGTGTAAGAATTTGGCTATGTTACCCTGGTAATTGGACTGGGTAACTTAGTCACCCAGCATTATCCTGTGGTTACCCGCAGCACCAAAGCCTCTGCATTAAGAAACTCTACCATCATATTGACAATGCTTGACACAAGGAATACACAGATCCTCAGGGATCCAGATGTTGAGGCCAGATATGACAAAACTCAATCAGACAACCATCCCTCTTTTCAGGTCCTTCACTTTACAAATCTGCTGGAAACTTGGACGAGAATTTCAGGGCCAAGCTATAGACTTCAAGCTTTAATGACTGGAGAAATCAAAAGGAACTTGATGGTGAGGAGCACAAAGGAACCGATGGTATTAATTGTGACTTCAATGCAATATAGAGCTTATGCAGATGCTATTAGGCCAATGATGGTGGAAGAGCGGCCAAATCAAAAATTATAGTTTGATCTTTATTTTATGAGGAGTTACGTTGGTGATTACGTGAAGAACCCCGCCAGTGGGCATGCGCGTCAATCTTCAAAGCAGTGGTATGAAATCACAAATAACAATTTTCGAAGTAACAGAGTAAGATGAGAAACTTGAGAACTACTAGATGACCTTTGTGAGAGAGGGTTGGGCTTGGAGGACACGTAATCACCAATGTAACTCCTCGTAAAATAAAGATCAAACCTCAAACTGGTAAGTTCTCGTTTAATCTTACTATTTTACTTCGGAGTCAAGTGAGTGATTCCGTGAAGGGTTCGAAGCTTTGTGATTTCATGCCGCAGATTCAATTCCCGGCTTCTCACTGCATTGATTGACTCGGATGAGAAATAATGCATTAGTGTTGACATTGCATTTAAATGCAGTAGCAAATTTATTTGAAAAACAAACAAACAACAGTACCCCTCTAACTCAGGGGAAACTTTAAACAAAACTTAAAATAGTATTGGCAAACAGCCCCGGATTGGTAATCGGCCGATGGTAGAAGTTTTGAAAAAACAACTAATTTGATCAGCTGCCAAAATATGGTCGATCGTCCATCGCCCTTGCCTCCGACGTTGCTGCTGCCCTAGTGGAATGAGATGTGAAAACATCAGTGTTCATACCTGCATCAACCAAGACTGGTTTCAACCACCTCAAGATAGTCTGAACTGACACTCTCTTATGTGGCTTCTTGTAACTGATAAACAACCCTGTTTCCATGTTATGTAAGGCCCTTGTAGCTGCAATGTATTGCATCAAATGTTTCTTTACAGAGATGGATCCGTGGGATATGCTGAAAACACAATCTTGAACCCTGTCACACCTGGCCCGCTTTGTTTGAGGAGGTCATAAATGTAGAACGTAACATTGTCTGCAGCTACTTCCATTCTGTCCAGCTGTAGTTTTTGTAATGTCTGTACTAGCTGTGCTGATACCAGTGCCATGAGCATGACCACCTTCATGGTGATTTTGACCAAAGTCAGAGATGTGACAGGGGTCCACTGACGAAGTAGCTTGAGGACCACGCTTACATCCCAGATTGCCACATATCTGGGTTTAGGGGGTCTGGAGTTAAAAATTCCTTTCATCAATCGAGCAACGAGAGGATGAGAACCAATAGGATGTTCCTCTGACCACGTCAATAAGTACGATGACAAAGCACTTTTGGCTGAATTGATCACACTATACCTCAGCCCTTCATTGTAGTCGAGTGTTGACAGGAATTCTAGAACATGCGAAATACCTGCTGTACAATAGTCAATATTATTTTGTCCCTTTTTTTTACATAAGAAATATAACAGAAAACGTCCCATTTTTTTACATAAGAAATATACTGATTTTGAGTACTTGTTCTCCAAGCTGCAGTGAGCATGTTCACAGTTCGACCAAACAATCCTCGCCCCAGATATGGCCTTCTTAAAACCTGCATTAACAAAATTTACAAATCACTATGGTCACTATGGAACCAGACTGATTCCTGGGATGTCAGGACTTTCATATTAGGAAAGATTGGATAGACTCGGCTTGTACACGCTGGAATTTAGAAGATTGAGGGGGGATCTTATAGAAACTTACAAAATTCTTAAGGGGTTGGACAAGCGAGATGCTGGAAGATTGTTCCCGATGTTGGGGGAGTCCAGAACAAGGGGTCACAGTCTAAGGTTAAGGGGGAATTCCTTTAGGACCGAGATGAGGAAAACATTCTTTACACAGAGAGTGGTGAGTCTCCGGAATTCTCTGCCACAGAAGGTAGTTGAGGCCAGTTCATTGGCTATATTTAAGAGGGCGTTAGATGTGGCACTTGTGGCTAAAGGGATCAGGGGGTATGGAGAGAAGGCAGGTACGGGATGCTGAGTTGGATGATCAGCCATGATCACATTGAATGGCGGTGCAGGCTCGAAGGGCCGAATGGCCTACTCCTGCACCTATTTTTCTATGTTTTCTATGTCATATAACGGACGACATTCGCCAGTTACCGGATGCACTGGTAAATCCCTTCATTTGGGAACTGCCATCAGGGTGTCATCAACTCCAATATCAAAGGGAACCATGGCTGAGTAGACCAGTCGGGTATCACCAGCACCCCTGAAGCGGCATCCTGCTTGATTGTAAGCAGACATCGACTTATGAGACAGAATGGTGGAAATGCATATAACAACATACCACCCCAATGCAGCAAGAAAGCGTCAATCGCTACTGCCCCAGGATCTGGTTCCCATGACACATATTTAGGTAGCTGGTGGTTTAGTCTGAATGCGAACAAGTCGATATCTGGCCTTCCATATTTGACAACTATATCATTGAATATGTCCCGATTCAACATCCACTCTGTGTTGTCATGGAATTTCCGTGACATGGTGTCTGCTACTATATTGAATCTACCTGGTAGATAAATAGCTGAATGCCAAATGTTATTGTCAATACACCAGGTCCAGATTTGGTTAGCCAGTTTGTCACAAGATACCAACTTGATGCCACCCATGTGATTGACATACACCACTGCCGTAGTATAGTCAATTTGAAGCTGAACATGCAGATTACTTGTGTTAGAACAATAAGCCTCAAGCCCATAAAATGCCCCCAAAGCTCCAAGTAGTTAATTTCTGATGTCTGCAGAAGCAATGCTTCTTCCACACTCCATCTACCACCACAGCTGGAACTTGTATCAGTAGCACCCCACCCGAGTGCACTGACATCAGTCTGTAAGACCAAGGAAGGTTGTTCAAGCACCACTGTGCCGAACCTACTGGAGACATGCTGAATCCACCACTGCAGATCAGTAACAGCATCTGCTGATAACTGCATGGGCCTATTATAATGGCCCAAATGTATCCTGAGTGCCTGTTCCTTTGCCTTCTATAGGTGCTGGTAGTGCAAAGGCCCATACTGAACTGCTGGAAATGCTGCAACTCATTTTCCGAGCAGACTGGCCACCTGTCTGATTGAAGTTTGTTGCTCCTTTAAAAGCTTAGTGCAACCATCAATTAGCTCCACCCTTTTTTCCCTGGGCAGAGTCACTACCATATTAAGTTAATCAATTGTGAAACCCAAATAGTCAATTGTTGTAAGTGGTGTTAATTTAGATTTTCCTAAATGAATGACAAACCCTAATTTTTCCAGTTTGAATTTAACAACTGCCGCAGATGCTTCAGCTAATTAACTTGTTTGTCCTATAATTAAGATATCATCCAGATAAGCCATAACCACATGGCCCTGAGCTCTAAGTAACTCCAGTAATGGTTTTAACAATTTAGTGAATATTCTAGGAACTGAAGTTAACCCATTAGGCAGTGCCTTGAATTGCCATAATTGATTCATCCAAATACATTTTAAATACTTTCTATCCTCCAAATGAACAGACACCAAGTAATACGCATCTTTCAGATCTATGGTTGTCATATAACAACCTCTGGAAATCAGTTGTTTGGCAGTAACAAATGTTTCCATTTTGAAGTGTCTGTACTGTACAAAAGGATTTAGATTTGTTAGATCCAAAATAATCTGCGTCCTGTGTCCTTTTGGAACGAACTCAATCAGAAAACCCTTGACTAACACTCATGATAAATGGATCTGAGGTATTTTGCTTCCATTCTTCATAGAATGGATGTAATCTATCCCCAACTTTTGGCTGTGTTGTATTTAATATGTTCCCATGAGAACCAGGCCCACCTACCACCTTGGTGACTGATGTGACCTGCTGTCCCTGGTTCCTGGCGGGAAGCCCCACGTTTGTCCGTGTTCCCGCTACAGAGCGCCAACCGCGCCCCTGCATCGACGGCCGGCTTGTTCCTGGTGTAGACCCAGAATCTGCACTTTTCCTGTAGGTATATCTCCTCTTTACAGGTTTGCCAGTCATCGTTGTTTTGATCAAGCCCATCATTTTTGCCTCCTTATTCATCTCCTTGACCCGTTTCGTGAGGTCTTCTCCAAAAAGTAAGTTGGGTGGTTGGACATTGGTGGGCTTGCAGAGTGCTGAGAACCTCGGGTTGATGGTGGGCCTAATAGCATTTTTCCTGAGACAGTTAATTTCAAAGTGGGCGCTACACAGCAACCCTAGTGCCTCTTGATGTGTCCCCGACATATGTCCTCCATCCATCCTTCTAGCGAACGCCGTGATTCCCAAGCCCAATAGCTTTAGAATCCTCTACAGTTTTATTTCTTGGGCACGCATGCCCACGCCCATCTGACCCCATATTATTTGATTTACTGCTGGTACTTTTAATAAGACTCAGTTCCTTGGGGTCTCATGCTTTTTAGCAGTTTTGTCCATGGTAAGTTGATTGTGGAGGCCAGCTCTTCTCCCAGCGGCTCTCCTGAATCATGCTGCCAGAGATGGAACATCTGGCAACTCCTATTCTTCGCCTGGCTCCACCTCACCATCAGAGTCGGGGTCAGAACCCAGCTGACCCATCGCACGCACCTAATCAATGAGGGTGCTATCAAGCAGCCCTCTACTAGGTGCTACTGGTGCCTCTTGTTCAGGGTGGTGCTGATACTCCCCCTGCTGAAGTGTGCCCTGCTGGAACACTGTATGCAATAGTTTCTCCATTTGGGATAGCCATTCAAAAACGCTATCCAGCCCCAGATTGTGTGGTCCTAGCCGACTTATGTGTTGCCTTGCGCCCGACTGGCACGGGCTCTGTGCTGTGTAGCACCAAGTCTGCAGTCGCTGCGCTTTCTGCCGGCGACTGTGCAGGGGTATGAGGCAGCCTCTTCCTCTTTCCCGTTTTGTCCATGGTGCTCAACTATAGAAAGGAAAAAAACGGCATCACAGCAAACAGATTCTTACTCCAGCTAAGTATTTTTGCCACTTACCTGGTGTCTAAATACTTACCGCTGGAGAAGCTCTGTTCCTTACAGCCTCCGTGCACCAATGTGGCTGACATAATGACGCGCATGCGCACTGGCGAGGTTCTTCGTGGAATCACTCACGTGACTCCGAAGTAAAATTCAATTTGACCTCAAGTAAAACCGACTTTACTAAATCAATGTGACGTTTTTGGTGATGTACAGTGCCCTCCATAATGTTTGCACCAAAGACCCATCATTTATTTATTTGCCTCTGTACTCCACAATTTGAGATTTGTAATAGGAAAAAAATCACATGTGGTTAAAGTGCACATTGTCAGGTTTTAATAAAGGACATTTTTATACACTTTGGTTTGACCATGTAGAATTTACAGCAGTGTTTTTACATAGTCCTCACATTTCAGGGCACCATAATGTTTGGGACACAGCAATGTCATGTAAATGAAAGTAGTCATGTTTACTATTTTGTTGTATATCCTTTGCATGCAATGACTGCTTGAAGTCTGCAATTCATGGCCATCACCAGTTGCTGGGTGTCCTCTCTGGTGATGCTTTGCCAGGCCTGTATTACAGCTTATGTTGCTTTGGGGGTTAGTGCCCTTCAGTTTTCCCTTCAGCATATAAAATACATGCTCAATTGAGTTCAGATCCAGTGATTGACTTGGCCACTCAAGAATTGAACATATTTTAGCTTTAAACTCCTTTGTTGCTTCATCAGTATGTTTGGGATCATTGTCTTGCTGTAGAATGAACCGCCAGCCAATGAGTTTTGAGGCATTTGTTTGAACTTGAGCAGATAGGATGTGTCTATACACTTCAGAATTCATTATGCTACCACCATCAGCAGTTGCATCATCAATGAAGATAAGTGAGCCAGTACCTTCAGCAGCCATACATGCCCAGGCCATAACACCCCCACCACCGTGTTTCACAGAGGAGGTGGTAAGCTTTGGATCTTGGGCTGTTTGTTCTTTCCTCCATACTTTGCTCTTGCCATCACTCGGATATAAGTTAATCTTCATCTCATCTGTCCACAAAATCTTTTAAGTACTTCTTGGCAAACTGTAAATTGGCCATCCTATTTTTGCAGCTAACCAGTGGTTTGCATCTTGTAGTGTAACCTCTGTACTTCTGCACTTCAGTTCATGAAGTCTTCTGTGGACACTGGCCATTGACAAATCCACACCTGAAGAGTGTTTCTGATCAGACAGGTGTCTGGGGATTTTTCTTTTTATAGAGAGAATTCTTCTGTTGGACAGGTGTTTGGGGATTTTTCTTTTTATAGAATTCTTCTGTCATCAGTTGTGGAGGTCTTCCTTGGCCACCCAGTCCCTTTGTGATTAGTAATATCACCAGTGCTCTCTTTTTAAAGATGTTCCAAACAGTTGATTTTGGTAAGCCAAAGGTTTGCCTGATGTCTCTAACATTGTTGTTGTATTGTATTATTGTTTCTCAGTCTCATAATGGCTTCTTTGACTTTCATTGGCACAACTTTGGTCCTCATGTTGATAAACAGCAATAAAAGTGTCCAAAGGTGATGGAAAGACTAAGTGCTGAGAGCTCTCTTATATCTGCATTAAGGAGGCAATTAAACACACCTGGGCAATTACAAATGCCTGTGAAGCCATGTGTCCCAAACATTATGGAGCCCTGAAATGGGGGAACTATGTATAAACACTGCTGTAATTTCTACATGGTGAAACCAAATGTATAAAAATGGCCTTTATTAAAATCTGACAATGTGCACTTGAACCACATGTGATTTTATCTATTACAAATCTCAAATTGTGCAGTACAGAGGCAAATAAATAAATTAGTCTTTGTCCCAAACATTATGGAGGGCATTGTATGAATTTTATGAACCTCCAATGATAATGAATTCTATTTGTCTGTTAAATAATAAGTATAGGTTTGTGAGGTCAAAATGTTTAATAGACAAAGGATATGATGCACAGGTGAGAGCAATTCACTTTAATTACATGCTATGGAGAAAATCTAAATACTTATGAGGCATGCACTTGGAGTCAATTGTAGTAAAATCGCTGAGATACAAATAATTATTGTCGTAACAGGAATATAAGACAAGACAGGGTTGAGAAAGGGTCATTCGGTTCACTGAAGTGCATCTCTCCAGTACATTAACTTTACTCTCATGGAATCTAATTGTATTTTGACTAACCCAAATGTTTTTGCTTCATTTGGCACTTAATTCATAGATGAATCACTAATTTTCTCAAAAAGCTTTTTTTTTTGAGAGTGAGTCTAAATCCATATAAAATGCATGCTCAATTGGGTTCAGATCGGGTGATTGACCTGGCCACTTGTTTGGGTGTGCTTTGGAGTTGTATAATTGCAATGGAATAGTGGAAAGATTTTCATAAACTGCTGTGATGGGTCCCCCAATCCACAATTTGTTGCCTCCCAGGATTTTGCACGTATCCCGACACTATCACACAGCATGGCCAGGATATGAATAGATGTGTTAGAAAGCAAATTAATACTTGTATTCTATTGGGGAAATGTATAAACTAAGGCAACATCAGATTCAGTACTAAAGCTCGCAGCCTCTTGGTATTGTGGTGTTTCTCCATATATAGGTTATAGTGTTGGCTTATTTTACTTGTGCAGAAAACTCAACAAAAATCTACAATTATTTTGGCTTGGGATTTTTCACACTCCCTTGAGCACTAACGTATTTGCCTGTTAGGATTTTTCACACTCCCTTGAGTACCAACTTATTTGCCTGTTTAGTCTGAGCTTCTCTAAGGTACTGACAAGATTTCATCTTAGCCAATATCAAAATTGCTAAAAAAAAAGAATCACAAAAACAGAATAACATTATGACCTCGCAAGTAATGCCCAGATTTAGTTTAGTTTTGGTTAGTTTAGAGATACAGCGGGGAAGCAGGCCCTTCAGCCCACCAAGTCCTTGCCGATCGCTGCACATTAACGCTATCCTACACACACTAGGGACAATTTTGTTTTACAAGTACATTTACCAAGCCAATTGACCTACATACCTGTACGTCTTTGAAGTGTGGGAGGAAACCGAAGGTCTCGGAGAAAACCCATGCGGTCACGGGGAGAACGTACAAACACCAGACAGCACCCGCAGTCGGGATCAAACCAGTGCCTCAGCAACTCTACCGCTGCACCACTGTGCTGACCATGCTAGGTCTTGAAAATAAACGTGGATAATAGTTATGGCTCTCATCTTTCAACTTTCTGCTGAATTTGACTTGGGGAAGTGGGCCACAACTGTGAAGTACCAGTAGATATATTTTATCATGCATTGTGTCTGAAGAAGGTCTCAACCTGAAACATCTATCCTTTTGAGCAGGTTAATTGGCTTCAGTAAATTGTGTAGGTTAGAACTAGTGTCAGAGCAGACTCGTTAGGCCAAAGGGCCTGTTTCCACACTGTACCTCTAAACAAAACCAAAGAAAACTAAACTATCAGACTACTGCTGTTTCATAGCTCATAAGAGCACAGTTACAGCAAAGAGGAATGGGGGATGAAGGCAGAGAAGGGAAGTGTGGGGGTGAGGCCACATTTGGAGTATTCAGACTGTTCAGTTTTGGTCATGTTGCCAATGGACGGGTGTCAAAGCTGGAAAGATTGCAAGAAGATTCACAAGGATGTTGCCAGGACTCGAGGGCCTCAACTATAGGGAAAGGTTGAGCAGGCTCGGATTATATTCCATGGAGGGCAGAAGGCTGTGGGATGATCTTATGGAGGTGTATCTTGAGAGGAATAGATAAGGTGAATCATGAATACTCATTTCAGGGTAATATTTGCAGTGTTACATTCACAGCTCATCAGTTTGAAACAGCCCATACCAGTGTGCAGCAAGACCTGTGGAACATTCAGGCGTGGATTAATAAATGTCAAGTAATGTTTCTGTTACTTGTCAATTAACTCCAAGACCTCTTTCAACATCATTCCCATCATTAAATATTCTCCATCAACATCCAGGAGGGAGCACCAGAACCGTAAACTGTCATAATGTCACAAGTGATAGGAGTAGAATTAGGCCATTCAGCCCATCAAGTCTGCAATTCAATCATGGCTGATCTATCTCTCCCTCCTAACTCCTGCCTTCTCCCCATAACCTCTGACACCTGTACTAATCAAAAATCTATCTATCTCTGCCTTAAATTGCCCACTGACTTGGCCTCCACAACATTCTGTGACAAAGAATTCCACTGTTTCACCACCCTTTGACTAAAGAAATGTCTCCTCATCTTCCTAAAAGAACATCCTTTAATTCTGAGGCTGTGGCCTCTGGTCCTATACTCTCTCACTAGTGGAAACATCCTCTCCCATCTACTCTATCCAAGCCTTTCCCTATTCTGTGTGTTTCAATGAGGTCTCCCCCTCATTCTTCTAAACTCCAGCGAGTACAGGCCCAGTGCCTGTCCAGTCACATATTGTAAGCTTAAAACCACTATTGGCTGTGAAAGGCTCCTCGGCCTGCGTGTTGACTGCTTTACTCGACAGTAAATAAATATATTGTTTGTTAATCGTTGTTGTCCAGCACTTTTCTATTTTATCTCCAAGAAGTTTTTGTCTGTCCCTTGTGATCAAATACAATTAATCCCCTGTGGTAATTGGCTTGAGTCTTTCATTCATGAATAAATGTTTAACAGCTTTTTACAAGACCAACAGCAAGTAATTCACCTCTTGAAGCCACAACGGCTCTTTGCCATTCTTAAGGCATATATCAGGAGTGGAACTGAATGCCTGAATAAGTGCAGTGCCAACAACACTCAAGAAGCTGAACACCATCCAAAGTAGTTTGCTCGATTTGGACTACATCCACCACCTCAAACTTCCACTGATGCAGTAGGTGAAAGGTGCACTGCTAATACACCTCAAGGTCTCTTTAGAAACATAGACAATAGGTGCAGGAGTAGGCCATTCAGCCCTTCCAGCCAGCACCACCATGCAATATGATCATGGCTGATCATTCAAAATCCGTGCCCCGTTCCTGCTTTTTCCCCATGTACCTCTTCGACATCTCCTTGCCAAACTCACCACCTCGCCTACAAAAGCAAGAACATCCGCAATTACAAACTCTGCACTTGCAAACTCATCTCTCACAGATATATCATCCTGATTGGAAAAATGTTGCTATTCTTCAACAGTCGTTGGATTAAATTCTTGTAACTAATAGGATTACGGGAGTAGCTTTAACGAATGACTGAGGGAGTTCAAATAGTTATAGTCTTATAGCGTGGAAACAGGTCCTTTGCCCAATTTGCCCACACCAAGCAACATTCCCATATAGACTAGTTCCACCTGGTTGCATTTGCCCCATATCCCTCTAGAGTCACAGAGTTTTACAGTGTGGACACGGGCTCTTCGGTCCAAAATTGCCCACACTGGCCAACATGTCCCGTCACACACTAATCGCACCTAACAGCATTTGGCCCATATTCCTAGAAACCTGTTCTATCCATGCACCTGTCTCAATATACCTGCCTCAGCTCCCTCCTTTGGCAGCTCGTTCCATACATCTACCACCCTTTGCATGAAAAACTAACCCCTCAGGTTCTTATGAAATCTTTCCCCCTTTACCTTAAACCTGTGTCCTCTAGTTCTTGAATCCCCTACTCTGGACAAGAGACTCTGTGCCTCTACCTGATCTATTCCTCTCATGATTTTATACACCTCTATAAGATCACCGCTCTTCCTCCTGCGCACAATGGAATATAGTCCTAACTTTGTCAACCTCTCCCCATATCTTAGGCCCTCTGGTCCTGAACATCCTCATAAATCTTCTCTGCACTCATTCCAGCTAGACAATATCTTTCCTGCAACATGGTGCCCAAAACTGAATACAATATTCTAAATGTGGCCACACCAACATCTCACCAATGTGCCAAAAGCTTTTTTGACCACCCTATCTACCTGTGATGCCACGTTCAACAAACTATGTACCTGTATTCCTCAATCCTTCTGCTCCACAACACTCCCAGAGTCCCACCATTCACTGTGTAGGTTCTGCCCGTTAGTGCTCCCAAAATGCACCACCTCACATTTCTCTATATTTAATTCCCACCTGGCCAAGCGATCAAGATCCTGCTGCAATTCTTGACAGTTACAATACCACCAACTTTTGTGTCATCTGCAAACTTGCTAACCATACCATGTACCTTGTCATCCAAATTATTGATATAGATGACAAACAGCAATGGACCCACCACAAGTCACAGGCCTCCAGTCCGAAAAGCAACCTTCCACCTTCACCCCCTGCTTCCTTCCATGATGCCAATTTTCTATCCATTCAACTAACTTGCCTTGAATCCCATGGGATCTAACTTTCCAGAGCAGCCTACCATGTGGAACCTTGTCAAATGCCTTGCTGAAATCCATATATACAATGTCTACATCTCTGCCTTCATGGACCTTTTTTGGTCACATCTCCAAAAAATCAATCAGGTTTGTAAGACACTGTAAACCGATCCTAACCATGTACCTATGCAAATGTTTCTTGTTCCATACACCTACCACGCTTTGCGTCAAAAAGTTACCCCTCGGGTTCCTATTAAATATTCCCCCCACCCCCCCCCCCCCCCCCTCCCCCCTCACCTTAAACGTATGTCCTCTGGTTCTCGATTTCCTAACTCTGGGCGAGAGATTCTGTGTGTCCACCCGATCTATTCCTCTCATTATTTTGTGCACCTCTACAAGATCACCCCTCATCCTCCTACGCTCCAGGGAATAGAGTCCCAGCATACTCAACTTCTCCCTATGGTTCGGACACTCGGGTCGAAGCAAAATCCTCATAAATCTTCTCTGTACCATTTCAAACTTAACAGCATCTTTCCTATCACATGGTGCCCAGAACTGAACTAAATACTCTAAATGCGGTCTCATCAACATTTCATTGCCACTTTATTAATGGTAGTTTAAGATCAGCGCCAAATCTGGCGATAATTATTCATTGCAGGCATATATAACTCAAACAACCCTAAAGGATTGGTTTGAGTGCCAATTTTATTCTTTGCGGCATTTTATTTTTAATAGTTTTAGCAACTTTAAAAGACCAACAGAGGATGCGATCTGGCTGGCTCTCTGCACAGGACCAATTGGACAATAAGAATACTTACATCAGGCTGTGGGTCATCCACTACAGCTTGGTCTTTAACACCGCCATCAACATCAAAATTATCATCAAACTCAAAAAACTGCGTCTCTGCTCGACCGTACATAATCAGATCCTCAACTTCCTCGTTGACAAACTACAATCACTACAAACGTGCACCAACACTTCCTCCTTGATAACCATCAACACAGGAGCAGCTCCGGCTTGTGTGCTCAGTCATATGCTCTACTCTCTCTATACCCATGGCTGTGCGGCCAATCTCAGCTCCAACACCGTCTTTGAATTGGATGGGAGGGAGCTTGCTGCCATGGTAGGCAGCAGATAGGACTGTCGGTGAACTTTTGTAACTTTCTTGCCGCTAAAACATGGCATCACCTGTGCGTCGCCTAGGTGAGGTCTGCTACATAATTTTATCGGGTTGTATGCAAAGCAAAGCACCTAAGTACGTGTGGCAATGAAGTATCATTGAATCATTGAATGAATTTGCTGATAATATCACCGTTGTTGAAAGAATACCAGTCAGCGATGAGTCAGAGTACAGGAGGGAGACCGATTGTCTGTTTGAATGGTGCGAGAACAATAATCTTGCTATCAACATTAGCAAGACCAAGGGGGTGACTATTGACTTCAGGAGGGGAAAGCCAGGGATTCATGGACCAACCTTCATCGATGGGGTGACAGTGGAGAGAGTCAACTGCGTCAAAGGATGTGCATATCTGTGAAGATCTGTCCTGGGCACAGCACATTGATGAAAGATCATCAATACCTCTACTTCCTTAGAAGATTGAGGAGATTGACAAATACGTTATTTACCTTCTACAGGTGTACTGATGAGAGCGTACTGATGCGCTGCATTATCACCTGGTTCAGCAACTTGAATGCCCAGGAACAAAGGAGATCTCATAAATTGCCACCCAGTCCATCACAAGTACTACCTCCCAATTGAAGGGATCAATAAGAGGTGCTGCCTAAGAAAGATAGTCACTATCATCCACAGCACCCTGGAAATGTTCTCATTTCATTACTACCATCAGGATGAAGCTCCAGGATCCTGTTAACAGTGTTCAACCACCAGTTTCAAGACGGGTTCTTTCCAGCAACCATCAGGCTCTTAAACACACTAACCTCAGCAACCATGATTTTCTATGACTTTCTTTCAGATATTAATCTGTGTGCTATTACATACCTGCACTTGTAAGACTAAGAAACATCACCTGTCCATGTGTTGGAAGGAACTGCAGATGCTGGTTTAAACTGAAGGTAAACACAAAATGCTGGAGTATCTCAGCAGGACAGGCAGCATCTCTGGAGAGAAGGAATGGGTGACGTTTAACGTCTCGATCTGAAACATCACCCATTCTTTCTCTCCAGAGGTGCTGCCTATCCCGTTGAGTTCCTCCAGCATTTAGTGTCTATCACCTGTCCATCTTCTCCAGAGATGCTTTCTGACCTGCAGAGTTACTCCTTATGGTCTTTTTATTCTAAGCATCGGAACATACGCAGTCTCATTACATTGTAATACGGATTCTGAAGTTAGAACTGCATTTAAATGAGACATCATATAGTCCGAAAGTAAGGGCATGAATTAAAAGCATTAAATAAAGAGCTTTACCTCCCTGTCTACCAACAATTGACGGTAATTACTTTGAAACATACAACCTTCTTCCACATATTAAAGATCGGTAAAAAGCATTCAACTGGTAACCACTTAAATTGATTCCATAATGCAGGCAATTTATAAGCAAGAGAATTCTTTAATAAGATCAAAACCCGTGTGCTCAAAGAAAGAAAGACTTTTCAACAATTGTTGAATTTTATATTAGAGAGGAAAGCCTGTTAATATATTACTAGATCAAAATACAAGTGTGTAAGAGGGTTCAGCAGTCTCTGTGGGAGATGTGTACACCTCTTCCGCAATGCAAATTTCTTATCGCTGTTTGACAGAATAGAATAGGTTGTCTCCACGGAAATATCTTTTGTTCAATTTGCGATCGAATTTGCTTTATTTAAGCATTAATTATTTAGAGGTACGATGCAAAGATAATCCTTTAATGAAATTCTTCTTCAGCACACGATGAAATTGGCAGTTTGCCATCATTTTCCACACTTCTACATCTTGTCCAATTGTCATCAGATCCTTTCATTTACTCACACATGGAGAGTGATCAAAGTAAACTGAACTCCTGAATATTTCACTTTCAGCTTTTTTAGCCTGAAACTAATTTATACATAACTAAAACTGCCATCTTGCCTCTTTCGGTTTGCGTTGTTTTTACATTTGCGCAAAATACGGTACTCAATTTTTCGCCATTCTCCTGTGCTGCAGGTGCACCAAGTTTTGTTCCAATCGGTAGAAAATTACAAAAGTTATTAAGGTTTAAATATCATAAAAACTGCGCAGATTGTTCTTCTCTCTTGTCATTCGCCGGTACGGTAACACCCCTTCCAGCTCCTGCTGTCAATCACCGGCGGCGAGGATAATAAATCTGAAGGAGCAGAGTGAGCAGAGAGTGGAGAGCAAGTGTGGAGAGCGAGTGGGGGCTGCATCTGCGGAGGGGGCTGGGAGCTGGGATTCACGAGCTGGGAGCCGCTGAGTGACTGCAGCCGGGAGTCACTGAGTGTGTCCTGGAGCCGGGGGCGGGAGCCGCTGAGTGATGCCGGAGCCATGAGCAGGAGCCGCTGAGTGAGGCTGGGGCCGGGATCCACGGAGTGCGGCCGGAGCCGGGCCGAGAGTCGCTGCGTGAAGCCGAGGCCGGGAGCTGTCCCCGTCCCAAGCTGGAGGATGCTTCCCACCAGTCCCCATCTGAAGCTGGTGTGGAGTGGCAGCGTTAGACCACGGCAGCAGAGCTTTCCCCCCACAGCACTCGACAGGCACCACCTGAAGCCATCCCCCTCCCTGGCTGCAATTCATTCAGCCCACAACACCCGTACTAACCCAAGAAAAGTAAATTCAGCCCATAATGTCTGCACTAGCCCTCCAGAAACCAGTCCCTTTGGCCCAAAACATCTGTACTAGCCCAATAAATGTCCATTCGGCCCACAATGTCCATAATAGCTATCTGGATACAAGTCCCTTCTGCCCACAACACCTGTACTGGCCCACGAAAAGTTCCTTCGGCCCATATTGTCCATACTAGCCTTCCAGAAATCTGTCCCTTCGGCCCACAATGTCCATAATAGCTATCTGGATACAAGTCCCTTCTGCCCACAACACCTGTACTGGCCCACGAAAAGTTCCTTCGGCCCATATTGTCAATACTAGCCTTCCAGAAATCTGTCCCTTCGGCCCACAACACCTATACTAATCCTCCAGGAATAAACATCCCGTCCCTACCTGCAGGACGCTCCCCCCCCCCCCCCCCCTCACCAGTCCCCGTCCAACGACACCGCTCTGCGCCGGCTGCAGGAGGCTCCCGCCGGTCCCCACCTGAAGCCGTCCCTGTCCCCCGGCTACAGAATGCTCCGGCCAGCCCCAGCCTGAAGCCATTTCCCCTCCCCCAACTACAGGACACTCTCCCCCCCCCCCGCCTGAAGTCATTCTGTCCTCGCCTGCAGGATGCTCCGGGCGGATCCCACCTGAAACTGACGCTCCCCCCCACCCCCCACCGGTCCCTGCCTGAAGCTGTCCCCCTCCCCCGGCTCCAGGACGCTACCCACCCCCACCCACCTGAAGCCGTCCCCGGCTACAGGATGCTCCAACCAGCCCCCGCCTGTAGCCGCCTCCTCCCCAGGCTACAGGTTGCTCACGTCATCCCCCGCCAGAAGCCATCTCCAGCGGCAGGACTTTGCGCCCCCACACCAGCACCTGTCTAAAGCCGTGCCCCTCTCCCTGATACAGGATGCTCCAGCCCCTCCACCTGAACCCATCCCCATCCCCAGCAACAGGATGCTCCTGCTGGCCTACTCCGGCCCGTTGCCGTCCCCAGCTCCAGGACACTCCACTCCCACTGGCTCCCGCTTGAACTATCCTTTCCCCAGCTGCAGGACGCTCCCTCCCCCCACTGTCCCCTGTCTTAAGCCGACCCGTAACAAGCTGCAGGATGCTCCCCACCGGTCCCCACCTGGAGTGACAGACCACGTCAGCGGCAGGCCACAACAGCAATAGGCCACCGCAGCATTTGGCAGTGGCAGTGGTAGGCCATGGCAGCGGTAGGCCATGTGAGCTCTTCTCCCCCCAACCAGCTCCCGACAGGCCCCGGCTGAAGCTGTCCCCCTCCCCGGCTAATAAATCTCATCTTTAACATTTAAATTGTTGTTATATTTTAAGAGTTATTCACATTTTAAGCTTTAAAAAATCCCTTTTCCACTTGCCGTGCCCGTCAGCTGCGCCTGTGCAGTAATACCTGTGTGTTCTACATCACAATGCGAACACAATGGGCGTGAATGGCTGTGTTGCCGGAGAGCCGCTGAGTGGATAGTGGGGATGGAGTGAGTGCATGCGGGGGGAGGGGGGAAGGGCAAGGGCAAGGGAAGGACATGGAGTAGGTGAGGGGAGGAGGGGGGATCAGGGGCCCCACACCAAGAACTCATCAGCTGCACCTGGACAGTTGGGGGTTATGTGTGAGTGGTGGAATATTGCGTTGGGGGACCAGGCCTCCTGTGTGATAATAGGAACTAATGGGTCCCATTTAGTCTAATGTATATTCGAAATTCATCTAATAGTCATAATCTTTAGCAAATTCTTAAGACATAGATATCCTTACCATGCCTATCTTTGAGTATTCAAGTATTAGTGAAACTTGACCTCAGCAATATGGTGGGCAAGTCTAACATAATTTGCTCGGGTGTAAAACGGAAGAGCTTGGAATCACTCACCACTTGTGTACCTAAGTACATCTGCATTTCCATTGGGGTAGAGCACAACATCCAGACCCACCCACAGGTTTGGACGTAAATTGGCTTCTGTAAATTGTAAATTGCCCCTAGTGCCTAGGATAGTGCTGGTGTACGGAGTGAGCGCTGGTCATCACGGACTCAGTGGGCCGAAGGGCCTGTTTCCTTGCAGTATCTCTAAATTAAGCCAAGTATTCTAGTTGTGGCTTACTTTTCTGTGCAAGGCAAACCCACCTGTGTCTACTCACTAAATTCACAGGATAAAGGCATTACAAGCAAGAATATTATTTATTGCCTTTACCTCATTGCTCTTGAACATCTTTTCGTACTTTTGCTATTAAAATCTTACAATATTCCACTCACTTAAAGATGCTTCCTTTACCATCTCTAATATTCTTTATAAATTACCCCATTTTTCTCCAAGATTATTTGCAGCAATTTTTGGATTGTTAACTGCCTCAGAGGGCGGTGGACACAAGGTTTTCTGGATGCTTTCAAGAGAGAGCTGGATAGGGCTCTTAAAAATACCAGAGTCAGGGGATATGGGGAGAAGGCAGGAACGGGGTACTGATTGGGGATGATCAGCCATGATCACATTGAACGGCGGTGCTTGCTCGAAGGGCCGAATGGCCTACTCCTGCACCTATTGTCTATTGTCTATTAACTCTGGAAGACTTCATATAATTGTAGAATGTTAGCACCC
Source organism: Raja brachyura (assembly GCA_963514005.1). Next base: position 32,558,076 of record OY740781.1, read on the forward strand.
CATATTTCCATTGAATATAACTCATATGTTGACATAATTTTAATGTTTATCTAATGAGATCTATATAAGGTGGCATAGTGTGAGAGCTGCTGCCTAACTGTACCAGAGACCAGATTCAATCCTGACTCTGGGGTACTGTCTGTGTCGAGTCTGTATGTTCTCCCTTTGACTGCGTGAGTTTCCTCCCATATCCCACAGACATGTAGGTTAATTGGCCTCTGTATTTTGCCCCTCGTGAGTATGGATCATGCAGTTATACTAGTATGTGAATAATGACTGATCGATGGTCGTCGTGGACTCGGTGGCTGAATGGCCTGTTTAAATACTATACCAATAAAGTAAACTAAATTCAGATTTCATCTCTTTAAAGAGGAAATGAGATTCATCGAAACCTCAAGAGTGATTAATAATTCACCAAAAGTGACATTTCAGTGCTGTAAGTGTCTCAGGTAATGTTAAGCCACGACTTTGTTTTTTTGTTCCACTGGTTCAGACAGTTGCTCTACCCATCCTGTGCTCACAGATACATTATCATCCAGCAGTTACGGGTGATTTAACTATTGGATACTTGCCCACGCTAAACTGTGTAGAAGATGAATGGAAATAGCTTAGTTAAACATAAATCAACGATGAAGATCTGAAAGGGAATTCTTCACTTCTTATTGAGATGGATCAAGGCCCCTCTATTCAGAATTCATGAAAATCGTAAGATGAGCCCAAATAACTCAGCAACTAAAGAGTAGTCGTATTATGGACCTCATTAGCGTAAAGAATGCTGGAGAGAGAGATCACTGAGAGGCAACGGATTCCACAAATATAAGGCCTTGGGTGAAAAAAGACGTTAATTGGTTTGGCAATTTTATATCCTTTTACTAATATCCATGTTAATGAAGTGGTTTTCAAATTGCATTTGTGGTAATAGTTTAGTTTATAATTGTCGCTTTCAGGGTGGCACAGTAGTGCAGTGGTAGCGGTAGAGTTGCTTCCAGTGATCTGGGTTCACTCCAGATTACAGGTGCTGTCTGTACAGAGTTTGTACATTCTCCACGTGACCAAGTGGGTTTTCCCTAGGTGCTCTGGTTTCCTCCCACATTCCAAAGACGTACAGGTTTGTAGGTTAATTGGCGTCAGTAAAGATTATAAATTGTCTCTAGCGTATAAGATGGTGCTAGTGTACGTGGATCACTAGTTGGCACGGGCTTGGTGGGACGAAGGGCTTGTTTCTGCACTGTATTTCTAAACTAATCTAAACGTGTAGCAATGTACAGTGAAGAGCTGTTTGTTGCATGTTACACAGTCAACAAAAAGACAATACGTGATTAGATTCCAGCTGCCCACTGTATGCAAATACAAGATAAAGGACATAACATTTAATGCAAGATAAAGTCCAATAATATCCGATTAAAGATAATTTAGAGGTTTCCAATTAGGCAGATGGGAGGTCAGGACCATACTCTAGCGGGTTCAGTTGCCTTATAACAGCTGGGAAGAAATTGTGCCTGTATCTGCGGGTATGCGTTTTCACACTTCTATACCTCTTGCTTGATGAGAGAGGGAAGAAGATGAAGAGGCCGGGGCGAGACTGGTCCTTGATTATGCTGATAGCCTTGCCGAGGCAGTGTGAAGTGTAGATGAAAGGGAGGTTGGATTGCTGATGGTCTGAGCTACATTCACAACTCAGTGCAATTTCTTGCGGCCTTGGATGGAGCTGTTCCCAAACCATGCTGCGATGCATCTTGATAAAATACATTTGTAGAAGTTGGTAAGGGAAACATGGAAGCCAATTTATATACAGAAAGCTCAAAGAGAAAATGCCAATGACCACCTGATTATCTGGAAATTAGATTTCAATCACTTTTTGATACATAAAACGTAAGTAACTACTAGGGTTAGAGAACTCACAGAACCCATGAGATTCCCATGTGAATAAACTCTTAATTGTGTTCCCACTCACCCATGTTTCTATGACCACTTTGGCAGTCTGTTATGTTGTGTGACTGCCATGAGCAAGTGTTGCTTTAAAGTCTTTCCAATGGACAATGGACAAGGATGTCATAGTTACAAGCTCTCAATGTAACTCCTATAGGAGACCACACAAGTCTTGTTTTAGCAGAGGAGAAACTTCTGCAAGTATAATAATACATTGGATCGCAGGTTAGAGCATAATCAAGGACGAATCGTACTCTGGCCACTCCCCCTTCTCCCCTCTCCCATCAGGAAAGAGGCATAGAAAAGTGAAAACGCTTTCTTCCCAGCTCTTATCAGGCAACTGAACCATCCAACCAACAACTAGAGAGCAGTCCTGAACTACTATCTACCTCATTGGAGACCCTTGGATTCACTGTAATTGGATTTTACTGGATATTATCCTGCACTAAACGTTATTCATGTTATTCCCTTTCTCATGTGTCTGTACACTGTGGATGGCTCAATGATAATCATGTATTGTCTGAGACAATAGACAATGGCCAAAGGTGCAGGAGTAGGCCATTCGGCCCTTCGAGCCAGCACCGTCATTCAATTTGATCATGGCTGATCATCCACAATCAGTATCCCGTTCCTGCCTTCTCCCCATATCCCCTGACTCCGCTATTTTTAAGAGCCCTATCTAGCTCTCTCTTGAAAGCATCCAGAGAACCTGCCTCCACCGCCCTTTGAGGCAGAGAATTCCACAGACCCATCACTCTCTGTGAGAAAAAGTGTTTCCTCGTCTCCATTCTAAATGGCTTACTCATTCATAAACTGTGGCCCCTCGTTCTGGACTCCCCCAACATTGGGAACATGTTTCCTGCCTCTAGCATGTCCAAACCCTTAACAATCTTATATGATTCAATGAGATGCCCTCGCATCCTTCTAAACTCCAGAGGGTACAAGCCCAGCTGCTCCATTCTCTCAGCATATGACAGTCCCGCCATCCCGGGAATTAACCTTGTAAACCTACGCTGCACTCCCTCAATAGCAAGAATGTCCTTCCTCAAATTAGGGGACCAAAACTGCACACAATGCTCCAGGTGTGGTCTCACTAGGGCTCTGTACAACTGCAGAAGGACCTCTTTGCTCCTTTATTTGATTCCTCTTGTTATAAATTTGATTCCTCTTGTCCGCTGACTGGTTAGAAAGCAACATAAGCTTTTCACTGTACCTCAGTTCACGTGACTATAAACTAAAATAAAAGATAATAAGATGCAACACAGTACTGGGCCATTTGGCCCACCAACAATCAACCATCCATATGTATATTAATCATACCCTGAACACATTTTATCCTCTCACATTCCTGAAACCCCCTACTTCCTCCCCAGCAATACACTCTCGGGGTAATTTATGTGCCATTTAAGCTACCAACTCACACATTTACTGAAACATCTGGAACAAACACATGCAATGTCTTGCAAGTTGTTTGCATAATGTAAATCTCCCAGCTATGAAGGCAATAATCTGAAGGCACAACAGCGATCTCATCTTCCACTGTTGCACTCAGAAAATAGGTGGCCTTGTTTTATGCTGTGATGAGAGAAGTCATAGAGTGACTAATCTTAATCCACTGAGAACTGGGGGGTGATTACTGCAAGGGGTTTAGAAGAGATTGTAAAGAAGAAAAACTGTGATGGTATTGACTGGTTGCATCACACCTGGTTCGGCAGACCGAACACCCAGGAATGAAGGAGATTGCAAAAAGTGGTGAACAGTGCCTGGTTCATCGTAAGTCCTGACCTCTCCATCATCAAAGTGATCTATAGGAGGTGCTGTCTCAGAGGCAGTCCGCATCATCAAGGACCCACACCAATCTGACCATGCCCTCATTTGATTCCTTCCCTCGGGAAGAAGATATAGGAGTCTGAAAACTAGGACGTCTAGATTCAGGAACAGCTTCTTTACAACAACCATCAGGCTGTTGACCACTATGAACCCTGAGTAAACTCCGAACTACAAACTGTCTAGGTTGCACTAGAGGGGCCTCTACTTTCGATGTGAAGAAGGCTCCCGACCCAAAAGTCGCCCATCCTTTTAACTCCAGAGATGCTGCCTGACCCCCTCAGTGATTCCAGCAATTTGTGTCTATCTTCAGTATAAATCAGCATCTGCAGTTCCTTCTTATATATTGTAAGAACATTCTGTTTGTGTCATTTCACGATTTTACTCACAAGAAGAACATATGCAAATAGTAAAGTTACAGTAACATACGTTACATTAAATAGCACTTGAGATAAGGGCTGTGAACGCTCCATTTAAAAAAAATCTTGTGTCATAGTGAGTGTGACATGCATGAGTTGTGAACTTAGTCTAGTTCAGACATTTAGTTTATCTTAGAGATACAGCATGGAAAAAGGCCCTTCAGCCCACTGAGTCTGTGCCAACCAGCAATCTCTGCACACCAACACTATCCTGCACACACCAGGGTCAATTTACAATTATACCAAGTCAATTTACCAACAAACTTTTTGAGTGTGGGAGGAAATCGGAGGTTACGGAGAGAACATACAAACTCCATATAGACAAGCACCTGCAGTCAGGATCGAACCCGGATCTCAGACAAGCACTGTGTGGCACCACCTCAATTGCTATGCCACTGATCAACAGAACAATTATACTCAGGATAGATCTGAATTACCTTAAATTTTCGAGGAAATGCCCTCCCTGTAGAAAAATGCAAGCCCTTAGATTCTGCTGTTAATCTTCTTTGCGCTATTGTGAGAGTTAAGAAAGAAACAGTCCCTGCAGATGTTTGGCCTGGTGCCCAGTGGACCTGTATTGCAGATGGTAGACAACAATTTTTAATTTGTGGATGCAACCGTCCATGGGAAGTAATACTGTATATGACGAAAAAAAGTTCAGATCAGCATAGGACATTCTGCTGTCCTCAGGACACTGAACAATTGTTATTTATTTATTGGCAGCTCGACATTGCAATACCAGTGGAAGGATTGAAAGAAGTCCGCATTTACATTCTGTAATACATTTCATGCTTATGGTGGAACTGGAGGATAAAATATGATTACTGAGCTGTTATGCTTTCTTGTGTGATTTCCACCGAGCGCATTAATGTTGAACAGAAATCAAATAAATATATTCAGACCGTTATATTGTCAAGCTTTTATTATCTTAGCCTGGCTGTGTTTAATTATCAGTTGAAGATGGAAAAGAAAAAAAAAAAATGCAAAGGCACGGAGTGTTAATAATTTAAATTGATTACTTAAAATTGCAGCTGAATTTTATTTAAGGCAAGCGATCTATTATTTTTATTTTTCTCCTTAAGAACTCACTTCGGCACGAACACATTGACCTTGATTTCACAGCTGTCTTTAGCTGTGCTGCTCAGATGATCTTTTGGAAAATTCCCAAACTCCTCGGTGAGAAAAAAAAATTAAAAGAAATTAAAAGTTAAGTTGATTCATATCCAACTGGAAACATGCTGCAGTGAATTTTGGCATGTTGAATTTTAGGATACATTTTAATGATATTTGGACTGAATCGAGCTGGGTTCTGCTCTCTGTCCAGACTCATATGCAGACACTGGCTTGGACACACCTACCCGGGCTGAAGGTGAAGGACTAACTAGCTGAACCCCATTAGTGACACTCAGAAGCACACAAGACCAAGCTGGCTGACTCTTTCAGGTCAGCACCGTGGCGCAGCAGCAGAATTGCTGCCTTACATCGCCAGAGACATGGGTTCAATCCAGACTATGCGTGTGGTCTATATAGAAACATAGAAAATAGGTGCAGGAGTAGGCCATTCAGCCCTTCAAGCCAGCACCACCACTCGGTATGATCATGGCTGATCATCCAAAATCAGTACCCCGTTCTTGCTTTTTCCCCACATCCCTTGATTCATTTACCCCTAGGAGTTAAATTTAACTCTCTCTTGAAAACATCCAGTGAATGGAATTTGACAATAGACAATAGGTGCAGGAATAGGCCAATCAGTTGTGATCATCTGAATTCAGTACCCCGTTCCTGCCTTTTCCCCATATCCCTTGACTCCGCTATCTTTAGGAGCTCTATCTCATTCGCTCTTGAATGCATCCTGAGAATTGGCCTCCATCGGTTTGCAGATGCAGGCTTAAGATGGCGCCTGCCTGCGGTGACTTTTGCGGAGCACCAGAACAGAAAAGATTTAGCTACAACTTCTATCAACTTACCTGCATCAGGGAAACGGCAGTAATCGGTGCCGTTTCTGACAGGCTGCTTGTGCAGTTGAAAGCGCTGGAAATTTTGCGATCACCCGCAGCTGCGGGAGCACCGGATTTTAAACTTTCCCACGCTGGCTGTGAAACTCCCGACCCGACTGAAGAACCCAGGTATGGCACCTGGAAACCCCGGGATGCCCTCCAGAGCCAACGGGCTGGATATCCCAGAAGAAATGAAGCTGGAGCTGCTGATTCTGAGGGAACCCCCGTTCATTACGGAGCTGGAGCTGCCATCTGTGAGGGAATTCCCGTTCCAGAGCTGGTCCGCAGAAACAGCAGGTACAGGAAACACAGTACCTGGAAACAAAGGGGAAGCGTCCATTGTGTCCGGAAACGTGGCCGACGGGCAGGACTTCAAGTCAGAATGAAGCGCAGGGGACTTCGGCCCCCTCTCCCTACTACCCTACTGGCCAATGTACAGTCCCTTGAAAATAAAGTGGAGGACTTAAGGGCAAGGCTGCTTTATCAAAGGGAGCTGAGGGAATGCTCTGTGTTCTGTTTCACAGAGACATGGCTCACCCCCAGCTCCCCAGACTCAGCAGTCCAGCCTGAAGGGTTCTCCATCCACCGTATGGACCATACACTGGCATCGGGGAAAGGGAGAGGAGGGGGTGTCTGCCTCATGGTCAACTCTGCGTGGTGCTCAGACGTGGTAGTCCTGTCCAACTCCTGCTCTCCACACTTCGAACATCTGGCGGTGAAGTGCCGTCCCTTCTACCTACCGAGGGAATTCACCTCCATCATCCTGACCGCGGTCTACATCCCACCCCAGGCAGACGTCCGTCTGGCACTGGAGGAGCTGCACGCCGTGGTCAACAAACACCAGACGTCTTACCCCGAGGCATTTACCACCATTGCTGGGGACTTCAATAAGGCAAACGTAAAGAAATCACTCCCCAACTTCCACCAACATGTCTCCTGCTGCACTAGAGGATGAAACACCCTCGACCACTGCTACACCACCATCAAGGATGCCTACCGCTTTATCCCTCGCCCTCACTTCGGTAAATCCGACCATACCGCAGTGCTGCTTCTTCCTGCCTACAGGCAGCAATTAAAGAGCGCACCCCCAGAGGTGAGGACAGTACAGAGCTGGTCGGTGGGGGCAGAAGAACAACTACAAGACTGTTTGGAGTCTGCAGACTGGGCTATGTTCAAGGACTCGGAAACGGACTTGAATGAATACGCCACAGTCGTTACAGACTTCATAGAGAAATGTGTGGAGGACTGCATCCCTACAAAAACCTTCCATGTGTTTCCCAATCAGAAACCTTGGATGAACTGTGAGATCCGCACTCTTCTGAAGACCAGACACCGGGCATTCATGTCTGATGACACAGTGGTCTATAAAAAGTCCAGAAACGACTTTGGTAAGGCCATCAAAAAGGCCAAAAGGGAGTTCTGCTCCAAGCTGGAGGATGAGACAGATGTTCGGCAGCTGTGGCGGGGACTGAATGCAATCACCTCTTACAAGGCGAAACCAGGAGGCAGCTCGGATGTCGGCGATACATCACTCCCTGATGAGCTCAATGCATTTTACGCACGCTTTGATAGGGAGAACACCGATGAGCCTTCCCGAGCCCCTATTCGCTGTGATGGTATTTCAGTCTCAGTCACAGAGGCCGATGTCAGGAAATCCTTCAGAGGGGTGAACCCTCAAAAAGCATCTGGACCTGATGGCATACCTGGTCGTGTCCTAAAAACCTGTGCGGACCAACTGGCTGGAGTTTTTACGGACATTTTCAACCTGTCACTTCTGAGGTCTGAGGTTCCCACCTGCTTCAAAAGGGCATCAATAATACCGGTGCCCAAGAAGAGCAAGGTGACGTGCCTCAATGACTATCGACCTGTGGCACTAACGCCTGTGGTGATGAAGTGCTTCGAGAGGTTGATCATGGCGCAAATCAACTCCTACCTCGACAAAAACCTGGACCCACTGCAGTTCGCTTACCGCCACAACAGATCAACGGTGGATACGATCTCGCTGGCCCTCCACTCCGCTCTGGACCACTTGGACAACAAAAACTCATATGTCAGGCTGCTATTTATTGATTACAGCTCGGCATTTAACACAATTATCCCCTCCAAGATGGTTACCAAACTCACAGAACTGGGTCTTTGCGCATCCCTCTGCAATTGGATCCTTGACTTCCTCATCCACAGACCACAGTCTGTTCGTATTGGTGGAAATGTGTCAGACTCGATAACAATCAGCACGGGAGCACCTCAGGGCTGCGTGCTCAGTCCCCTGCTGTACTCACTCTATACTCATGACTGCGTAGCCGGTCATAGCACGAACTCCATCATCAAGTTCGCTGACGACACCACTGTTGTGGGACGTATCACTGATGGGGATGAGTCCGAGTATAGAAGAGAGATCGAGCGACTGTCCATATGGTGCCAGCACAACAACCTGGCCCTCAACACCAGCAAAACCAAGGAACTGATTGTGGACTTTGGAAGGAGTAGGATGGGGACCCACAGTCCTGTTTATATCAACGGGTCAATGGTTGAAAGGGTCAAGAGCTTCAAATTCCTGGGCGTGCACATCTCTGAAGATCTTTCCTGGTCCGAGAACACAGATGCAATTATTAAAAAAGCTCATCAGCGCCTCTACTTCCTGAGAAGATTACGGAGAGTTGGTCTGTCAAAGAGGACTCTCTCTAACTTCTACAGGTGTACAGTAGAGAGCTTGCTGACTGGTTGCATCGTGGCTTGGTTCGGCAACTTAAGTGCCCTAGAGAGGAAAAGACTACAAAAAGTAGTAAACACTGCCCAGTCCATCATCGGCTCTGATCTTCCTTCCATCGAGGGGATTTATCACAGTCGCTGCCTCTAAAAGGCTGGCAGCATCATCAAGGACCCACACCACCCTAGCCACACACTCATCTCCCTGCTACCTTCGGGTAGAAGGTACAGGAGCCTGAAGACTGCATCAACCCGGTTTAGGAATAGCTACTTCCCCACAGCCATCAGGCTATTAAACCTGGCTCGGAACTCTGAACATTAATATCCCTCCATCTGTTATTTGCACTTTATTAATTTATTAAGTCATGGGTGTATTTATGTATAGAATTGTAGTCAATGCCTTCTATGTTCTGTTGTGCTATGCAAAGAAAGATTTTCATTGTCCTGTCAGGGACACATGACAATAAACTCTTTTGACTTGACTTTGACACTGCCTTTTGAGGCGGAGAATTCCACAGATTCACAACTCGCTGGTTGAAAAATTATTTCCTCATCTCCACTCTAAATAACCAACCCCTTATTCTTAAACTGTGGCCCCTGGTTCTGGAATCCCCCAACATCGGGAACATGTTTCCTGCCTCAAGCATGTCCAATCCCTTAATAATCTTATATGTTTCAGTAAAATATCTTCTCATCCTTCTAAATTCCAGTGTATACAAGCCCAGTCGCTCCATTCTATCAACATAAGACAGTCCTGCCATCCTGGTGAACCTACGTTACCTTGTGAACCTACGCTGCACTCCTTCAATAGCAAGAATGTACTTCCTCAAATTTGGAGACCCTAAACTGCACACAATACTCCAGGTGAGGCCTCACTAGGCCTTGTACAACTGCAGAAGGACCTCTTTGCTCTTATACTCAACCCCTCTTGTTATGAAAGCCAACATGCCATTAACTTTCTTCACTGGCTGTTGTACCTGCATGCTTACTCTCAGTGACTGATAAACAAGTACCCCCAGATCTCTGTACTTCTCATTTTCCTAACTTGACACCTACTTCCCCTTTTCCTAACTTGAGTTTGTACATTCTCACTGTGACCCCGGGTGCTCCGATTTCCTCCCACTCTCCAAAGATATAGAGTTTTGTAGGTTAATTGGCTTCAGTAAAATTGTAAATTGTCCCTCGTGTGTAGGATAGTGTTAATGTATGGGGTGGTGGAGACTCAGATCCTGTCCAGGCTCGGAACTGTTTCTGCAATATTAAGGCGCATTTTGAAATCACTAACTGTTACTGTAATTAATTTCATAAATTGTTTTTAATCTTTCTTCTAAACAATAAATAGTAAAAAGATTAAAAGACTAAAATAAAACAAGAATAACAATTAATATAAACAAGTGTAACTGGTAATCTATTGTTATATTGTTTATTGTCTATTTATCTGTTGTGTTGTTGCATTACATTCTTGGGAAGCTGCAGCAAATGAGAATTATATTTTTCGGTTCTTCGAGCAAATGACAATTGATTTACCATTTTCTTTCTAATTCCCAGTTTGGGACTTCCCATTTAAATAAATGTGGACATCAATCTTTCACTAGGTGTATCTAACATGGACGTAAATGCAGTTAGAGGTCCCACGGTCGTGGAGCAGGGTATCAGATAACCTAGCAAACTTCACTCTTTACGTTCCTCACGTACTTCCATTCATGCATATATATATATATTTAGTTTAGTTTAGAGATACAGCGTGGAAACAGGCCCTTCAGCCTACCAAGTCCGCACTGACCAGCGTTCCCCGCTCATTAACACTATCCCACAGTAGGAACAATTTATGCATTTTTACCAAGCCAATGAACCTACAAACCTGTACGTCTTTGGAGTGTGGGAAGAAGTCGAAGTTCTCGGAAAAAATCCACACAGGCCACGGGGAGCACATATAAACTCCGTACAGATAAGCACCCATAGCCAGGAACGAACCCGGGTCTCTGGCATAGTAAGCGCTATAAAGGCAGCAACGCTACTGCTGCACCACCGTGCCACCCAGATTTAGTTGAGTGAGACGGCTGAATGTCAATTGTTCCCTTTGGAAGTGGCCACAAAGCCAGTCACAGCATCATACAGTATGGAAACAGGGCTTTTGGCCCAACTCATCCATGTTCACTAACACAACTCATCTCAGCTGGTTCCATTTGATTGCATTTGACACATGTTCCTCTATATCCTTCCTATCCATCAACATGTCCAAAAGTATTTTCTCACAGAGAGTGGTGAGTGTGGAATTCTCTGCCTCAGAGGGCGGTGAAGGCAGGTTCTCTGGATGCTTTCAAGAGAGAGCTAGATAGGGCTCTTAAAAATATCGGAGTCAGGGGATATGGGGAGAAGGCAGGAACGGGGTACTGATTGGGGATGATCAGCCATGATCACATTGACTGGCGGCGCTGGCTCAAAGGGCCGAATGGCCTACTCGTGCACCTAGTGTCTATTGTCTATTGTCTTTTTTAAATGTTGTTATTGTACCTGCCTCACCATTTCCTCTGGCAGCTACAGGGTCACAAAAGGTTTCTTCTGGTATCTTGGATGCCATTTGTACCTCAGTTAATAATACTGGAAGCATTTAGTTCAGTGTAGTTTATTGCCAAGTATAAAGCTTTTTTGCGTGCCAACCGGTCCTGGATCTCCCGGTTGCTAACAATCTTCATTCCCCTCCCATTCCCAAGCTGACCTTTCAGTTCTGGGCCTCCTACATTGCCAGTGTGAGGCCACATTCAAGCAAGAGGAAAAGCACCACATATTACGCTTGGGTAGCTTACAACCTAGCAGTATGAACATTTAATTCTCTAATTTTAGGTAACTAACCTACATGGAATTCCTCGTTTTTTTTTTCCTTCCCTCCCCTTCTTTTGCTTGTGCCTCACCCGTATACACAACCATTTCTCCCCTTCTGCCCACCCCATCTAATTCCACCTCAGTTCAGTTCATCAACGCTCTCAATTCATTCCTATCATTGGGAAGCAGAGACAGGAGTCTGAAAACTGTGACCACATAGCTCACATAGTTTTTTCCCAACAACCATTAAGCTCTTGAACATGACAAAAAACAAACTAAACTATGAATTATGGATTACCTTTGGTTGCACCAAGGGTAGATGGGACTACGGGAAAATAAATGGTCGGCACGGACTGGAAGGGCCGAGAAGGCCTATTTCCATGCTGTAATTGTTATATGGTTTTATGGCTTCAGGCTTTTTGCACTAATATCGGGGTTTTTAATTTCTTGATTTTTTTTTGTTTATTATATGTTAACTGTGAGTACTATGTTTATAGGCCTGCTTAGTTCAGTTTAGTCTAGTTTATTGTCACGTGTACCGAGGTACAGTAAAAGCTTTTGTTGCATGCTAACCAGTCAGCAGAAAGACAATACATGATTACAATCGAGCCGTTTACAGTGTATAGATACATGATAAGGGAACAGCAATAAGTTAAATCCATTGAAGTCCAATCAAAGATAGTCGAGAAGGTCACCTATGTTCCTTCCTCTGACTTCACATTTCAGCCTCTTCGATCCTTATCTCACACGTTTGTTTTTTTCATCTCTGGCCTTTGTCTAACCAACCATTTGACTATCGACCCTCCTTCCCCCCTCCCCCCCCCCCCCACATGTTCTGCCTATCACTCGCCAGGCTTGGTCCTGCCCCACCTCTCTTGCACCTTTTGACCCCCGACCTGAAACGTCACCGATCCATGATCTCCAAAGATGCTGCTTGATCCGCTTAGTTACTCCAGCACTTTGTATCTTTTTTGGTAAAACAGCACTTGCAGTTCTTTGTATCTCCTGTAAGGATATTAGCTGATTGTGCCCAAATGGATTGCTGCATTTTCTACATTGTAGCAAGAACTACACTTCGTTGACTAGTAAAGTACATCGAGACATTCTAAGGTCATAAATGCAATTTTTGTCTTCCTCGGGAGATCGAGTTATAAATTAATTTATGAAGAAATTAAGAATTATGGTTGTTAGAAAGCATATCACACTATATGAGGTCATCAAAAAGGACAGGTTTATTGGGCCTGATCTCTATTTCTTTCAACTGAAACATTTTTTGTCGAGAAATCCCTCCCTTGTCGATTGTACTAAATGCACCATGTAGTCACGTCAGCACTTTGAACTCAATTTTTGAAATTCATTCCGTTGAAGTCAATGGAATGAATTCCAGGGGCTGAGTACAACATGCTGACATGACTATACATAGTGTCTAGTACTATTGCCTGGGATGAAATACTGGACATTTATCTTCTTTCCGTGACCATATATTTAAACTGCTGATAAGGCAATAAACCATATATGTTCTCATGAATATGGATATGAAATGTGTATGGCTGTGAGGCTAAGGCAAGTGGTCAATAACTAGTGAATTTTACAATCTGCGCTCATAAACCTGGGTTAATCATCTGGGCAAGGTAATAAGCGTTTGCTAGTACCCATGGACCAGTGGCGCAGCCAACTTTCTAATGTCAGGAGTGAAACTGGGTTAAAACAAAAGAGCAAAATGTTTTGTTGTTGAAACAACATAATATATTTAGGGCTAGTTTCGAGATACAGTGTGGAAGCAGGCCTACCGGATCCACCTCACCCAGCGATCCCTACACACTGGGACAATTTACAATTTTTACAGAAATCAATTAACCTACAAACCTGTACGTCTTTGGAATGTGGGAGGAAACGGGAGCTCCTGGAGAAAACCCACACAGTCACAGGGAGGACATAGAACCATAGAAAATAAGTGCAGGAGGAGGCCATTTGGCCCTTCGAGCCAGCACCGCCATTCATTGTGATCATTGCTGATCGTCCCCAATCAATAACCCGTGACTGCCTTCTCCCCATTTCCCTTGATTCCATTAGCCCCTAGTGCTCTAACTCTCTCTTAAATACATCCAGTGATTTGGCCTCCACTGCCTTCTGTGGCAGGGAATTCCACAAATTCACAACTCTCTGTGTAAAAAAGTTTTTTTCTCACCTCAGTCCTAAATGGCCTCCCATTTATTCTAAGACTGTGGCCCCTGGTTCTGGACTCGCGCAACATTGGAAACATTTTTCCTGCATCTAGCCTGTCCAGCCCTTTTATAATTTTATATGTTTCTATAAGATCTCCCCTCATCCTTCTAAACTCCAGTGAATACAAGCCTAGTCTTTTCAATCTTTCCTCATATGACAGTCCCGCCATCCCAGGGATCAATCTCGTGAACTTATGCTGCACTGCCTCAATCACAAGGATGTCCTTCCTCAAATTTGAGACCAAAACTGTACACAATACTCCAGATGTGGGCTTACCAGAGCCCTATACAACTGCAGAAGAACCTCTTTACTCGTATACAAAGGACATAGAATGTTCAAACTCCGTACAGATAGCACCCAAGGTCAGGATCGAACCCGGGTCTCTTGTGCTGTAAGGCAGCAACTCTGCTGCTGCACCACCGTGTCACCCCTAATATCATTAAAATAGCATGTGTGACTGAAGTTAGATGGCAGTCGGTCACAGTAGGATTTCCTGCCGCATGAAGTTGACATAAGTTTGTTGTTAGAAGTCATGATTGAAATTAGAAGAAATGAAACAATTTTTGATGATGTGTTTGTAATTATGTGATGTATAATTGAATCCAGATAATGCACAATTATTTTAATTAAAATAGATTTTCATATTCTTTAAATACTGCTGAAAGATGAAGCGCAGGTGGGAAAACTTTTGATGGAGGACCAAGGTGTTTTATTGTTGATATTCAAGTTTTATTGAACAATAATAGAGGTAGAGCTTGACATTGTGTGTGACAGCATAAAACAGGAAAAGTGAGTTGCCCACCTATTCAGCATCATTCCAGATTTAATTCCCATTGACTTCAATTTCCATCGGCCATGACCTCAACGGATGTATCTATGTGAGAATTGTAAAGAAACTGGTAACTATTGATCATTCACTTGAGGCCAATGTTGCTTTGTTACAAATAAGATTAATGAAGAACTCGGAGCAGCTTTCAAGAAAATACGATTATAAATTGTATTTATTAAATCGGTATTTGAACCCAGTGTGATTGATTTGATGCAATTCCATCATTTATTGTTTGTCCAAAATCATTGGTAGGACCATATTTCAGAAAACGACATAATTTAGAACACTAACTTTCAGGGGAAAATAACTGCAACTTCAAAATGAATATAGTGAAGGGAGATTAGGGGAGTTGTGAGAATTTGCCATTGTCACAACATACTCCAAATTAGATTTAAATTTATTGTCGAAAAACAAATGTTACAAGCATTTGAAATACTAAAGACTATGAGTGAAAAATATAATCTTCTAGATGCGCTGGGACGCATCCTCAGTGATGTGATCTGGGGTCATCGGGTGTTTCGGGTCTCACAACATCAGACACCCTCACCCAGGCGACCCAGCCGGGGTTGATCAGGCCCCGACTTGCGTCCCAGCAGCAACCGCCCACGGATCAGCCATCTTAATAACAACTCTGCAGGGGTTGGGGGACTCTAGTGCACGGAGGGACTGGGCTCTGTGGGGTGATTCCTGGCCGGGTCCTCCTGCATCTCACCAGGTTCAAGGCCTGTGCGCTGCACCTCTTTCTCCTTCTCCGAGCATTTCATTCTCGCCTGATGGATTTTTAGGCCACGGTGGTTCATTATGCCTTTCCGTAGCTGTATTGGATGGCTTTCTCACGTAAGACACAGACTGGATTATGTTATTTAAATTAATCATTGATCTAACAACTAGAAGAGTTATGTATAAATCAACAAACCTAAGCTAAATGTTAAAAATGTTCTTCTTACCCAGATAGTCGTCTCTAGTAAGAAAAATGGATATGTGGGGCCCATATCCTGCATATCCATGTGCCTATCTAAAAGACTCTTTAATTAAACTATTGTGTCTGCCTCCACCACCACCACTGACAGCATATTCCAGCACCAACCACCCTCTGTGTAACAAAACTTGGCCCGCACAGCTTTTAACATTGTCCCTATCAAATTAAAGCTATTGACATTTCCACCCTGGGATAAAAGTTCTGAAGGTCAAGTCAAGTCAAATCAAGTCAACTTTATTTGTCACATACACATACAATATGTACATGTGTATCCTATCTATGTCTCTCATTATTTTATACACTTCTATTGGATCTCCCCTCAGCTCTGAGAAAACAGGTATGTCCAACTTATCGTTCTTCCTAACACCCTCTAATCCTGGCAGCATTCTGGTAAACCTCTTGTGCACGGTCTCCAAAGTCTTCACCTCCCAGGGAACAACGCTGAACCATGTAGCACTATGCTCTTTAAAATGGGCAATGCTCCCCAAAAACATTCATTGTCAGCTGGATCATAATCTACTAGAATAAACCAAGCCATGAAGCCAGAGTACTGCAATAAAATACATGAGGTTTTCATGGGATCATAAAACAAAAAGCAGTACAGCACAGGAATGGGTCCTTTGGTCACATGATGCTGAGCTAAACTGATCTCATCTGTCTGTTCACAATCCATATCCCTCTATTCCCTGCACTTCCATTTGCCTATCTAAAAGCCTCCTAAATGCCACTATCATATCTGCCTCCACCACCAACCCTAGCTATGTGATCCAGGCCTTAACTACTCTCTGAGGAAATACTTGCCCCACACATCTCCGTTAAACGTTCCCCCTCTCACCTTATAGCTATGCCCTCTACTGTTGGACATTCCCAACCTTGGGAAAAAGTTCTGTCTGTCTATCCTAGCTATGCCTCGTGTAATCTTATATATTCCTATCGTCTTCCTTCAACCTTCTACATTCCAAAGAGAACAATTCAAGTCTATATAACCTCTTCCTCTAACTGAAACCATCTACTACAGGCAGCATTCTGGTAAACCTCCTCTGTACCCTCTCCAAGGTCTCCCCATCTTTCCTGTAATGGGGCGATTAGACTGCATGCAATACTCCAAATCCAGTCTAACCAAAATCCTATAGAGCTGCATCATGACTTCCTGACTCTTGCATTTAATACCTCGAGCTATGAAGGCAAGCATACCATATGTCTTCTTCATCACCCTATCTACTTGTACTACCATCAGTGAGCTATGAACTTGAACTACAAGATCCCTCTGCACATCAATGCTGTTAAGGATCCTGCCATTAACTGTATACTCTCTCCTTACATTCAACCTCCCAAAGTGCAACACCTCTCCCTTGCTCGGGTTAAACTCCATCTGTCATTCCTCTGTTCATTTCTGCAGCTTATCTATACCTCGCTGCATCTTCTGACAGCAGACCGCACTGTCTGTACCTACTCCAACGTTAGTGTCATCAGCAAACTTACCAACCCATCTACATTTACGTCCATTCCATTTATATATGTATCTGACGTCCAAGCACAGATCCCTGCGGAACTCTACTGGTCACAGATCTCCAGCCAGAATATCTTCCCTCTACCGTTGCCCTATTTCTTCTATGAATAAGCTAGTACTGAATCCATATGACCAAGCCATCATGAATCGTGTACATCTTAATGTTCTGGGTCAGCTTACCACAAGGGACCTTATCAATAGCCTCACTAAAATCCATTATACATCATTCTTTGTCCGACCTTCAGAAATCTCTTTTGTCACCTCCTTCATGTGCGTGCTGAATAAAAAAGAGGAAGAGATACTAATTCAGAGGCATATTTTCAGAGACATCCAAAATATTTCTCCCTTTAATCCCACTGACACAGACTGCCTGGTAACCATGGATGGCTATTGTGATTGGGTGGAAGGGGAAACAGGGCTAATTCAATGTTAGTGCTGGGAAGTTGCACAATAGTTTTACGACCATCATTGCAGTCTGGTTTATTAACCTCAGCTGGCAAACTAGCATAAACTTTGTCAGTGCTGAAAATTTGGATTGTGAAATTAGTTGTGCTGCTAACTGGTGGAGTCTGACATAGCAGAACCCATCACCCAAACACATTTTCCTTGGGTGATGGGTACAAGACACCCAATTACTAGGTCACATGAATGAAAAATCTGCCCTTAGGTGCATGAAGTGAAACATTTTCCATTCCCCAGCACCAACATCCTTCTACTTGACAGAAGAGATTTTCTTTTTTAAGGACCGGTTTTACATTCGATGTCTCATGATATTTCAAATTATAGTGCACACCACAGAGACAGTTACATTGTGTTTCATGCTCTGTGATTCATGACCTCTGATGTTATATACATGGATCTTGGCTTCCTCATTAACAGACAAGTCACACTGAATACCTTGCAGTACAATGCACCTCTGCCCCAGCACATGTTTTTTTATAACTTCTAATGACAGCATTAGATAAAATACCAAGACAGCGCTTTGACCAAAATGCGCGCAGGCCATGAAGTGGTCTTAGTTCAGAGCTCATTACAAATCAGAGGGTTGTTCAGGGTTGTTCTGAGTGATTATATATTTAGCAGCTGCAGTTAACTTAGTCTCATCTCCAGCTTCCATTCTGGCATGGACATTATCAAACATGGACATGGTGTTATTATCAAACACCGACAGCATTGCTGTCCTCAAGAACTTATCTATGTCATTCTCCTATTTATTATCTGCCCCCTGTCTCTCAGCAACATTCCAAAACTATTGTGTCGGGTGCAGAGGGACACCAAGGTCTCTCTTGTCACCAAACCTGCTGGCCCTCTATGCCTCTACGTTTTCATATTTCAGGTCCAGTATACAATGTCAGGTAAGCCGAGATTCTTCTATCAACACTGAGAATCACAAAAACAATGATTTGGACTCCCTCACAGACATCCTCCCGCAGCCACTAGCCTGCTTTCTGGTGATTTTCTGAGCCTGAACTAAATTACCCATAATCATAGAGTCATACAGTGTAGAAACAGGCCTATCGGCCCAACTTGTCCATTACCATCACCATGGCAATTGAGGAAATTCAGAGTGTCTCCGAGGATCCTCCAGTGCTTCTACTCTGCGGCTGTGGAAAGCATCTTGTCCGGAAACATTACAATCTGGTTTGGGAATTGCTCTGCCCAGGACAAGAAGGCTCTGCAGAGAGTAGTGTGTTCGGCCAAACGCACTATGGGAACTTCTCTCGCCCCTCTGCAGGAACTATACATCAGGAGGTGCAACTCCAGAGCCAATAAGATAATGGGAGACCCCTTTCACCCCTGCAACGGACTGTTCCAGCTCTTACGGTCAGGCAAACGCCTCCGTTGCCCTGCTGTGAGAACGGAGAGGATGAGAAGGAGTTTCTTCCCAGAGGCCATTAGGACTGTAAACTCCAATCTCACCAGGGAAGCTGAGATTCGTCTAGCTCAACACAGAGAATCCAAAAAAACAATGATTTGGACTCCCTCACAAACATTACTTGCCGTACTAACTTACTGTACCACAATACCGCTCACAATATTTAACATGAAATAGAACATGTGATTCTGTTTGTAGTTTGTTGGTTGTTTGTTTGGTTGTTTTTGGCACAAAGTCCGCAGGCACTGCCACTTTTCATTTCACTGCCCATCCCGTATGTGTATGTGACGAATAGACTTGACTTGACTTGACTTGACTTGATGCCCCATCTACACCCATCCCACCTGCCTGCATATAAACAGGTGATCCTATCTAAAAGCTTCTTAACACCACTATCGTATCTGCCTCCACCCCAGACAATGCGTTTCAGGCCCCCACCACCCTCTGTGTATAAAAGATTGTCCCGTACATCTTCATTAAACTTTTCCCCTTTCATTTTATAGCTATCCATTTTAGTGTTGGACATTTCCACCCTGGGAACAAAAAGTTCTGAGCATCTACCCAATCTATGCCACAGTTTAATATATTTCCGTCATATCTCCCCTTAACCTCCGATGTTTCAGAGGAAACAATCCAAATCTATCCAAACTCTCCCTGCAGCTGAAACCCTCTAAACTAGGCATCATTCTGGTGAACCTCCTCTGCACCCTCTGCAAAGCTGCCACATCCTTCCTGTAATGTGGTGACCAGAACTGCACGCAATACTATAAACATGGCTAAAGCCCCGTAGTGCTGCTTCAAAACGTCCTGACTCTCATATTCAATGCCTGTAGCAATGAAGGCAAGCAGACCACATGCCTTCTTTACTACCCTATCTACTTGTGCTGCCACCTTTAGTGAGCTGTGAACTTTGACTCCAAGATCCCTCCTCACATCAATACAGTCAAGGGTCTTGCCATCACTTACACTTACAGTCTGCAAATAGGCTGGAAATGTTGAGGTTGTTCTCCTCTGTTCAGAGGATATAACAATATCCGATAGGATGATATAAAATCACCAAGGGTCAAGGCAGAGTAGATGGCAAGCAAACTGTTTCTACTGGTGGAAGCAGTGGCAGACTGGCCAGGATGTCAGCTTGCCCGATGGCAAGTGGGCCCCTGATGAAGTGGGCCCCCTATATCAAGTGGGCCCCTGATGAAGTGGGCCCCCTTTGTCTCCTGGCAACCAATATTTTTAGACCCGGTCCACCACTGGGTGGAAGAGTCACAACATGAAGGGCATGGAATGTGATTGGCAAACGATTGCAATGATGTGATTGTGCTGGAGAGTGTGTACAGGAAGACTCAGAGGATGTTGCCTGGATTGAAGAGCTTTGACAAGAAAGGGAGATTAGATAGGCTGGATCTGTTTACCCGTGAATAAAGGAGGTGGAGGGGTCACATGAGAGAGGTATAAAGAATTATGAGAGCTATCGATGGGGTAAAGTCAGAATCTTGATCACCCTCAAACAGGGTCACCTCCATGTCTCCCCTTCGGTTCCCGCAAGCCACTAGGCACGGCGATAGTTTAAGCCCATGGTGGGATTGTCTAAAACAAGAGGTTAAGGTGAGAAGGATGAGGTTTAGAGGGGATTACAGGGGAAAACTATTCGCACGGAAACTGGTTGATGTCCGGAGCATTCTGCCAGAGGAGACAGTTGAGGCAGATACAATCATCATATTGATTAAAAAGCTCCAGAAATCGTGGATGCATTGGTGATGATTTTCCAATGTTCTATAGATTCAGGATCAGTTCCTGTGGATTGGAGGGTAGCTAATGTTATCCCACTTTTTGAGAAAGGAGGCAGGGAATTATAGACCAGTTAGCCTGACATTGGTGGTGGGGAAGATGCTGGAGTCAATTATAAAAGATGAAATAGCAACTCATTTGGATAGCAGTAATAGGAACGGCCCGAGTCAGCATGGATTAACGAAGGGGAAATCATGCTTGACTAATCTTCTGGTATTTCTTGAGGATCTCACAAGGAAATTGGACAAGGGAGAGCCAGTGGATGTAGTGTACCTGGACTTTCAGAAAGCATTTAATAAGGTCCCACATAGGAGATTAGTGGGAAAAATTAGAGCACATGAGGGTAGGGTACTGACATGGATAGAAAATTGGTTGGCAGACAGGAAACAAAGAGTAGGAATTAACAGGTCCCTTTCAGAATGGCAGGCAGTGACTAGTGGGGGACCGCAAGGCTCGGTGCTGGGACCGCAGCTATTTACAATATACATTAATAATATAGATGAAGAGATTAAAAGTAACATTAGCAAATTTGCAGATGACACAAACCTGGGTGGCAGTGTGAACTGCGAGGAGGATGCTATGAGGATGCAGGGTGACTTGGACAGGTTGGGTGAGTGGGCAGATGCATGGCAGATACAGTTTAATGTGGATAAATGTGAGGTTATCCACTTTGGTGGCAAGAACAGGAAGGCAGATTATTATCTGAATCGTGTCAAGTTAGGAAAAGAGAAAGTACAACGAGATCTGGGGGTACTTGTTTATCAGTCACTGAGAGTAAGCATGCAGGTACAACAGCCAGTGAAGAAAGTTAATGGCATGTTGGCCTTCATAACAAGAGGAGTTGAGTATAGGAGCAAAGAGGTTCTTCTGCAGTTGTACAGGGCCCTGGTGAGACCTCAACTGGAGTATTGCGTGCAATTCTGGTCTGCAAATTTGAGGAAGGGCATTCTTACTCTTGAGGGAGTGCAGCATAGGTTCACGAGGTTAATTCCCGGGATGGCTGGACTGTCATATGTTGAATGAACGGAATGACTGGGCTTGTTTACACTGGAATTTAGAAGAATGAAAGGGGATCTTATTGAAACATATAAGATTATTAAGGGATTGGGCACGCTAGAGGCAGGAAACATGTTCCCGATGTTGGGCAAGTGCAGAACCAGGGGCCTGTACAAGAATATGGGGTAGGCCATTTTGAACGGAGATGCAGAAAAAAAAATTTCACCAAGAGTGTTGTGAATCTGTGGAATTCTCTGCCTCAGTAGGCAGTGAAGGTCAATTCTCTGGATGCTTTTATGAGAGAGTTAGATAGATCTCTTAAAGATAGCAGAGTCAAGGGATATAAGGAGAAGGAAAGAACGGGTTACTGATTGTGGATGATCAGCCATGATCACAGTGAATGGTGGTGCTGGCTCGAAGGGCCGAATAGCCTCCTCCTGCACCTATTGTCTATTGTCTATAGATAGATACTTGAGTAGCCAAGGCCCAGAAGTGTATCAACCATAACGTGGGCAAATGGGATTCACACAGAGTGGCACAACAATCAACGTAAACATGGTGTGCTGTTCCTTTGCGTATAAACAAGTGAAAATTATATTGAGATAAACAATGTAATGTTTAGGATATGGAAAGCACTGCTGATTCAATTGCGCAGTTCAAGAGGGAACTGGATAGACAAGGGAAATGAAATTCAGAGCTGTGGGGAAAGGGCAGGGGATTTGGATGAGCTGGATTGCTCTCACAGACACAGTGAGTGAGCAATCCTCCATTTGTACTGCAATCTTGCTGTGATTATTTCCTCCTTTAAAGGCGCTACTTAAAATCTAGCCCCACCACACTTTTAATCTCCTTTGTGGCTCAATGTCAAATATTGGTTGATAACACTTTTGTGACGCGCTTGGGTTATTTTAGTGAAGAAAGAAAGGCTTGAATTTATTTAATACCTTGTTTTGAATGCTATCCATGGTTCGATCACAGAGATTAATAGCACTATTTTCAATTAACCTCTCTATTCATTGCTTTACAGCACAGTTGTTCAGCAGCTTAGTAGGTCTGAAAATTTGAACACTGATTTTCTCAGCCACTTAGTCGATTTTGAAAGCAAATATATGTATTAATAAATAAATATAACTTTAGAAACTGAGAATTAAGGAATGGCAAGACCCACAGTCAGGATTCCTTTAATACCAATTTAATTGCTGTGGATAGCTGGAATTTACATCCAGTGAAGCAAACCTGGCACAGCTTGAAAAACACAATTCAATGTAAATTCCCCTTGGAGGTCTCGGTCATGGGATGCATTTCATCAGTGCCAGGATAATCCATTGGAGATCAGCAAAGAAATACTGTATGTGTTTTTCGCATATTTCAATAATGCAACAGATAAACCTGAATCATCCGCACAAAACCAGAACTGTGGGAGTTCCATCTCTTCTCCGTTTTTGACAAATTTCCTTCCAGATGTTAACGATTCCTAAAGAAGTTAAGGACAAGCAAGGGGAATTTATTCATTCATGGGGTCTGGAAAACACTACTCAGCGTTTACTGCCCGTCTTTGTATGCAGTGACTATAACAGGAGTTAGAAATCCAGAGCCAAGTGCAGGTGCCGCCCCACAGAGGGTAATCCAGATGAGTTTCTTACAGTCATTCTACAATGTTATGATCATGATCACAGAGGAGTTTTATTCTTCAGATTAATTCACTGTTTAAATTAAAAATTCCCAATGGCCTGCACTGGGATTCGAACTCATGTCGCCTTGGTTAATAATCCAGACTGCTGGATCCAAGGCCAGTTACTTAGCCACCGCGTTACCGCAGCCCCTAATATCTGAGCAAAAAGGACTAAGTTATGGTTACCACGTTCATTGTGGCTATTGTCTCGTATCACATCCTTGAGCGATATTCAAGTGTGGCGCTTATAAAGCAGCATTCTGGTGGGACAAACCTTGAATTGCTGCTGAAGGGTGTGACTTGAATTAATCATTTTCTGAGCGCTGTTAATACCTGGAAAGTTTTGGATCATTAGGTCTGAACATTGCTGTAATGAAACCCCTTCCATGTTTTATTAATTAACATCAGTTATGTTAAATTACCACTCTGCTGCAACAGAGCAGAAGAAAACAATGGAATAACTAGGATTTCCTCTGACTTGCGAACTTAAACCTGTCATTTTCCTGCAAAGCATTGCTGATGTAAATATATCATTGTACTCCCGTGTAGCCAGACTTGCATTCATGCATGAGTGTCTTTCTATTTTCTCCTTGGCTGGTGCTGGCAGACGGAGCACCTCAAAAACTAAAGGGCATCATTTATTAGGCCTGGCAGATCTGTATTCAGTAGCTATCACCACCATCCGGCTCCCCCCCCTCCATTCCTCCTCCCCCTCACCCCCTCCCCAGCATACAACCTGACCTTGCTAGCATCTCCTATTCATTTCCATCAGATCTAAACAGCAGGACGAATGCAGCCGGGCATTGACTTCATGCTTGCCGCATGTTTCTGGGGTCGGTTTTCTGTATTTTATTTGGCCCTCAGACACTTCTCAGCAGCGAATGAAAATATCAAGCAACCGTTTTTGAAACTGGGAGTTAATTTTGACCTAATTTTGACTCTGCTGCTTGTGTCTGCCATGCAGCTGGTATCACACTGGACGTTCTTTTACCAGGAATCACTATGATTTGTACTCTGCTCCTAGTTTGAAGGTTAAAGTCGACATTGGCGGTGGCTCCTTTTTACTATCAGTTTCATAGACAGACATAACCAGGGGAATTGCTGAAGGATGAAGGGCCACAGGGTAGAGATGGGGGAGGGTGGCGGGCAGGAGTGCAGGTAGAGCAGTCTGTAGCCTGCCAATCAGCTGGCTGCATATCAAGTCCCAGGACTATCTATCAGCCATTGGGGGCCACCATCACATCTTGCCATTTTCCCCTCTCTGAGTGCCAGATGGTGCCCTTCTCAAAGGCTCGATGCTCCACCTGAGAAGGGCTCAATGGATCATGCAGAGCAGTCCTGGCAGCAATCACAGAGAGATCCATCATCCCTGTGTCTCATGCCCCTTGAGTGCATTATGGTAACTGATGCCTATGTCTGAACAGCTAGTCTTTATTCAGTTCTAATTTTGTGGACTATTTCTGGCCTTTTACACAAATCCCCTTCTAATTTTCCCCTTTTTTTTTTAAATGTCAAACCCTTTTTCCTCCTTTTCTAATGGTGCCAAATTCAATCATGGAAGCACATGTATTTTCTTATATGTATTTCACACAATTAACCATTTTTCGTGTTCTCCGATAGGATAGGTTTGGAGGGATATAGACTAAATGCAGGCAAATGGGATTAGCTTAGATGGGGCATCTTGGTGAGCATGGATGTGTTGGGCCAAAGGGCCTGTTTCCGTGCAGTATAACTCCATGTGTTCGGATCCTGATGACTTTCATGAGGTTATTTCAATATGAACCTCTTTTAAGCATTTTCTGCATCCGAGCATGTTTTCTAATATTCTGATATCAGACTGCCTCACACACTGGTACACTCCAAAACCTTTCTCAGTTCCACTACTGATTTCCCAACAAGTCACAAATCCCTTTCACCAATTACCCCTGTATTCACGGATTCAAGCCAGCTGCTGGTCGAACAGCAACTTGCTGGTAAGCTAATCATCCCTACTTTGAATTCAATCTATGATCTCTTCCCTCACAATCCCTGTGACCTTCAGTAACTTCCCCGTGCTTTGACATCTCTCAATTTCTGCAATTCTGCCACTTGCTTATATCTAAACTTTATAGCTCCACTATTTCCTCTTCCAAATCCTGCAATTTCTGAAGCTCTCTGCCTCTTGATCAGTTTTCTCTTTACTTCATACATACGGGGAAAAAAAACTCTTGTTACCAACCATTTGGTGTCATACCCTACATGGTTCAGTGAAAATTGCATTATGTTGTTTCTGTGAAGTGTTGTCTGGGTATTTACAATTCTTTTTTCCTGTGATGGAAATAGAGTTATACCAATCGCTGATAGCAGCAGACATTGGTAAAAGGAATTATTTGTTCTTTGGCCTCTCTACTCTCAAACAGTGGGCAGTGAGCTGACTTTTTGTACTCTTACAGGTGAAATTGGTTTCATGACACCACGAGGGAAGGAAGCCTCCAGAATTTGGCAATAAAAGAATTAAAGTGGAATTTATTGGTTGTAGTGTTGCTTTGCTCCGGCATTTTGCAGTTTTGGGAGGTGATGTTGAAGACATTTTACAGGTGATAAATGTTGCAGACTTAGTGTAGTGGTAGGAGTGGATGTTTAATGGGGTTGACAGGAGGGTAAATCCTTGGTCCATTTTATAAAGAATCCTGAACAAAACCAAATTGAGCATCCGTGTTAGTTATTGGTGAGCAAGCACCAATTGACAGCACTTCATTGATGATTAGCAGTAGAATAAAGGTATAATAAGTGGCTGATTTAGGTTGGTCCTGGCTTTCATGGACAAAATATATCCTCAGCAACTTTCTAGTTCTTTGGGTAAATGATAGCATTAGAGTCATAAAGAGAACAGCATGCAAAGACTTGCAGTTAGTTCTGAAGTGTGGCCTTCAGCACAATAGCTGGAATGTTACCAGGGCCTATAAAATATGTTCTGTTCAGTGAGCTTAGTTATTTTGTGAACTAATTTGCCAAGGGCAAGCTGCTGTGATAGAGAGCTCAGGCGAGGCCATGATGGCTCATCCACTCTGTATTTCTGGCTGAGCATACCTGGAACCATGTGTTATCATGGACAGTGGAGTCTCCTTCTCCCATTAGTTATTTAATTGTCCATAACCTTCCAGTCTGTACATTTCTTTAGCTTAGTTAGCAGCCTACCCTTCTGTGGACTAGGATTTCAGCTCCAAATTGTCAAAATATTTTTGCAGATAGGTTTGCAGATGGCAGCTACGTGGGTGGTATTGTAGATAGAGAAGAAGATTATCAAAAAATACAGCAGGCTCTTGATCAGCAGGGCAAATGGGCTGAGGAATGAGCTAATAGAGATTAATGCAGATATGTGTGAGGTGTTGCATTTTGGCAAGTCAAATCAAGGCAGAACTTTCTCAGTGATTGGTAGGGAGGTGTAGTAGAATAGAGGAATCTAGGATTGCCGGTACATAGTTCTCTGAAAGTAGCATCACATGCATTTAGGGTGGTAAAGAAGACTTTTGGTACATTTCCTTTATCAGTCAGGGTATAGTGTATAGAAGGTGGGATGTTGTGTTACAGTTGTACAGCACATTGGTGAGGCCACATTTGGAGGACTTTATTCAGTTTTGATCACTCTGCTACATGGAGGAATAAGCTACAGGGAGAGGTTGGGCAGGCTATGGCTTTATTTCTTGGAGCTCAGGAGGCTGAACCTAGAGAGCTGTATAACATTACAAGGGGTATAGATTGGGTGAATGCATAGTCTTTTACCCAGGGAAGAGGAATCTAAAACAAGAGGATATAGCTTTAAGGTGAGAAGGAGAAGATTTCATATGAACCTTGGGGGCACATTTGCACTCAGAGGGCGGTGGGTGTATGGAACGTCCTGCCAGTGCTAATTGAGACAGGTACTATAACAACATTTATAGGACACTTAGACATGTGCATGAATCAGAAAGGTTTAGATGGATATGGGCCAAATGCAGGCAAATGGTACTGGCTTAGATAATTCAGTTGAATGAGAAAATAGAGGAGCCAAGATTTACTCTATTTTCTAAACACCTAAATGTTTTTAGATTCACCAGAATATTCTATCAGTTGGGATGTCAGCAAGTGAAATGCAAAATAAATATAGTCTAAAGAATACAAGTTGGACTCGAATTACAAAGTGAATTGCTCTGAATAACAAAATAGAACAACCAAGCGTTGTAACACCATAAGGAGCTTGAATCTTGACCTTCTCTCTATCAGTCATATGAATCTAAAATGAAGTGAAGAACACTTGGGCAGTATGGGCAGCACGGTGGGGCAGCAGTAGAGTTGGTGGCTTACAGCGCTTACAGCGCCAGAGAAGCGGGTTCGATCCTGACTACAGGTGCTGACTGTATGGAGTTTGTGCGTTCTCCCCGTGTCCACATGGGTTTTCTCCAAGATCTTCAGTTTCCTCCACACTCATAGAATCATAGAAAATAGGTGCAGGAGTAGGCCATTTGGCCCTTCGAGCCTGCACCACCATTTAATATGATCATGGCTGATCATCCAACTCGGTATCCTGTACCTGCCTTCTCTCCATACCCCTTGATCCCTTTAGCCACAAGAGCCACATCTAGCTCCCTCTTAAATATAGCCAATGAACTGGCCTCAACTACCGTCTGTGGCAGAGAATTCCACAGACTCACCACTCTCTGTGTGAAAAATGATCTTCTCATCTTGGTCCTAAAAGAATTCCCCCTTATCCTTAAACTGTGACCCCTTGTTCTGGAGTTCCCCAGCATCGGGAACAATCTTCCTGCATCTAGCCTGTCCAACCCCTTAAGAATTTTGTAAGCCTCTATAAGATCCCCCCTCAATCTCCTAAATTCCAGCGAGTACAAGCCGAGTCTATCCAATCTTTCTTCATATGGAAGTCCTGCCATCCCAGGAATCACTCAAAAGATGTGCAGGTTTGCAGGTTAATTAGCTTGGGTTTGTATACTTGGTATAAGTGTAAATTGTCCCTAGTATGTGTAGGATGGTGTTAATTTGCATGGATTGCTGGTCGGCGCGGTCTTGGTGGGCCGAAGGGCCTGTTTCTGCACTGCATCACTTTAAAAAAAACGATGTCCCTGATTAATAAAATGCCTCAAGCAGGAACTAAAAAGTTGGTGTGCAGCTAACAAATTTTAACATGAAAGGAGGCACAGCAGGAGAGTTGGTTTAATCCTGAGTATGAATGCTGTCTGGATGGAGTTTGTACATTCTCCCTGTGTCCTTGTGGGTTTTTTACCCGGTGCTCTTTTTTCATTCCGCACTCCACTGAAGGCTGGAGAGGCTTTGGAGAGGGTGCAGTAGATGTTTACCAAACATCTGGGATTGCTGGGATTAGAGGGGATTGGCAATGTGGAGAGTTTGGATAAGTTGGATTGCTTGGATTGCTTCCCCTGAGAAAACATGGATCAGTTTCTCTGGAACACCTGAGGTGGAGCGGAGACCTGATAAAATTATGAGAGGCATAGATAGGGTAGACAATCAGACTCTTTTTTGAAGGGTAGAAATACCAAAACTAGAAGCCATAGGTTTAAGGCGAGAGGGAGAAAGTTTAAAGGAGATGAGCAAGAAAGGTTTTTACATAGAATGGTGGTTGCCTAGAATGCACTGCCTGGGATGATGTTGGGAGCAGACACATTAGAAGCATTTGAAAGGTTTTTAGATGAGTACATAGATATGCAGGGAATGTAATGATATGGATCATGTGCAGGCTGAGGTGACTAATTGGCATAATGTTTGGCATGGGCCAAAGGGCCTGTTCCTGTGCTGTACTGTTCTTTTTTTGTTAAAATTATCCACTGCGGAAAAAAAAGCAAATCAGAATATTGTTTGAGAGACTTCAGAATGCTGCAGAAGAGATGAAACATTGAAAATTGGTGTGCAGAAACAACAAATGATTAGGAAGATAACTCGGGAAAGTCCTGTTGCAGCTGTGCAGTGCTTTGTTGAGGCTATGTCGAGGCTATGTCTGGAATACATTTCTCCCCTTGCCTAAATCTGTACACTGTTGACAGCATGGTTGTAATAATGTATAGTCTTTCCGCCAGCTGGATAGCACCCAACAAAAATCCTTAGCGACAATAAACTAAACATTTTTAATTAAAAGAATAATTAAATCTCTCTGACTGACACTTAAGAGTTAAGAAGGGTCTCGGCCCAAAATGTCACCTACCTCAACAAGAACCTGGACTAACTGCAGTTCGCTTACCGCCACAACAGATCAACGGTGGATGCAATCTCGCTAGCCCTCCACTCTGCTCTGGACCACTTGGACAACAAAAACTCATGTCGGACTGTTATTCATCGAATACAGCTCGGCATTTAACACAATCATCCCCTCCAAGCTGGTTACCAAACTCACAGAACTGGGTCTCTGCACATCCCTCTGCAATTGGATCCTCGACTTCCTCATTCACAGACCACAGTCTGTTCGTATTGGTGGAAATGTGTCAGACTTGATAACAATCAGCACGGGAATACCTCAAGGCTGCGTGCTCAGCCCCCTGCTGTACTCACTCTATACTCATGACTGCGTAGCTGGTCACAGTGCAAACGCCATTATCAAGTTAGCCGACGACACCACTGTTGTGGGATGTATCACTGATGGGGATGAGTCAGAGTATAGAAGAGAGATCGAGCGACTGTCCATACGGTGCCAGCACAATAACCTGGCCCTCAACACCAGCAAAACCAAGGAACTGATTGTGGACTTTGGAAGGAGTAGGATGGGGACCCACAGTCCCGTTTATATCAACGGGTCGATGGTTGAAAGTGTCAAGAGCTTCACATTCCTGGGCATGCACATCTCTGAAGATCTTTCCTGGTCCGAGAACACAGATGCAATTATTAAGAAAGTTCGTCAGCGCCTCTACTTCCTGAGAAGATTACGGAGAGTCGGTCTGTCAAGGAGGACTCTCTCTAACTTCTGCAGGTGCATAGTAGAGAGCATGCTGACCGGTTGCATCGTGGCTTGGTTCGGCAACTTGAGCGACCTGGAGAGGAAAAGACTATAAATAGTAGTAAACACTGCCCAGTCCATCATCGGCTCTGACCTCCCTTCCATCGAGGGGATCTATTGCAGTCGCTGTCTCAAAAAGGCTGGCAGCATCATCAAGGACCCACACCATCCTGGCCACACACTCATCCCCCTGCTACCTTCAGATAGAAGGTACAGGAGCCTGAGGACTGCAATGACCAGGTTCAGGAATAGCTACTTCCCCACAGCCATCAGGCTATTAAACTTGGCTTGGACAAAACTCTGAACATTAATACCCCTTTATCTGTTATTTGCACTTTATCAATTTATTTATTCATTGGTGTATTTAAGTATATAATGTTATATGGACACACTGATCTGTTTTGTAGTCAATGCCTACTATGTTCTGTTATGCTGAAGCAAATAATTTCATTGTCCTGTCAGGGACACATGACAATAAACTCTTTTGACTTTTTGACTTTGACTTTTATTCCATTTCTCCAGAGATGCTCCCTAACCCGCTGAATTACTCCAGCACTTTGTGTCCATCTTCGGTGTAAACATCCACAGTTCCTTCCTACACACCAAATCCATACTGTTTGCTGATACTGGGGGTTTGAGAGAGGAAAACGGTGAATAGTTAAAAGTATGAGAACAGGACGAATACCCACAACAAAAATGTCTGAAAATAACTTTGATTTTGTTTTACAAATCTATCATGGTGAAGAGGTTTACCAGAATACTGCCTGGATTAGATGATATTAGCTATCAGGAGAGGCTGGACAAACTTGAATTGTTTTCACTGGAGTGTCAGAGGTTGAGGGGAGACCTGATAAAATTATTAAGGGCGTAGATAGACAGTCATAACCTTTTTTCCCAGATGGAAATGTCAAAATGTGAATGGTTTAGCTTTAAGGTGAGAAGTGTGAACTTGGGTTTGCTAGATTGCTAGCCCAACAAGCTTACTGGGCTTAATATCTAATAAAATGTAATGCCTGTTATCAAACAATAGACCCAAACTGATCCTTTTTTTAACTTATTATCATTTTTCATGTAAAATTTGATACACACCTCGTATTGCAGAGAGAGCACACAGAGATGGGCAGGTTGCTCAGCAACACAACATAATATTCACAGGACATAGATAAAAAGGGGAAAGGAATTCAAATAGTGCTTGGTACCTCTGTGAAGCAAAACGGAGTGCATGTGGATAATGTAGCATTCACCCTGTCAGAATAACTCTCAGTTCATAATATCATTCTGAATGTCAGTTTATTGAGAGGGATCATTATGCTCTTTATTTTCCTGGTTTGAGAATCTTATGTTTTCACTAAAATCAAAATCAAATTTGCAGATCCATTAAAAAAAATGCATCAGGCCTCCCTTTATGTTTTTTAAATGACTAATTGGATTTTGGTGGCCCAGTGATGCCTTCTTTTCTTTCTTAAATGGGTTCGAAAGAAACATATAAGAAATATACTAGAGTAAGTGGGACCCGATAGGTCCCAGCATCACATGGGAGGGCTGATCCCCCAACGCAATATTCCACCTCTCCACCAATTCCAATATTGGTGGCCTGTGGGGGGGCTTTCTGGAGCGCTAATATGGGTGTTGTGGGCTGAAGGGACTGGTTTCTAGAGGGCTAGTATGGACATTGTGGGCTGAATGGATTCTTGGGCTGGTGGCTCAGTCACTCAAGCCTGTTGTGCTGGCAGCTCACTCACTCATGGCTGGTAGGCTGGCAGTTGACTGGCTATTCCTTGAAATTCTATTTGAAGTAGGGTGCAAGGCCATCAAATTTAACTGCAGTTTCATACCATTTCAAGCAGGGTGCAAGGCCACTAAAGACAACGAGTCATAACCTCTCCCTCCTCCATCTTGCAGAGATTGAGCCACGTCCAGAATTCTGGGTTTTATAGTCCCTCCCCCCCTCCCTCCAGAAGGGGCGTGAATTTCATGGTGTGATTGGCAGGAGAGAGAATCTCAACATTTTTAAAATACTAATAACTTTTTTTTCGTCGATGGGAAACTTCCTCGGCACCTGATGAGCGGAGGGGGACTCTGAGTAAGATGGCCAAAAATCACAGCCGTACGTGGTTGCTTTTTTTCTAAAATCAATATAAAGCGCAAACAGGAAGAGGTTAACATTAGACTTTTAATTATATAGAAGGCAAGGCAACTATAATTAGGCAATGCAACTTTAATTAGGCAAGGCAACTTTAATTAGGTAACACAGCTTTAGCATTTCCAAACCAAAGGCAACACAGCTTTAGCATTTCCAAACCAAAAGCAACACAACTTTAGCATTTCCAAACCAAAGGCAACACAGCTTTAGCATTTCCAAACCAAAAGCAACACAGCTTTAACATTTCCAAACTATAGTTTCAAACCACATTAAGGGCACTGACAGGTCAGTAAATCCACTCACAGTTAAGTAGACATGTGTTCAGTGGTATTCACAGCTCAGACTGAGAGACGTGATCCTCTCGCTCCCCCATCTTGCAGGAGCTCAACACTTCCGGGTTGTATAGTACCTCCGGAAGGGGCGTGGCCTTCAGGAGAGAGAATCTCAACATTTGTAAAACACTCATAACTCTTTTATTTTACATCGATGGGAAAAATTCTCTTGTCCTGCGCAGCGGAGGGGGACTCTGAGTAAGATGGCCAAAAATCACAGCCGTAAGTGGCAGCGTTTTTTCTAAAATCAATATACAGAACAACAGGAAGTGTTCAAGATCAATTTTTAGTAATATAGATAACATTCTTAAGGGATTGGACAGGCTAGATGCAGGAAAAATATTTCCCATGTTAGTGGAGTCCAGAACCAGGGGTCACAGTTTAAGAATAAGGGTTAGGCCATTTAGGACTGAGATGAGCAAAAACTTTTTCAGCCAGAGTTGTGAATCTGTGGAATTCTCTGCCACAGAAGGCAGTGGAGTGTTTTCAAGAGAGAGTTAGATAGAGCTCTTGGGCCTAACAGAATCAAGGGATATGGGGAGAAAGCAGGAACAGGGTACTGATTGTGAATGATCAGCCATGATCATAGTGAATGGTGGTGCTGGCTTGATGGGCCAAATGGCCTACTCCTGCACCTATTGTCTATGTTTCTATGTTTCTATGTTTTAACTGATAATAACTGTAGGATGGAACTGCAGTTGCTGGTTTATATCAAAGTTAAACACTGCGAGAAAAATCCAGAACAAACCAGCCTTTTCTCAACTATAGTTTATTTGAAACTGATTTAAACAGTTTATTTGAATAAACTGAAACTGAATTAACCAACCCCCATCACCTCTACATTCAGTCTGCATAAGGGATCCAACCCAAAACATCACCTATTCTTTTTCTCCAGACATGCTACCTGACCTGCTGAGTTACTCCAGCATTTTGTTGTCAATCAAACGATAATATGATGTGTTGCCTGATACAAATAGGAATATGAAAAAGATGTTGAGAGGTTGAGATTGAAAAATTGAATTCAGTAACGGTTCACTTGGCATTTTATTTCTACAATAAACACATGGCATAATGGTCAAGTAATTGTGTATTCATTTGAAGTAAAATATAGGTTAGAAAGCATAAGAAAATTGGAAGGGTTTAAACTAGATTGGCAGAGGGGTGGGATCTCGTGCAGGACAGAGGCATGCGAGAGGCTAGGAGTTGGTATGGAGGGTGGTGTGGGAAAGGTTAGTGGACAGAATAAGCAGGTGAAAAGCAGAGAGCGGGGATGGAGGGTTGGTTTAAACTGCATGTATTTTAATGCAAGGGGCCTGACGGGTAAAGGGCCTGTCCTACTTGGCCGTCATTTGCGCGCCAATTAATAATAATATTAATAATAATAATATTAATATATTTTATTGTCATAGCACATATGTGCAACGAGATTTGGTATGCAGCTTCCATCTGAAGTCATAACTTAAACAACTAATAAAATTTAGATAACTTTCGGTTTAGATACCCCGAGTTTATCTAATATAGACTGGGAAAATCATAGCGTGAAGGGTTTAGATGGGATACAATTCCTCAAAAGTGTTCAGGAGAGTTTTCTTAAGTAGTATGTGGAGTGACCCACATGTTAGAGGGCAATGCTGGATCTAGTATTGGGAAATTGGGAAGGGCAAGTTCAGAAGTGTGTGTGGAGGAGCCTTTTGGGACCAGTGACCATAGTTCGATTAGGTTTAAGATAGTTATGGATAGGGATGAGGAGGGTGCACATGCTCAAATGCTCAACTGGGGTAAGGCCAACTTTGAGGGTATGAGAGATGTTCTCGCTCATGTTGACTAGAGCAGGTTATTTGTGGGGAAAGGAACATCGGCCAAGAGGATTGTTTTTAAAAGTGTGTTGAAGAAAGCTAAGGATGTGTACGTCCCCGTTAGAGTGAAGGGCAAAGCAGGCAAATGTAAGAAAGCTTCGCTGATACTGGAAATTGAGACATTGGTCAAAAACAATAAGGATGCATGAGACAGGTATAGGCAGCTGGGATCAAGTGCATTCCTGGAGGAGTTTCGGGAACTAAGGAGTATATTAAAAAAAGAAATCAAAAGGGCAAAAAAGGGCCAGGAGATAGCTCTGGCGGGTACCATTAAGGACAATCCCAAAAGATTTTATAAATACATAAGGGGGAAAAGGGTAACTAGAGAGAGAGTGGGACCTCTCAGGAATCAAAGCAGTCACCTCTGTGTGGAGCCACAGGAGATGGGCAAGGTCCTAAATGAGTATTTCTCCTCTGTATTTACCGAGGAGAAAGACAGCAGGACGGAGGAAATTGGAGCAGTCACTGGAAGTGTCTTGGGAGCATTCAGGGTTACCGTCGAGGAAGTACTGAAAGTACTGTTGTGTTTGAATGTAGACAAATCTCCAGGGCCTGATGAGCTATATTGGAGGACATTGTGGGAAACTAGAGATGAAATTGAAATTTATGAGTCATCCTTAAGTACAGGAAAGGTGCCGGTATACAGGAGGGTGGCAAATGTTGTACATCTTTTCAAGA
Source organism: Raja brachyura (assembly GCA_963514005.1). The sequence continues at coordinate 32,593,638 of OY740781.1, forward strand.
AGGGCTGCAGGGAAAATGCTGGGAACTATAGGCCGGTGAGCTTAACACCTGTAGTTGGTAAGACGTCACTAAAAAAGTTGGTGAGGACAGAGCTGTAGATGTTGTGAACATGGAATTCAGTAAGGCGTTCGACAAGGTTCAACAAGCAAATTGGCTTCATGGAAGGAAGCATAGCGTGATGGTGGAAGGTTGCTTTCCTGATGAGTCTGTTGATCCTATTGGGGTCCGCATCCTTCACCCCATTGCCCCAGCACACGGCAGCGAAGAAGATGCACTGACTGCTATTGTTTGGTAGAACATCTGCAGCATCTTAGTGCAGACGTTGAAGCAGCAGAGCCTTCTTAAAAAAGTACAGCCGGCTCTGTCCCTTCAGGGCCTCAGTGTTCCTAGACCAGTCCAGTTTGCACCCAGGTACACTTCAAGGTATTTGTCCTCCCTGGTAAACTGCACATCCACACCATTGATGGAGACAGGGGGCAGGCGTGTCCTTCTCCTCCTAATGTCCATCACCCACTCCTTGGTCTTGTTGGTGTTGAGCCGCAGGTGATTCAGCCCACACCACTCAACAAAGTTATATAGATATAATATATATCTATGGCCTCCTTTCAACCCTTTCTCTGTGTCTATTGTTAATAAGGAACCATGTTTCAGTCTGAAGAAGGGTCCTGATCCGAAACGTCAGCTATCCATTTCTTCCACGTTTGTTCCCTGACCCACTGAGTTACTTTAGCACTTTGTGTTTGACTTATGTTTGATTCTTTTCCTTCCATATCGTGTTGCATTAGCATCAATAACCTCAACATTCTTTAACACTCAGCAAAGTGAGTTAGGTGAACTTTCTCAGGTGGGCCAATGGATCTATTTATCAAGGACCCAACGTCTCAAAGTTCTGCAGTATATGAGAGTAAAGGGCCTGTCCCACCAGCATGCAACTCTATGCGATTAGCGCGACCTAACGTGGTCGCTTGAGCCGTCCGGCGTCGCGGGGCCGGTCCCACTTCGATCGCCGGAGCCATGCGGAATTGTGCGGAGTTCGTCCCGACTTCGTCCCGAGTTCGTCCCGACACCGCGCGGGGCTCCGAAAAACTGACTATGTCCAAAAATTACGCGCGGCAACGGCTTGTCGGCTCGCAGTCGCCTCGACGCACTACACACCGCCCTGACATCATGCCTCCGTGAACCTATCTGTAGGTGCCTCCGTGACCCTCTATGTGTGTGGCTCCATGGCCCTCTGTGTGTGTGTACCTCTGTGCCCCTCTCTGTGTGCCCCTCTCTGTCCTGGCGATCTTACCTTAGACTTCGCTCCAAGTTCGCCTCACTTTGCGCCCCGTTGCGCCACTCACCCGACCTCCGCATGGCCCTTACTGCCGGTTTGGTTGCGCTTGCTGCATGCAGGCGCATGCTGGTGGGAACGGCCCTGTACAGGGGATCACCCGACCTCCGCGCGGCCCCCGTTCTAGTTTGATCGCGTTCATCGCATAGAGTTGCATGCTTGTTGGACAGGCCCTTAAGGCATCATGGCTCATAGATTAGATTGTGCATACTTCCTATTCTGACTAGTCTTTCCCTCATGTGCTCCACCCTGAAGTAGTTTAGTTTAGATTAGAGATACAGTGTGGAAACAGGCCCTTCGGCCCATCGAGTCCACACCAACCAGCGATCATCGCACATTAACACTACCCTACACACACGGGACAATTTACACCAATTTATACAAAGCCAATTAACCTACAAACCTGTATGTCTTCGGAGTGTGGGAGGTAACCAAAGATCTCGGAGAAAACACTCGTGGTCACAGGCGGAACATAAAAACTCTGTACTTAAAGCACCCGTAGTCGGGATCAAAGCCAGGTCCCTCATGCTGCAAGTGCTGTAAGGCAGCAACTCTACCACTGTGCCACCTTGCCACCCATATGAAAATTATTAAAAGAAAAATATAGGTTGAAGATGCGCTTCTGAGATTGAAGGAGGTGGTGGTGGATAAGAAAGATGTCTCAGTTAAGGAGAGAATGATGGTCATTGTTTGTCACCTGACAGGTTGAATGGCCCATTAGATTCAATAGACAGTAGGTCCAGGAGTAGGCCATTCAGCCCCTGGAGTCAGCACTACCATTTAATGTGAACATGGCTGGTCATCCACAATCATTACCCCGTCCCTGCCTTTTCATCATATCCCCTGACACCGCTACCTTTAAGTGCTCTATCTAACTCTTTCTTGGAAGCATCCAGAGAATTGGCCTCCACTGCCTTCTGAGGCACAGAATTTCACAGATTCACAATTCTCTGGGTGAAAATGTTTTTCCTCAACTCCATTCTAAATGGCTTATCCCTTATGCTTAAACTGTGGCCCCTGGTTCTGCACTCCCCCAACATCGGGAACATGTTTCCTGCCTCTAGCATGTCCAATCCCTCAATAATCATATGTTTCATTAAGATCTCCTCTCATCGTTCTAAATACCAGAGTATGCAAGCCCAGCCGCTCCATTCTATCAACATTTGATAGTCCCGCCGTCCCGGGAATTAACCTCGTGAACCTATGTTGCACTCCCTCAATAGCCTGAATGTCCTTCCTCAAATTTGGAGACCAAAACTGCACACAATACTCACTAGGGCCCTGTACAACTGCAGAAGGACCTCTTTGCTCCTATACTCAACTACTCTTGTTATGAAGGCCATGAATGTTAGGTTTCTTCACTGCCTGCAGTACCTGCATGTCAGGACGCGACTCAGGGACAAATGATCAGATTGGAGGTGGCGGCAGGTTTCTGGATTGACAGGGTTCAGGATTGACATCGATCTACTTATCCACGTTAATGGTGAAATAATGGCTGGCCGCTGAAGCCAATGATAAATAATATGATAAATAAGGTGGGTTACACAAAATGCTGGAGAAACTCAGCGGGTGCAGCAGCATCTAAGGAGCGAAGGAGATAGGCGACGTTTCGGGTCGAGACCCTTCTTCAGACTGGTCAGGGATCAGGGAAACGAGAGATATAAATAGTGATGTGGAGAGATAAGGAACAATGAGTGAAAGATATGCAAAAAAGTATTGGTGACAAAGGAAGCAGGCCATTGTAAGCTGTTTGTGGTGTGAAAATGAGAAGCTAGTGCGACTGGGGAGGGGGGGGGGGAGATGGAGAAGGAATGTCAGGGCCAGAGGGCTGAGGGAGAGGTGGGGGGGAGGCAGTCTGGGTTAACAGAATTGAGAAAATTCAATGTTTAAGCCCAGAGGATGCAGACTCCCCAAGCGGAATATGAGGTGCTGTTCCTCCAACTTGCGGTGTTGATCACTCTGGCCGTGGAGGAGGCCCAGGACCGAGAGGTCGGATACGCAGTGGGAGGGGGAGTTGAAGTGCGGAGCCACCGGGAGGTCGGGTTGGTTATTGCGGACCGAGCGGAGGTGTTCGGCGAAACGATCGCCCAGCCTCCGCTTGGTCTCACCGATAAATAAGGTATTTATTTGATTTCTATGTGAAGTTTAAGTATTTCAGGAGCATATGTATTTCAGCCCAACTTGCCCACACCAACTAATATGTCCTATTTACACTAGATCCACCTGTCTGCATTTGGCAGACTATTAAATCTTTCCACTTTCACCTTTAGTTTTAAATATTTTTAACGTTTTTTATAATTCCAGCTTGCTGAGAATGTGAAAGATGGCCACAAACTTTCAATTTACACTGCAGGCCTGACAGAATTTTTCAAAACATGAAAAAGTAATTTAGCCAATAACCAAAATTTTACACAATCACATATTTTAATATTTAATAACAAAACTTGAAACTAGCTTTGTAATTATCTTATCCAACTAGGGTACTGTTAGATTTTCTTCCATAAGCTATGGTACTGGCCAATTCTCCATTGCAGACATTGGACTCTGTCTGTGGAACTGATGCACTATAATGATAAGAACTATATTCTGCCATCTGTGTCATCCTCTTTGCTCTACCTATTACATAGAAACATAGAAATTAGGTGCAGGAGTAGGCCATTCGGCCCTTCGAGCCTGCACCGCCATTCAATATGATCATGGCTGATCATCCAACTCAGTATCCCGTACCTGCCTTCTCTCCATACCATCTGATCCCCTTAGCCACAAGGGCCACATCTAACTCCCTCTTAAATATAGCCAATGAACTGGCCTCAACTACCCTCTGTGGCAGAGAGTTCCAGAGACCCACCACTCTCTGTGTGAAAAAATTCCTTCTCATCTCGGTCCTAAAGGATTTCCCCCTTATCCTTAAGCTGTGACCCCTTGTCCTGGACCTCTCCAACATTGGGAACAATCTTCCTGCATCTAGCCTGTCCAACCCCTTAAGAATCTTGTAAGTTTCTATAAGATCCCCTCTCAATCTCCTAAATTCTAGAGAGTATAAACCGAGTCTATGCAGTCTTTGTTCATAAGACAGTCCTGACATCCCAGGAATCAGTCTGGTGAACCTTCGCTGCACTCCCTCTATGGCAATAATGTCCTTCCTCAGATTTGGAGACCAGAACTGTATGCAATACTCCAGGTGTGGCCTCACCAAGACCCTATACAACTGAAGTAGAACCTCCCTGCTCCTATACTCAAATCCTTTTGCTATGAAAGCTAACATACCATTGGCTTTCTTCACTGCCTGCTGTACCTGCATGCCTACTTTCAATGACTGGTGTACCATGACACCCAGGTCGCGCTGCATCTCCCCTTTTCCTAATCGGCCACCATTTAGATAGTAGTCGGTTTTCCTATTTTTGCCACCAAAGTGGATAACCTCACATTTATCCACATTTATTGTACTTGAGTTTTACTTGATTATATTAACCTATGGTATTATCTGACCTGATTGGATAGGATGCAAAACAAAGTGTTACACTGTGCCTTGGTACATGTGACACTCAAGCCTAAACCTTTGCCCGTTAAATATTTTCCATTTCACCTCTTTTTCCTTAGGTGAAGAAAGGTGGGAAGCTTAATTTAGTTTGATAGAATTTATAATTAATCACAGGACTGGAACAGTAACAAAGATGAGGTTGGTAAGAAAGGCAAGAGAGATAGATGTGTGAGATGTGGTGCTGGATAAGATACAAGCTTTCTGATGTGTCTGAACAGACTTGGCAATGGAATTAGACAAGTAATGTAAAAACTGGAGAGCTTATTCATTCTGTTATGTCAATATTGCTCGAGTGCTCTGATCCAATAGTCATTATTAAGTCCTGGCTTTTTCAAGTTTGTGATCAGTCCATTAAATAATATACATTGTAATGTCGATTCACGTTGGCAGCAGGTGTGACACACAGAGGGAATGGATTGCTGGTGCAATTTCCAGCTTAAATGAACAACTTTGAACAAAAGTTGAAAGTGGACCACAGCTTGACTTGACCACAGCTCCAAAACTCCCCCCTTTGTTTTTAAAAGAGATGATCAGAGGTAGTTTTAAACAGACGGTACAGATTGAGCAACACCGGAAAAAGAAACAGGAGAGGAGGGCACACATTGAAGTTCTTCACACGACTGACTCAAGTTTAACCTTGAGATCCACATTTTACAAAGGCTCCGATTTTATAAATGCTCATTAAATTGTTCATTATTAATATTAACAAATACAACAGAAGCAGCAGTGACCTTGTTGCATTGCATTTAATTTTCTTTTCCTTCAAAAGCAATAATAACCTTTATAATTGCAGAATCATTTATAAAATGTCATTGGCAAAAAAAAAAATCCACTGTCTAGAAATTACATTCAATATTTAATTCACAAGATCATTACACACATTATCTTGCTTAGCTAAACCAGCTGCATTAATTGTGTGGTGGCTATCTATTAGCAATCTATATGGCACATTATATTTTTTTTGTGTCACGCGCATACATTCCTTATTTCAAGAGTAAGCAATAAAGGATAATGGATTATTGAGCTCTTCACACACCCTCCCCCTTCTGACTATAAATAATGGTTTTCGACGGGAGCAGATGCTGCTCTTTACGGGTGAGGCCAGATACTAAAGCCAGTCTTTACTATTTCTACACCCACAATCATCTCAGTAGGTAGTTTGTAGTTAAACGCACCACTTAGTGTGCTTCTGAATAGCGGCTGGAGTGTAACCATTGACTTCAATGCACTGTGCATTAGAATTACAAAGAGTTATGAAGTTGGCTCAGGCAGCACAGAACATTTCTGCAGGAAGGTTTATGAGCTTCTTTATATAGACAATGGGTTATCTAACTGCAAGACAAGAACATAGACCCAGAAGTCACAGTGTTGATTTCAAGTAAAGTCAGCTTTATTGGCATACACAAACATAGAAACATAGAAAATAGGTGCAGGAGTAGCCCATTTGCCCCATCGAGCCAGCACCACCATTCAAAATGATCTTGGCTGCTCATCCAAAATCAGTATCCCGTTCCTGCTTTCGGCCCATTTCCCTTGATCCTAGGAGGAGGTACCAGTACAATTAAATTCTTGGCTGTAGCAGAATTACAGGCACTAAGATCATAAGATCCTATTGGGCCTGTCCCACTTAGGCAACCTTTTAGGCTACTGTAGGAGACTCTGTGGTCGCCATATGGTTGCCACATGTTCGCGGGTGTTTGCCGGGGAGCAGCCTACATGGTCGTGAGGAGTTCCCGCATATGGTGGCCACAATTTTGTCAACATGTTGAAAAATTAGCGGCGACCAGAATGAAGCCGCCATGGAGAATAGCGAGAATTCTCGTGCTGTAAGTGGGTCGCCAGGAGGTCCTTGTGGGTTGCCAGGAGGTCGAAGGTTGGCGTAGGTTGTCATAGGTTGTGGCCGGTGCTGACCGGTGAATTTCATTGGTTCATTGGGAAACAAAACCGTAAGCAGTAGTTTTCATAACCAAGGATAACCGACTGGTAATGTTAAATGTATTTTTTTCTTCTTAGAAGTTGTCTCCATTCCTTCTCCCTCCTTCTCCCCTACTTCCCCCCCCCCCCTCTTTTTAAAGGACTTACCGCACACTGTGCTTTAGCCGGCTTAATTACAGCACCAACCTTCCTGTTCATGTATGTGTGTGTCTGTTTCATCTTGCCTTTGCAAGGTGTGAATTTGACTCAGACAGCGCTCCTCCTGCTTGCTCTGTTCCCCTCCTACATAACGGGCTGGTGAAGGAAGCTGTGTGTGTATGTGTGTGTGTGTGTGTGGCCATTCGAACCATAACGTCTGCTCCACCATTCAATCATAGCTGATCTATCTCTCCCTTCTAACCCCATTCTCCTGTCTTCTGCCTTGATATCAATGGTTATACTTTATCTCGCTACTCAGAAGCAAACCCAGTAGTGTGTTCTGCCACAAACTATTGTTTTATGGTCAACTACTAACAGCTTTATAGTCATAATATACATACTGTCTGTAAGAGCACAAGTGCTTTAACATCTCCTTGCCAATCAGAATCAAAAGGTTTAGCTGCATCTTGGGCTGAACGATGACAGGTCATGGATGATTGCCCATAATTTCATCCTTTAGGGTAGTGCTTGATCTCAGCAGGTTTATGTTGGCACCAGAGGTGTGAGACATTTTCTCAGAGGGTGGGAGGGAATTTCAACCTTGCAAATGGATCAAATTCACAGATCTGACGTACCTGTTTATAGCGAAGCCAAGTCTGAAGGAGCAGCTCAGCAGCTGCGGCATTTGCAAGTTGACAACATTGTGGCCAATGCAATTTAATGCAATTAGATACATAGAAACATTGAAAATAGGTGCAGGAGAAGGCCATTTAGCCCTTCGAGCCAGCACCACCATTCAATAAGTTCATGGGCGATCATCCAGAATCAGTACCCCATTCCTGCTTTCTTCCCATATCCCTTGATTGCATTAGCCCTAAGAACTATATCCACCTCTTTCTTGAAAACATCCAGTGAATTGGCCTCCACTACCTTCCGTGGCAGAGAATTCCGCAGATTCACAACTCTCTGGGTGAAAAAGTCTTTCCTCATCTCAGTCCTAAATGGCCCACCCATGTGTGACTCCTAGTTCTGAAATCCCCCAACATCAGGAACATTTTTTCCTGCTTCAATCCTGTCTAATCCCTAAAGAATGTTATACGTTTCTATAAGGTACCCTCTCATCTTTCTAAATTCCAGTGAATATAAGCACAGTCGACCCTTTCTTTCACTGGGCTTGATGATAGGATCACTAGGATGGTGATACCTTGTTGTAACTTGTACCTAGATAGGTACAGTGAAAATCTTTGTTTTTGCATACAAAGTGCACAAAAGAATCGTTACTAAGGTGCCGACAAAATTACAAAAGGTACTCATCCCTTCTTCCCCCCCACCTCCGCAACCGTGTCTCCCTTTGTTTCTTGACCCCCCCCCCCCATGTCGGTTTTTTGTGAGTGGGGAAGAAAAAAAAATGTACAACTATAAGTTGCACATCTCTTTATCCAAGATCAGACTTTTTTTGAGTCTTGAGACTTGAAAGTTGCAAGATTGCACTGGAATGTGATGACTCTTTGTGTGTTGTCCCAGAGAGGATCTAATTTGGCTGCATATGCTGGTATAGTATAGTTTGACTGAATAGCACACAGAACAAGATTTGTGCTCTATATCAGTACACATCTGGACGATAATAAACTAAACTAAATTAAACCAAGCAATAAATGCATGGTGCAGCTATGGCTTTGAGAGAATCAGAAAGGAAATTGCCAATGTACGTTGAGATTTACTATGGCTCATTATTTTGAGAAAACAGGATGATTTTACAAAGGAATATTCGATAGCCATCTACATCCAGCTCCTTTCCATATCTGTAAAATTGTAGTCATAGCATCATAGATTTATAATGCAGGGAAACTGGCACTTCAGTCCAACTCGTTCTTGCAAGCCAAGGTGCTTATTTGAGTCAGTCCTGTTTCCTTGCATGTGATCTATATTGCTGTAAGCTGTTCCTATCCATTAACCTGTCCAAATGTCTTTCTGTCATTGCAATCAGTCACGACTCACTCCGCAACAACCCAGACTGGGTAATCAGACCCACCAACAAGGGAGGGGCCGTGGTAGTCTGGCGCACTGATCTCTACAAAGGTGAGGCCATGCGCCAACTCTCAGACACCTCCTCCTATTTACCCCTGGACCATGACCCCACAGACGAGCACCAGGCCAGTATCTCTAGTACCATCACTGACTTCATCAACTCCGGCTCCCTGCACCCCTCCCCTCCCCCCCCCCCCCCCCCCCGAGCCTCCAACCTCATCGTTCCCCAGCCCCGCTCGGCCCGATTTTGCCTTCTCCCCAAAATTCACAAACATGACTGTCCTGGTAGAGTCATGGTCTCTGCCTGTTCATACCCTACCAAACTTAGGGATTTAACAGGGATTTTCCCCCTGGTTAAATCCCTCCCTACCTATGTTAACGACACCTCAGACACTCTCTGTCATCTCCGGGCATTCCATTCTCTAGGCCCCCATCCCCTCATCTTCACCATGAACGTTCAGTCACTCTACACCTCCATCCCCCACCAGGATAGTCTCAAAGCCCTCCGGTTCTTCCTCGACTGGAGAACCAACCAATACCCATCCACTGATACTTTCCTCCTCCTAGCGGAGTTGGTCCTTACCCTCAATAACTTTTTGTTTGACTCCTCCCATTTCCTCCAAACATAAGGCGTAGCTATGGGCACATGCATGGACCCCAGCTATGCCTACCTCTTTGTAGTGTATGTCGAACAATCCTTGATCGAGACGTACCAGGGCCCCATCCCTGACCTCTACCTCAGCTACATTGACGATTGCATTGGTGATCCATTTACAGTGTATAGATACATTGACTGTTGCTGTGCTTTTAGAGTTGACGAGTTATTCCAATATTGCCAAATTATCCATCTGGCGTTACGGTAAAGCTTTGTTACATTCTTATCGGTCTGCATCTTTAATGTTACGGTGTTTAGGAAAGAACGTTTACATTCAGTTCTCTTCACTGAGATCCCAACAAATGATCTAAGCTGGAAAAGGTAGAGCAAGACAACAAAACACTGACACACACTCAGATGCATTTTTAATAAGCAAAAATAGAATAACCTTTGACTCCTCTAGCTCCGTAAGAAAGCAGTCAAAAGTTACCGTTCGAAGATGTGAGGATAGGGTGGGAGGAGGGGAAGAGGACAGGTTTTTCACCATCTTTGATCATCGGTATTCAATTGATATGATAACATTCAGCAGACTGAGCACGTGTGATGTTCCTCGCTTTCTAATGTATTGGTGGTACATCGTGGAAACCAACACAGGTTGGTACAGTCTCCAGAAAAATGATGAGATGGTTGTGTGGCATGACATCAAAGAGAATGTTAGAAATCTCCAGAGAAAGCCACATCCATATCTTGTGAAAAAGAACCATATAAGCCCCTAATAGTCCCTATCTACCCCACTTAGTACATATCTTTGACGGTTGCTGGTCCTGATATTATGCAAATATAGTGGACATATACATACTCTTTTTCTCAGATCTTAAACGAGAATATTTTATTTAGTTTAGTTTTTTGTTTGTCATGTGTACCGAGGTGCTGTGAGAAGCTTTTCCGTGCATGCTATCCAGTCAAAGAATACAATCAAGCAGTCCACGGATAAAGGTACAACATTTAGTACAAAGATTTAAAGTGAGCGAGAAATATTTAATAAAAGGAGCTACTTATTTTTACACAGAGGTTGGCACATCTAAAAAAAGATCTTGCAGTGGAAGTAATAAAGGCTGATAGAATTACAACATTTAAGAGACAATTGGGAACATTTAAGACGCATGGATATGAAAGGTTTAGAGGGATATGAGTCAGGTAAGAGGGAATAGCTTGATTAGGTAACTCAGTTGATGAGGACAAGTTGGGTGCAAAGGTCTGCATAACTGTATGACTATAATTCTGGTTACATGGAACTTGGTTATGCATCACCTACACCTAGAATTAAATGGATCGACTTACCTCTTCAAATTAAATATTGAGCGTTGCTCATGGTTATGACCTGCTGGTGAGAACTACTCCCCAAAGAAATACAATCATACCGTACGTTCACTAACTGCATTCATACATTGCCAATAGCTGATGACTTTTCTCGTGGGAGTAGCAGTAGTTTTAGTTTCTGTTTCTCTGATAAATATTTTTCCATTTATCCTTCACATCTGTGACTCCCCCTGGAGTCAACCAAAATAAGTTATCTTTAAGTGTTTTTCGACATAGTCAAGCACTTGGCAATATCAATTTGCTGCAGTGTAGCAGGGCAGGGAAGGCGTTGTTTAAAAGAAGATATACTTTTCAGCAGAGGATTAATAGATGGAGGAGGAATAAATCCTTAGAATCCACTAACGACATCCACAGAAATGCCATATAATATTATTCCTGCAGAGCATGAATGTTGTTTCTCCCCATCGTTTATATTTATTCTCTGGAATGCTTTAAACATTTCTGGTATTTTGAAATTTGCATGAAATATTAAGATGGTAAGCTCTGCATTGTTTTTTGTTTTATGTGGATGGCTTTGACTGAAAGAATGCTGACCAGCGAATCTCCAACTACACCTGGAGTTTTGCCTCTTGCCCAGCACTCATTCAAAACATCACAACTCTGAATTATGTTCTTTTGTTTTCTCTGTTGACTGGTTTTGATTTTGTTTTTAATTGGCACAGAATTTTGGCACACAGATATGCATACAATGTAAGGAGTTGCATCGCATGCAGTCAGAGGAGATCAATTAAAAGGCATTGGGTTTGGCACAGTCATTGTGTGCTGAATGGCCTATCCTATGCTGTTCGATTCTTTGTAGAAACAAAAAGAAGCTGCAAATGATTATATTGTTGGTGGAAACAATGAACTGCAGATGATGGTCTACAAAAAAGGACACAAAGTCCTGGGGTAACTCAACAGTTCAGTCATCTTCTCAGGAGAGTTGAGATCCTCCAGCACTTTATGTCCTGTTCTGTTCTTTGCTTTATGATTTTAACATGAAAGTGAAAAAGAAAATGTTATATTCTTATGGTTAAGAATCTGCAGAAACCACATTTATTTACCAACTCAGACATGGTATATTTCTGAAACATTTTCCTACTTGAAGTTAGGAAATTGTGCTTCATTTTCACTTGGTCAAAAATCCCAAACCTGCTTTCTAATAGCAGCATGACAGTATATTCACCATCAGTAACTTACCATCGACATTCTCAACTTTAATTAGAGATGGTCAATTAGTGTGGCCTGTCCAGTAATGTCCAGATCCCACATATAAATAAGCGAAGATGATATTTGTATTAAGTGGCTTTAGAGACACCCTGGAAACAGGCCCTTCGGCCTACCGAGCTGTGCCGACAAGCGATCACCTGTACACTACACACACTTACAACTTACCAAAGCCAATTAACCACACTCCAAACACCTCGTAGGTCAATTGGCTTTGGTAAAATTGTACATAGTCTCTAATGCTGCAGTGTGATCCATGGTCGGCATGGACTCACTGGGCCAAAGGGCCTATTTCTGCGCTGTATTTCTAAAGTCTAAAGTCTAAAGCCAATCTGCAGGCTGGCAGTCTGTGACCAGGGGTGTTGTGCAGGGATCTGTCTGAGAGCTCTGCTGTTTATGATACATTTAGATGACTTGGATGTAAACATAGATGGGTTAGTTAGTCAGTTTATAGTTGACACCAGGCTTGCTGGGCTTGTGGACTATGAGGAAGGCTGTCAAAGGATAATGCGGGCTGCAGATCAGTCACATACATGTGTGGAGGAATGGCAGATGGAGTTTAACCAAGCAAGTGTGGATGTTGCACTAATGGAGGTTGAATATAAGGGGAAAATATACAATCAATGGCATGACCCTTAACAGCATTGATCTTGGCATCTATGTCCATAACTGTAAGTGGTAACATGGGTATATAGAGTAGTAAAGAAATTGAGCGGGAGTCAGGAAGTCATGATGCATCTTAATAGGATTAGGCTAATCCATATTTGTAATATTGCATGCAGTTCTGATTTCCCCAGTACAGGAAGGATGTGACAGCTTTAGAAAGCGTGTGGAGCAGGTTTACCATTAGTGCCTGGATTTAGGGGGTATTAACTACAGGGAGAGGGCAGACAAACTTGGATTGTTTGCTCTGGAATGCCAGAGGTTGTGGGGAGACCTGATAGAAGTACATAAAGTTTTGAGAGCCATAGATAGGGTAGACTGACTATCATAGGGTAGAGAGTCCTTTTTCCTAAGACGGAAAGATCAATTATCAGAGGGGCATAGCTTTAAGGTGAGAGGGGCAAAGTTTAAAGATGTACGGGGCAAGTACAGTGAGTGCCCGGAATGTGTGGCCAAGGCTGGTGATTGAGGTAGATAATAATAGTGTAATTTAAGAGACTTTTGAGTAGGCACATCGGTATCAATAATCTAGATGATGGGGTGGAAAATTGGATAAGTAAGTACGCAGATGATACTAAGATAGGGGGTGCTGTGGATAATGAATAGATTTTCAAAGTCTACAGAGAGATTTGGGCCATTTAGAAGAGTGGGCTGAAAGATGGCAGATGGAGTTTAATGCTGATAAGTGTGAGGTGCTACATCTTGGCAGGACAAATCAAAATAGGACGTACTTGGTAAATGGTAGGGAATTGAGGAATGCTGTGGAACAGAGGGATCTAGGAATAACTGTGCATAGTTCCCTGAAGGTGGCATCACATGTAGATAGGGTGGTAAAGAAAGCTTTTGGTGTGCTGGCCTTTATAAATCAGAGCATTGAATATAGGAGTAGGGAAGTAATGTTAAAATTGTACAAGGCACTGGTAAGACCAATTCTGGAGTATGGTGTATGAATTTTGGTCACCTAATTATAGGAAGGATGTCAACAAAATAGAGAGAGTACAGAGGAGATTTACTAGAATGTTGCCTGGGTTCCAGCAACTAAGTTACAGAGAAAGGTTGAACAAGTTAGGTCTTTATTCTTTGGAGCGCAGAAGGTTAAGGGGGGACTTGATTGAGGTCTTTGAAATGATGAAAGGGATAGACAGAGTTGACGTGGATAAGTTTTTCCCATTGAGGGTAGGAAAGATTCAAACAAGAGGGAATGACATGAGAATTAAGGGACAGAAGTTTAGGGGTAACATGAGGGGGAACTTCTTTACTCAGAGAGTGGTGGCTGTGTGGAATGATCTTCCTGCAGAAGTGGTGGAGGCAGGATCGATTTTAACATTTAAAAGTAAAGTGGATAGGTATATGGACGGGAAGGGAATGGAGCGATATGGTCTGAGTGCAGGTAGATGGGACTAGGGGAAAATAAATGGTCGGCACGGACTGGAAGGGCCGTGAAGGCCTGTTTCCGGGCTGTAATTGTTATATGGTGTTATATGGTTATATGTTATATGGTATGGAGGGATATGAATTATGTACATGCAGATAAGAGTAGGTCTTGGCATCATATTTGGTACATACATTGTGGGCTGAAGATCCTGCTTTTTGTGCCATACTGCTTTATGTTCTATTCTAACAGGATATCGTCATTTTGTGCCTTACCCTTTTACTGTAAGCCCTTACTTTTCACTCTTTCACTCTCTACTGATGGCAATTTCCTTGCAAGTTACCCTTTAAACTCTATATTACATTTCCGACAACTCCAAACCATTTCAGATGGAGAGCACTCAGGATGTGGATTTTCTACCCACAGCTCTATATATATATATATATATATATATATAATCTCTCTCTCTCTCTCTCTCTCTCTCTCTCTCTCTTTTTTTTTTTTTTTTTTTTTTTTCATTTCAAAAACTTTATTCAACACAAATCATAAAATACAACACATCAAAACACAATCAAAAATCACACTATAATGAACAGATCATTGTAGTACAGCAGTACATTCATTTATAATCGCCTCAACCCCACGCGGCGACCAGCGCTGACGGAAGGCCTCCAGAGTCCCCGTGAACACCGCGTGTTCCCTCTCCAGGGACACACGTGCACGGACGTAGGCCCGAAAGAGGGGCAGGCAGCCGACTCTCGCCAGACCGTCGACCGCCCGCTGCCTGGACCCACGAATGGCCATCTTGGCCAGGCCAAGGAGCAAACCGACAGGTAAGTCCCCCCCCCACACTCGGCTCTCCCCACTCCCCGCCTTGTGTCCAAACACCAGGATTGTGGGGCTGAAATGCAGCCAGAACTTGAGGAACAACCCCTTCAGATATTGGTACAGGGGCAGTAACCTCACACACTCCACATACACATGGAATACGGTCTCCTCCTCTCCGCAGAAAATACATGCGGCAGACGAGCCCGTGAACCGACTCAAAAGTTTATTACAAACCACCGCTCCATGCAGCACTCTCCACCCCAGGTCCCCAATATAAAGGGGTACAACTCCCTTATAGAAGGACCCCCACTGGGGCCCCCCGCCGCCTTCGGATGGTAACACCGTCCTCCATGGTGAGTCAGGACGGGAGACGAAGGCACGGTGGTTCAGAATGTGCAGGAGCATCCTGTACAGTGCGCGTCTCCTTGCATCACAAAATGGCATGCTGGTCATCTCAGAAAGGCAGCTCAGATTATGCGGAGCCGGAGGCCGAGAAATATCCCGAAGCCTAGGCCCGATGAGCAGATCTGACGGAGCAGGGGTAAGCTCTATCTGAACCACTCTAGGCTCGCGCCTCTCCTCGACAACCACCATGACAGGATGAGGACCAGCCACACCCGCAGCCACAACATCCCCCTCTCCTCGTGGAACAACACTCTGGCTGAACACCACCAAACTCCTCACTCTTAACACATCCCTATAGAAAACAGGCAAGCCCCTTAGAGCGGGTCGACTGACACCCGCCACCGGGAGCCGCGAGACCCCCCTTAGGCAACGACCCTGACGAAAAAAATACGTGGCCAGAGCGTGCCATCTGGGAGGGTTCTCTACATACATGTATCTCCGCAGAGTCCTGAGACGGAGAGCCGCCACCTGGGTGCGCACGCACACCAAGGACTGGCCGCCCTCCTCTAACGGAAGACTCAGGACCGCCGCGGAAATCCAATGCTTCCTATTTCCCCAAAAGAAATCCACCAGCTTCTTCTGTATAGCAGTTACAAATATAGAGGGCGGGACAAGAGTAGCCAGCCGGTACCATAACATAGAGGCCACCAGCTGGTTTATGACCAGCACCCTCCCCCGAAAGGAGAGAACTCCAAGCAGGCCTGACCAGCGCCCCAGCCGAGCAACCACCTTCGTCTCCAACTCTTGCCAGTTTGCCGGCCAAACATCCTCAGTGGGACTCAGGTACACCCCCAGATAGAGGAGGTGCGTGGTACTCCACGCATACAATGCCATCTCCTCCGGCAGGGAGTCTACCCGCCACTGACCCACCAAAAGTCCAGAGCACTTACTCCAGTTAATCCTAGCAGAAGATGCAGCCGAGAATATCTCCTGGCAGTCACGCATCCTCCGTAGGTCACCAGGATCAGTGAACATAAGAAGTACGTCATCGGCATACGCCGATAGAATCACCTCAACCCGCGGGCCAGGTAGGGCCAGGCCTGTCAACCTCCTCCGAAGAAGACACAGGAACGGCTCCACACAGACCGAATACAACTGGCCCGACATAGGGCACCCCTGGCGAACCCCCCTCCCAAAATGAAAAGGAGATAGCACCGCGCCATTAACCTTTACAAGACACTCCGCAGCAGCGTACAAAAGCCGGACCCGGGCCACGAAGTGTGGTCCAAACCCAAACGCTTGCAACGTCCCAAATAGGTATTCATGCTCTACCCTATCAAAAGCCTTCTCCTGATCAAGAGACAGAAAAGCAGCTGACTCACCAGTACCCTGGACTAAATGAATCAGGTCCCTAACCAGGTGGATGTTATCCTGGATGGACCGGCCAGGGACTGTATAAGATTGATCAGGATGAATCACTTGATGCAGCACGGAGCCCAGGCGATTTGCCATTGCCCGTGCAAAAATTTTATATTCTGTGCAAAGGAGAGAGACTGGACGCCAGTTCTTCAACAAACGGAGTTCGCCCTTCTTAGGCAGCAAGACAACAACCGTCCTACGCCACGAGAGAGGCATCACTCCAGTCGCCAGGCTCTCCCCCAAAACCAACATATAGTCACCCCCTAGGACGTCCCAGAATGCTCTAACAAACTCCACCGTCAACCCATCCAGCCCGGGGGACTTACCCCTCCTGAGCTGATGCAAGGCGCAAGTCAACTCCTCCAAAGATAAGGGGCCATCAAGAAGATCAGCCTCCCCCCTATCTACGGTCGGTAGACCCTCCCACAGATCTTGCTGAGCCTCCACACTGAATCCTTCCGCAGAGAACAGGGTCCCATAAAAGGACCTAACCAAGGCATTAATCCTCTCTGGATCAGTGACAGAGGAGCCGTCATCTGCAAGCAACTCCACGAGCTGTTTTCGAGCTCCCCGCCCCTTCTCCAAAGAGAAAAAGAAAGGCGACGCTCGGTCCAGCTCGTGCAGCATCTGGACCCGAGACCTCACATAAGCGCCTCGAGATCGCTCAAGCAGCAGACTCCTCAAAACCTCCTTCTTCCTCTGAAACTCTCCCCATTCGCTGGAGTCTTCACCAAACTGACCCAGGCGAGACTCAGCGTCCTGTATCTCCCTCTCCAGCTTCTCGACCGCTGAGTCCCGCCTCCCAGTCGACCCCCATGTATATTCCTTACAAAAGAGACGGATGTGAGCTTTACCCACATCCCACCACTGCCTAAGGGAAGAGAAGCACCTCTGCCTCTCTCTCCACTTCACCCAAAACCGAGTGAATGACTCCCGGAAACACCGATCCTCCAGCAGCCTGTTGTTAAAGTGCCAGTACGCGGACCCAGCCCGAGCGCACGCTGGATTGAAATCCACACGCACCAGACAATGGTCCGAGCACGGCACCAGCCGCATTGAGGCCGCTGAGACACGGGAAACAAACGCTCGGGAAATATAAAACCGATCAATGCGGGAACCACCGCCCTCAGACCTCCGCGAAAAAGCAGTGGAATCAGGGTGAAGGTCCCTCCAAACATCAACCAACTCAAAGGAGTCAATCAAGCCTCTCAGCTTCTTCGCTACAGCAGGCGCACACTGAGTACCAGAACGGTCCCGCACCTCAAGTGTGCAATTAAAGTCCCCACCAAGGAAGACACACTCTCCCCTATCAATAGTGCCCAACAGAGCATTCACCTCCCGAAGCAGGCCGGCCTGCATCGTGCCGGAGCTAGGGGCATACACGTTAATGAAATGCAACGGCATGCCATCCAGGCTCACGGCCAGATGGAGCAAACGTCCTGGCACCACTTCCTGCACTTTTAAAATGCTTGGCAGAAAATTTGGGGCCAACAAAAAAGCCACCCCACTCGAATTTGAGCTGAGATGGCTCATATAAACCCTCCCTTCCCACTCCAGTTGCCAGGTAGGTTCATCACTAGCAACGGTATGTGTCTCTTGCAGATAACAAACTGCAAATCTCCCCTCCCTTAGGGCTGATAAGAGCTGAAATCTTCGAAAACTCGCTCTACTCCCATTTAAATTTAATGTAGCTACTGTGAATGTGTAGACACATTAGATTGTGACCCTCACACTCCCTGTAGTCACAGGAGGTCCTTTTCTGAGGACCTTCAACAAACCCCGAAACTGCCCCAAATCCGAGTCAGAAAGACCACTATCCTTGTTACTAAGGATAGCCTCGAGACTCTCCCGCACATCTAGCCAATCCTCCCATCTCCTTGTAACGGCCCACCATAATGTTTTGGGAGCACGACTTATTTTTAAGAACTCTCGCACCTCAACAATAAGCTTCGCCTCAGACACGGCCTTGGAGTCTGGGCTCTCAGCCAACCCGCTCGCACCTGAATCAACAACCTCAGAAAGACCAGAACTGTCTGACACAACACTCTCTGAGCCCCCCCCACTGGCCGCATCGCTATCCTCCTCCACAGCCATGACACGACCACCCGGATCAATGCTGGGGGTGGGTCCCAACACCCCTACCTGAGACTCGCAGCCCTCTGAATGGCTGGGCTCCTGCCCCCTACCATCACCCTCCTCCTCCGGGCCTGGGGAAGCAACAACAAGAGGCATCCCCAGGGCCTGTGGAACACTGGCACCCTCGGAGTCTGAAAGAGGATCACGTCCCATAACAGCCCTGACCTCCACATCATCCAGAGTGCCCTCTCCACAGGCATCACCCAGAGAATCACCACCTGCCATTAACCTCACCCCAGACAACTCATCCGGTGAGGCATCCCGCCCCCCAGCACCTCCACTGGCACTGATATGGAGCACAGACTTGAACGACAACACCCCCGAAACTCCCCCCTCAGCCTGACTCTGCACATCCCCCGTCACAGAGGGCACACTACCAGAGGAGCCAACCACGTCACCTACCGTGCTAGCACCCTCAGTAGGCCTCTGAAACGAGGGGACCTCATCCGACCCAGAGGGTACACACCCAAGGGAGCTAACCACAGCATCCGCCGAGATAACTCCCTCAGAGGGCCCCTGAGATGAAGGGACAGACTCCCGCCCAGTGGACACAACTCCACCGGAATCAACTTCAGCACCCAGTCCGGTGACACCCGCTGTAGATCCATGAAGAGAAGGCCCAACCACCGACCCAGAAGACACCGGGTCAAGACCACTTTCAGCCACCTCAGTGGTGGAAAGCCCGGAGAAAGACATCCCCTTCGCTCTGGACCCACGCCCTTCCTCCTCTTCACCAGGCAAATGCCTCCTTTTAGTCCCACTCGCATGCGGAGGTGCGGTAACCTCCATAAGGGAAGGGTCATCCGCCTCCACATTACCCCCAACCACTTTGCCACCCACACGTTTAGACTTCTTTCCCCCCTTCCGAGCCACCACAACTCCCCCCTGGGCCCCAGCAGGTGCAGTCTGCACCACACTGGAGCTAAACTCACCCGATTGCACTTTCTTCGCTCGGGCAGCCCTATCCCTCTCCTTCTTCTTATTATGCTTCCCCTGCTTCTCCCAAAACCCCCCCTCAACACTCCCCTCCTCCTGCGCCCCACCTCCATCCACCGCCACAGGCGCAAGACGTAGGGGACGTGGGGGGCTTGGGCTCTCACTGCCCAGGGTCCCCAAAGCGGAACCTCTGGACCCAGAAGGCTTAGCACTGCCGCCCCGGGTCACCAAGGCAGAACTGGCAACCTCAGCCGGGTCAGCAGTACCACCCCGCGCCGCTGAGGTTTGACCAGCCACCCCAGATGGGCCAGCAGCGCTTTCCTGGGCCACTACACTAGAACCTCTAGCAGTGCCCCCGCGAAAAAGACACTCCCTACGGAGATGTCCAAATTCGCCGCACGCATGACACCGTGCCTTTCCCCAACTCCAACGCACGGTTCTGGGTACACCCTTATGCACCACCTCAAAACTCCCCTCGGCACCATCCCCCTCACCCACCTTCATGAACACCCTCCTCTTGAAACTGAAGACCCCTTTTTCCTCCGGGTCCCCCCCGGGATGCAAGAGACGAAAACATTTAGACCGCACCTCCCCGAACTTGGACAGGTGTGGAATAAGCACTGCATCCGAAAAATAAGTGGGGCAGCTCCGCAGGAGAACCGGTCTCACCCTGGATACCCACGGATCCACCTGTACGTGGACCCCCCCCACTGAGATCCCCTCCTCCAACGCTCGGGCCACACACTCCCGGGTCTTAAGTATCATCTCCACCTTTCCCCTTTCGAGCTCAGAAGAGACAATAGCCCCCCTCCCAAGAAGTTCATTCATGGCCTTCGTAATTACCCCCCTAGACATCATAGGCCCAGTTTGAACAGAAATACCAAAACTGTCCCCATCCAAGTCAACATGAGGCTCAAGCTCAGATGGCCTCGCACCCGCCACTGATGCCGTCGCTGCGTAGGTCCGGACCTTCGGCCGCGCCCCTTCCATCGCCATCCTCACAGAGGCACAAACCAGCTCCAAGCCCCTCAGCAGCACAGCTCCAAGTTAAGTCCCAGAGACAGTCACAGTCAAAGACAGGCAGCAGAAAACAGAAACCTCCAGCTGAAGCAGGAAAGTCCCCAGGTTCGTCCACAGCCAAGAGCAGCTTACGGGAAACTCGATCCCAGTCGCGCTGGACGCAAAAGTACCTTCTTCACATTAAGCCAGGCAGCCGCACTGAGCAAAATGACTTTAGGGCAGAGAAGCGGAGCCAAAAACGACAAAGACACCGCACAACTTCAGCCCACTGAGATCACAGGCACTCTTGGCAATCCGCCAACGCCAACCGCACCCTCGACAATGTGGAGAAACTCAGGAATCTTCACACAGATGGAGGCTCCCCAGACCAGAGAAAAGCTTCAACAGCCCAACAATAAGTTGAACTATGAAGCCCCCCTGGGTCTGTGCCCTCTCCAACGGCAAAATCCTGGAAAGGCTGCTCCAATCCTTCTCAACTGCAGAGCTGAGAAGAAAACACGACCTCTCTCTCTCTCTCTCTCTCTCTCTCTCTCTCTCTCTCTCCCTCTCTCTCTCTCTCTTGCTCATAGACGGAGGCATGAAACTGATGTTTTGAACATGCAAAGTGCATGTTTTGTTGCACTTGCGCAGTTTTATAGGGATGTTAGAGTGAAGTTAGCTGCTGGTTTGGATCATACACCTATTTTTTATATCCGGATGAGCTTTAGTACTTGAAATGTTCATTTTGATGACAACTGATTAGGGAAGAAAGACAGGCTCCTTAAACTCTTAACTAAATCACACTTGCCACAGATACATGCAGCGAAAACTAAATCAGGTTGATTTAAATTCAAAACATGTTAATATGAACTGAGCTAAACAGAAAGGCAATAAGAAAAGGTTGTGTAGGATTTGTCATTCATGGGATCTAAATCCACTGGGGAAATTTGTATGGAAAGAATTTTCTGCAGCTCAAAGATGTGTTTTTCATTTTTGTGCTTCCTTTTGCCATGCACATTATGAAGCTTGCACCCAAGTTGAAGAAATAAAGGCTTGAATCAAATGACTGCTTTGAAGGGCAAAATGTAATTAATTGTATGCCACTTAAATCATGAAGGTTTATATAATTTTCTTCATTGATTTCTAAAGTGATCTGCTGTTTAATTACAACAGTTCTTAAGATTCATAAATTAAACCACTCACTCCGGCTCTATTTCTAATTGATTATCTACAGCACAATTCATTTAAAGAACACTGCTTTTCTTGTTGCAGTGAGAACGGGGAAAAAACACCTCATGGAGCAGCTAGCTGTAATGCCGTTAGTTGAAAAAAAGGGTATGATGCAACGTTACCCACTCCTTGGTGTTTTGGGGAAATGGCAATGAATGAGCATTTATTTGAAGATCCATTATCTAAAGTAATTGCCTCAGCAAGGCCAAGGTCACCTTGACAGGATCTAAGATGTATGTGCATAACTCGAAAACTGAGCGAAGGTTGAAATAAAGAAGAGATTAGTCATCTTGCATTTCTTTTGTCCTGGTATGTTTAGCTTCAGTCGTAGGAAAAAATGTAATCTAGAATTGATCGATATCCTGCATGTTAGAGATCAATCAAGGAGCATATAAAGGGTTTCTCGCCTCATACAATGAAAAGGTTGGGCTTAAGATGGAGGGAATGGAGTTGTGGTGTGTTTTTTTATATCATAGAGAAAAACATACTGGTTACTCAGAGGGACTATTCTGCTGTAACAGCACTTTCATCTTTGCAACCTTGCATTCTCCACACATGTTATCTATTTGGACTTTACACATGGAAGTGCACTCTGCTTCCGAAATAAAACTCTGGGTGACAGTTGATCAAAGTTCAGGACCAGCATGTTCCAGTAAGGACGCTGGATAAGGAAGGCAAGGTGGGGAAACCAAAGAGCCTGTAAATTTGGTCAAATTGAAAAAGGAACTATAAGTAAGGTTTAGGAAGATGAAATTGGACGGGCACTTTGTGGAATACAAAGCAAGTCGAAAATAACTCAACTAAGGCAATTAGAATGGGCCATGAAATGGCTTTGGTGATTCAGATTACAGAACATTCCAATGCTTTTTACATGCACATTAAAAAGAAGAGTGTAACCATGGCAAAGGTATGACTTATCAAGGACAAAGAGTTGAGTTGAATAAGTTTATTGGCCAAGTATTCACATACAAGGAATTTGCCTTGGAGCTCCACCCGCAAGTGACAACATGACGTACAGTGACAGATAGGAATGACACATAAAACATTAAACATTAATAATAAAATATTATCGAATCTTTGTAGGGTTTTCACAGAGAGAGTCAAGAGAGAATCAAGAGAGAGTTTATTGTCATGTGTCCCAGACACAAACGAACAAACACATACAAAACAATAAGGAGCAGTACACCGCGGCAGCCATCGTTGGCGCCAGCAGCTCAAGCAGCAGCAGCTACACTGCAAGCAGTGAAAGTGCAAAGGAGGAACGATGTGCTTGGAGTCAAGGGATATATACAGGGTATAAGATTACTATTGCATCTATATTCTCCAAAAAGAACATGGAGGAGAGTGGGACCAGTGTGGAGAATACTAACTTGCAAGGGAAGTTATAGGAAGTTAAGAGAAGTGCATATGATTTACTCCCATTTGGAAGATAAAAGGCTAATCATGGGCAGTCAGCATGGGTTTGGACCTGCAGGTCATGTTCTTGCTAATTAATTGGGTTTTGTGAGGCGGTGACAAAGGTGATCGATGAAGGTAAGGCATTGGATGTTGTCTGCATGGATTTTAGTAATGCATTTGATAAAGCCTCCCATGGTAGGCTGATCGAAAAAAATGCATGGGATTCACAGTGACTTGGTTGCATGGATTGAGAACTGCCTTAATGATGGTTATAGTGAAAGGATAATAATCAGGCGGGTTGTCTATGACCAGTGCTTCTCCACAGGTATCTGTGCCGGTACCTCTGTTGTTTGTGATGCAGATAAGTAACTTGGACATAAATGTAGGTGGGTTGGGTAGTAAGTTCGCAGATGATACCAAGATTGCTGGAGTTGAGAACTGTGAAGAAGGCTGTCAAAGTGCATGGCGGGATGTAGATCAGCTATAGAAATGGGTGGAAAAAGGTGCAGTTTAATCTGAGCAAGTGTGAAGTACTGCACTTTGGGAGGTCGAATGTAATGGGAAAGTATATAGTTAATAGAAACATAGAAACATAGAAAATAAGTGCAGTAGACCATTCGGCCCTTCGAGCCTACACCACCATTCAATATGATCATGGCTGATCATCCAAAATCAGTACCCGTTCCTGCTTTTTCCCCATATCCCTTGATTCCGTTAGCCCTAGGAGCTAAATCCAACTCTCTCTTGAAAAAACATGGAAATGGCAATCTCATTGAAATAATTGGTGTATAGGAGGATCTTCAGGTCCAGGTGCATAGGTTGCTGAAAGTGGCAACACAATTAAATAGAGTGGTAAAGAATGCATGTGGTATACTTGCCTGCATTGGTTGGGGGCATTGAGTAACAGGAGTCAGGAAGTCCTAATGCAGCTTTAAATGCCTTTGATCGACACAAAATGCTGGAGTAACTCAGCGGGTCAGGAAGCATCTCTGGGGAATAGGAATAGGTGACGTTTTTGGTCGAAACCGTTCTTCAGACCATCTTCAGGCCTTTGGTTAGGCTGCATTTGGAGTACTGTGAGGAGCTCAGGTTGCCCCATTACAAAAAGGACATGGAGGATTTGGAGAGGGTGCAGAAAAGGTTTAGCAAAATGATGCCTGGATTAGAGGGCGTAAGTTATCAGGATAGGTTGGACAAACTTGGATTGTTTTTTTTCTGGAGGCTGGGAGGTTGAGGGGAGATGAGACAGCAGTATGCAGCATAGGTAGAGTAGCCAGTCAGAACCTTTTTTCCACGATAGACTGGAGGGCATAACTTTAAGGTGAGGAGGGCAAAGTTTAAAAGAGATGGGTGGGGACTTTTTTTTTAACCAGGGGTGATGGTGAAGGCAGATAAAATAGTGGCTTTTAGATAGCCACATGGACATGTGGGAAATGGAGGGCTTCAAGTTCAAGTTTACATTTATTGTCACTGTACCAATTGGTGCAGCGAGTTTTGGGTTGCCATACAGCCACACAAACAAAAATAACACAACACACGATAGAATTTAACTTGAACACCCCCACACAGCGGAATCAGTGTTTCCCACTGTGACGGAAAGCAATAAAAGTTCAGTCCATTCCTCTATGTTCACCCGTGGTCGGAGCCTATTGAGGCCTCTGCAGTCACCGCAACTGCGGCCCGATGTTTCAGGCCCTCTCGCCGGATGATGGAACTCCGGCATTGGTGGACCACTCTCAGTGGCTTGGAGTTCCGAATCGGCCACTTCCTACTGGAGACTGTGGCTCCCGAAGTCCACAGGCCGAGCTGGGCGGAGCGCCACACAGCAATCCTCGGTGAAAGATTCCAGGGCCCCGCGTTGTTAAAGTCAGCGCCAGCCGCGGCTGGAAGCTCCGCAGTCCACAGCTCCACGGTGTTAAAATCGGCTGTCCCGGCACTCCGGAGCTCCATATGATGACCCTGGTATGGCATCGCGATGGTACTTCAGAGCTGCACCGCTGCTAAAGCTCTGGCTGGTCTCCGGATGGTAGGCCGCGAGGAGGGTGCGAAGATGCGACTTGGAGAATAGTCGCATCCTCGACCAGGACTGAGAAAATGTTTTCCTCCTTCCCCCCCACCCCCACCCATCCCCCACTTAAAAAAAAGAGATTGGTTTAACTTGGCATCATGTTCTGCGCAAACATTGTGGGCCAGAAGACCTGTTCCTGTGGTGTACTTTATATGGTGCGGTGTTCTATGTAGTACAGGGTGTCATATTAACCAAAGTTTGCAAAGTTTCCTGAACATTCATGCCTGGGATAACAGCTTGTCCCATACTCCAAAAATTACAAGTAGTTTGACAGAAGACCATATTTTTGTTTTGTTATGAGGGAATAACTTACTTTGAATTATCTGGAACATGCAGGAACTCACACATACCCTTGCCAAATTCATTGAATTTTCCTGAACCCAGAAGCTTTAACAGTCAAAATCTGAGCCAGTTGCTTATGCCAGCGCATGCCTTTCCCTACGGATGGTTCTGCGTTGCCTTTACAAATGTTTTCAACATTTAGCCTGATGGTTTGACCTGACTGAGTTTCTGTTTGAAACTGCACGTCTTTCATGGGAGTGATTTAGTCAGTTCCAAGTGAAGTTTTTAAGATTTTTTGAGAATGGATGAAGGATAATTACTTACATTTCTTTAACGAGAGTCCATAAGGATTTTGAAGGTAAAATAATTCCCAACAGGATGCCCCTTTAACCAGCTTGAAAACATCTCTATTATATTAAAATTCTGTGTGTGTCTGCCGACAGCCGTCCGGCTGCCGTCCGCCTGCCGTCCGGCTGCCATGTTTTTGCCCTTTGATTCCCTGCTCCGCCAAAACTGGACCCTCGGACGCCGCCGTTTTTTCCCATTTCACCAGACGTTACGCTTGTACATTACCAAAGGCATTCCTCAGTATGTTTAGACGTTGTTATGTACACCATTTTTAATAAAATCCTTCCCCCCCCCCCCCAATTTTTCAAAAGCTTAAAACACTCAAACTGCTCTCACCCACAGAATGTTGGTAAACGTTCCATCGTGTGATGTCACAATTCCCAATGCTCACAGATGTCCAATTGGAACGGATCTCATTTACATCTGCCCTCGCACCAGCTCCAGCCCCCCCCCCCCCCCCGCGCCTGATGTTCCAGCATGTTCCATTCTGTGATGTCACAATGTCATCCCTCACAAATGTCCAATCGGAATGGATCTCATTTACATCTGCCTTTGCCCCAGCCTCAGCCCCAGCAGCCTGTGCCGAAGCACTTGATCACGTGTGTGGGAATAGAGAAAGAGGATTGGGGGTGATAGGGAGTGGGGAATAGATGGACTGCCCCTACCCCTCCCCCTCCCTCTCTACATCCCTACTCTTTCCCCTCTCTCCCCCAACCCTCTCCCCTTCCCTCCACACTCTTCCCCCTCCCTCCCCTACCCCATCTCCCTCCTCCCCTCCCTCCCCCCCTACCCCACACTTCTCTCACCCTTCCCTATCCCTCTCCTCCCCACCCTGTCTCTCCTCCCCTCTCCTTACCCCTCTCCCTCTCCTCCCCCTCCTCCTCCCACTGCATCCCTCTCTCCCCCACCCCCCTTCCCTCTCTCCCCTTCCCCCTCCCCTCCCCACTCTTCCTCCTCACTCCCCACTCTTCCACTTCTCTCCCCCCTATCCCCCACCCCTCCCCATCTCCCTCCCCCACCCCTCTATCTACCCCCTCCCTTCCCCCTCCCTCCCCACTCTTCTCTCCGCTCTCCCCCTCCCTCCCCACTGTTCCCTCTCTCTCCCCACCCCTCCCCCCCACTCTTCCACTTCTCTCCCCCTCCCTTCCCCCTCTCTCCCTGCATCCCTTTTTCCCTACCCCTCTCTCCCTCTTCCACCACTCCCCACCTCCTACCCTCCCTCTCTCCAACTTCCACCCCTCCCCCTACCCCTCTCCCCACTCTTCCACTCTTCCTTCCCCCACCCCTCTCCCATCCCAACTCTCACTCCCCCACCCTCTCTCTCCCCTCCCTCCCTATCTCCCCCACCCCTTTTCCCTACTCCTCTCCCCTTCCACCACTCCCCCTTTCCCCTCTCTCTCTCTCCCACTTCCACCACTCTGCCCTACACCTCTCACCCTCCCTCCCCACTTCCACTTCTCTCTCCCCCATCCCCCACCTCTCCCCATCTCCCTCCCCCAACCCTCTCTCCCCTCCTCCCTTCCCTCTCACTCCCCACTCTTCCCCCTCTCTCCGCTTTCCCCCTCTCTCCTCACTCTTGCTCTCCCCCTACCACTCTCCCCCTCACTCCACACTCTTCCCTCTCTCTCCCCTTCCCCTCCTCCCCCTCCCCACCCCTCTCTCAACCCCTCCCTGAACCTTCTCACACCTCCCCACCCCCCTCTCCTCCTCCCTCTCCCCTCTCTCCATCTCCCTCTCTCCTCACCCCTCCCACCCCCTCTCTCCCCCACCCCTCTTCATCCCCATCTCCCCCCCAACCCCTCCCCTCTCTCTTGCACCACTCCCTGCTACCCCACTCCCCCTCACTCCCCACTCTGCCCCTCTCCCTCCCCTCCCCCTTTCGCCCTCCCCTTTCTCCCTCTCTCCCCCTCCTCTCTCACCCCCTCTCTCTCTCCCCACCTCTCTCCCTCTCCTTTCCCTCTCTCTCTCTCCCTCCTCTCTCTCCCCTTCCACTCTCTATCCACCTCTCCCCCACCCCACTTCCTCCCCCTCTTCTTTCCCCTCCCCCTCCTTTTCCTCCCCTCTTCTCCCTAACCCCTCGCCTCTCACCTTCCCCTCTCCACTCCCCTCCCCCTTACCTCACCCCTCTCTACCCCCCTCACCCACCCTCAGGGACATGCTGCCCCCCCCCCCCCACTGCAACCGCATGTTGGGGGAACAGACCCAATGGGTCTACACTTTGTCTAGTATCTACTATTTTTCTTACCTTCTGTGTTTCCTGATTAGCATGCAATGTGGTCAGAATCATTCATTTTATGTATATGAGTAGTGATCCCATGATAGAGAGGAGGTGCTTTCTGCAATCTTCATTATCAAAAAGGTTTTGAGTGTAAGTGGAGAGCTCAAGTGATAAGAAAGACCAAATGGAAAAATAGTAAGTGACTAAATCAAAGGTATCTCCTCAGAGACAGGAGATAGATTCTTCATTTGTTATTTATAATTATATAAATAGGGAAATGCTTTGAACTGAAAGAACTCCCTCAGGCTTGCGTTCTTTGAACATACTGCAGTTATCTGATAATTAGTAGACTTATTGACGTCCTTAATTTTTAATAATACAGTGATATAAGACACCAAAGCTCCAATCTTTCTCCTGAATTTTACTTTTAAGCTCTCTACTTATGAAGGCAAATGGATGTGATATCTCTTCTCTTTTCTTAATCCAAAATCAACAAGTACCACGGCAATATTTTTCCCAGGCTAATCAATAGAACAAAGTAAAAGAAGATACATTTTGTTGAATTCCAGCTAGTTAGGTAGCAGAATGAATTGGGCACTGTTCTAACAGCTTCCCACTGGCAACGTGCAAGTGCACTTGGTGTGAAGGTGGATACACTGTGTGCTCCCACTTACTATTGTATGAAATGGGCAGGTTATATTTTAAATCTCTCAGAGAGGGTCGCATCAATGTGAGATGATAGATTCAAATCCACATTAGACACCTGATCTCCACCAGCCTCCACTGGCTATATCCTGTCAAAATAATTAATCTTCCATTTTCAATGCCTCCTGCTACCACAGCAAGTCCCTGATGCCTCCACATCTGAAAGGATATCCCCATGCAAAAGGCAGCTTAGCTTTGCTTCTTGGCAATTTGATTTGGTCGGCGTGGATGAGTTGGGCCAAAGGACTTGACTCTATGACGAGCTTTCCCATCTTTAGCCAGAATAGCTTTACAATGCCGTTCTGCTGCACTCCCAAGTAAGAATTCCAGAACCTTGACTCAGCAATTAAAAAAATAAGGAAAGAACAGTGAACTGCCTTCATATCACCTCCATGATGGTCATAGGGTCATAGAGTGATGCAGTGTCGAAACAGGCCCTTTGGCCCAACTTGCCCACACAGGCCAACATGTTCCAGCTACACTAATTCCAACTGCTCACATTTGGTTCATATCCCTCCTAACCTGTCCTACCAATATACCTGTCTAACTGTTTCTTAAATGTTGGGATAGTCCCTGCCTTAACTACCTCCCCTGGCAGTTTGTTCCATACACCCACCACCCTTTGTGTGAAAAAGTTACCACTCAGATTCCTATTACATCTTTTCCCCTTCACCTTGAACCCATGTCCTCTGGTCCTCGATTCACCTACTGTGCATCTACCCGATCTATTCCTCTCCTGATGTTATACACATTCATCTCATGCTTTTATCACATACTTTCTTGGAAAGTAAATTTATGATGGTCATATTTCTACTGTAACATTGCTCTTGGCCTTCTCAATGGCTGTATTGATTGGGAAGAAGGCAACTATTGAATGGATAAAATGAACTGCAGATGCTTGTTTACAAAGAAAGACCCAATTTGCTCAGTAACTCAACGGGTCAAGCAGCATCTCAGGAGAATTTTGGTCGCCTAATTTGAGGAAGGGCATTCTTGCTTTTGAGGTAGTGCAGCATAGGTTTACAAGGTTAATTCCCGGGATGGCTGGACTGTCATATGCTGAGTGAATGGAGCATCTGGGTTTGTACACTCTGGAGCCCAACTTGTCCACACCGACTGACATCTTCCCATCTACAATAGTCCCACCTGCCTGAATTCAGCCCATATCCCTCGAAACCTATCCTATCCATGTACTCTAAATATTTATTTGACAGGAAAAAATTTTCAAAAGCATGTTCCCCCAGCAAGCATTATAGCAACACTTCAGATAACTTTGTCTGTGATGGGTAATTGGGAAGAAATTGTGCAGGACCTGGTGCACAAGATAACTCTGTTACAAGCCATGCAATGGATGGACATGGAACAATCAATAGTAGCTGCTCTTTCGAACAGCGTGTAAGTTCTGATATTGTTCAAGTGAACCTGAAGTCAAGTGAAAATCATAAGTTACTCCCAGAAGCAGCTAAAACTGATCACAGTAAACTGGATGGAATATGATCAGGGTTCCAAATAACTGAACTGTCTCTTCAATTAAAATGCCTTGAAGCTAGCTTTTTGTCAATCTCGGCCCAGCAAATACTGCAGTTAGCCTAATGGAATTCTTGCAGCCACAGGGGTCATTCTTCCCTGTGGTTTTGGTATTTTAGTTTAGTAACATGACAACCACCCCATTCAAGACAAATTGCAATGCAAAATGTAAAAGAAAACACTGTCAACGGTCAGGGTATTCAGGAGGACATGATACAGCTTTATAGGACTTTGGTTAAGGGCCTGTCCTACAAGCATGCAACTCTATGCGATGAACGCGATCAAACTAGAAGCGGGGGCCATGCGGAGGTCGGGTGATCCCCTGTACAGGGCCGTTCCCACCAGCATACGTCTGCATGCGGTAAGCGCAACCAAACCGGCAGCAGGGGCCGCGCGGAGGTCGGGTGAGTGGAGCAATGCGGCGCAAAGTGAGGCGAACTTGGAGCGAAGTCTAAGGTAAGTTCGCCAGGACAGAGAGGGGCACACAGAGAGGGGCACAAAGGCACACACACACACACACAGGGCCATGGAGGCACACACATAGAGGGTCACGGAGGCATGATGTCGTGGCGGTGTGTAATGCGTCTAGGCGACTGCAAGCCGACAAGCCGTTACCGCGCAGAATTTTCGAACATAGTCATTTTTTCGGAGCCCCGCGCGATGTCGGGACGAACTCCGCACAATTCTGCACAGCTCCGGCGATTGAAGTGGGACTGGCCCCGCGACGCCGGACGGATCAAGCGACCACGTTAGGTCGCGCTAATCGCATAGAGTTGCATGCTTGTAGGACAGGCCCTTTAGGCTGCATTTGGAGTATTGTGTTCAGCTATGGTTGTCCTATTACAGGAACGATGTGGAGGCTTCAGAAAAGTGTGCAGAAGAGGTTTGACAGAACACTGTCTGTATTACAGTATAAGCTACAAGGATATTGTTTATCTGCAGCATCAGAGATTGAGCGGAAACCCGATAGAAGTTTATAACATTAAGAGAAGCATAGATAGGCTAGACAGTCAGAACCTTTTACCCAATGTGGAAATGTCAAAGATTAGAGAGCATAGATTTAAGATAAGAGGAGCAGGTTTATAGGAGATGTGCGAGCATGTTTTTTTTACAGAGAAAGTGGTGGGTGCCTGGAATGCGTTGTCAGGAGTAGTGGTGGAGGCAGATATGATGGTGGCAATGAAGGTGTTTTTAGATACGTGCATGGATATGCAAGGAAAGGTGGGATATAGATCAAGTGCAGGCAGATGAAATTAGTATTACATTCAGTACAGATATTATGGGCCAACAAGCTTGTTCCTGTGCTGTACTTTTCTGTATTCTTTTTTGGGCAAGATATATTTTGGACATGTAAATAAAAGCAAAGAATACTTGTAATATTCAGCAGGATTGTGGAGAGGAAACAGAACTCCACTTAGTAGAGTATTTTTTTCTGACCTGAAATGTTAAATCTGTTTTTCTCCCCACAAATGCTACCAATCCTTCCGAATATTTCCAAAATTTTTTTTTTTTATTTCAAATTTCCAGCACCTCCAGTTTTTTGCCTTTCAGGTTTTGCTGTTTGCATTTCCTTTCATCCCTCAGCACCACATCATTAATTATGTTGCTGCCCTCTACAGTCAAAAGATTCCAAAATATTTTTCTTATGTGATTGCGTTTAAATATTCAGTGCAGATTACTCTGATTGCATTACAATCTGTAATCAAATTAAAATAAGTTGTAATTTGCAAAGTTGTGTGATTTACATAAAAATGACTTTCAGTGTAGGAATGACCAAAATGGGAATAATTACATTAAATGGTAATTCACTGTGGAAGTGCATATTACCAGTAATTAAATCACCAAATATCACAATCAGCACATGAGTGCTAATTACGCACTGTTCCATTTAAAATCTCATAAGACCATACTTCCCCAGCCAAAATACATTAGGGTACATTTTCTGGTTACTCTGGGCAGTAGAGCAGGATAGATGAAAATAAAAATTCTGTTTCAGATCTAGCATCAACATCAGCTTCATCAGTGAATCTACATTGTGACTAAAGATGCTAAATGTTCCCGATGTTGGGAAAGTCCAGAGCCAGGGGTCAGTTTAAGAATAAGGGGTAGGCCATTTAGGACTGAGATGAGGAAAAACTTCTTCACCGAGAAAGTTGTGAATCTGTGGAATTCTCTGCCACAGAAGGCAGTGGAGGCCAATTCACTTGATGTTTTCAAGAGAGAATTAGATTTAGCTCTTAGGGTAAGGGAATCAAGGGATATGGGGAACAAGCAATAATGGGGTACTGATTTTGGATGATCAGCCATGATCATATTGAATGGTGGTGCTGGCTCGAAGGGCCGAATGTCCTACTCCTGCTCCTATTTTCTATCTTGCTATGCTCGTCCCTTTGCCCATTTAGATAAGCCACAGGGAATCTTCAAGCGTAATGCAGATAGAAAGGATCAGGGGTGTTATAACATATTTATTTTTCAGTCGTTATGTTGCTGTTTTATTAATTGTAGGTATTAGAAAGGCATCCTCCAGCATTGGTTTTGTTTTATTGAAGAATTATTTCCTTACAGAATGGTTATGCAGAAATTGTATCTGCTATTACCATAAAATACTCTGAATCCCGCACCCAGACAGGAGGTGGTAAAAAGACAGGGAATATGAGAAAAAACTCCTTTACAGACATGTAGGCATCCAAGGATGTGAGAAGTCAAGTTAATAATAACGATTCCTGAAGCAACGTGCCAACTAAGTCAAACTGAAAGAATGGGTTGATTTTGAAATGTTCCAAACACCGCATTTCATGGACGGAATTCCTCAGGAGTTTTGCGGTCAACAGAGCTGGAATACCTAAATGCAACATTGCCAACAACTGTGCCTAAAGGCCCTGACATGTCTACCTAGCATTGACTGAGCACAACTGCTTCTGTGGACTCCAGATCAGCAGGCAGCCAAGAGCACAGATGTGCCATTAGCTACAAGGAGCAGCAGCCAACCTACACTATCAAGGGAAACAGTGAATGCCTATCAAGATCAGCTTCCATGTCAGTCTTCCTGCCTGCAACTCTCTTGAGATTAGTGCTGGGTTTTATTCAGTATGAATTGAAACAGGTGTCTGATTTTTTTTTTTTTTTGCTCAGCATTTTTATTCCTTGTTGTTTTGAATAATAATGGCAATCTTCTATAACGTCACTTGTCTGATGTTCTGTGCTGTATTATTTCTCAAAGTAGTTGAGTTACTGATGGCAGCTAGATGTGACTCACCTCCTGCCAATGCTGTTTATCAGCAACATGCAAGAACAAGAACAATAGCGATGCGCAGTTATTTTGTTCCTTTAATAGAACAGAGCGTAGAACAGGTCAGGACAGGAACAGGCGCTTTGGCCCACCCTGTCTGTGCAGACCATGATGCCAAATTAAACTAAATCCATCTGCCTGTCTTGATCTATACCTCTCCCTCTCCGTTTCCTGCCTGATCTTGTGCCCATCTAAATGCCTTTTTACTGGAAGTCATTCCTCCTCATTCAGTGCAGCATCTGTAGCTCGTTGAATGCGGTCACCAATTAGCACAATTTTTGCCCTCATTCTCACTTCTGCTGGTGCTGAAGAGCAGCACCACTCAATTTGCCAACCTTGATAAAAACCGTACACCCATTTCATTATTGCAATAATTGTCTTCCCTTCCCTCCAATTTGTTCACCCCATAAGGTTTTATGAGTTGCTTCTAATCTTAGCAAATTTAGAAAGAATCTGCCCACTCACATTTAAGTGATTGTTTGCTTTATCATTTTGACCTAGCTCTGAAAAGCTAAATATCGACTAAACCTCTCAGGTTAGCTGTCTCCAATGCTGGACTAAATATGGCTTATGTATTCATAAGGTCATAGGTGATAGGAGTAGAATTGGGCCGTTCATCAAGCCTACTCTGCCATTCAATCATGGGTAATCTATTTATCTCTCCTAGCCCCATTCTCCTGCTTTCTCCCCATAACCTCTGACACCTGTACTAATCAAAAAACTATCTATCTCTGCCCTAAAAATATCCTATGACTTGGCCTCTACAGCCTTCTGCAAATAATTCAACAGATCCAGCACCCTCTGACTAAAGAAATTTCTCCTCATCTCCTTCCCGAAAGAACGTTCTTCAATTCTAAGGCTATGATCTCTAGTCCTAGACACTCCCACTAGTGGAAACAGTCTCTCCACATCCACTCTATCCAAGCCTTTCACTTTTCTGTATGTTTCAAAGAGGTCCCCCCCTCATTCTTCTAAACTCCTGCGAGTACAGGTCCCAGTGCTGACAAACACTCATCATAGGTTAACCTACTCATTCCTGGGATCATTCTTGTAAACCTCCTCTGGACCCTCTCCAGAGCCAGCACATCCTTCCTCAGATATGGTACCCAAAATTGCTCACAATTTTCCAAACGCGGCCTTACCAGCGCCTTATAGAGCCTCAGCATTTCATCCCTGTTTTTGTACACACGCCATCTTGAAATAAATGCTAGCATTGAGTTTGTTTCCTTTACTACCAATTACTACGAGCATTCACTGTAAGTGGCAAGATAGCTCTATGGAAATTTAGGAAGTGATCTGCAGGAGTAAATGGTTTGCACCCCAAGTATATCATAGAGGAAATACTGGACACTTCGGTTTAAGTTACGTAGAACACAAAACATAAAATATGCAGCACGAGAATGGGCCTTCAGCCCACAATGTTTGCTCCGAACATGATACCAAGTTAAACTTATTTCATCTGAATGTAGATGATCCATATCCTATTATTCCTTGCACTTCCATTTTGCCTGTCTAATCGGCTCCATTGCCACTATTGTATCTGTCTCTACCACCAACCCTGGCAATGACACGTACCTCGTACCCATCCCTCTTTTTGTAAAAAAACATACACATTTCCATTGAACTCTCCCCACACACATAGCTATGCCCTCCAGTGTTGGACATTTTTACCATGGGAAAAAAGCTGAGTGGCTACCCAATCTGTGCCTCTCATAATTTTATATACTTCTATTATGCCACCCGTCAACTTCCGACAATGCCAAGAAAAAAATCCAAGTTTATCTAACCTCTCCCTGAAACCCTTTAATCCAGGCAGCATTCTGGTAAACTCCTCTGTACTCTCTTCAAAGACTCAACATCTTTCCTGTAATGCGGTGACCAGAACTGCATGCAATACTCCAAATGTGACCTAATCAAAGTCCTATAGAGATGCATCTAGTGTTTGGGTTTATTATTGTTACATCCATCAAGGTACAGTCAAAAGCTTTGTTTTGCATATGATCCAAACAGATCAAATCTACCATACATCGATATAATCAAGTCAAACTAAGCTACAGAAGATAGAGACATAAAGCTGGAGTAACTCAGCAGGACAGGCAGCATCTCTGGAGAGAAGGAATGGGTAATGTTTCAGGTCGAGAAAATCGGTCAACTAATCCGAGATAATCCGAACTGGGATGTCTTGAACCGGAGATGGAATTCCTGACGTAGAAGATGGAGGCACAGGCAAGCACTGAGAAAGCATAGAAACATAGAAAACAGGTGCAGGAGTAGGCCATTCGGCCCTTCGAGCCATTCAATATGATCATGGCTAATCATCCAAACGTTTTTCCTCATCTTAGTCCAAAATGGCCTACCCCTTATATTTAAACTGTGACCCCTGGTTCTGGACTCCCCCAACATCGGGAACATTTTTCCTGCATCTACCCTGTCCAATCCTGTAAGAATTGTATATGTTTCTATACGATCCCATCTCAACCTTCTAAATTCGAGCGAATACAAGCCCAGTCGACCCATTCTTTCATCATACGTCAGTCCCGCAATCCCGGGAATTAATCTGGTGAACCTACGCTGTACTCCCTTAATAGCAAAAATGTCCTTCCTCAAATTAGGGGACCAAAACTGCACACAACACTCCAGGTGAGGTTTCACCAGGGCCCTGTACAACTATAGTAGGACCTCCTTGCTCCTAAACTCAATTCCTCTCGCAATTAAGGCCAAGCACACGTGGCTGTGGTAGCTAGTCTTCTTTAAAGCACGGTCGTAGAAAAAAAAAGATGTGCAGGAGTAGGCCATTCAGCCCTTTGAGCCAGCACTGCCATTCAATATTATCATGGCTGATCATCTAAAATCAGTACCCCGTTCCTGAGCAGGAGGCATCACAGAGGGGGAGCAGCGAGAGAGGATGTTGCAGAACTCTCTTCAAAGGGAGAAGGAGAACTTCTTCAAACTAAGCTACAATAGGTAAAGGGGCAGTTAGAGAGTGCAGTGCATAGTTCTCAGCATTATAGCACAGCGGTACACATAATCAAGTC
This sequence comes from Raja brachyura, assembly GCA_963514005.1. The sequence continues at coordinate 32,630,592 of OY740781.1, forward strand.
CAATGCCCCAGTAGGGTTGAGGTGAATTGGACAGAACCCTAGTTCATGGAAGAACCATTCAGAAACCAGATAGGTGAAGAAGCTTTTCCTGAGTCTGCTGGTGTAAACTTTCAAGCTTCTGTACATTCTACCGGATGGAAACAGGGAGAAGAAGAAATGACACTGAAGCAACAAGGTCAGCTGAAAATCAAAATGAAATAAAGAACCTAATGCTTTCAGTAGAAATCACTGCCTTGCTAATTGATCCATTAATGGTCATATGGTTTAACTCACTATAGTGTGTGAACAGATAATTAAGGTCAATGGCCATGAATGTCTCAGCTGGCAAATGAGTCTTTGCCTCACCGAGAGTTGTCACAGTCTTCCCTTATCTAAGCACTATAAGTAGCACAATTTTTAAATTAATTTACTGTGATTAAGAGTAAATTGAAAGTGTGAAAAAATGGATAATTGTTGGCAGGCAGAGTGGGGGCAGCAGGAAGATGAGCCGATAATTACAGAAGCACCCCCTCCCCTCCAATGGCACTAATTAATAAGGTTCTTTAAGGGGTAAGCTCATGGGTATAATATTAATTTGTTTGACTTGGTTGTCTAAATTTAATCATACATGTGTCACTGAGTATTAATACAAGTGAATATGTTTGCATAAGGAGATGTGCATACATTGCAACCAAGGTTATTTGCATGTGTGTAACTGTCTGCAGAAAGGAGAATTCATACAATATGTGTTTGGATATCACATAAGAGTCATAGAGTAATACATTGTGAAAACAGGCCCTTTGGCCCAACTTGCCCTCACCGGCCAACATGTTCCAGCTACACTAGTCCTACCTGCCAGCTAGTGCAATAGTTCCATAGACAAATGTCCGCAATGGGGTAGAGGTGAATTTGACAGTATCCTGGCTTTTGAAAGGACCATTTAGAAACCTGATAATGGAGGAGAAGAAGCTTTTCTTGTGTCTGGTGGTGTGTGCTTTCAAGCTTCTGTGCTTTCCGCCTGACGGGAGCGGGGAGATGAAGGAATGGCCAGTGAGGTCATGTTTTTTAGTATGTTGCCTGCTTTTCCAAGGCAGCGTGAAATGTGCATCGTCTTTTTCCAATTTGCTTTCTCTCTGGTAATCTACTCTCCACATCACTATATTAACCCAGCCTCTTCTTGCATTGTATTGTTCTGTATTCTATTAGTCAAAAACAATTTTGTGCAGGTTTGTAGGTTAATCGTCTCTATATAAAATGTTCCCGAGTGTGTAGGATAGAACCTTCGTACGGCTGATCCCTGGTTGGCCCTGACTCAGTGGGCTGAAGGGCCTATTTCCATGCTTGGAACTAAACTAAAATGGCTTATTACAGATTTCACATCAGACAGTTTTTCCATTTCGGGGAATAGGCGGTTCCCTCCACAATGCTTCTCTTCCGTTAACAAATACTGCAGATGTCTCGGGCTGCTTCTAACATTTACATTGTAGCACAAATTGGTAACAACAATTCATCCTCGATAACTATCCATATAAGAGCACCTCAGGACTGTGTGCTCAGTCCCCCACTCAACTCACTCTATACCCATGACTGTGTGCCCAGACAGTTCCAATGCCATCTATAGATTCGGGATGACACCACCATTGTTGGATGAATTACTGGAAATGATGAGTCAGAGTATCTGATGGGGATTGATATTCTGATTTAATGGTGCCAAAATAGCAACCTTGCTCTCAGCAAGACCAAAGAGCTGATTATTTACTTCAGAAGGGGAAAGTTGAATATCGACACACCTATCTTCATCGATGGATTGGTGTTGGAGGGAGACAACAACATCAAGCTCCTGGATGTGCATACCTCTTGAAGAGATATCTTGGGGGCCATCACGTCGATGCAATCATTAAGAAAGCCCATCATTGAAGAAGATTGAGAAGATTTGGTATGTCGACAAATATCGTCTTGAACTTCCAGCTGATGTATGTTAGAGAGTATATTGACTGGTTGCATCACAGCTTGGTTAGCCAACTCGAACATCCAGGAATAAAAAAGATTACAAAAAGAGATGGACACCACCCGGTCCATCATGGATACTGACGCTTCACCATCGAAGGGATCTATAGGAAGCATTGACTCGATAAGGCAGCCAGCATCATCAAAGACCTACACCACCCTGGCAATGCTCTCAATTCACTCCTATCTTCAGCGAGAAGAGACAGGAATCTAAAAACATGTGACCATATAGTTCAAGAATAGTTTCTTCCTAACAACCATTAGGCTCTAGAACATGACAAAACACAAACTAAACTGTGAATTGTGGACTATCTTTGCTTGCAGTAAGGGCTTCAGGCTTTTTGCACTAATATTGGGGTTCTTCATTTATAGATGTTTTTTAGTTTATTACATGTTATCTGTGAGTACTATGTGTACAGGCCTGTTCAGTTTAGTTTAGTTTATTGTCACATCTACCGAGATACAGTGAAAAGCTTTTGTTGCGTGCTAACCAGCCAGCGGAAAGACAATACATGATTACAATTGAGCTATTCACTGTGTACAGATACCTGATGTGCAGGAAAGAACCGCAGATGCTGGTTTAAATCGAAGATAGACATAAAATGCTGGAGTAACTCAGTGGGGCCAGCAGCATCTCTGGAGAGAGGCAATTGGCAAAGAGTCCGATTGTTGTTGTGGTTGTTGTGCTTCTGCAAGTAAGAATGTCATTGTTCCATTGTCTGTACACATGACAAGTAAACACTCTTGACCTCTTATGTATTGCAGTGGAACCTGGAGCTTGTTGCTGGATTGCTATCACCATGGTTTAGGGCACTAATATACAAAACTGTTTTCAGGGTGACACGCCAATAACATTCTCTATAACTGGTTTTCACTCGTTAGACCCTCAGCTCGCTGCCGGCTCTCTTCCCACATCCTCTTCCTCAGGAGACATTGGCACCAAAGTACAAACATGTCAGGAGTAGTATAGGGCAGAGAAGATTCTATTTTCCACAATTATTAACTAAAAATAGGACTGGAATGTTAATCTTCTTTGTTTTGATATGCTTCTGCTCTTATGATATTCTGGCTTCTTTTATTAATTTTCACAATATATTCACTGGTGAGTTTGGCTCCAAAATAAGATTCACTGTGAATATAATGAGCTCTCACACATAGACTCAGATTTCAGAGAGCTTGCAACCCCAATGGAGATCTATGGTCAGAAGCCATTGTGTTGTAAGTGGATGGTAACTGACTACAACAGCTGTTGAGCAGGTTGATGAGGGTGTGCAGATGGAGTTTTTAGATTAAGCTGTTTTCTTTTCAAAAAAGGATTAAATTTATACATTAATGATTTTCAAATTATTTTATGGCAGATGTTTGGTTTTGTACAGCCAATATTATTTCATGAATACTGGAGGTTAAACTCTCTACTAGTCAGATATCATATTCTTCTTCTTGGGTTTTTCATTGCCCTGCCAGTTGGAGAATGTTTTCATGGATTGCAACAACACCCTACGAATAAAACAGCCCATGACAGATATGGGACCATATATCAGGCATTGACTCAGATAGGATCAAATCCAGCAATACATCATTATTGGATGTGGCAACTCATTGCCACAGAGGGCTGTGGAGGGCTTTGGAGGCCGTCAGTGGATATTTTTAAGGCAGAGATAGACAAATTTGTGACTAGAACGGGTGTCAAGGGTTGTGGGAAGAAGTCAGGAAAATGGGATTTAGGAGGCAGAGATCAGCCATGATTGTATGCCAGAGTAGACTTGATGGGCCAAATGGCCTAAATCTACTCCTATAACTTGTGAACTTGTGAATTGTTTCCTTAAGCGGAATACATTAACTTGTATGAAATGCTCGATGGGATCGCATTTCTCCAGCCTTTGTTCTGTTCCTTTTGAGTTTGACAAGATCCCTGGTGTCTTGGGCTGTAATTGCACGTAGTTTTTGTTAACATTAGCAGGTGGAAATGGCATTTCACATCCCTTTCTTTCAAGCGAAGGAGAGTGGTAGCAGGGGACACGGAGTGATTTTGAAGGTGGGGGTCTGAGCAATCACTGATCACTGGCCTTGGGGGTACCTGGAGTGTAGCGACCGAGTTGGGGGGAGGGTGTGGGAGGGGGGACTTATTGAAATTTGATGTATTAAAATCATGTTTTAATGCATCATGGTTTAAGTATGATTTCAATGTTTTTTGTTTGAAGCATTTTTAAGATAATTTAGGGCCTACATGAGAGATAGGAGCAGGTGATTATTATTTTTGTTATTGTTCGACCTTCCACGGTACAGAAAATTTGACAAAAAAACTTTTAACTGTGTTATAATTTTGTGCTTTTTTTTTGTTAGTAGTTGGAAAAAGGGACAAGAAATAATCATAACATTTCCTGATTTAACAAAGTCATACAAATTATGTTTTGCTTGGGGAAAAAAATCAGAGTATTTTGAAAGTATGCGTTCTCCTTTTGACGTATATTTCATTTTGATTTGAATTTAGAATCATCAAACCATGACATTAATAAAGGGGGTATATGTTTGTGGAAACATTACTTTTTTAAAGTAAGACTTTTGAGAAATCTAAAATGCATTAGAAATATACATTTCAATGCAATAAGTCCCTTGCCAATAAGTCCATTCCCTTGTAGGTGAATTCGAGGACCACAGGACAGATTTAAGGTGAAGGAGAAAAGATTTCATAGGAATCTGTGGGGTAACTTTTTCCACTCAAAGGGTGGTGGGTGTTTGGAACAAGCTGCCAGAGGAGATAGTTGAGGCAGAGACTATCCCAACATTTAAGAAACAGTTAGACTGATATATGGATAGGACAGGTTTGGAGGGATATGGACCCAAAGCAGGTAGTGTAGCTAGGACATGTTGGCGGGTATGAGCAAGTTGGCCGAAGACGCAATCTAGTCAGCGGAAAGACTATCTATCTATATATTACTAAAATGCTCGTCTTATTTGGTCGTCTGTCTGCCTGCTTGTGACTGAGCTCAAGGAACTATGCCAAAACGGTACACAATAACGCAAAAACTTTTGGACCACCTTACTCATCTTTGCCCCATGGTTGTTTATATAAAGTTTCATTTCAGATTGATGTTATATTTCATGTTATTGACATTTAAACGTTTAAAAAAGCCCACTTTGAGAAGAATAACTGTGCCTGTGCTGTGAGAGTTTTCTGGCAGTTGCAGCTATGACACCATAATGGCATCTAACAGTCCTCCAATCACAATGGGACCTTATTTACATATGCTGCCGTGAACATTCTGCCACCCGACAATGGCAACACAATGGGATCTCTGCTGCCACCCACCTTACTCACCTTTGTCCCGTGGTCATTTGTGTCAAGTTTCCTTCAGATTGGGATAAGTGTGTGATTAGTGTGTGTGTGTGTGTGTGGGTGGGGGGGGGGGGGGGGGGGGGTGTTAGTGTGTGTGTGTGTGTGTGTGTGGGGGGGGGGGGTGTTAGAGTGTGTGTGTGGAACATTCCAGAACTTTCCTCCTCCAATGCCCGCATTAATTCATTCAAGTCCATTCTTTGGCTCCGGGGATTGCAGATGACGCCCCGCAACGTTTTACTGAAAAATATTCCTGAACTTTCCTCCGACGCCGCCCCCGGGTGAGTGGTGGATTATTGCGTTGGGGGAACGGGGCCCAACGGGTCCCACTTCGGCTAATATGTATAACTAAATCTCTCATCTTGTTTCTATGCATGTGAATGTGATCCCTGAACTATGCCATAACGGTACATGATAGCGCCAACATTTTTGCACCACCTTACTCACAATTGTCCTGTGGTGGTTTGTGTCATGTTTTGTTCAGATTTATGTTATATTTTAAAAGTTATTAACATTTTTAGTTTTACAAAATCCCACTTTGAGAAGGATTTCTTCAAATCTGCACTGGCAGTTCCCAGCTATGACGTCACAATGGGATTGTAACTACAATGTTGCTATCCCTGGACACTGAGTCCTTGGCAACAAATGTCCTTCAGGGGAAGAATTTGCCAGCCTAACCCAGCACATATGTGATTGCAAAGTCTTTTAATTGCTCTCTAAATTGAAAGTTTAATGATTAGATTTGGATAACAAAAGATGGCCTTGTCAGTGGCACCTACATCACATTAAAAAAATGTTAGTGCAATTGCATTTTTTTTTTTAAGTTTAAAATGAGAGAGGGTGAAAAAAAAAATCCGACCTGCACATTTGGGGGCTATGGGTGAGTTGTGGAATATTGCGTTGGGGGAACGGGTTGCATTGGGGGAACGGGTGAGATGTGGAATCTTACATTGGGGAACGGGTTGCGTTGGGGGACCAGACCTCCCGTGGGGGCTATGGATGGCTGGTCGAATATTGCATTGGGGTAACGGGTTGCGTTGGGTGACCAGGCTTCCCGTGTGACAGGGACCGTGTGAATGGGTCCCACTTGGCCTAGTATATTACTAAAACTCTCATCTTGTTTGTTTGCAGGTTTGTGTTGTACTTTTGTTTGAGCAAAAAAGGTACACGATAATGCTACAATTTTTGGCCCACCTTACCCACCATTGTCCTGTGGTGTAAATGAAACAAGTTTTGTTCAGATTGATGGTATATTTTAAAAGTTATTAAAGTTTAAAACTTAAATTAACAAAACAGCGCCCCCACCCGCGCATGTGCAGTTGGGGGAGGGTTCTCGTGTGCATCTTTACTGGTGTCACAAAGGGCACCCAACAGGTCCTCAGCCATGCCTGCGCAGTTGGGGCCTTTCCAGAATTTAAATCGCTATCGTTTTTTCATAACGGCGACACGGGTAAGATTACTTCCATTTTACTGTTGCTGCGGGCCCACAGGGACCTTGGCGCGGAGGGCTGCATCTGCAGGCAGCGGCGGTCGACTCTCGGGATGGGGAGAGGCCACGCCAACTAACCGGGGACTGGGCGCTGACGCTGGCTCTGAGGATCGACGGCTGCTGCTGCTGCTCCGGGCCTATGCGCTGGCCTAAGTCCACGCCGTGGATCCGAGTTCTGGGCACTTAGCCTGGCTCTGAGGTTGATGGCTGCTGCTGCTCTGGGTGAAGAGGAGGGGGAGGGATTTATGGGTGAGTGGTGGAATATTGCATTGTGGGAAGCAGGCCTCCTGCGTGACAGGGTCCCACTTATTCTAGTACATGATTAAAATCAAGCTGCCCATAGTGTACAGATACAGGATAAAGGGAATAAAGTTTAGTGCAAGATAAAGTCCAGTAAAGTCCAATTAAAGATAGTTTGAGGATCTGCAATGAAGTAGATGGTAGGTCAGAACCACCCTCTAATTGGTGATGGGATGGTTCCCTGATAACAGCTGGGAAGAAACTGTCCCTGAATCTGGAGGTGTGCATCTTCACATTTCTGTATCTCTTACCTGATGGAAGAGGGGAGAAGAAGGGGTGTCCAGAGAGAGACATGTCCTGATTATGTTGAGGCCTTACTGAGGCAACATGAAGTGTAGATGTAGTCAATGGAAGGGAGGTTGGCTTCTGTGATGGTCTGGGGTGCATCTGCAATTCTCTGCCATTTCTTACAGTCTTGGATGAAGCTGTTCCCAAACCGAACTGTGATGCATCCCAATAAAATGCTTACTATGGTGCATCTCTATAAGTTGGTTAGAGGTGTTGGGGACATGCCAAACCTCCTAAGCCTTCGAAGGAAGTGGAGGTGTTGGTTTATTTCTTGTCCATTACTGCAATGCGGCTGGTTCAGGATTAGTTGTGGTTAAACATTTGTCACAATCAGTAACCCAAGAAGTGAGCAAAAGTCAATCTGATGGAGCAACTCAACTGATTAGGCAGCATCCACATAGGGAAATGGACAGTCAACACTTTGGATCAAAATCCTTCACCTGGACTTGGGAAGTGAATGCCATATAGCTTGATTGAAAGATTAAAGAATGGATTATGTAGCTACCCTGGTTCGAATCCCCAGTCACGGAAACCTTATGCCTAATCCTGCCTATTGTAAATGAAGACTCTGACTAATGGACCCATTGCGGTTTGGAGTCCAGCAATACAGAGTCGTTCGATACATTCCGACAGAGTCGAGAATGTCTGAACAGAAACACAGCTGACAGACCTCTGAAGAAGTCTCGACCCGAAACATCACCAATTCCTTTTCTAGATAGATGCTGCCTGTCCCGTTGAGTTACTCCAACTTTTTGTGTCTATCTTTGAAGCTGGAAAGTTAGGACTGAAGTTTATGATTGATTTTAATAAAGTTGAAAACAATTAAAACTGAATGTTGGATTTTGATAGTCTTTAGCATGATTAAAATCTGTAATAACATTATTTTTAAACATTTATTTCATCTTAATAATTTGAAATGTATCTGAAATTCAGGTATATTTCAAATTATTCAAATTAAAGTACATGATTGAAAAATGAAGTTATTGTAGATTTTAAAGAAGTTAACTAATAACACCATAATTATTTTTTAATAATTAAAATCATTAAAATAAAATAAACTGATTTACAATAGTAACTTAGTTTCCCTTCGGCCTCAGTATTTTTTGCTTTACAATTCACATTGAAATCAGTGGGTTCCTGAATCTGTGGTGATGTCTGACTTGGAGTAGAGTTTAAGAGATGATTCCACAGAGAAATCTCAGCAAAACCCGGCCCTGCCATTGAACTCCATGTGGAGTCCCCAAACACAGTGCCTTCAGACAGATATTGTGCCTTCAGAATTTGTCAGTGAGTCCCAGATCTCTTAGTTTGATGTTGAAATCCTGGATGTCTGGAACAGACAGCTGTTTAAGCAGCTGAATGGTACAGCTGGCACTAGCCAACAAGATTTGCTTTTTATCATGTACCCAATGTTATAAATCTCTTGCATCTAGTTTGCATCCATGGGTCCTTAAGTGTTTGACCCTTGTTGGTCTGTTTTCAATCTTTCCATGCCTTTCTATGTTTAGAACTTAATTTGGAGTCACATTTTGTTCCATACCAAACCTCTAGTTCTATTCACATCTCTGCTATCGACCGTTCAATCTGAGGTGAAGCCTTTAATGGCCCACACATGCAATGCAAAAATATTGATGTAAAATAAATGTGATTCTTTCAACCATTGCTCCCCATCTTTCCATTACTCATTTTAGCTTCCTTCTGTTTTCTGACGTATTAAATTTACCTTCTATTTCACAGCTAATACTGTATAATGTATACATTTCAACAGACTAAATCAATATCCACATCAATAACCAACAGTAGCCACAGAGCAGAATGAGGCACAGTTTCTGCTTTCAACCCACGCAGATAAATTGCCTTTAAAGACATGCTTTCATCTCAGCAATTTGCTGTCAACCCCTAATTTCATCGTCACTAATCGCTTACATTACTCATCAGGAATGACTGCAACATAGGAGAACAGGTGAAGCTGGAGAAATGATAAAGCCACATGAGTCAACACCATGCCCAGGAACAGAAATATAACATTAGAAGAATTAACATTTCTACTTAGTGCTGCACAATCATTCTGATGGCCCTAGATTGCATCGACATTATTAAAGATGATGCCGTTACATCAGTTCGTAGCTTAGTTACCTATTTCAGAGCAACAATTAACTGTAGTCATTCAGGAGCTACATATGCATCAGGAATAGGTTATTTGTGGGTTGTAGGGTGGTTATCTCTTGGATTGCACCCACATAGGAGATTAGTGGGCAAAATTAGGGCACATGGGATTGAGGGTAGAGTGCTGACATGGATAGAGAAGTGGTTGGCAGACAGGAAACAAAGAGTAGGGATTAACGGTTCCCTTTCAGAATGGCAGGCAGTGACTAGTGGGGTGCCGCAAGGCTCAGTGCTGGGACCGCAGCAATTTACAATAAACATCAATGATTTGGATGAAGGGATTCAAAGTAACATTAGCAAATTTGCAGATGACACAAAGCTGGGTGGCAGTGTGAACTGTGAGGAGGATGCTATGAATTTCGCTGGAATACTCGCTGGAATTTAGAAGATTGAGGGGGGATCTTATAGAAACTTACAAAATTCTTAAGGGGTTGGACAAGCTAGATGCTGGAAGATTGTTCCCGATGTTGGGGGAGTCCAGAACAAGGGGTCACAGTCTAAGGATAAGGGGGAATTCCTTTAGGACCGAGATGAGGAAAACATTCTTTACACAGAGAGTGGTGAGTCTCTGGAATTCTCTGCCACAGAAGGTAGTTGAGGCCAGTTCATTGGCTATATTTAAGAGGGCGTTAGATGTGGCACTTGTGGCTTAAAGGATCAGGGGCTATGGAGAGATGGCAGGTACGGGATACTGAGTTGGATGATCAGCCATGATCACATTGAATGGCGGTGCAGGCTCGAAGGGCTGAATGGCCTACTCCTGCACCTATTTTTCTATGTTCTATGTTTCTATGAGAATGCAGGGTGACTTGGACAGGTTGGGGAGCGGGCAGATGCATGGCAGATGAAGGTTAATGCAGATAAATGTGAGGTTATCCACTTTGGTAGCAGAAACAGGAAGGCAGCTTACTGTCTAAATGGCGTCAAGTTGGGAAAAGGGGAAGTACAACGGGATCTGGGGGTCCTTGTACATCAGTCTATGAAAGCAAGCATGCAGCTACAGCAGGCAGTGAAGAAAGTGAATGGCATGTTGGCCTTTATAACAAGAGGAATAGAATAGTAAGATTGAACGAGAACTTACCAGTTCGAAGGTTGATCTTTATTTTATGAGGAGTCGAAGTGAGGGATTTTGTGAAGAGCCCGCCGGCGCGCATGCTCGACATACTTCAAAGTAGCGGCGTGGAATCACAGAAACCAACAATAGAAATGACTTTGCATAGTAAGATTGAAGTGACTAAGATTACCAGATGAAGGTGATTGAGGGTTGGGCGAGGAGGGCACGAAATCCCTCACTTCGACTCCTCATAAAATAAAGATCAACCTTCGAACTGGTAAGTTCTCGTTCAATCTTACTATTTCATTTCGGAGTCACGTGAGTGACTTCGTGAAGACTTCAAAGCTTCTGTGATTACACGCCCTGGACCACGTCCATGCTTCACACCACTACCAGGGATGGATGGGAGGAACAAACTTGCTCAATAGTTCATACTGCAAAACAAGAGCATATTTATTAATAACAAATCAAAAACCCCTCATGCGGGGACATCTCCACGTTCTGAACCTGCATTCAGCACGGCTTCTGCGAACTGTAGAGGAGCAGCAACAGGCTTGTTATAAAAACGCTGGAACACAGCTTCATTAGCCCATCCTGCTGTGGCGAGAATTTGGTCCATGGGCACCTCCATGACCCTCGCCGCTGACGTCGATGCAGCCCTGGTGGAATGAGACTTGAACACATTAGTGTCGATACCTGACTTACCCAAGACGACTCGAAGCCACCTGGATATCGTCTGGACTGTCACTCGATGATGAGGTCTCTTATGAGTGACAAGCAGGTATCTCTCCATTCCTCTGATGCGTGCCGTCACCTTGACATAGTGGCGGATATGTGAGGCTAAACATAGCCTAGCATCTGCGGGGTATGCCGGGAACTTCAGCTGCAGCCCTGTGCACCCAGGTCTATGCTGCTTTAGTAGCTCGTCATTGAAAAAGACTACTTCTGTAGGGGTAGAAGTCATTCTGTCGACACGAAGTTTGTGTAGTGTCTGTACCCTCTGAGCTGAAGTCAGCGCTAGTAACATCACCAGCTTCATGGTGAGTTGGTCCAGTTGGAGCCCTTCCATGGGAGACCACGTCCTGAGCAGGGTTAATACGTCCCTGACATCCCAGGTGATATTATAGCGTGGTGTAGGCGGATTGATATTGAATATACCCCGCATGAGTCTGGACACTAGCCTGTTGGATCCTACCCCAATATTGAGGTAGAATGATAGCGCACTTCTGGCGCTGTTGATGGCACTGTAACTTAAGTGTTCATCATGGTGCAACCCCGCGAGGAATTCCAGGACGTCGGTTATTGTCACGTCATCGTACGTGATGCGAGAGCGGCTGCAGTAGGCTTCCCACTTCTTAATATGCGAGCGGTACCTTCGCCTTGTGGACTCTCGACACGACGCCCCGATGGTATCCATGGTCCGAGCCGAGAGGCCTTATTGGACTAACGGCCTGTTCAGAACCTGCAAGCCAACAAATTTAAATAGCCATGGCAGGGATGTGGCTCCCCTGAGACAGGGTGAGTAACCAATTGTGGGCAACCCTTCAAAAGGACCCAAGGTTCGTTGAGCATGTCAAAGACCACCGGATACCAAGGCTGTGTGGGCCAGTCGGGTATAATAAGGATGCCCTTGGCAGCATCTGCCTGAATCTTTCGCAATACCCGACTGATGAGGCAAAACGGGGGGAAGGCATAGAAAAACCAATTCCCCCAGTCCAGCGAGAATGCATCTAGCGCTATTGCCCCAGGATCTGGTTCCCATGAAACGTAGGTTGGTACCTGATGGTTCAACCGTGACGCAAAAAGGTCAATGTCCGGTTTACCAAATTTGGCTGTGACTTTAGAAAAAATCTCAGGATGCAACATCCATTCAATATTGTCATTAAATTTGCGTGACCTGGTGTTCGCCACAGTATTAAGCTCACCTGGCAAATAGGTAGCTGAAATCCAAATGTCTCTTTGAACACACCAGAGCCAAATTGAGTTAGCCAATTTGTCACACGAAACTGACCTGGTACCACCCATATGGTTTAAGTATGCCACTGCTGTGGTGTTGTCTATTTGGAGACGGACATGTGCTCCAACAAGCTTGGAACAATACGCACAAAGTCCGTGGAATGCTGCCAGCAACTCCAAATAGTTAATCCCTTGAGTCAACAACATCGTTGATTCAAGGGTGTCCCATCTGCCCCCACAACTAGAGCAATTATCCGTGGCTCCCCAGCCATTGGAGCTTGCATCAGTCTGCAAATATACCACCGGATTAGCCTCCCTGATAGGCTTGAATGAGCTGCTAATGTGACACACCCACCATTGCAACTCATTTATCGCTTCGGGCGGCAGCTGCATGGACCGATCATAATGACCAGCGTTCTGTTTTAACGCAGCAATTTTAGCTCTTTGCAAATTCTGATAATGCAAAGGTCCATATCGCGCAGCCGGAAACAAAGCTACAAGCTTCACAATTATTGTAGCTGAATGCCGAATCGATGGTATATTGGTGCGGATTAAATCTTGACACACCTGGGTAACCTCCTCAATCTTGTTAATTGGAATGGTAACCCTCATGCTCATAGAGTTCACCGTGAACCCTAGGTAATTAATCACCTGGGCAGGGCAGAACTTTGATTTCTGTGGATGGACAATAAACCCTAATTGTTGAAATATATTGACAGCAGCTGCAACACCCTGTTCAGCCAATTCCAGGGTGTGGCCCACAATTAAGATATCATCTAAGTAGGCCATAACTATATGGTGTCGTTGTCTCAAATAAGCCATAATTGGTTTCACTAATTTAGTGAACAATCTAGGGGCTGTGGTGAGCCCATTAGGCAAAGCCTTGTACTGCCAGAGTTGCCCCATCCAGATGAATTTCAAAAACCTTCTGTCGTATTTCTGGATGGATACTGAATAATATGCGTCTTTCAAATCGATGCATGCCATAAAGCAACCATGAGAAATCAATGATTTGGCTGTTTCAAACGTATCCATTTTAAAATGAGTATATGTTACAAAAGTATTCAAACGGGTTAGATCAATAATGACACGACAACCTCCATCCTTCTTAGGTCTGGTGAATATATTCTAAACAAATTCAACTGGCTCATGCACCGCTCTCTCAATCACTCCCTTCTGCTCAAGACTTAGAAGTTCCTTGTAGCCTGCTGCCTGTTCTGCAGCAGATAATTTAAACGTTCGAGCGGGTATGTGCTGGGATGGAGGAAGGTCGCCATTAATAAACTCAATTTTATGCCCCTGAATATTCTGCAACACATACTCGTCACCAGTAAAATTACCCCATGCACCCAAAAACAACCGAAGGCGACCACCAACATGTGAAGTTAAACAAAGAGAAAAGAGAGAACCAGACCCCCTCACCTCCGTGGTTACCGGCGGTCCTTGACATGCGTGGGTGGACGTGGAGGTGCTGGGTTGGCTTGAGGGCGCGGCGTTTTCTTTTTCCACCAGGGTCTCTGCCGACCCTGTCCTAAAAAAGACCCCTGGTGCTGGGTCTGATGTTGCTGTCGTTGTGGAGCTTGAGGGTGGGTCCTCGTCGAGGTACTAGCAGACCCTCGTGATCGAATGTATGGAGACTTTGAGCCTGACGGTGCGGGGCCACTCTGAGAGCGCATGATCCCCACCGTTTTGGCTTGTTCGTCAAGCTCTTTGACTCTCTTCGAGAGGTCCTCCCCAAAGAGCTGACGGGGCGGGGGCGGCGGCGGTGGTTTGCACAATCCTGCAAACTTCGGATTGAGCGCTGGGCGGATGCTGGTTTTGCGAAACCCGTTGATTTCGTGCTGGGTCGCGCACAGGAGGGCCAGAGCATCTTCCTGGTCCAAATTCAGTTCGTCCCCGTCCACCGACCGCGCAAAGGCGGTAATACCGGCCGTGAGGAGCTTCAGGATCCGCTGCAATTTTACCTCTTGTTGACGGATAGCCACACTGATGTTGCCCCATATCGGCGTATTGACCACAGGCACGTTGAGGGAGTTGCAATTGGATGGAGCCTTGTGACGGCTCATTGCCTGAATGAGGACTTCTTCCTGTAGTTGCTGGTTGTTAAGAAAGTCCACAGTGGCTGCCAGCTTTGCGTTTAAAGGAAGTCCAGATGAATGTGGGGCCGCAAATTTGGTCGCCACATCCAGAAGATCCTCCGCTGGCACCTCCAACGGAGGTGGTATGGAATCCACCAAAACCTCCTCCTCCTGCTGCTCCAGGCTGATGGTAGAGGCTGGTGACGACGCCCTGTGCCTGTTGCTGCCCTGCTGTAGTTGACGTTGAAGCAGGAGCTCCAGCAGCCGCTCCATACGGTCAATACGCCCTTCACCCTGAACACTCAGGTGGTCAGAGTCCTCTGGCTCTGAAAAGAAAACCGGGCTCCTATCATCGGCCCGCACCTCATCGAGGCCCAGCCGGTGCCGGTAGTTGTCGCTAACAGCCGCCGAGGCGAAACTGCGCGATTCCCGCGCGGGCGTGTTCAACCGCCTCCGTTTAGCGGGAGCTGAAGCCGCTGCCACTAAGGGCACTTGCGGCGTGGTGTCGGCACCAGCCGAAGCATGGCTGCCTGAAGCCCGCGCAGGCTTGCCGGCTGCCCACATCGTGGACTTTGCCGACGCATGGTCTCGCCCACCCATCCATGGGGGGCTCGGCGACCGTGACGAGACCCGACTCAACCGACCCGTCACGGCGTCGAGAGTTGGGGTGTGCCGGCTGGACCTCACAGCCGCCCCGGGTCTCGCCCTGGAACCTGACCGCTCCTCCGTGTCAGGCAATACCTTAGCCCTGGCAGGGTTAGGCTTCTGGGCTCCTGCCCTTCACCTACTCGGAGGGCTGAGTGGAACGGGCCGTGCAGCCGCACGCACCCAGCTCGAGGTCGCCAGCGAGCCCGCTGACGACCTGACTGCCATGGCAGGGTCCCCCTGCTCTGGCGGCACACCACACTCCTCCTCGTCGAACTCCTCCGAGCTGTGGTGTGCTGGCGGATCTGGACCTGTAATCACAGGGCTTACCCACATCTCCGCCTGAGTCCCGGCCTGCGTTGCAGGTACTGCCGATGGTAAAGGCCCCGGAACTGTTGACCGGCGAACTCGTCCTGACGTCCTCCGGCCCTTGGAACTCCCATCCATGTCCTTGCTGCAAGACATAACCAACAACAAGGACCACCAACTAAAGGTAGGATACTTACCTCCGTGGCCCCTTATGAAGGGCTGGCGAGGAGCGCGCTCCACCGCCAGCCGTCGCAGCAACGCGGTACGACGA
Organism: Raja brachyura; assembly: GCA_963514005.1. The sequence continues at coordinate 32,646,468 of OY740781.1, forward strand.
TATGTCGAGCATGCGCGCTGGCGGGCTCTTCACGAAGTCACTCACGTGACTCCGAAATGAAATATAGGAGCAAAGAGGTCCTTCTACAGTTGTACAGCACCCTAGTGAGACCACACCTGGAGTATTATGTGCAGTTTTGGTCCCCTAATTTGAGGAAGGACATTCTTGCTATTGAGGGAGTGCAGCGTAGGTTTACAAAGTTAATTCCGGGGATGGCGGTACTGTCATATGCTGAGAGAATGGAGCAGCTGGGCCTGTACACTCTGGAGTTTAGAAGGATGAGAGGGAATCTCATTGAACCATATAAGATTGTTAACGGCTTGGACACGTTAGAGGCAGGAAACATGTACCCGATGTTGGGGGAGTCCAGAACCAGGGGCCACAGTTTAAGAATAAGAAGTAAGCCATTTAGAACAGAGACGAGGAAACATTTTTTCTCACAGAGAGTGGTGAGCCTGTGGAATTCTATACCTCAGAGGGCGGTGGAGGCAGGTTCTCTAGATGCTTTCAAGAGAGAGCTAGAGAAGGCTCTAAAAATAGCGGATTCAGGGGATATGTGGAGAAGGCAGGAACGGGGTACTGATAGGGGATGATCAGCCATGATCACATTGAATGGCGGTGCTGGCTCAAAGGGCCAAATGGCCTACTCCTGCACCTATTGTCTATTGTCTGTTGTCTACCTCGGGCTAGTGAGGACAGGAACAGGGAGATAGGGGATCTGAATGTGTGGCTGAGGGGCTGGTGCAGGGAGCAAGGATTTAGATTTATAGACCATTGGGCTCTCTTCTGGGGTCGGGGTGACCTGTACAAAAGGGATTGGTTACACCTTAACTGGAGGGGGACCGACATTCTGGCAGGCAGGTTTGCTAGGGCTACACGTGTGGGTTTAAACTAAATAGTGGGGGGGAGGGATTGACAAATTGGGAGTATAAAGATGGAGTTGAAGGGGAAGTGACTACAGGAAAAATCACAAAAGATTCTCGAATTAATGGGAAGAAAAGTTCGAGAAGGGATAAAAGAGTAAGGTCAGGGCCAATTGAGAGCGGTGCGAGGGGGAACGTGAATACGGAGGTCAAAGTGTTGTATTTAAATGCGCGAAGTATAAGAAATAAAGTGGATGAGCTTGAGGCTCAATTAGAAATTGGCAAGTATGATGTTGTGGGAATTACAGAGACATGGCTGCAAGAGGGCCAGGGCTGGGAACTGAATATCGAAAAGACAGACAGGCGGGCAGAGGGGGTGGGGTAGCTCTGTCGGTGAGGAATGAAATTCAGTCCTTTGCAAGGGGTGACATTGAAACAGGGGATGTGGAGTCAGTATGGATAGAACTAAGGAATTAAAGGGTAAAAATACCCTAATGGGACTAATCTACAGGCCCCCAAACAGTAGCCTGTACATAGGGTGCAAGTTGAATCAGGAGTTAAAATTGGCATGTAGCAAAGGTTGTTATCGGAGATTTCAACATGCAGGTAGACTGGGAAAATCAGATTGGTACTGGACCCCAAGAAAGGGACTTTGTAGAGTGCCTTCGTGATGGATTGTTAGAGCAGCTTGTATTGGAGCCTACCAGGGAGAAGGCAATTCTGGATTTAGTGTTTTGTAATGAACCGGATTTGATAAAGGAGCTTGAGGTTAATGAGCCATTAGTAGGTAGTGACCATAATATGGTCAGGTTTAATCTACAATTGGAGATGGAGAAGGGTAGATCGGAGGTGTCAATTTAACAGTTGAATAAAGGGGACTATGGGGCCATGAGGGAGGAGCTGGCGAAAGTTGACTGGAAAGATACCCTAGCAGGGCTGACAGTGGAACAACAATGGCAGGTATTTCTAGGAATAATACAGGAGGTGCAGGATCAGTTCATTTCTAGGAGGAAGAAATATTCCAAAGGGAGTAAGGGGCGACCGTGGCTGACAAGTAACATCAGGGACAGTATATAAATAAAAGAGAAGTACAACATTGCAAAGATGAGCGGGAAGCAAGAGGATTGGGTAATGTTTAAAGAGCAACAGAAGATAACGAAAAAGATAATACGGGGAGAATAGATGAGGTACGAAGGTAAGCTAGCCAAGAATATAAAGGATGATAGTAACAGCTTCTTTAGGTGTGTGAAAAGGAAAAAAATAGTTAAGACCAAAGTTGGACCCTTGAAGACTGAAAAAAGGTGAATTTATAGTGGGGAACAAGGAAGTGGCTGATGAGTTGAACAGGTACTTTGGATCTGTCTTCACTAAGGAGGACACAAACAATCTTCCCAATATAGTAGGTCTATCCCGGTATAGGAAAATGGACACGGGAAAGTCAGTGGATGTAGTGTACCTGGACTTTCAGAAAGCATTTGATATGGTCCCACATAGGAGATTTGTGGGCAAAATTAGGGCACATGGTATTGGGGGAGAGTGCTGACATGGATAGAAAATTGATTGGCAAACAGGAAACAAAGTGTAGGGATTAACGGGTCCCTTTCAGAATGGCAGGCTGTGACTAGTGGGCAACCGCAAGGCTCGGTGCTGGGACCGCATCTATTTACAATATACATCAATGATTTGGATGAAGGGATTCAAAGTAACATTAGCAAATTTGCAGATGACACAAAGCTGGGTGGCATTGTGAACTGTGAGGAGGATGCTATGGGAATGCAGGGTGACTTGGACAGGGTGGGTGTGTGGGCAGATGCATGGCAGATGAAGTTTAAAATGGATAAATGTGAGGTTATCCACTTTGGTATCAAAAACAGGAAGGCAAATTGCTATCTAAATGGCGTCAAGTTGGGAAAAGGGGAAGTACAACGGGATCTGGGAGTCCTTGTTCATCAGTCTGTGAAAGTAAGCATGTAGGTACAGCAAGTAGTGAAGAACTCAAATGGCATGTTGGCCTTTCTAACAAGAGGAGTCGAGTATAGGAGCAAAGATGTCCTTCTGCAGTTGTACAGAGCCCTAGTGAGACCACACCTGGAGTATTGTGTGCAGTTTTGGTCCCATAATTTGAGAAGGACATTCTTGCTATTGAGGGAGTGCAGCGCAGGTTTACAAGGTTAATTCCGGGGATGGCGGGACTGTCATATGCTGAGAGAATGGAGCGGCTGGGCTTGTACACAATGGAGTTCAGAAGGATGAAAGGGGCTCATTGAAACATATAAGATTGTTAAGGGTTTGGACACGCTTGAGGCAGGAAACATGTTCCCGATGTTGGGGGAGTCCAGAACCAGGGGCCACAGTTTAAGAATAAGGGGTAAGTCATTTAGAACGGAGATGAGGAAACACATCTTCACACAGATAGTTGTGAGTCTGTGGAAGGCCGGTTCCGAATGGCCTACTCCTGCACCTATTGTCTATTGTCTGTTGCCTATTGTCTATTGTCTATTGTGTCCTGTGTGAACAGAGAAATCTCTTTGGGCTATTTTGGTGATATGTATGTGGAGTACTGCAATCACTGAAAAATAAAAGCTGGATCTCTCGGCAATTATTGTCATCATTTAGTGGCCTGAAACAGTCCCCACACCTCTTCAGACCATCCCAAGGTAAAATATTATCATTTTATTTTGTTGAGTGCTTTAAGTATTAGTGGAGTTGGGGAAAAAAACCTTCTTCAAGTCAACTCAACAGTGATTGTTTGCTGTTACTTGGTAACAGAGAAGGATTTTGAGTAGCACAGCTGGTGGGTCAGACTGTAGACCACAGCAGGATTTGGCAGTGTCTGATTCAAGTGGGGGTTAAAACTAAGACAGTACACAGTTCTGAATGATTAATGGTAAAATATGCTGAGGAAATGCAAATAATTGTTCACATGAAAAGGTCAGTGATGACACAGACTAGTTGGAGTCAGTGGCATATGTCCGTGTTGCATTTTTATGTACAGTATTTTTGCATTGGTTTAGAGACTTGTAAGTAAGTAAGTATAGCATGTTTAAATCAACTTGAGTTGAAATCAAAGTGCTTTGCATAGAATAAATAATTTCCGTACATAACATAGAAAAATTAAAAAAAAAAAAGAAAAAGAAAAGTGACACAACACCTTATAGAATTCAACATGAACGTCCCCCCACAACAGAATCAAAAATGTCTACTGTGGGGAAAGGCATCAGAAAGTTCAGTCCTCTTCCTCTATGATCACCCGAGGTCGGGGCCTATTTGTGGCCTCCGCAGCCAGTCCGATGTTTTCAGGCCCTCTTGCCGGGAATATGGAACTCCGGCGTCGGGTGAACATCCTCAGCGGCTTGGAAATGTCTGGAACGGCCGCTTCCTCCCCGGAGACCGTGGCACCTGAAGTCCTCAGGCCGCGTTGGTTGGAGCTCTGACTCTGGCGATCTCGGATCCCAGGCTCCGCGGTGTTTTAAATCCAACACCGCCCGCGGCTGGACGCTCTTCGGATGTTGGAGTCGGCGGTCACAGCACTCCGGAGCTTACCGCACGGTGACCCGATAAGCCATCGCCCGCTCCATGATGGTGTCCCAGCGCTGTGCCGCCGCCGAAGCTGTAGTCCCGGCCGATCCCGACAGGAAACGCCGGTCCAGTCCGATGGTAGGCTGCGAGCAAGGGGCGAAGAAGCAGCTCGGGGGGAAGCCACCTCTCCGACCAGGTAGGGACTAGGAAATAAAGTTTCCCCCTTTCCCTCCTCCAGCCCCCACATAAAAGAAGACCTCCAACAAACATTTTGTTTTAACAGGACTAAAAATAAAAATAAAAAAGGGTGAAAGGACGGACTGCAGGCAGAGCAGCCATACACAACGGCGCCCCACTCATGCAGTCCGCCACACTTGTCAGTATCTCTATCTAAATATTGAAAAGTATTTACCAATGCAATCTAATCGTAGTGGTACTTTATTAAATGAAGGAAGAGCGCAAATGTAACATTCTTACTGCGGCTTTCTTCCGCAGGGCCAACAGAGATGGACCTTGTAGTGATATGTCACAGCGCAGTGGGTCACATAATATCATTTTTAGTCCCAGCAACCAATATTACACTTGTCTATCGGCATTTTAGCATATTTTCAGCTGGCTTATGCTACTTAAATAATAAAAAGATCAAAAGCAAAAGAAAACCTTTTAACTGCCCAAACTCTACTTGACGTAATTTAGTCTTCTTAACACTTCTCAACACTTGCTTGAATTGCCAATCTTCCTGATTTGATTTGAGTATATCAGTGGGTCAGGCAGTATCTCTGGAGAAAAAAAATAGGTGGAGACCCTTCATCGGGTACATCCTCTTGCTCAGGTGAAGCAACACAGGTGTGCCCGTGGGTTAAGATGTTCATGATATGGAACAATTATCCTAACACTACATTTAGTGACTAATTCACCATTCACATGAAATAATGGTCTGAGCAAACATTCAACATTATGCTGGGACTCCGTCCATCTGGTTTAAATCATTTGTTTCTGACACTGCATCATATCATCTTGCTTGACAGCTTCCTCAAGCCCCTCCATCAATGACCAGGAGATTGGAATCTATCTCACCACATTGAATTTATCCAGATCAAAATGCTTGCCATTCCTTGTGGCTTTCAGAAAAGCTTGGCCTGGCAAGTCATCTACTGATATGAATAATATCTAACCATACCTTTGTAATAAAAGCAGGTCAGAGGTTGAGTATCTTGTGGCGAATGACTCCACCAAGTGCTAAAACTGAGTAAAAGCCCAGTTCTTAATTTTGAAATGATTTAAATCTGTCAATCAATCATGGACTCTGCTGTAACAGTTCTGTGATTCCCTACCTAAAATGGCAAAATAACCACTCTGTTCCATTCCTGGTGCTTTCTTCAATCCCCTTCATGTTTGTTACATTTAATTATAAGTCCGTTCTCCAGTAACAGAATTTGGTAAATGGTTATAACAAGATCAGAGGTCTTGAGACTGCAGAAATGATATGGCTTGCAGCTTTCCACAATAAAACCCTGGATTGTACAACGTCTTGTGTGAGTTAAGAAGAATGAAGTTAGTGTTGAAAGCACTGTCAACCTGAAGCTTGAAACTCTACATTCATCCATGATTAAAGCTCATTCAAACTCATCCTGTTACTGCAGTGCCAAACTCATCAAACTCATCCTATGTTACTCTAGTTGCACAGTAGGGGGGAATTCTATCTATTCAAAATAAAATCTACCTGTTGCTGAATGACAGCACCAGAGTCATCATTCTGAAGGAGGGTCCCGACCCAAAATGTCACCCATCCATATTCTCCAGGGATGCTGCCTGACCTGTTGAGTTGCCCCAGCACTTTGTGTCTTTCATCACTGGCTGCTTTCAACCAGCAAATGTTGTCAGCTTGCACAACAACCAAATCAGCTATAGCACATTAGACATTCAGAGAGCTGTGGCCAGCCAAGAAAGAAGAGAAGTCAACAGAGGATGTCGGAAGCCCTCTGCATTGTCAAACTGCTCCTGGAGTGCATGTAGAAGCCCTCTACATTGTCAAACACCTGGAGCCATGCACAAGCCCCCTCTTAGCTACAATCATAACTCCTCAGCCATGGGAAGTTGTGGCAGACATGAGTTGCAGACCTTGGCAGTTGGATTGGCAAGGATTTGAGGATAATTGAGCAGTCTTTCTGCAGAGCAAATCAGTAACTGATCCATGGGAGGCCCTAAAGCATCTCCAGTCAGCTGGCCAAGAGAAAACATGTGGCAGTGGAACACTGTAGCACGCTGTAAATCCTGTAACAGAATCACAAGTGCATTGTCCATGCTGAGGCTTCATTGAAATTGTGTGAAAACGCAGAACTGTCAGGAATACCATTCTTCAGAGGATACAAACGCCCCCCAGTATGATCTGTTATTCACGGTGAAGCTCCTTTGGCATTTAAAGGTGGAATGGGAAGTTTTCCTAGTGCAGCACTTATAACCAATCCATTGTTGTTTGCTGAGCCTGCTTTGTTTGCATTAGTTGCTGCTTAAACATTGAGACAGTTCCTATACTTTTAAAAATAATTCATAGCTTCATACCCTGTGAAACATTTTGGGCTGTCTTGAGACTGTGTCAGGTGTGATATATGTGCAATCCTTTGAATACTATTTTTGAAAAGATCAAACTTATGGACTTTCACTGGAGTTTCCTAATCCAAAGAATGTTGTAAGCTATTAAAGAATGCAATTTTCTGTGCTCAGTGGAGTCTGCCTTTGTTGTCTTTTTTTTCAATGGATGGAAAGGTCTTTTGTATTTGTGTGCTTGCCATAATCTCTTCACCGGTATGTTTGACTGAACAGTGAGACCAATAGTTTACTATTGGTATTCACAGCCAGCTTTCACCCTATAAGCAATCAATAAAATTGTGTGTGTATATGGTACTCTATGAGAAAGGTATGTGACACTAATAAAACTTAATACAGCTGACCAATTTTCTGCTCGTGCACACAATTACCATTAATTGGTCAGACTGCACATCCTGCTAACGTGGCCTGATTTTCAATAAAGATTGATTGAATAAAATTACAAACAAATAAAATTACTAATTAATGGTGTCTGTGGTTATTCAATGAATATGTTTTGCAAAGAGAAACTTAATTTATTATCTTTAATCTTTAGCGGGTAATGTCATAAAACTGGCAAAAATTAATTGGATTCTGTATAATTGTAATTATGGATTTGCTTGCTGTAATGGAAACTTTTAACTCTCCATTTGCATCCTCCTATATTTTCCTCTCTATGCAGTCATTTCAATACTCAAAGTGGATAGATTGCATAAGTCCCATGAATCTATTTTAATTTACAAATAGCAACCATATTTATTATTTTACAAAATTAAGTTTATTCAATTATTTACACAACAAACTATAACTGGAAGCACCCACCACCATAATACTGAATTGCCAAATATTCCTTACAGCTAATCATCAAATTAATCATCAATCAGCTGATCCAGGATACAGTACGTCCCACAACCATTGTTAATGGTAAATTTAGATACTTATTCATCGGATGGGATCCGGTTGGTAGCAAGAAGTATTGGTGAAGGCTCTCTAAGATAGATTTTTGGCTGATGGACATTGCTTCCTGCTTTGAGTCTCTTGACCTCTTCTAACTGGCCATTCATGTCCATAATGAAACTGCCTATGATAGAGTGCTGTCACCACTCGACCTCTTAGTGCATGTGTATCTTAGCTATATATATAGGATCATGGAGCCATACAGCATGGGAACAGGCCCTTCTGGCCCAACTTGCCCATGCAGACCACGATGTCCCATCTTTGCCAGTCCCAGCTGCCAGTGCTTGACCCATATGCCTCTACACATTTCCTATCCAGCACATGTCCAGATGCCTTTTAACTGTTGTTATAGTACCTGGCTCAACTACCTCCTCTGGCAGCTCATTCTATATACCCACCCCTGCCCGTGTGGAAAACCATTGCCCCTCAGATTCCTATTAAATCTTTCTCCTCTCACCTTAAATATATGTCCTCTGGTTCTCGATTTTGATACCCTGCGTAAACAACGCTGTGGACGACTGAATGAAGGAAACTATTCCAATTGTTTGAGGTTTAGAAGATGCGCGAGTGGTGTGCAGTGAATTCTGATGCTGCCAATCAGGTCTTCTGAAATAAACAGTGAGTCCCTTCAACGAGCAAGAAACACAACAAATTATTGTGACACTATTCTACTGATGTTCTATGGCGTGCATAACATGGAGCCTCGAGCTCCATTGAATGTTGGTATGAGCAGAAATTTATGTTACATGAATAATGATGACACCAGATGCTTGCCTGTTGCTGGAACTAGATCAGCAATGGCAACGTGGATCAATTTGGCTCAATTTCATCCCGAAATGTGGCCAGCATGATCCACTCTATATAAGGTAACATTTCACACATTTATCACAGAAACTAGATACACAATGCAGCATGATTTCCCAACACCCAATTCTCCAGAGCAGTAAAGCCAGAGCTAACCATTTTGATATTTATTATCAAGAGCACATTTAATATATTTTGAGGTACCGCATTACTTTTTCAATTACAATATTCTAAGTTTAACAATTCATTTACCAACAAAATGAAAATGCAGCTGAAAAAACCCACATCATAGAGTCATACAGTGTGGAAACAGGCCCAACTTGCCACACCGACCAACGTGTACCATTACACCAGTCCCACGTGCCTGCATTTGGCCCATATCCCTCTAAACCTGCCCTATCCATGTACCTGTCTAATTACTTCTTAAATGCTGCGATAGTCCCCACCTCAACTATATCCTGCCACATGTGTTTCATACACCTGATGTGGATTACTTTTGGACACTGCAGGAGAATTATAGATTAAAGGTAAAATTACTTCCAATGCTCTTAAAGCTTGGTACAGGATTCTCATCTGTTTCTTCTTATTTATTAAATGGATGCACATTGGCTTTAGGATTTGCACCAAAATTCAATTTCTAACGAGTATGTCGCCATTGTATGGGGACCGTATTTCAAAGTATGGACAAATATCAATTTGTCCATGTGTTTTTGAGGAAATGAACTCAAATACCTTCCAGCATCTGCAGTGTGTGCTTGGTCTGAACTGAACACTGGGTACATTCTTTGTACTCACACTTGTGAAATAAAACCATTTGACAAGAATATTAAATATTCCATAACGTTTCCTACTTTGTAGTCAGTTCATCCTTGCATACATGGGGGTTTGGATAATAAGTTTGTTTTATAGATGGAAAGACTTGCATTTATATTGCACCATTAATTACCCCACCTCATCCCACAGCAATTTACTGACAATTAAATCCTTTCAAAGCAAATACACTGTTGTAACATAGGGAGCAAGGCAGTTGATTTGCTACAAGCATCTGCTACAAATTGAGCAGTGCGGTTATGATTTGTTTTTAAAAAAATTTTGTGACAATGGTACAATGAATAACTTATTTTCTTCCAAATTGTGCCAATCGATCTTTTACATCTTCCTGCAAGAGCAGGTAAGCCTTGATTTAACAGTCCATTTCAAAGATGGAATGTAGAATACAACATTGCTTTGGAGCAGTATAAAACTTCTCTTTTGATCTAATACGCTCTTTAAGTGGAAAGGATCTTTCCACTATTGGGAGAGTCTAGGACCACAGGCTATAACCTCAGACTAAAAGGAAGTACCTTCAGAAAGGAGATGAGGAGGAATTTTGTTAGTCAGAGGGTGGTGAATCTGTTGAATTAAATGCCACAGAAGGCTGTGGAGGCCATCAATGGATATTTTTAAGGTGGAGATTGATAGATTTTTGATTAGTATGGGTGTCAGGGGTAATGGGGAGAAGGCAGGAGAATGGGGTTGAGAGAGAAGTATTGATCAGCCATGATTGAATGGCAGGGTAGACTTGATGGGCCGAATGGCCTAATTCTACTCCTATCACTCATGAAGTTTAACGTTGCTTGTTGCCCACAGTTGGTTCACTTTTCCAGTGGTTTCTTTATGCCTGAAGAAGATATTTATTTGTTATGAACAATGTATTAATTCCCTAAGTGTTAACTTTGTTTATTTGATGCTGTGCCTTTTAAAGTGTTTTTCCAATTCTCGCAGCTAATTTATATCTGGTATTTGAATGCAATTACCTAGCCTGATGCTCCAGAAGCAGCGTTGCTCTGTTGGAAATGCTACCTTGCAGATGATTTGTTAAACGAGAGATCCATCCGTCTTTGAACATGAGAGTAAAATGAGAGATATAGTTTCAAAACCAAGCAGTTATCCTCGATGTAACAAATAATATACTGGAGGCACTCTGTGGGTTGAGCAGCATTTGTGAGGGTCGGGGGGGAAGGAATTGTCGATGTTTCAGGTAAAAATCCTGCATCCAGGCCATCAAGTCCTGATGTAGGGGTTTGACTCGACACATCACCAGGTTTACCAACCTCAGAAGGGAAAATGAAGTGTATAAGAATAATATGTAGGAAGGAACTGCAGATGGTGGTTTAAACCGAAGATAGACATAAAGTGCTGGAGTAACTCAGTGGGACAGGCAGCAGCTCTCGAGAGAAGGAATGGGTGATGTTTCGGATCGAGACCCTTCTTTGGACTGAGAGTCGGGGAAAAGGGAAACAAGAGATATAGACAGTCTTCTTCTTGCGAATAAAACATAAACCAAAGGAATAGTGAGATCAAGCCGGGTGTTGAGCAGCCAGGTTGTTGTCTCTGCGTCAATGTCTGCCAGGCCCTGAGCTCCATTTGGTGGGTGGTAGAGCAGGCACCCAGAGATGACATGGTTGGCTGTCTGTTGTCTGATAGTGATGTAGAGAGATATAGAACAATGAACAAAAGATATGCAAAAACATAACAATGATACCGGAAACAGACCATTGTTAGCTGTTTGTTGGGTGAAAACGAGAAGCTGGTGCGATTTAGGTGGGGGAGGGATGAAGAGAGAGGGAATGCAGGGTTTATTTGAAGTTTGGGAAATCAAAATTCTCACCTCTGTGCTGTAAGCTGCCCAAGCGAATTATGAGATGCTGTTCCCCAGCTGGCCATCAATCCTGGCGGCTTGCAGTTGTTGTTAGATGGATGTAGTTGTGGATGTTTACCGTGACTAATCTTGAGGGCCTCTGCTGAGTAAGCATTGTGGCTGACAACAATATTGAGGCTAGATCTAAAGGTTGAGACTGAGTAACAAAAATGTTTAAAAAGTGAAAAGGCAAAAAGCGGTCAATACGTGAGTGTTCCAGGGGGATATAATGGGCTGGAGAGTGTAAGAGAGTACGAGGTATGATTTGAGAGAAGGAAAGTTTTAAGTCAAGATGGTGGAATACTGCTGGGCATCATATTGAACTCCAGCATGGATGAGACAGGAATGTTGGGGAAGGATACTGAAGATTGTCAGGGGATCTGATGAGAAAATGATGGAAAATCTGGAATGGGAAAAAAAGCAGGAACATAGCATTGATAGGAAAGGTTTAGAGGGATACGGGCCAACTGCAGGCAGGTGGGACTAGTATAGATGGGGCATCGGCAAGTTTATTCTATGGCTCTGAGTGATAGAGCTGTAGTCCCTCATGAAATGGGGGAAGCTAGATTTCAGCTACTTTTATCCTGTGTTTTCTATTCTTTTATAACAGTTTAATTTTTAATCTCTTGTATATTTCATTAATTTGAAGTAAATGTGTCAGAATTAATTTGGCGTAAATGTATCAAAAATAGCAGCAGAATTAGGCCAGATGCTCATCAAGCCGACTGCACCATTCAGTAAGATCATAGCTGGTGTCATCTTTGCCTTACGTCTACTCTTCTGCCTATTTTCTTCACTCCTCTGCAGACCAGAAATATACATTGCCTTTCAATTTATTCAGTGAAAGTATCCGTCGTTTTTGGGAATATGGAATACAAAAGATTTACCACCTTGAAAGCGGAGTAATTGCTTCTTGTCTCCATCTTGTCTAGCTTACTTGAAGGGGGAAACAATTTACTTATTTGGTAAACAGTGAAACAAAGGCTTTTACAGTACTTATCAAAATGCCTGTGGGATAAATGATACATTTTGTGAGAGACTTGTCTCAAATAATGAGAACCTGAAAGTTGAATGAAAATATTTTCTATCAAAATAAGACTATTTAAAAATGTTTACCATCCCTGTTGGTATGTTTTTACTATGTTCATATGCTTTAATATATATTACTGTATTTGTGGCAGTGAATTGTTTTACTATAGATATTAAATGACAAATTATTTGAAACTATCAGTTCTTCTTCCCAATTTCTTTTTCTCTCCCTTTTCGATTACTTCACATTTTGTTACTTAATGTGTGCACCTCCTAACCTAATAATTGCATGGCTCATCTCAAATCCTGGTAGCCCCGTCAGTTCCCACACTGAGAATCCTGTGCATACCTGCCTCACTGACCAGTTCCTTTCCTACTCAATCCTCAGCCTTACCAAGCTCCAGTGTCCTTCCTTCTGCCCCTCGTGATGTGGTCCCTGTCTTGGTCTCCAGCCGCTTTGTCCGACTTAGTTGGCGCCCTCCTGCCGAGACGCATGGAAGCATCCAGACCTACATGGTCTACTTCACCAGGGAAGGTGTTAACAGGTAGGTGCAGAATGAAAATACACGTATACACTGACCTTGAATCAAATTGAAAATGCCTATTTAGGATGTCACATTATGAGTATCATTTTGAATATTTAAAATGATTTCATATTTATTGATGCATTTTTCTTCTACTTAATAATTTATCTGAAGGATTCCAAGATCACTAACAATGCATTATTCTCTTTAATGTTATATTTCACTTTTTTTTCTGTAGCTGTTTAATTGGTGCACTTTCAATATTCCATTCAGGCCAAGACTATTCCTGTCTGTCACTGAATCAATAAGTTAATATTAATTTTCTACTTTAAAGCCCTGTCCCACTGTTAGAGTTCATTCAAGAGGTCTTCCGCGTTTAAAAAAAAAATCAAACTCGTGGAAGCACGTAGCGGGTACATCAGAGCTCGAGGATGTCTCTTAGCGGCTCATAACGCTAACGGCAGGTACTCGGGAAATGCGGTAAGCTTGGGAAGATGCGTGAAGATTTTTCAACATGTTGAATAATGTGCACGAGAGCCCCGAGTACCGACGAGCAGCCAGTAAATCTCTGAGTTCGAATCAGGGCAAACTCGGGAGAACTCTTGAATTAACTCGTACCGTGGGACAGGGCTATTATCATTTTGTGCCACATCTTTATTTCTCTACTTTTGCTTCTTTTAGTCTGTCAGCTTTTTTTCCTGACTCATTTCAGTTCCTTTCATTTGTTCATCATGCATGATCATTTCATTGGTGCACTTTCAATATTCCATTCAGAATGTTGAAAATAACTTACTCTCTATTTACCTCAATATTTAGTTCATGGCCATTTACTGAAAGCGAGGATAATAATGAAAGGATTGTAAATGGGATTAGTACGGATGAGTATGATGGAGACTTGACCATGAAGAACATTTCCCGTGATTAAGTACAAACCTGGGGAGTCTGGTTCTGTGCTGCTTTCACTCTCATACATTTTCTGCACTTTTTCAATCACAACTTCATTTTATTTGACAGTTGAAAAGTTACTCTGATATTGGTATTATTTTATTAATGCCTTGTGTACTGAGCTGGAGTGAAAACCTTTGTCATATTTGTAGTGAAGCTTTTGGGCGTCCATGACCACAATAAAGAAATTCCACAATGCTCCATTGCTAACTTTAACAAATTGCAGTGATTATTTTGCCTGAACTGCGCTGTTGTGTCTTTTGTTTAGATGTAAAAGCTTCAGGGAGCCGCTGTTAAGCTCTTTGTATGATATATTGTTAGTTAGGGGTAATTTTCCTGTTAAACAATATATTATATGAACTAGTCCTGCTTTACAAGACTACTTCATTTGTTATTAATCCCCTGATTCAGAATAGAAATCTTGGGTAAATAGTTGTTTCCCTAAAGGCAGCTAATTATGCATTGTAACATATTTTGGAATAACCTTTTACTGCTTGGAAGCTTTTACAATGTAGTAAATATAATTATTTGCTGGAACTTTGCCACCAATCATATTATCACTCCGACAAAACATAATCATTTGTAATAGTTACAGTTCATCACATTTCTGAAAAAATAAACATTGTAAAAGTCAGAAATAAGCAGTCTCCTGCCATTCGAATGAGCAAGGCTCATTTATCATTGAGCCAGACCAGAAATATTTTTACCAAATTGTATTTTCTACATTACTTTCCTTTCTATTATCTATTTTCATCCTCTTTTTATTTTCTTAATATATTCTTATATTCTATTTTTGTTCATTGCCTGTGTTGCCTTTTCCACCAGATGCAGGCATGTCAACTGAGATTTTCACAGCAAGATATTGTGTGGAGAAATAGTACTGAATATTGCCCAGAGGCTACAGAAATGCCCAGTGGTGTTTAAAAGTGGTCACTGGGGAGGACTAGTACATCATTTTAACACAACAGAACATTATTACCACTGATTCTGTTAAATTAGTGCTGACAAAGAGCAGACAGTTATTGCATAGATCTTGAAGAACATTTCCTGTGATTAACTACAAGCCTTGATTGTTTCCTCACAGTTCAGAGTTGTCTGTCTAATCAGACTCGCTGTGAAATATTAGATGGAGACAGCTCTGCATCTTATTTCCATGTCGTGGATTACAATGTTTAGCAGCACATTCTCACCTTTATTTCTGTTTAAATTCAGGGAGCGTGCGTTAAATACTTCGCAATATGGAGACTTGCAACTTACTGTTGGAAATTTGAAGCCAGAAGAAGTGTATACATTTAGGATCATAGCCTACAATGACTTTGGACCAGGGCAGAGTTCACAACCTATTAAAGTATCTACTCAGCCTGAACGTAAGTAGTTAAGAAATGGACTGTTAAGATGTAAACAAATTAACACAAGCATAAGCATATACTGTTCCCTGGTAAAAATGTGAGTTATTACAAAGCTGCTTTATAGAACTGGGGGCAAAATATTTCTACCAACAGGAGAACTACAAGCGAGTCATTCAATAAGGTCTCAATTCCATTTTTTTTTTGCCTAATCCCCGTAACCTTTGATTTCACTATTGTCCAAAAATCATTCTCACCCTTCAGTGGGTATCTACAGCTGTCTAGAGCAGAACATTACAAATATATACAGTCCACTGGAAACTCCTCCAGCCCAGCCGGTCACAATGTCCTCGCATTCTAGGCTCCTCCACCTGAGTGGTCATCACTGTGTTTCTTCACTCACTATCGTGTGCCCTTCACTGGTAATTTGTGCATAAAAAAAGACGTTTGCATCTCTCTATTCAAGACCACATACAGAGTTTACATGTGTTGTTACCATTTACAAATTATTGTAACGTTAGCAAAATGTATTTCAGCAAATGGAATGATTATAGAACATGGGGTTTTGTGGAAAGGAAGGGGGTTGTCAAGTCAAGTCAGCACTAAGGCTGCTGTCATCATTGATGCATTTTAAAAGGTGCCTGAGGGGAGAAAGTGGATAATTTCTCCTTTTCACACAGCATTAGAACAAATGCAATAAAATAAAAAATACATCCATTGTAGTATGAAATTCCAGTGGACCCAAAAATGAGAGCTGGTTTCCCAATGTCTCAGGCACAACTGAAGAGGTATTGTACACTTTGAGGTTTAGTTTAGTTTAGTTTAGAGATATAGAACAGAAACGGACCCTTCAGCTTACAGAGTACACACACTAGGAACAATTTTACATTTATACCAAGCTAATTAACCTACAAACCTGTACATCTTTGGAGTGTGGGAGGAAATCAACGATCTTGGAGAAAACCCATGATAGATACAAAATACTGGTGTAACTCAGCAGGACAGGCAGCATCTCTGGAGAGAAGGAATGGGTGACGTTTCAGGTCGAGACCCTTCTTCAGACTGAAAGTCACGGGAAAGGGAAATGAGAGATATAGACGATGATGTAGAGAAATATAGAACAAAGGAATGAAACCCACTCCTGAGGAGAACATCCAAGCTTCATACAGATAAGCATCAGTAGTCAGGATCAAACCTGGGCCTCTGGTGCTGTAAGGCAGTAGCTCTACTGTCCGCCACCATGCTGCCCATCGAATCTATGCTGCCCAAGCAGCCCATATTGAGGACGATTGAGTTTGTGGGGTGCAGTTTGAGGTGAGCTGATCTTAGGGACAAATGTATGGTTTTGAAGGAGAAGAGTTTTAAAGGGAGTTTGAAACAGGACTGAACTGGACTTGAAAGGACTGGACAAGCTAGATGCAGGAAAAATGTTCCCAATGTTGGGTGAGCCCAGTACCAGGGGCCACAGTCTTAGAATAAAGGGGAAGCCATTTAAGACTGAGGTGAGAAAAAACTTTTTCACCCAGAGAGTTGTGAATTTGTGGAATTCCCTGCCACAGAGGGCGGTGGAGGCCAGGTCATTGGGTGGATTTAAGAGAGAGTTAGATAGAGCTCTAGGGGCTAGTTGAATCAAGGGATATGGGGAGAAGGCAGGCACCGGTTATTGGTTGGGGACGATCAGCCATGATCACAATGAATGGCGGTGCTGGCTCGAAGGGCCGAATGGCCTCCTCCTGCACCTATTTTCCATGTTTCTATGTTTCTATGAAACTAATGGATGTCAGGAGAGGAGAAGGCATTAGAGCTGAACTCTGAAGAACAGAAGACTTGTAGGTAGGGAAATCAGAAGCAGCCTGACAATAATAAATATCATGAAGCAGGGAGATGTAATTTCAAAGGCATGAGATGATGTTAGTGGAGTCAAGGTGGAGGGTGGCAGCAGAATGGCAGCTTGGGACCTAGAATTTAGATGATCATAGAATTGGAGAGCTAAATGGGTACAGGAATGCACGAGGGAGCTTACTTTAATGCAATGGGGTTGGATTGTTTTGCAATATTATACAATGTAAGCAAGCAAACCAAACCTATATTGCATTGAAAAGACCATGTTATACCTGGAAAGCCCATCGATGGTCACTCTCAGGACAATATGACCCATATTTTCTTGCAGTACATCTAAAGGGACCTTGCATATCAATAACATTATCCCACATGCAATGGGTAGTAAAGTTCATTGGATGCCTATCAATGATGAGGCTCTAGCTGAATTAACTTCTTAATTACCCAGGACCAATGCAGATAAAGGTCGTACTTTAGCACTATGTAATCACAGTTCACCAATTCAGCATAGATCTATAAACAAGCACCTTTCCTACTCCTTAAGTGTTTACCTGCAAAGTTGGTGTGAACTAATGCTCTTTCAGTCATTGTGAAGAAGAAGTATGTTATTCATGGACATTTACTTTCTCCATTTACCATATAATATGAAGTATTTCTGTATCCAAGGATTCTCAGAGATAACTTTACAGTGCACATCCTGTCCAATGATGTTACACTTTCTGTTTCCAACCTAGTCATGTTTATGATACATTTGTAAACCTGAAAATACCCTCGCTCAAAAGCCGGATCAAAATCATAGTATTCTTTGTGTTGAAAAGCGCTGCTAAAATAACCTTAATCAGGGTAGTGTGTGGTGTATTCCCGTTTCATGGCTGAAAAGGTAATGATTGGCTTTTTATTGCTGCAACTTTCATACATTTAGATGTCCAATATAAGTCACATTGTACTCAAACCCAGTAGGGACCTTTTTGATTATGTTCATGCAATTCCTTACAGTGTAAATTCAAGCATCAAAGCTCTGCATGTGGCTGTAATCCATTTTAATGCTATATAACATCTATTACAATGATTGCCTGCACATACCAGGAGGATTTCTAGTAGCTATCACTGACCGAAATGCAAACAATAAAGGTGAACACAGAAACCATTGCTTCAGCCAATTTCAGAGTTAATACCAAGAAACGGCAACTCATCGAAAGGCTGCATCGTCTACAAGCCAACTCACCAAATAGCGGCTCTGTCGCCTGGGGGGTGGAACTTGTCAATGATTGGTCCAGATTCCCGCGTCCATCACATCACTGGCCGATGGAGAAGGGAGGATGGGGGTCATTTTCCCACACAAGCCATAGGTGACCAGGCACTCTGAACCCGAGCACCAAGTTGTAAGCGGCCGAAGGAGCGCATCCCTCGGGACAGCCCCCACTCTGCTGCGGCCACTGCTGCCCTCGGCCTCGTCTCCCCCATGCGGCCACAATGTGATGGGCTGTGTGTCGCTTGGATGATGGTGACTGATTGCTGCCGGTAGTCGGGCTCCCAGATGGCTGACGGTCTGGATTAATGCGCCAGATTAGCTGCTGAGCCAGGGTCACCCCCGAAACACCTCCAGCAATGAGCTGGATATTCCCAGTGTCAAAGAGTGGCGGCGGCTGAGGTCACCTGCCACCCCTGACCAACTTGCAGCAGCAAGGCCAGTGGCAGATCGAGTGGGTGAAGAGTTCACACAGTGGGTGAGTTGGCGCTCTGCTGCTGGGTGACATCGCCCCCGCTATTCCCCCCTCCCACGGACGGGATGCGCTCCTTCGGCCGCTTACAACTTGGTTCTTGGGTTCAGAGTGCCCAGTCACCTCTGGCATGTGTGGGAAAATGACCCCCACCCTCCCGTCTCAATCGGCCTGTGAAATGATAGACGCGGGGGTCTGGACCAATCGCTGACAAGTCCCGCCCCCCAGCGGCATCAAGTCCATTATTTGACTATTCAGTGAGTTGGCTTGTAGGCAACACAGACTTTTGGTGAGTTGGCATTTCGGCAGAGCGGCCTTTTGGTGAGTTTGATTTTAGTTATCCCTCTCTTTCAGTTAGTTTGCTTTTAGGCATCCCATCCTTTCGGTTAGTTAGCGTTTTGGCTTTGTACGCTTTTGTTTATTTGGTGTTTTGGCTTCGTTTCCGTTCAGTTATTTGGATTCCACTTCTTTGCTTCGGCTTCTCGTCCTTCGACGCCACATCCGCACACAAATACCTAGAGCCTCCTTTTCAAAATAATCGCCTGAAGTTTAGGAATCAAAATTTCTATGGAGGCTTTTTATTTGGAGATTTAAATGTTTTGTCATGCTGTCTCTAGCTTATATATAGCTCTAGTTTTCATAGAAAGATAATATTGAATTTCCATCTGATCCCTTATATTTAATCTTTATGTTCCACACGAGGTAACTTCGTGAAATGTTGTCCAGTGATAATGATTTGATCAGAACTTATCCAAGCTTCACAGAACATCAAAGCAGAAACTCTTCTTAGTTTAAAGGGTCAGGAATATAATGAAAGCAACAATATCAAATTTCCACCTCCTTTCCTGAAGGTTACTTGGGTCTAGTTGCTCTTCTGATATAGTTATGTGGCTGTTCTTCATATCAGAGACGAGGTAGGTGTGAGCAAATCTATTTAATTTATACAATGAACCTTGAGGAACTAATACTAATATATTAATTATTAAGATTTGTGTTTTTGGAATGTTTAATAAAGAAGTGCAGATGCTGGAAAAATCCTCCGTCAGACTCAGTTTTAGATAAAAAGCAGGGCTGCCAACATTAGGTGAGAGTTGAGAGTGAGAAATTGCGAACGAGCGTAGCGACCGGGGTGGGGGGGGGGGTGTGTGTGGGATGGGGGGTGTCCCCCCTCCCACGGTAGGCAGCTTTTGCATTTTTCAGCTTGAAATTGTGAAATCTGGTGCATACTGTAGCGAGTCTTTTAACTTACACTTGAATGCAACATTTATGCTTTAAATTGGATTAGGTATGAATAAGGTTTGGCTAAATGACATTCCTAATTACATTCCACAATAGAGCCAAGCTCTGATCAACAGGTGCAGCACATGAATGACTATATTCATGTACGGAAATCAGATTATATTCATGCTGTTATGCATATATATAGAGAAAAACTCAGAGAAACAAACCAAAAGTCAGATTTCCATCACTGTTCTGCACAAATAAATCAATCAACCTTGTTCAAGTAGGAACTGCAGACTGGAGAATCGAAGGAAGACAAAATTGCTGGAGAAACTTAGCGGGTGCTGCAGCATCTATGGAGCGAAGGAAATAGGCAACGTTTCGGGCCAAAACCCTTCCTCAGACAGTTTCAACCTTACCCTTTGAATATAGAAACAAGACAAAAATAATGCCATTCATATTCAATCATATATGGTTCAATTAAATTAAGATGTATATGTAAAAATATATATGGAAACAGGCCCTTCCGCCCACCAAGACCATACCGACCAGCAATCTATTATACACCAATTCCATCCATCACACCAGGGACAATTTACAGAAGGCAATTAACCTACAAACCTGCACTTCTTTTGGATATGGGAGAAACCGGAATATCCACAGAAATCCCATGTGGTAGTAAGGCAGTAACTCTACCGCTGCGCCACCGTGCCACCCCATTAAATTATTTTTTCTGTAATATATTTATTATGGTGTCACGTGGATAAGGATGAACACATGATTCTGATTTCTGCCCTTAGTTGGATAACACACATGTCCAGTCATTGTGTTTTATGGCTGGTTTTCAACCTCTTCAGGCTGAAGGTCTCGACTCGAAACATGACCCATTCTTTCTCTCCAGAGATGCTGTATGTCCTGCTGAGTTTTTCTAGTTTTTAGTGTCTATCTTCAGTTTAAACCAGCATCTGCAATTCCTTCCTACGCTATTTGTTAAGCAAAACAGGTCCTATTCTCATTATATAATTTTGTGATCAGCGTGAGAACATGAGAATTTTGTGAAATGCGTGAGAGTTGGAAACCCTGCTAATAATGCAAACATTTTATGCAAGTTCCAATTGTTTGGTCAATAATTACTTATAACTGCTTTATAACAGTTAAGTTACTTTAAGACCATTTCAGAAATTATGGCAGTCAACAAAAAATCAACTAACAAATTAAAGCAAACTAAAAAAAAACATGTTCCCTTTCCTGACTCTACCTCATAAGTACTTTAACGCTGTTAACAGAGCAAAGGGATATTAATCTCAAGAATCAAAATGGGGAAAGTGAGGGGAATTTTGCTTAAAAGCCCATTCATATGTGCATAGAGTCACAGTTATACAACATGTACATGGGTGGCCCAACTTGTCCATACTGATCAAGTTGGCATTCTGCGTGCCCAGGGACTGTTTGCCATTCCCAGATCAGCACGCGTCCCAGGGACTGGCTGCAGTTCTCAGGTCAGACCATCTGCCCCGACCCCACGAAAACGAATTTACAAAAAAAACATGGTTTTTCGGGTTATGGGCCGGATTCGGTCCGTGTGCTGTAGGTTGCCGAACCCTGTCCTAGATGTTTGGCCTCATTGTGGTCCCCCCCATGTTTTACAACCAATTCAACTGGTTAGTTCTATCTCCGGCTGCTTCATGTTATCGGCGGCTGCACATCCAACCAAGAAAGAAGAGAAAAGAAGAGATGTTATGTCACTCACAGCCGCTAACTGACACGCTTCCCCAGACTGCACAGATCACTGTGATGTGACAAACTGTGCAGGGACTGAAGACAGCGTGAGATTTCTGTCATCAGCGTGAGAATTGGCTGAAATGCGTGACTCTCACGCTCAAAGCATGAGAGTTGGCAGCCCTGTCTAAGGCTAGGATGTGACAACAGACACACAGGGAGACACATACACAAAGGAAGACAAATACACACACACACACACACACACACACACACACACACACACACACAGAGGGAGACACACACACACACACACACACACAGGGAGACACACACACACACACAGGGAGACAGACAGACACACACACACACACGGGGAGATACACACACACACACACACACAGGGAGACAGACAGACACAGACACACGGGGAGATACACACACACACACACACACACACACACACACACACACACACACACACAGGGAGACAGACAGACAGACACACACACACACACATACACACACACACACACATACAGACACACACAGGGAGACACACACAGACACGCACTCACACACAGGGAAACACACACGGAGACACATACAGGGGGGAGACACACAAGCACACACACACACTCCTTTCCTTCCCCCTCCCTCCATCCACCCCTTCCTCCCTTCTGCCCCAATCCCTCCCTCTTTCTCCCCTTTCTCTTTTTCCTTCCTTCATCCCCTTTCTACATTCCCTCCCCTTGTCTCTCTTAGCCTCCATCCCTCCCTTTTTTTCTTTCCCTCTCTCTCTCTCTCTCCCTCACTTTTTCCCCCCTCCCTCTCTCTCCCCGGCCGTTCAATGGGGAGTCTGGCGGGCATGGTGTAGCGTGGATTGGCGGCACTGGTGCTGCCATGTGAGTTGAAGGGTAGGAGGGAGGGAGCGAGGCTGCAGTGGCGGCCGGCAGCATAGCGCTCACAGCGCTCACAGCCGGCGCACAGAGGTGCTGATACCCGGCGGCTGCACATCCAACCAAGATAGAAGATACGCGACATCACTCACAGCCGTCAACCGACGCGCTTCCCCAGACCGTACGTGCTGTCATGTGGTGCAAAGAGACAAACTGCAGCAAAGATGGTATAGCTCAGCTATAGGATCGTTGCTGTGCAGGGACTGAAGACAGCGTGAGAATTCTGTCATCAGCGTGAGGGCGTGAGAATTTGCTGAAATGAGTGAGTCTCACGCTCAAAGCGTGAAAGTTGGAAGCCCTGTAAAAAGTGATATCTTAGATAAAATACCTAAGGCACAGTGGCACAGATGGTAGAGCCACTGCCTCACAGTGCCCGAGTCCCAGGTTTGATCCTGACCTTGTCTCTCTTAGCCTCCATCCCTCCCTTTTTTTGGGTGCTGTCTGTGTAGAGTTTGTATCTTCTCCCTGAGAATCTGTGGGGTTTCCACCGGGTGCTCTGGTTTCACCCCACATCCCAAAGATGTGCAGGTTCGTAGGTTGATTGGCCTCTGTAAAATTGCCTCTAGTATCTAGGCAGTGGGATATGTGGGATAACATATAACCAATGTTGACAGGTGATCGAAGGTCAGTGTGGGCTGAAGGGCCAGTTTCTACGTTGTACCTCTAATCTATTCCAAACTGAACCTTTCTTCTTAGATTAGATAGCCAACATATAAACTACGATGAAGTGAACTGTTTCAGTGGCAGATAGAAAATCCATACCCTAAAAATTTCAGATCAGTCTCCTGGCCACCTGCCTGTCTAGTGGTCCCTGAGGATTAACATGTTGGCTGAGTCGGTCCTACCAAGGCAGCATATGTTTAGATTATTCTACATATCTGCAAATAGCACTTAAACAAAATATAGAGCAGAAAGGTTACACAAAAAGCTGGAGAAACTCAGCGGGTGCAGCAGCATCTAAGGAGCGAAGGAGATAGGCGACGTTTCGGGTCGAGACTCGGTCTCAACCCGAAACGTCGCCTATCTCCTTCGCTCCTTAGATGCTGCTGCACCCGCTGAGTTTCTCTAGCTTTTTGTGTAACCTTCGATTCTCCAGCATCTGCAGTTCCTTCTTTAACAACATAGAGCAGAAAGGATTTAACATCAATCTGGGAAAACAAAAGCAAAAAGAACAGTACAGATTGGCATTTTACGCTACACTGTTCGTGTAATTTTCACCAATGGCATTCCTAAGCAATTATACCATGTGATACAGTCACTGATTAAGAGTATTCAAGGTTAATTTTGCATCAGATTGAGTTTGTCTTATGGGAGGTGGCAAGATCGTTAATTGACAAGGTTGAACTCCAGTTAAATCTTGTCCTCCACATGTTTGTTCGGGTTGCAGAATGCTCATTGCTCTGTTATTGGCAAGCTAGTTGGCACTGGTGAAGTTGGCTGGGGCTAGACCCGGGAAAGTGTGCCTTCTGTCTCTCACAAAAACATTGCTGATCTAAACATCACCCTGGGGACACCCTTGCAACTTCCTCTCTTCTCCGATTCAAGTTTATTCACAGAAAATGGGATGCAGTTTTAAACAAGATCGCAACATTGTAAATTCAGAGCAGAAATTCTATCCTTTACATCAGCATTACATCAATGGAAATGAGAATTCAGACATTCTGTTAAAGAAATGAATAGTGCCCCGTTCAAAAAAAAAGCAATTTAAAATTATGTCGTGGAATGATAGGAATTAATTTAATTTATGCTAATATGTTTAAAAATGTTGATTTAAACAGGATTAAGATATTACCATTACAAAAAGTATTTAGTAAGTGTCATTTAATACTTTTGTGCAGAAAGGGGCTAAAAGGATCATCTGCAGTTTAGCACAGAGCTTTCACATCTGCTTAAAATGTAAAATTTTGCTCTCACACTGCGATTTGTAGTGGAGTCGATGGTCTTGTTGGTTGAATGTGTATGTAATGAGATTGGGGACTGTAAATCCTGTTTATGATTTTCATTTTTACACTTTTGAAAAGAGAATGGGCAGCAAGGATTCCATTAATTCATATTTGATTCTGCATTTCTACGCAAGAAGGGTCCAACATTTCAATTGCTCATTACAATGCTGGCTGATAATCTTATTACCATCCAATACGCACTCCTTGTATAACGTGCAGGCTTCCAGAAATTAACCCTTCCAGTGGCATCAGCAATGTGCTCGAGAGAAACCATGACATGCGACGAATGAACCGCTCATTGAAACTTCAGACATGCTTTGGTCAAAAATCTATTTTACTCGCCATGCTGATTTAGGCTGATTACCTGCATGTCTAATCCTTTAGGATTTGTTTGAGTTAGTTATTTTTTCTGACTGCTTTTACAGATAGGGAGAATACATTAAATACCTGCTGAGGTCCTCCAGAAATTTTGTCTTTGGTGTTAAATCCAAGTCTTGTTTACCACATGATGTTTTACCCGCAGTTTCCAAAATGATTCATTATTTCTTAATCCCGCCATAGAATTACACTCTGAGAGCTTGCATGCTCCACCTCTCATTACTTCCTCACCCAGCTCAATCAGTGCAACCTATCTTTCATTTTCTTTCATGTTCGAACATAGAAAAGTACAGCAAAGGAATGGGCCCTTCAGCCCACAATGTTTGTGCCGAACATGATGACAAATTAGACAACAAGTGCTAGAATAACGCAGCGGGTCAGGCAGCATCTCTGGAGAAAAATGATGGGTGACATTTCGGGTCGGGACCATCGTTTCTACAAAACCATCATCTGCAGTTCTTTGTTTCTACAAACCAATTCAATTCAATTTCAATTCAATTTCAGTTTTATTTGTCTTATGTAGGTTAACACAGGGTCAACGGTACAATGAAATATGTTTGACAAGACAAAGGGTCACCTCGGCAATAATATAACAAGGATAAAATAAGATTAAAATGACATTGGTAAGGTAAAAGGACAATAATAAGATAATCAAAATATATGATGCGAAATGTGTTTATGAGTTCAGAAGCCTAGCAATTATAGATCTGTTAGTTTGACGTCAGTGGTGGGCAAATTAACGGAAAGGATACTTAGAGATAATATATATATATAATCATCTGGATAAACAGGGTCTGATTAGGAAGAGTCAACATGGATTTGTGCCTGGAAGGTCATGTTTGACAAACCTTCTTGAATTTTTTGAAGAGGTTACTAGTGAAATTGATGAGGGTAAAGTGGTGGATGTTGTCTATATGGACTTCAGTAAGGCCTTTGACAAGGTTCCACATGGAAGGTTGGTTAAGAAGGTTCAATTGTTGGGTATTAATAGTGGAGTAGCAAGATGGATTCAACAGTGGCTGAATGGGAGATACCAGCGAGTAATGGTGGATAATTGTTTGTCAGGTTGGAAGCCGGTGACTAGTGGGGTACCTCAGGGATCTGTGTTGGGTCCACTGTTGTTTGTCACATACATCAATGATCGGGATGATGGTGTGGTAAATTGGATTAGTAAGTATGCAGATGATTCTAAGCTAGGTGGTGTTGTGGATAATGAAGTAGATTTTCAAAGTCTACAGAAAGATTTAGGCCATTTGGAAAAGTGGGCTGAAAGATGGCAGATGGAGTTTAATGCTGATAAGTGTGAGGTGCTACATCTTGACAGGACAAATCTAAATAGGACGTACATGGTAAATGGTAGCGAATTGAGGAATGCAGTTGAACAGAGGGATCTAGGAATAACTGTGCATAGTTCCCTGAAGGGGGAATCTCATGTAGCTAGGGTGGTAAAGAAAGCTTTTGGTGTGCTGGCCTTTATAAATCAGAGCATTGAGTATAGAAGTTGGGATGTAATGTTAGAATTGTACAAGGCATTGGTGAGGCCAATTCTGGAGTATGGTGTACAATTTTGGTTGCCAAATTAAAGGAAAGATGTCAACAAAATAGAGTACAGAGGAGATTTACTAGAATGTTGCCTGAGTTTCACCACCTAAGTTACAGAGAAAGGTTGAACAAGATAGGTCTTTATTCTTTGGAGTGCAGAAGGTTAAGGGGGGACTTGATTGAGGTCTTTAAATTTATGAGAGGGATAGACAGAGTTGACATGGATAAGCTTTTTCCATTGAGAGTAGGGATGATTCAAACAAGAGGACATGATTTGAGAATTAAGGGACAACATTTTAGGAGTAACATGAGGGGGAACTTCTTTACTTAGAGAGTGGTAGTTGTGTGGAATGAGCTTCCAGAGGAAGTGGTGGAGGCAGGTTCGATTTTATCATTTAAAAATAAATTGGATAGGTATATGGATGGGAAAGGAATGGAGGGTTATGGTCTGAGTGCAGGTAGATGGGACTAGGTGAGAGTAAGTGTTTGGCATGGACTGGAAGGGCCGAGATGGCCTGTTTCTGTGCTGTAATTGTTATATGGTTATATGGTTATATAAGCCTGATGGCCTGATGGTAAAAACTGTTCTTAAGTCTGGTAGTATGTGCAGCCATGCTCCTGTACCGTCTGCCTGATGGTAACAAGGAGAACAGTCCGCGTGCTGGGTGGCTGTGGTACTTGATGATGCTGTGTGCCTTCTGCAGGCACCGCCGGTGGAAAATATCCTGAAAAGTCGGGAGACAGTTGCCAGTGATGTGCTGTGCCACCTTCACCACTCTCTGTAGTGAGTTGCAGCTGTGGGCAGAACAGTTCCTGTACCAGACAGTGATGCAGCCCATCAGCAGGGTCTCGATGGTGCATATGTTGAAGTTTGTGAGGACGCTGGCGTTCATGCCAAACTTCCTCAGTCTTCTCAGAAAAAAAGAGTGGCTGATTGGGCTTTCTTTGTTATTGTGGGTGTGGGCAGTGTCCAAGAGAGGTTCCTAGTGATGTGCGCACCAAGGAACTTGAACCTGCTGATCCTTTCAACCTCAGCATCACCGATGTGGATGGGGAGGTGTCCACTTCCCTGCTGTCTCCTGTAGTCCACGATCATCTCTTTAGTTTTGCTGACATTGAGAGAGAGGTTGTAATCCTGGCACCAGCTGTTTAGTGCTCTTACCTCCTCTCTGCAGGCCGTCTCATTGTTGTCTATGATGAGGCCCAGGATGGTCGTGTCATCAGCAACCTTTAGGATGATGTTTGAGCTGTGCTTGGCAGTACAGTCGTGCGTGAACAGGGAGTACAGGAGAGGACTGAGCACACAGCCCTGTGGTGCGTCTGTGTTGAGGATCAGTGAGGAAGAGGTGTGGCTGCCAATTCTCACCACCTGGGGCCTGCCCGTCAGGAAGTCAAATATCCAGCCGCAGATGGAGGTCTCCAGTCCAAGATCAAGGAGCTTCGGGACAGGTTTTGAGGGAATGATGGTTTTGAATGCCGAGCTGTAGTCAATGAAGAGCGTTCTCACATATGTATGGCATCGTCCATGGCCCTGTTTGGTCTATACGCAAACTGAAGAGGGTCCAAGCTGTCAGGGAGAGAGGAGCAGATGTGAGTTTTGTCTAGTCGCTCGAAGCACTTCATGATGACTGATATCAGTGCGACAGGACGATAGTCATTTAAACAGAAGGTTGGTTACTGGTTTCTTTGGAACAGGAACAATGTTGGATGCTTTGAAGGGGGTGGGAACCACAGACTGACTCAGGGAGAGGTTGAAGATGTTGGTGAACACCTCTGCCAGTTGATCTGAGAGCCCGCCCTGGAATCTTTGCAGTCATTGACCTTTTTTATGGACAGCATCTGCAGTTGTTTGTTTCTGCATTAAACTGACCTCATCTGCCTATACATGATCCATATTCCTCTATTCTCTGCACTTCTATGTGCCTATCTAAAAACCTCTTAAAACCACTATCATCTCTGCCTCCAGCACCACCCCGGCAGTGTGTTTCAGGCTCCCACCTGCCCCGCATATCTCCATTAAACGTTCCTCCTTTCACCTTATGGGTATGCCTCCAGTGCTGGGCATTTCCACCATGGGAAAAGGGTTCTGACTGCCTATCCTATCTATGCCTGTCATAATTGTATATACTTTTCTCAAGTTTCCCCTTAGCCTCATATTCTTATCTCGCTTCCTCTTAAAGACAGCAATAATATTCACTTCAATGGCTCTCTATGACAGTGAATTTCACATTCTCAACATTCTCTGGGTTAAGAGCTTTCTTTCTAGTTCCCTGAGTGATTACATCCATGGCCTCCAGTTTCCCTCTTCCTTACATGTGTTAAAGCTACACCCCAAACTGGAAGTGCTACTTTGCTGACAAAGGGTCCTTGCCTGAAATGTTGGCTCTGTTCCTCTTTCCATAGATTCTGCCTGACCTGCTGAGTGTTTCCTACATTTTCTATATTTCTTCTACTCCATCACAACTTGGAATACTTTAAAAATCCTTTATTGGGTCACACATTACCCTCATTTCAATGGAGAATAAATCAACATGGTCATTCTTCTTTGTGATTATATAACAAATAATTATATAATCTGATTATATATGATTTCATAGAGATGTATAAAATAATGAGAGGAATATATCGATTCATCTCTTGCACAGAGAGTGGTGAATCTATGGAATTCTCTGCCCCAGAATGTAGTTGAGGCCAGTTCATTGGCTATATTTAAGAGGGAGTTAGAAACATAGAAACATAGAAAAATAGGTGCAGGAGTAGGCCATTCGGCCCTTCGAGCCTGCACCGTCATTCAATGTGATCATGGCTGATCATCCAACTCAGTATCCCGTACCTGCCTTCTCTCCATACCCCCTGATCCCTTTAGCCACAAGTGCCACATCTAACGCCCTCTTAAATATAGCCAATGAACTGGCCTCAACTATCTTCTGTGGCAGAGAATTCCAGAGACTCACCACTCTCTGTGTAAAGAATGTTTTCCTCATCTCGGTCCCAGAGGAATTCCCCCTTATCCTTAGACTGTGACCCCTTGTTCTGGACTCCCCCAACATCGGGAACAATCTTCCAGCATCTAGCTTGTCCAACCCCTTAAGAATTTTGTAAGTTTCTATAAGATCCCCCCTCAATCTTCTAAATTCCAGCTAGTACAAGCCGATTCTATCCAATCTTTCCTCATATGAAAGTCCTGACATCCCAGGAATCAGTCTGGTGAATCTTCTCTGTACCCCCTCTATGGCAAGGATGTCTTTCCTCAGATTTGGAGACCAAAACTGTACACAATACTCCAGGTGTGGCCTCACCAAAACCCTGTACAACTGCAGTAGAACCTCCCTGCTCCTATACTCAAATCCTTTCGCTATGAATGCTAACATACCATTTGCTTTCTTCACTGCCTGCTGCACCTCCATGCCTACTTTCAATGACTGGTGTACCATGACACCCAGGTCTCGTTGCATCTCCCCTTTTCCTAATCTGCCACCATTCGTTAGATGTGGCCCTTGTGGCTAAAGGGATCAGGGGGTATGGAGAGAAGGCAGGTACATGATACTGAGTTGGATGATCAGCCATGATCATATTGAATGGCGGTGCAGGCTCGAAGGGCCGAATGGCCTACTCCTGCACCTATTTTCGATGTTTCTATGTTTCTAGAGATGAATTGAGGAACAGAGGACTTAGGTTAGAGGTGAACGGGAAAATATTTTATCGGAATCTGAGGGATAAATGTTTCACACAAAGGGTGGTCGGTGTATGGAGCAAGTTGCCAGATGTGGTAGTTGAGGCTGGGACTATCCCAACGTTTAAGAAACAGTTAGACTGGTACATAGGTAGGACAGGTTTGGAGGGATACGGACCAAACGCAGGCAGGTGGGTCTAGTGTCGCCGCGATATGTTGGCCAGTGTGGGGAAGTTGGGCCGAAGAGCCTGTTTCAAAGCTGTATCACTCTATGACTATGACTCTATGACTCCATAACCAAACAAATTAAACTCAAAAGAAAACTGCAAATGGTGGAAATGCAGGGTGTGAAAAATTAACTCTGTTTCTCTGTCCACATAAGTGGCTTGATCTACTGAGTATTTCTAACATTTTTTGTTTTTACTTCAGATGTAATCTAACAGTTCTGGTTTCACTTGTTAGGTTCTCTCTGCTGAATAATTGCAAAAGAATGCTGAAAAAATACACAATAATCTCTGCACAAAAGCTGCAGTGCAATTTAATCAACATTTGATGTAGAATTGCTACCTTTTAATTCTGTTTCCAAAAATAAACCTTAATATTTGATTTGTTTGCAGCTGTGTTAATCAACCTCCCAATAGTTGGTGATTTGTGCATCTGCACTTCAATTCCAGTCCTCCTCCTCTAACTCTTCTAGAAATATATATTCCAAACAATAAATGACTCTCATTTTTTAACCACATTTAATACCTATTTGAAATTCCTAATTTATTATTAGGTCAGATCATGTTTGTTCTGAGCTGTTCCCATGCTGCCCCCACCTCCCGGCAACTCTTCACTTCTGCTGGTCAAAATGAACTCCATGCCTCACTGGAACAACCATTCCATGAGCGAGTGTGATCTGTGAACAGTAATTAACTCCTGAGGGCCTCCCATAGACAAACCCAATGAGCCTCCGATAGCTCGCTGTTGTAAAAGGCCTTTCTAACCGGTTCTAAATGTATCTAATAATCAAAAACCATAAACGACCCATCGAATTCGCGACGACCAGCCATCGCCCAATACACTAGCACTTTCCTACACACTGGGGTAATTTACAATCTTTACCAAAGCCAATCAACTTTCAAACCTTTGCGTCTTTGGAGTGTGGGAGGAAACCGGAGCACCCAGAGAAAACCCACATGGTCACGGGTAGAACGTACAAACTCCATACAGACAGCACCCGTTGCCAGGATCGTACCAGGTGTCTGCTGCTATAAGGCAACAAATCTACCGCAGCGGCGCTGTGCCACCCATTATAAATTTATTTACAAACAAGTTTAAGTTTTACTGAATAGTCAAGAATACTGTTTTTGGAAAATAACTTTGCTGCATTTATCCTTTCATAGCAGGCATTTCCATTTAAATGTTTAAATGAATGGGACTGCATGCATAGGTCAGTTGTCCCTGGTATAAAGCAGAAGGGCCTCCACAACTCAAGCTGAAAAAGACACAAAATGCTGGAGTAATGCTGGAGTGGGACAGCAGCATCTCTGGAGAGAAGGATGGGTGACGTTTCGGGTCGAGACCCTTCTGTACCCTGACCTGCTTTCAGTGCCAGCATCTAACCTATCAGTGTATTCCTGACTTCTGCAATGCAAACTGCAGGCACAAAGGTCAGGTAATATGCTGACACATTCATGGTAGCTAAATAGCTGTTCTGCAGGAATCGTTGGCCATTGACGCGCAATCACTATGATCCAGATTAGATACATACATAGATACACAGACAATAGGTGCAGGTGTAAGCCATTCGGTCCTTTGGGCCAGCTAATTCAATGTGATCATGGCTGATCATCCACAATCAGTACCCCATTCCTGTCTTCTCCCCATACCCCTTGATTCTGCTCGCCCTAAGAGCTCTATCTAACTCTCTTTTGAATGCATCAGTGAATCGGCCTCCTCCGCCTTCTGAGGCAGAAAATTCCATGAATTCACAACTCTCTGTGTGAAAAAGTTTTTCCTCATCTCAGTTCTAAAATGGCCTACTCCTTGTTCTTAAACTGTGGCCCCTGGTTCTGGACATCCCCATTAGGAACATGGTTCCTGCATCTAGCATGTCCAATCGCTTAATAATTTTAAATGTTTAAGATCCCCTCTCATCCTTCTATGTAGCATCCTAATGCCTGCTGTACCTGCATGCTTACTTTCAGTGACTGATGTACAAGGACACCCAAATCTCGTTGTGCTTCCCCTTTTCCTAACCTGCCACCATTCAGATGGTCTGAACAAGGATCTCAATCTGAAACGTCACCTATTCCTTCGCTCCATAGATGCTGCCTCACCCGCTGAGTTTCTCCAGCATTTTTGTCTACCTTCGATTTTTCCAGCATCGGTAGTTCTTTCTGAACCAGTCAGATAATAATCTGCCTTCCCGTTCTTGGATAACCTCGCATTTATCCACATTAGACTGCATCTGCCATGCATCTTCCCACACACCTAACCTGTCCTAATCATCCTGCATCCTCATAGCATCCTCTTCACAGTTCACACTGCCACCCAGCTTTGTGTCATCTGCAACTTTGCTAAAGTAACTTTTAATTCCTTCATCTAAATCATGAATGTATATTGTAAATAGCTGCGGTCCCAGCACCGAGCCTTGCGGCACCCCACTAGTCACTGCCTGCCATTACGAAAGGGACCTGTTAATCCCTACACTTTGTTTCCTGTCTGCCAACCAATTTTCGATCACATTGATTGGCGGTGCTGGCTCAAAGGGCCAAATGGCCTACTTCTGCACCTATTGTCTATTGTCTATCCATGTTTACTCTACCCCCAATACTGTGTGCTCTCATTTTGCCCACTAATCTCCTGTGTGCGACCTTATCAAAGGCTTTCTAAAAGTCCAGGTACACTACATCCACTGGCTCCCCCATGTCCATTTTACTTGTTGCATCCTCAAACAAGTCCAGAAGATTTGTCAAGCATGTTTTCCCCTTCGTAAATCCTCCTTTCTTGAAAAGTGGGATAGCATTAGCTACCCTCCAATTCACAGGAACTGATCCAGAATCTATAGAATACTGGAAAACTATCACCAATGCGTCCATGATTTCTAAAGCCACCTCCTTGTGGCTCCTGGCAGACCATCAGGCCCTGGAGATTTACCAACCTTCAGTCCCATCAGTCTACCCAACACCATTTCCTAACTAATGGAAATTTCCTTCAGTTCCTTCATTACCCTAGGTCCTCTGTCACCTAGTATATCTGGGAGATTGCTTGTGTCTTCCTTAGTGAATGCAGAAACAAAGCACCTGTTCAACAAGTTTGCCATTTCCTTGTTCCCCATAATAAATTCACCTGTTTCTGTATTCAAGGGACCCACATCTGTCTTAACCAAATTTTTTCTCTTCACATACCTGAAGTATCTTTTACTATCCTCCTTTACATTCTTGACTAGCTTACCAACGTACTTCTTCGTTCCTCCCTGTATTGCCTTTTTTGTTACCCTCTGTTGTTCTTTAAAAGTTTCCAAATCCTCTGGCTTCCTGCTCATCTTTGCTATGTTATACATCTTCTCTTTTATTTTTATACTCTCCTTGACTTCCCTTACTCCCCTTAGAATTTTTCTTCCTCTATGGAATGAACTGATCCTGCATCTTCTGGATTATTTCCAGAAATACCTGCCATTGCTGTTCCACCATCATCCCTGCTAGGGCCCCTTTCCAATCAACTTTGGCCAGCTCCTCCCTCATGGTTCCATAGTCTCCTTTGTTCAACTGCAATACTGACACTTCCGATTTTACCTTCTCCCTCTCAAATTGCAGATTAAAA
Organism: Raja brachyura; assembly: GCA_963514005.1. The sequence goes on from OY740781.1 coordinate 32,680,526, forward strand.
CTTATCATATTATGGTCTGTCCCTCCTAATGGCTCCTTTACCTTGAGTTCCCTTTATCAAATCCAGTTCATTACATAACACTAAATCCAGAATTGCCCGCTCACTGGTAGGCTCCAATACAAGCTGCTCTAAGAATCCATTTCGGAGGCACTCCACAAACTCCTTTTCTTGGGGTCCAATACCAACCTGATTTTCCCAGTCTACCTGCATATTGAAATTTCCCATAACCACCGTAGCATTACCTTTGTTACATGCTAATATTAACTGCTGATGCAACTTGCACCCTATCTCCAGGCTACTGTTTAGGGTCCGGTAGATAACTCCCATTGGGGTCTTTTTACCCCTCCAATTTCTCAGTTCTATCCCCAATGATTCTACATCTTCTGACTCCATGTCACCCCTCGCAATGGACTGAATTTCATTCCTTACCAACAGAGCCACGCCTCTACCCACCTGTCTGTCATTTTGATAGGAACTAAACCCCTGAATATTCAGTTCCCAGCTCGGATCCTCTTGCAGCCATGTCCCTGTGATTCCCACAACATTATATTAACCAATCTCTAACTGAGCCTCAAGCTCACCCACTTTATTTCTTACACTTTGCGCATTCATATATAACACTTTTAATTCAGTATTCACCTCCCCTCATCACACTGGTTCCTATTTCACCTGACCTTACTCTCTTATCCCTTCTTGAAAAGAATTTCCCTGAAAAGGGATTAATAAAGTATCTATCTATCTATCTATCTATCTATCTATCTATCTATCTATCTATCTATCTATCTATCTATCTATCTATCTATCTATCTATCTATCTATCTATCTATCTATCTATCTATCTATCTATCTATCTATCTATCTATCTATCTATCTATCTATCTATCTATCTTGAACTTTCCATCCCATTAATTCAGGTGTCTTGTGTAACTTTTCCTGTACTCTCTCCATCCTTGTACTCCCAATTTATCAACCACTCCTCCATGCTATTTACTTTAAACTCACTACCGAATAACCTTTAGCTTCATCCACAAATTCAGTTCCTGAATCTGAGGTGCAAGTTGTTACCATAACTTGTGAGCCACACGCATACCACCATTCATTCCTTGGGACCACACATTTAAACATTCTATCATCCTGAAGAACCGTCTTTATTTCTCTCCATTTTTCAGGCAGCCGGTTACTTTATCCTCTGACTTTAGCCTTTAAGAGATACAGTGTAGAAACAGGCTCTTCAGCTCAGCGACACTGCACCGACTAGCGATCACCCCGTCTACTGGCACTATCCTACACACTAGGGACAAATTACAATTTTTACAAAAGCCAATTAACCTACAAACCTGTTAAAGAAGGAACTGCAGATGCTGGAAAATCGAGGGGACACAAAAAACTGGAGAAACTCAGCGGGTGCAGCAGCATTTAAGGAGCGAAGGAGATAGGCGACGTTTCGGGTCGAGACCCTTCTTCAGACTGGTTAGGGATCAGGGAAACGAGAGATATAGACGTTGATGTGGGGAGATAAAGAACAATGAATGAAAGATATGCAAAAAAGTATCGATGATAAAGGAAACAGGCCATAGTAAGCTGTTTGAAGTGTGAAAATGAGAAGCTAGTGCGACTTGGGTGGGGGAGAGATAGAGAGAGAAGGAATGCCAGGGCCCGAGGGCTGAGGGAGAGGTGGGAAGGGGAGGAGACAGCAAGGGTTAACAGAATTGAGAAAATTCAATATTTAAGCCCAGAGGATGTAGACTCCCCAAGCCGAATATGAGGTGCTGTTCCTCCAACTTGCGGTTTTGCTCACTCTGGCCGTGGAGGAGGCCCAGGACCGAGAGGTCGGATACGGAATGGGAGGGGGAGTTGAAGTGCTGAGCCACCGGGAGGTCGGGTTGGTTATTGCGGACCGAGCAGAGGTGTTTGACGAAACGATCGCCAAGCCTCCGCTTGGTCTCACCGATATAGATCAGCTGGCATCTGGAGCAACGGATGCAGTAGATGAGGTTGGAAGAGGTGCAGGTGAACCTCTGTCGGACCTGGAAGGACTGCTTGGGTCCCTGAAAGGAGTGGATGGGGGAGGTGAAGGGACAAGTGTAGCATCTCTTGCAGTTGCAAGGGAAAGTGCCCGGGGAAGGGGTGGAGCGGGAGGGAAGGGAAGAATTGACAAGGGAGTTGCGGAGGGAGCGGTCTTTGCGGAAGGCAGACAGGGGGGGAGATGGGAAGATGTGGCGAGTGGAGGGGTCACGTTGGAGGTGGCGAAACTGGCGGAGGACTATCTGTTGTATGCGCTGGCTGGTGGGGTGAAAGGTGAGGACCAGGGGGACTCTGCCCTTGTTGTGAGTGGGGGAATGTGGAGAGAGGGCAGTGTTGCGGGGTATGGAGGAGACTCTGTTGCGAGCCTCATCTATAGTGGGGGAGGGGAATCCCCGTTCTCTGAAGAATGAGGACATTTGTGATGACCTGGTGTGAAACACCTCATCCTGGGAGCAGATGCGGCGTAGACGGAGGAATTGGGAATTGTGGATGGAGTCCTTAAAGGAAGCAGGGTGGGAGGAAGAGTAGTCCAGGTAGCTGTGGGAGTCAGTTGTTTTGTAGTAGATGTCGGTCAGGAGTGTGTCACCTGCAATAGAGATGGTGAGGTCAAGGGGTGGGGAAATGTCGGATGGTAGGGAAATGTCGGAAATGGTCCAAGTGTATTTGAGTGGCGGATGGAAGTTGGTGGTGAAATGGATGAAATCAGTCAGTTGTGTGTGGGTGCAGGAGGTGACACCAAAGCAGTCGTCGATGTAACAGAGGTAGAGGTCGGGGATGGGGCCCTGGTACGCCGAGAACAAAGATTGTTTGACGTGCCCGACAAAGAGGCAAGCGTAGCTGGGGCCCATGCGTGTGCCCATAGCTACGCCTTGTGTTTGGAGGAAATGGGAGGAGTCAAAAAAGAAGTTATTGAGGGTAAGGACCAACTCCGCTAGGCGGAGGATGTTGTCAGTGGACGGGTATGGGTTGCTCCTCTGCTTGAGGAAGAACTGGAGGGCTTTGAGACCATCCTAGTGGGGGATGGAGGTGTAGAGTGACTGGACGTCCATGGTGAAGATGAGAGGATGGGGGCCTGGAGAATGGAATGCGCGGAGCCGACGGAGAGTGTCTGAGGTGTCTTGAACATAGGTGGGGAGGGATTTAACAAAGGGGGATAGGATGGAGTCAAGGTATGTGGAAATGTGTTTGGTGGGGCATGAACAGGCAGAGACAATGGGTCTGCCGGGGCAGTCGGGTTTGTGGATTTTGGGGAGAAGGTAAAATCGGGCCGTGCGGGGCTGGGAAACTATGAGGTAGGAGGCTCGGGGGGGTAGGGAGCCGGAGTTGATGAAGTCGGTTATGGTGCTCGAGATGGTGGCCTGGTGCTCGTCAGTGGGGTCATGGTCCAGGGGTAAGTAGGAGGAGGTGTCCGAGAGTTGGCGCGTGACCTCCGCTTTGTAGAGATCGACGCGCCAGTCTACCACGGCACCTCCCTTGTCGGCGGGTTTGATAACCCAGTCTGAGTTGTTACGGAGTGAGTCGATGGCAGTACGTTCGGGGGGGGGAGAGATTGGTAGTGTGGGAGGAAACTGGAGCACTCAGGGAAAGTCTGTGCGGTCATAGGGAGAACGTACAAACTCTGTACAGACAGCACCTATATTCAGAATTGTACCTGGGTCTCAGGCCCTGTAAGTTAGCAACTCTACTGCTGCACCGCTACACTGTCCCAACTAGGGCAGTGACTGTTTTCCAGAAAATCTGCACTCTATCCACAATGGCCAACCTGATGACTTGGTTGCATGCCATTGCAGCTCTCCTTCCTATATCCACACCAGTCAGTATCACCGTGACCTTCCATGCTGCTGGGTGCAAACAACACCTCATGTTCTATTGAATTTTCCAATTTCAGGTGCTCTACTCTCCCTGTGCTCCTTTCTCTCTCCTTCTGATTCAAATTGGTTCTCTCAACCCACCACCCCATCACTATGATATATAATTCCAATCTCCTCCCACAACTGGTTCCAGTTGCCTATCACTGAAAGCTCTGGGTGGAATAATGATGAAGCTGGTAGAGTTTCTACCTCACAACACCAGAGACTCAGGTTTGATCCTGACCTCAGGTACTGTCTATGTGGAGTTTACACATTCTCCCTGTGAGTTTCCTCCAAGTGCTTCAGTTTTCCCAAATATCCCAAATTTGTGAAGATTTGTAGACTAATTGACCCCATAAAAATGTGCCCCTAATATGTACATGGATAGGACAAGTTTGAAACATTGAAACATAGAAATTAGGTGCAGGAGTAGGCCATTCGGCCCTTCGAGCCTGCACCGCCATTCAATATGATCATGGCTGATCATCCAACTCAGTATCCCGTATCTGCCTTCTCTCCATACCCTCTGATCCCCTTAGCCACAAGGGCCACATCTAACTCCCTCTTAAATATAGCCAATGAACTGGCCTCAACTACCCTCTGTGGCAGAGAGTTCCAAAGACTCACCACTCTCTGTGTGAAAAAAGTCCTTCTCATCTCGGTCCTAAAGGATTTCCCCCTTTATCCTTAAGCTGTGACCCCTTGTCCTGGACCTCCCCAACATCGGGAACAATCTTCCTGCATCTAGCCTGTCCAACCCCTTAAGAGAGATTTGGAGAGAGGTTTGGAGAGATATGGACCAAATGCAGACAGGTGGGACTATGTTGGCCAGTGTGGGCATGTTGGGTCGAAGGGCCTGTTTCCACACTGTATCACTCTATGACTCTCTATGATTCTATGACACAAACTAGTGTGAATGGGTGATCGATGGTCAGTTTGGACTCGGTGGGCCGAAGAGCCTGTTCCTGTGCTGCATCTCTAAACTAATATAAACAAAAGTAAATCTCTGTACCTACTGAGCCTCCTTTCTCCACTTGCAACTAATTCCATTTGTCCATCATTATGTCCTCCACATCACCTTCCTTATCAGAGTCCAGCACCTGCATCCTCTTGTATCGCCACTTGTAAAACCATCCTGCCTCCATCTACCTCCACTCTCCTCTCCTCCACCTGTGTTCCTTTTTGTCTCTGTCCTTATCTGTCTCTACCTATCACTCACCTGCTGCAATCTCCCAACTTCACCTCTCCTCCTCCTCCTCCTCCTCCTCCTCCTCCTCCTCCACCTGACTCTATCTGCCACGCCATCTCCTCATCTAGTCCAAATTCTAACCTGCAACACTGCTTCACCCCTCCCTCTTGCATCTCCCTCTCTCCCTCTCTCTCTCCCTCCCTCACCCTCTCCTCCCCCCTCCCCCTCCCCTCCCTCTTCCTCTCTCTCTCTCTCTCTCTCTCTCTCTCTCTCTCTCTCTTTTTAAAAAAAAAAATTTTTTTCCATTTCAAAAACTTTATTCAACACAAATCATAAAATACAACACATCAAAACACAATCAAAAATCACACTATAATGAACAGATCATTGTAGTACAACAGTACATTCATTTATAATCGCCTCAACCCCACGCGGCGACCAGCGCTGACGAAAGGCCCCCACAGTCCCCGTGAACACCGCGTGTTCCCTCTCCAGGGACACACGTGCACGGACGTAGGCCCGAAAGAGCGGCAGGCAGCCGACTCTCGCCTGACCGTCGACCGCCCGCTGCCTGGACCCACGAATGGCCATCTTGGCCAGGCCGAGGAGCAAACCGACAGGTAAGTCCCCCCCCCACACTCGGCTCTCCCCACTCCCTGCCTTGTGTCCAAACACCAGGATTGTGGGGCTAAAATGCAGCCAGAACTTGAGGAACAGCCCCTTCAGATATTGGTACAGGGGCAGTAACCTCACACACTCCATATACACATGGAATACGGTCTCCTCCTCTCCGCAGAAAATACATGCGGCAGACGAGCCCGTGAACCGACTCAAAAGTTTATTACAAACCACCGCTCCATGCAGCACTCTCCACCCCAGGTCCCCAATATAAAGGGGTACAACTCCCTTATAGAAGGACCCCCACTGGGGCCCCCCGCCGCCTTCGGATGGTAACACCGTCCTCCATGGTGAGTCAGGACGGGAGACGAAGGCACGGTGGTTCAGAATGTGCAGGAGCATCCTGTACAGTGCGCGTCTCCTTGCATCACAAAATGGCATGCTGGTCATCTCAGAAAGGCAGCTCAGATTATGCGGAGCCGGAGGCCGAGAAATATCCCGAAGCCTAGGCCCGATGAGCAGATCTGACGGAGCGGGGGTAAGCTCTATCTGAACCACTCTAGGCTCGCGCCTCTCCTCGACAACCGCCATGACAGGATGAGGACCAGCCACACCCGCAGCCACAACATCCCCCTCTCCTCGTGGAACAACACTCTGACTGAACACCACCAAATTCCTCACTCTTAACACATCCCTATAGAAAACAGGCAAGCCCCTTAGAGCGGGTCGACTGACACCCGCCACCGGGAGCCGCGAGACCCCCCTTAGGCAACGACCCTGACGAAAAAAAATACGTGGCCAGAGCGTGCCATCTGGGAGGGTTCTCTACATACATGTATCTCCGCAGAGTCCTGAGACGGAGAGCCGCCACCTGGGTGCGCACGCACACCAAGGACTGGCCGCCCTCCTCTAACGGAAGACTCAGGACCGCCGCGGAAATCCAATGCTTCCTATTTCCCCAAAAGAAATCCACCAGCTTCTTCTGTATAGCAGTTACAAATATAGAGGGCGGGACAAGAGTAGCCAGCCGGTACCATAACATAGAGGCCACCAGCTGGTTTATGACCAGCACCCTCCCCCGAAAGGAGAGAACTCCAAGCAGGCCTGACCAGCGCCCCAGCCGAGCAACCACCTTCGTCTCCAACTCTTGCCAGTTTGCCGGCCAAACATCCTCAGTGGGACTCAGGTACACCCCCAGATAGAGGAGGTGCGTGGTACTCCACGCATACAATGCCATCTCCTCCGGCAGGGAGTCTACCCGCCACTGACCCACCAAAAGTCCAGAGCACTTACTCCAGTTAATCCTAGCAGAAGATGCAGCCGAGAAAATCTCCTGGCAGTCACGCATCCTCCGCAGGTCACCAGGATCAGTGAACATAAGAAGTACGTCATCGGCATACGCCGATAGAATCACCTCAACCCGCGGGCCAGGTAGGGCCAGGCCTGTCAACCTCCTCCGAAGAAGACACAGGAACGGCTCCACACAGACCGAATACAACTGGCCCGACATAGGGCACCCCTGGCGGACCCCCCTCCCAAAATGAAAAGGAGCTAGCACCGCGCCATTAACCTTTACAAGGCACTCCGCAGCAGCGTACAAAAGCCGGACCCGGGCCACGAAGTGTGGTCCAAACCCAAACGCTTGCAACGTCCCAAATAGGTATTCATGCTCCACCCTATCAAAAGCCTTCTCCTGATCAAGAGACAGAAAAGCAGCTGACTCACCAGTACCCTGGACTAAATGAATCAGGTCCCTAACCAGGTGGATGTTATCCTGGATGGACCGGCCAGGGACTGTATAAGATTGATCAGGATGAATCACTTGATGCAGCACGGAGCCCAGGCGATTTGCCATTGCCCGTGCAAAAATTTTATATTCTGTGCAAAGGAGAGAGACTGGACGCCAGTTCTTCAACAAACGGAGTTCGCCCTTCTTAGGCAGCAAGACAACAACCGTCCTACGCCACGAGAGAGGCATCACTCCAGTCGCCAGGCTCTCCCCCAGAACCAACATATAGTCACCCCCTAGGACGTCCCAGAATGCTCTAACAAACTCCACCGTCAACCCATCCAGCCCGGGGGACTTACCCCTCCTGAGCTGATGCAAGGCGCGAGTCAACTCCTCCAAAGATAAGGGGCCATCAAGAAGATCAGCCTCCCCCCTATCTACGGTCGGTAGACCCTCCCACAGATCTTGCTGAGCCTCCACACTGAATCCTTCCGCAGAGAACAGGGACCCATAAAAGGACCTAACCAAGGCATTAATCCTCTCTGGATCAGTGACAGAGGAGCCGTCATCTGCAAGCAACTCCACGAGCTGTTTTCGAGCTCCCCGCCCCTTCTCCAAAGAGAAAAAGAAAGGCGACGCTCGGTCCAGCTCGTGCAGCATCTGGACCCGAGACCTCACATAAGCGCCTCGAGATCGCTCAAGCAGCAGACTCCTCAAAACCTCCTTCTTCCTCTGAAACTCTCCCCATTCGCTGGAGTCTTCACTAAACTGACCAAGGCGAGACTCAGCGTCCTGTAACTCCCTCTCCAGCTTCTCGACCGCTGACTCCCGCCTCCCAGTCGACCCCCATGTATATTCCTTACAAAAGAGACGGATGTGAGCTTTACCCACATCCCACCACTGCCTAAGGGAAGAGAAGCACCTCTGCCTCTCTCTCCACTTCACCCAAAACCGAGTGAATGACTCCCGGAAACACCGATCCTCCAGCAGCCTGTTGTTAAAGTGCCAGTACGCGGACCCAGCCCGAGCGCACGCTGGATTGAAATCCACACGCACCAGACAATGGTCCGAGCACGGCACCAGCCGCATTGAGGCCGCTGAGACACGGGAAACAAACGCTCGGGAAATATAAAACCGATCAATGCGGGAACCACCGCCCTCAGACCTCCGCGAAAAAGCAGTGGAATCAGGGTGAAGGTCCCTCCAAACATCAACCAACTCAAAAGAGTCAATCAAGCCTCTCAGCTTCTTCGCTACAGCAGGCGCACACTGAGTACCAGAACGGTCCCGCACCTCAAGTGTGCAATTAAAGTCCCCACCAAGGAAGACACACTCTCCCCTATCAATAGTGCCCAACAGAGCATTCACCTCCCGAAGTAGGCCGGCCTGCATCGTGCCGGAGCTAGGGGCATACACGTTAATGAAATGCAACGGCATGCCATCCAGGCTCACGGCCAGATGGAGCAAACGTCCTGGCACCACTTCCTGCACTTTTAAAATGCTTGGCAGAAAATTTGGGGCCAACAGAAAAGCCACCCCACTCGAATTTGAGCTGAGATGGCTCATATAAACCCTCCCTTCCCACTCCAGATGCCAGGTAGGTTCATCACTAGCAACGGTATGTGTCTCTTGCAGATAACAAACTGCAAATCTCCCCTCCCTTAGGGCCGATAAGAGCTGAAATCTTCGAAAACTCGCTCTACTCCCATTTAAATTTAATGTAGCTACTGTGAATGTGTAGGCACATTAGATTGAGACCCTCACACTCCCTGTAGTCACAGGAGCTCCTTTGCTGAGGACCTTCAAAAAACCCCGAAACTGCCCCAAATCCGAGTCAGAAAGACCACTATCCTTGTTACTAAGGATAGCCTCGAGACTCGCCTGCACATCTAGACAGTCCCCCCACCGCCTTTCAGCAGCAAACCATAATGTTTTGGAAGTGCGGCTCGTTTTTAGGAACTCTCGCACCTCAACAATAAACTTCGCCTCAGACACGGCCTTGGAGTCTGGGCTCACAGCCAACCCGCTCGCACCTGAATCAACAACCTCAGAAAGACCAGAACTCTCTGACAAATCACTCTCTGTGCCACCCCCACTGGCCGCATCGCTGTCCTCCTCCACAGCCATGACACGACCACCCGGATCAATGCTGGGGGTGGGTCCCAACACCCCTGCCTGAGACTCGCAGCCCTCTGAATGGCTGGGCTCCTGCACGCTACCATCACCCTCCTCTTCTGGGCCTGGGGAAGCAACAACAAGAGGCATCCCCAGGGCCTGTGGAACACTGGTACCCTCGGAGTCTGAAAGAGGATCACGACCCATAACAGCCCTGACCTCCACATCATCCAGAGTGCCCTCTCCACAGGCATCACCCAGAGAATCACCACCTGCTATTAACCTCACCCCAGACAGCTCATCCGGTGAGGCATCCCGCCCCCCAGCACCTCCACTGGCACTGATATGGAGCACAGACTTGAACGACAACACCCCCGAAACTCCCCCCTCAGCCCGACTCTGCACATCCCCCGTCACAGAGGGCACACTACCAGAGGAGCCAACCACATCACCTAACGTGCTAGCACCCTCAGTAGGCCTCTGAAACGAGGGGACCTCATCCGACCCAGAGGGTACACACCCAAGGGAGCTAACCACAGCACCCGCCGAGATAACTCCCTCAGAGGGCCCCTGAGATGAAGGGACAGACTCCCGCCCAGTGGACACAACTCCACCGGAATCAACTTCAGCTCCCAGTCCTGTGACACCCGCTGTAGATCCATGAAGAGAAGGCCCAACCACCGACCCAGAAGACACCGGGTCAAGACCACTTTCAGCCACCTCAGTGGTGGAAAGCCCGGAGAAAGACATCCCCTTCGCTCTGGACCCACGCCCTTCCTCATCTTCACCAGGCAGATGCCTCCTTTTAGTCCCACTCGCATGCGGAGGTGCGGTAACCTCCATAAGGGAAGGGTCATCCGCCTCCACATTACCCCCATCCACTTTGCCACCCACACGTTTAGGCTTCTTTACCCCCTTCCGAGCCACCCCAACTCCCCCCTGGGCCCCAGCAGGTGCAGTCTGCACCACACTGGAGCTAAACTCACCCGATTGCACTTTCTTCGCTCGGGCGGCCCTATCCCTCTCCTTCTTCTTGTTGTGCTTCCCCTGCTTCTCCCAAAACCCCCCCTCAACACTCCCCTCCTCCTGCGCCCCACCTCCATCCGCCGCCACAGGCGCAAGACGTGGGGGACGTGGGGGGCTTGGGCTCTCACCGCCCAGGGTCCCCAAAGCGGAACCTACGGACCCAGAAGGCTTCGCACTGCCGCTCCGGGACACCAAGGCAGAACTGGCAACCTTAGCCGGGTCAGCAATACCACCCCGCGCCGCTGAGGTTTGACAAGCCACCCCAGATGGGCCAGCAGCGCTTTCCTGGGCCACTGCACTAGAACCTCTAGCAGTGCCCCCGCGAAAAAGACACTCCCTACGGAGATGTCCAAATTCGCCGCACGCATGACACCGTGCCTTTCCCCAACTCCAACGCACGGTTCTGGGGACACCCTTATGCACCACCTCAAAACTCCCCTCGGCACCATCCCCCTCACCCACCTTCATGAACACCCTCCTCTTGAAACTGAAGACCCCTTTTTCCTCCGGGTCCCCCCCGGGATGCAAGAGACGATAACATTTAGACCGCACCTCCCCGAACTTGGACAGGTGTGGAAAAAGCACTGCATCCGAAAAATAAGTGGGGCAGCTCCGCAGGAGAACCGGTCTCACCCTTGATACCCACGGATCCACCTGTACGTGGACCCCCCCCACTGAGATCCCCTCCTCCAACGCTCGGGCCACACACTCCCGGGTCTTAAGTATCATCTCCACCTTTCCCCTTTCGAGCTCAGAAGAGACAATAGCCCCCCTCCCAAGAAGTTCATTCATGGCCTTCGTAATTACCCCCCTCGACATCATAGGCCCAGTTTGAACAGAAATACCAAAACTGTCCCCATCCAAGTCAACATGAGGCTCAAGCTCAGATGGCCTCGCACCCGCCACTGATGCCGTCGCTGCGTAGGTCCGGACCTTCGGCCGCGCCCCCCCATCGCCATCCTCACAGAGGCACAAACCAGCTCCAGGCCCCTCAGCAGCACAGCTCCAAGTTAAGTCCCAGAGACAGTCACAGTCAAAGACAGGCAGCAGAAAACAGAAACCTCCAGCTGAAGCAGGAAAGTCCCCAGGTTCGTCCACAGCCAAGAGCAGCTTACGGGAAACTCGATCCCAGTCGCGCTGGAAGCAAAAGTACCTTCTTCACATTAAGCCAGGCAGCCGCACTGAGCAAAATGACTTTAGGGCAGAGAAGCGGTGCCAAAAATGACAAAGACACCGCACAACTTCAACCCACTGAGATCACAGGCACTCTTGGCAATCCGCCAACGCCAACCGCACCCTCGACAATGTGGAGAAACTCAGGAATCTTCACACAGATGGAGGCTCCCCAGACCAGAGAAAAGCTTCAACAGCCCAACAATAAGTTGAACTATGAAGCCCCCCTGGGTCTGTGCCCTCTCCAACGGCAAAATCCTTGAAAGGCTGCTTCAATCCTTCTCAACTGCAGAGCTGAGAAGAAAACACGACCTCTCTCTCTCTCTCTCTCTCTCTCTCTCTCTCTCTCTCTCTCTCTCTCTCTCTCTCTCTCTCTCTCTCAGGAATGGTTAAACAAGAGTATTCTCGTAAAATTCCATTCTGCCTATTCATTATATTTTTGCCCTGAAGATATCTTTCTGTTTTCTCAGTTGGGATCCCATAACATTTTACACTATTAGTGTCAAGGTGACTTGTTTAAAGTTTGAACACCCTTCATCAACATTGGTATAATGTCAATGATCCACCAGTCTTCAGGCACCACAATTTGTCCTCATATTATTAAATATATATATTCATTATTCTACCATCTGTTCCCTTGATTCTTTCAAAATGTATTGCAATCTGTCAAGGCCATGGATTTTATCCTCTTTGGGTTTATTTAACATTTACACTCTTTTTAATTCTAACATTTATTTCATAATCACGTCCACCTGATCCAACTGTCTGGTAAGCACTGATACTAGTTAATTTCACTGAAGACAGACACAAAATACTGGAGTAACAGTGGGTCACGCAGCATCTCAGGAAAAAAGTAGGTGACGTTTCGTGTCGAGTACGTGACGTTTCTTCAAATTGAGGAAGAAGGGTCTCGACCCAAAACATCACCTATTCCTTTTTTTTCCAGCAATTTGTATTTATCTACAGTGTAAACCAGCAAATTCAATTCTTTCAAACACAGTTAATTTCATTGTTCCTCTTGCTCTCCCAAATTGATTTTTGATTTCCTTCTTGGTAGCTTTGTATCTTTCCATCTTTTATTCACCCATGCTGTCCATGTCCATGTTTTAACCTCAGCTTTTGCCAGTGTCTTTATTCACTTTTGATATTCAGTTTATTTTTGTTTTTGAATGGAATAGAATTTTCCTGGGCTCCATTGAACACATGTTTGAATCTTTTGCATTGCAGCTCTGCAAGACTCTTTGCTAATGTCATTGTACATTTATTTCCCTCAAGTTCTATTCCATCAGCCTCCCAGCATCAACGTTCATCAAATCTATTTTCTTGGTCTATGTCACATTCCTGTCTATCCGAATTACTATCACAAATTATATTATGTTATTGTGGGCACAAGAAACTGCAGTTGCTGAAGAAGGGAATCAACCTGTAATGCCACCTACCCATGTTATCCAGTGATGCTGCCTGACCTCTTGAGTTGCACATGACAATGACCTAAACTCAAGCTCATACTCAACAATGAACTAAACTATGTTATTTATATCCTCCCTTTGTTTAGTATGTCCCATGTCATTCTATCCTTCTTTTATGTTTAGACTTGTTTCATTTGATATTGAAACAACTACCTCATCACCATCTCCATCCCATTCTCAACCCCACCGTCATCAAGAAATCTTTACTGACCCTCTCCATGAGCACAGATTCAGAAGGCGCCCAACCTATTAGTACTACTCCTTTTGATCTCAAATTGACCCAATTTCCTCTTGAAAATAAATGTATTCAGACATGAGCACTTTTGTCGTGTGTTGTCAGAGATGTGTGTGTGTCATTGCAGATTTGGACATAGCTCATGCAATGGTCTAGAGGCTATTACCCTTCCAACAACCAGGTTATACATTTAGTTAATTCATTTTGCTCTTTATGAAGAACCTCCTTGCTCACACTTATATGTTTTGCGCTCTAATTCCTCTTTGGTCTTCCCAGCGAGTGAAGATTGAGTTTACGCCAACAGAATCAACAGAGAGGTTCAGTTGGAGTAGATTAATTGCTGGTGGGGTCCCCGAGCTCAGTCCCATTGCATGCTGTTTTTTTTCTGGGATATTATATTGCTGCATCCACCATGGCCATCCCTTCTCATCATTTATCCACTGACCTAATTGTGATCATAAATTCTGCGACATGAGGGTACAGGTTGGAAAACATTGCTGTTGCTTCCGATGGTCTAGAGCATTCAATAGATACCCAATTTTGAGCTGCAATATTTTGTTCTGAGTTCAACTCATATAGCATGCTGGTGGTACCACACAGTACTTTGGAAGGCGTCCTTATGTTCCACATGATGATGATGTGGTTTTCACTCATACCCATACTGTCGTTGGCACATCTTGAACAAGTACATTAGGGGTCCTTGTGCTTGTCCTCATAAGTAGTGAGTAACTGCAGCTGTTGGACAGTCCTTGGCTCTATGGCACCTCCTTAATTTCATAGAACATAGAACTACAGCAGAAGAACCCCCCTTTGGCCCACAATGTCTGTGCCAAACAAGCATGCATCTACCTGCACATAATACATATTCCTCCATCCCCTGCATATTCATATGCCTATCCAAAAGTATTTTAAATGCCACTGATATATCTACCTCAACCACCACACCAGGCAGCGTGTTCCAGGCACTCACCAACCTCTTTGTAAAAAGACTTGCGCTGCACATCTCATTTAAATTCTACCCCTCTCACTTTAACGTTATGTCCTCTAGTATTTGATTTTTCCATCCTGGGAAAAAAGGTTCTGCTTGTCTACCCTATCGTTGCCTCACATCATTTTATATACTTGTATCTGGTCTTCCCGCAACCAATGGGATTCCAGCGAAAATAATCCATATGACTTCCTTCCCACTCTATCTACTTGTTTTGACACTTTCACGGAGTTATGGACTTGTCCCCCAAGATCTCTCTGTACATCAATGCTGTTAAGGGTTATTAATTGTCCCCAAGGTAATTGTACATTTTCCCCTTACATTTGATTTCCGAAAATCCAATGCCTCTCACTTGTTCGGATTAAATTTCACCTTCTTTGCCCATTTCTGTGGCTGATCTATATCTCGCTGTATACGTTGACCGCCTTCCTCATAGCCTGCAATACCAGCAATCCTGGTGTCATCCATTATCATTCAGATCCTCCCCTTCGTCTGAGCAGTAACAAGGTTCTGAATAGAATTCTCCCTTTCTCCTCTATATTTTGGAATTAGACATTAAATTGTAAAGCAAGACCTTGAGGATAATTATTCATCTTACTAATTAAAGTACTTGCTTGGAAAGCTGCCTGTTAGTGTGACGGTAAGCAGCCAAGAAAATTGTTCTCTTTTCTCCATTGATTCATTCATTTGCATAAGAACTCAATTGACTAATCATGCTCATCCCTAATTTTTAGTCATGGCAGTGCAGATCATTCCAGACTAATTGGGTAAAATTCTCCTTTCTTATGCTGTAAGTCCTGACGAGAATTTGTTTTGAGCAATTTCAACTGAATTCCAGTGATCAAGGGTTGAAGGTAATGCACAAATTTGATCTAATTGACATTACCTCAGAAAGCCCACAGGACGGCTGCTAAAGAAACATAGAAACATAGGTGCAGGAGTAGGCCCTTTGAACCAGCACCACCATTTAATATGATCATGGCTGATCATCCAAAATCAGTACCCCATTCCTACATTTTCTCATCTCTTGAGATAAGAGCTAAATCTATTACTCTCTTGAAATTTTAAAATCTTTTGGGATTGTAGTTAATGCTATCTGCCAGAGCTATCTCCTGGCCCCATTTAGCCCTTCTGATCTCCTTTTTCAGGGGGTGTGGACACAGGCACAGGGGGTGGATGGGAAGACTGGTTTACATTATGCATCCACAGTTTCCTGCAAATTTCCTGCAGTCTTGGACAAGTAGTTAACTCACCAAGCTGTGATGCATCGTAGTAGGATGTTTTCTCTGGTGCATCTGTAGAAATTGGTAAGTGTCATTGGAGACATGCTGTATCTCCATAGTCTTCTTGTATGTTGGTGCTGTCTGACTCCAGAAGTCGAAAAGGCACTTCAGATCATTCAGCATCAAGGAGAGACAACCATAGAACCATCATCAGAAATATTTACCTACCATACTTGTTTTTTTTGGCTTCACAGTTAATACCTTGATCTTGATCTTCTGAATGTTATTTGTTTTTCTCAACAGTGCAAGTCCCAGGACCAGCAGAAAAATTTAAAGTTATCTCCACCTCACCAACCTCTATCGTAGCCTCCTGGGAGCCACCTGCTTATGCAAATAATCCAATCCAAGGCTATCGGCTGTTTTGGACAGAGGTTGCTGGCAAAAAGGAACTGGTGAGCTAATTTGACAGCTGAATCTGACACTTATTCTTAACAAGTTTAGGTATGCATACTGTGTAGGAAGGCACTGCAGATGCTGGTTTAAACCAAACTGATCCACTCCACACGGCACATTGCCAATATCACCTTTGGTATACTCAACACATTAAGACAATTCGGAACTAACCCCTGAACTAATGCTGAACTGACACAGGTTAGACTGCCATCTCCTTCTGCCAAGATCTTACGCTCACTTCATTGTAGGGTACCGATTGAATCAGGGGGCATGGAAGGAATCTGGTGCAAGTGGGCAAGCTTGATAACCAATCATTCTTATTGAGACCGCTTTTCTTATTCCCCAGTGAATTTATATGCATGCCAAGGCCTGGATAGAGTGAATGTGGAGAGGAGGTTTCCACTCGTGGGAAGGTCAAGGACTAGAGCCTATAGCCCCCAGAACGTAGCTTTAGAAAGATGAGGAGGAATTTCTTTAGTCCGAGGGTGGTGAAGCTGTGGAATTCATTGCCACAGAAGGCGGTGGAGGCCGCCAATGGAACTCTTTATGGCAGAGATTGACAGGTTCTTGATTAGTAAGGGTGTCAGGGGTTATGAGATGAAGACAGGAGAATGGGCCAAACTTATGAACTTATGAACTTTTAGTGCTCTTGAATGAAATGTTTTTGAAAGCTAGATATCCTATATCGAAATCAAACTCACGAGTACAATTTGAACAGATATGCTGTAAAACACTCCTCATCTCGTCTGCACAAAAACAGACTTGCATTGGTGTATTGCCTTTCACAGAATCGGTTTATCAAAAATAGTGCGCTAGTTTTGAAGTGCTGCAACTTTTGTAGCAGAGGAAATGTAGTCGTCAATTTGTGCACAGCAAACTCCTGCAAAGAGCAAAGATAGAAAAGACATTCTGTTTCATGATATGAATTGAAAGACAAATATTGGATGAAGCATGAGGAATTTCTCAGTGTATTTACAGAATATCTTTGAAGCCAATTTGGAAAGTAAACTGGGCTTCATCTCCACTGAATAGCTATGTCAGCACATTGTGTACTTTATTTCCAATGTTTTTTTCCAGTGAAGTTAATTGAACAGACTTCAGAATCCGCATACTGATGGTTTCTTTAGTCCAAGGAACAAGTGATGATTTTTGATGATTGTATCTCCAGCAATACAGCCTGATTTGGCTCTTAAGTCTCTTTGGCGCTCAAGTCAGTAATGGACCATCGTTGTTATGGACCATTTTATAATGGTTGCATGCTATCCAGACACCAAAAATACAATGTATTATTACTATCAAGCCGTCCACAGTGAATAGATACAGGATAATGGGAATTTTAGTGCAAGATAGTGTCCAGTAAACTCTGATAGTTCGAAGCTCTCCAATGAGGTAGATGGTAGGTCAGAACCGTTCTCTAGTTGATGATAGGATGGTGCAATTGCCTGATAACAGCTGAGAAGAAACTGTCTCTGAATCTGGAGGTGTGGATTTTCAAACTTCTCATGGATCATGGAAACTTTATTGTCATTCAGACCTTTCAGTCTGAACGAAATTTCATTGCCTTGCAGTTATACATATAGTAAATAACAAAACACACAATAAACACAAATGTAACATCCACCATAGTGAGTTCACCAGACACCTCCTCACTGTGATGGAAGGCAAAATCTTAAGTCTTTGTCTCTTCCCTTCTTGTTCTTCCTCTTCCTCTACGCTGAGGCGATCCAGGCCTCCGATGTTATGACCCTCCCCGGGTGATGTAAGTAAGTCCCGCGGCTGAACTGTGCTCCATGAACGGGCCGGTTCAAACTCCGCGGCCCGGAGTTGGTACCTCTTGCCTGATGGGAGAGCGGAGAAGAGGGAGTGACCGGGGTGAGACTGGTCCTTGATTATGCTGGTGATCTTGCCAAGGCAACGTGAGGTGTAGATGGAGTCACTGGTTGATTGGCTTGATGGTCTGAGCTATACCCACAACTCGCAGCAATTTATTGCGGTCTTGGATGGAGCTGTTCCCAAACCATGCTGCGATGCATCCCAATAAAATGCGTTCTGCAGCGCAACTGTAGAAGTTGGTGAGGGTTGTTGGGAACATGCCAAACTTCCTAAGCCTTCTGGGGAAGTAGAGATGTCGGTGTACTTTCTTGGCCTTTGCTTCAATTTGGCTGGTCCACGATAAATTGCTGGTGATATTTATTTCTTAAGAACGTGGTGCTTTACACACCTAACCACGTTGTTCACTGTGTTGGCTATGAAGATGTAGCAGGAAAACTCGGGGGAAATTGCTGGTCTCTCAAATAAAACAAAATCCATGGCAACACATAATGTGCTAAGCCAGAAATAACGAGAAATTATCAAGTAACTGGAAATTCAATATCTATTAAAACTTTGCAGTGACAACTAAATTATATTAATTAGTTGTTTTTTAGAATGACTACGTTATGAATTCGTGTTCATTGAATATCAATGTCGTCTGCACTTGTGGAAAGCCAACAATGTTGGTAAGTCCAAGTGTCCAGCACCACACCAGCTCAACACTGAAATCAAAGTAGTTGAAGTCATTACTGCTTCACATCGAGTCCCTGAGCGAACTCCCTAATGCTGTGGCAGCTGCAAATTGTGAGGCATTGCAGAGATCTTCTGCTGCAGTTACTTGGAAAGTTTCTGAAGCAAGAGCATTGAGAATCAAAGTGACCTTGAATGGGCAAAGACACCATCACAAGATCGAGAGTATGGTTGAATATCTTCTAGTGGCAATGCACATTTCCAGTGATGTGTGTGTTAGAAAAACTGAATCTGCAAATACACTGTTCATCAGAGAGAGGTCTCAATAATTTCGGAAAACTCGTTATGATTCTCTAGGGCTAGCTTGTAACTTGACCACACCCTATGTGGTCATCTGTTGCCAGAACAATTACATACTGTCAGTGGTGTCACCTCTGAGGTAGCACTGCTCAGTGCCTCTGTCTGCATGGTAGAGCTGCAGCCTCTCAGCGCCAGAGACACGGATTCGATCCTGACCTCCTGTGTGGAGTTTGCATTTTCTCCCTGTGACTGTGTGGGTTTTACTCTGAGTGCTCCGGTTTTCATAGAAACATAGAAAATAGGTGCAGGAGTAGGCCATTCGGCCCTTCGAGCCTGCACCGCCATTCAATATGATCATGGCTGATCATCCAACTCAGTATCCTGTGCCTGCTTTCTCTCCATACCCCCTGATCCCTTTAGCCACAAGGGCCACATCTAACTTCCTCTTAAATATAGCCAATGAACTGGCCTCAACTATCTTCTGTGGCAGAGAATTCCACAGACTCACCACTTTCTGTGTGAAAAATGATCTTCTCATCTCAGTCCTAAAAGACTTCCCCCTTATCCTTAAACTGTGACCCCTTGTTCTGGAGTTCCCCAACATCGGGAACAATCTTCCTGCATCTAGCCTGTCCAACCCCTTATTCTCCCACATCCCAAAGATATGCGGGTGTGAAGGCTAACTGGCCTTTGTAAAATTGCCCCATATGTGATGGAATGGATGAGAAAGCAAGCTAACATAGAACTAGTATGAATGGGTGATCAGTGGACAGCATGTACTCGATGGGCTGAATGGCCTGTTTCCACGCTGCATGTCTATAAAATTGCTGGAAAGAGCAATTATTTTAAGCAAATTCTGTGACATTTAGGAGGTACTAGCGGATTATAGAATGTATTTCAAAATAGTCAGCTGAGGGTGCCTTTTAGTTTAGTTTAGTTTAGACATACAGCGTAGAAACAGGCCCTTCGGCCAAACGATTCCACGCCAACTAGCGATCCCCGCACATTACCACTACCCTACACGCACTAGGGACAATTTATATTTATACAAAGCAAATTAACCTACAAACCTGTACATCTTTGGAATGTGGGAGGAAACCGAGGATCTCGGAGAAAACCCACGTGGTCACGGGGGAACGTACTAACTCCGTGCAGACAGCACCCGTCGTTGGGGTCGAATCCGGGTTTCTGGTGCTGAACGCGCTGCAAGTCAGAAACTCTACCGCTGCGCCACTGTGACACCCCCTTTTAATGAGAGTAAATGCAGCAAAGTAGCACGATGTGTCATAAGTTGTACTGTGAGTGATTGATGGAAGTCATCAATTTTACCCGATAAGTCCAATTTAAGTCTGTAAGGAAGCAATCAATACTCAACAGATGGTGCCATTTAGTGCTCAACTACCACTGAAGAGATGTCAGTTGCATTATCATGAATTGGATATGGAAGTGCCCTGCTCAATTTTCCGATGGGCATAAAAACCTTCGTTAACGGATATTTCTATGTCCCCTCATCATGTGTGAAGCCCCTTGCAAAAACGAGAGATGTGGATTTTGAATCTAATTCCGTGGGAAGTATAATTCAAGTAACGTATTTATAGAAACCTGCAGCTAATACTAAACAATACGAGAAATGTTGCTGGCATTTTAATTGCCCGTTATGCATTGTGAACAGACAATTAAAGATTAAATGTAACTCCAGCTTACTGGAGCCCCTAAATTAAATGACTGTAATTATAAAAAGTGTGGGCACAGTGTATGCAGACAATTATTTATCAAGGCAACTGAATGACTCAGAACATGATCTTGTAAATGGGAATTCAAAATACATCTTCTTTCCTCAATTCTTCCCTGATTTCCCTGTGCTACTACATTTAACTGAATACAGTTAACATATTACAGATCACGTGGATAATAATATGATGAATTTACTAATTGAGTCAAATGCACATCACATATTCCTTATTGCTAGTTTCATGATCTTTGCAGCGATGTTGCATATCCCACCCATCTGGTAGGAGGTTTTCAAGCAAGAAACCAATTAAGATTAATTTTATATTTGCAGTGTTCATTTTGAGCTCTTTGATTATGGAACATTACATAGCACTTGCTGCAGTTTCACAAGCTATTTGGTCTCAACTGTCCACATCAGTCTTTATGCTCCAAATTCCCTGTACCCTATTTCATTGAAATATCTCTCAGCATATTCAGCTGTCAATTCCTTCTTCCTGCCTTTACCTCAATACTCTTTAAGTATAACTTTGCCATTTGGTTCAGCCATTCCAAATAGAAATGGATGCTGCTTCACCAAAACAAAAGCTGCTTCTGAACTCCCTTCATGAGTGGATCCATTATTTTTGAAATTTGGAATTCGGTCTTTACTTTCATTTAGTTTACTTTATTCAGATTAACCATATTAATCTCTGCCAATATAATCCCCATCACATATATTATGCATGATACACATTCCGCTGTGCTATGTAACAACTGTCTTTGCAAGGAGAAGAGTGATGTTATCCAGAGTGAAGTACCAGACACCAGCCAGTAGAAAAGAACTCCCTTTCCTCTTTCATCGCTGAGTATCTTCAGTACTTTTAGCAGTTCCCCGTCATTAATGGTATTGGTGATAGGATCTGAATGGAAAAACAAAAGAAACTCACGTTTCATCCCACTTCTGACACCACTCCCATTCTTTCCTGAATATTGAAGGTGATCGGAGCGAGACACTGATTCCATTCCATCTTCCATTGTCATTCCGCTCCACAGCGTCACAAGTCTCTTTACAAGCTGAGAAGGAAAGTGTCTCCAGTTTTGTCAGAAAAACAAAATAAACTATCAGCACACTTCATCCCATTCTGACACCAGGGACAACTGTCTTTGCAAGGAGAAGAGCGATGTTTTCCTGAGTGATGCAATTTGACCAGTCAGAATAATCACTGGTGACATTGGCTCCATTGTGTGAAGCAGCATAGTGAATAATGCCATGGTGATTCCGAACTAGCTCCAGAATAAACTTCCACGCCTCCAGGGTTTTGGGTATCATACCATTCTGTGCAGCAAGCAGACTTCTGTCATCAAGGTAAACAATGACAGTGTATGCTTCAGTTCTGTGCTCCAGCTGCAGACAGTGACAGATAACCAGGGCAGAATCCATGAGATCTGCAGATGTCCAACACTTTATAGTAAAGGTATAGCACAAAAACATTCCCATTGGCCCATCGAGTCCGCGCCGACCAGTGGCCACCACCAGCACTATCCTATAAACAAGGGTAAATTCACAATTTTGCCAAAGCAAATCAACCTACAAACCTGTATGTCTTTGGAGTGTGGGAGGAAACCAGAGATCCAGAGAAAGCCCACGCGGTCACAGGGAGAATGTACAAACTCCGTCCAGACAGCACCTGTAGTCAGGATTGAACCTGGGACTCTGGCTCTGTAAAGCAGCAACTGTGCCACTGTGCTGCCCTTCGTGGCATTATTGTCAAAATAAGATACAAAATGCTTGGGAACCCCTTCAGTACCAGAGACTCAATATCAGATTATGTCTGAACAAGGGTCCCAACCCTAAACATCACCTATCCATGCCTGCCAGAGATTCTGCCTGAGTTACTTCAGCACTTTATATTTTCTTTTGTAAACCAGCATCTGCAGTTCCTTTTTCCTACATTATTGTCTGGATAATGTCTTTCCAATAAGAACTCCCAGAATGGTGGTCCAACGGATCCTGGAGCTCTGCGGAAACAAAATATTTCTTGCCTCCCATTCCTGCATGGGTGGAGCCAGGTGATTCACATTGAAGGAGGTCACGTGGGAGAAACGAAAGGACCCATTTATTGTATGTATGGTGATTTTGACCGGAAATAGAACAATTGACTTTTATTGGAGGCTGCGGAAAGAATAGTAGGTGGCATGGTTGCACAGGGGTAGAGTCAATCCTGACCGTCACGGAGTTTGTACGTTCTGCCCATGATCGCGTGGGTTTTCCCCGGGTGCTACGGTTTCCTCCTACACACCTCAAAGATGCACAGGTTTGTATATTAATTGGCTTTGGTATAATCGTAAATTGTCCCTAGTGTGTAAGATAGTGCAAGTGTACGGGGATTGCTGGTTGGCATGGACTTGTAGGGTTTCCACGCTGTATCTTGAAACTCAAAACTAAACTAAGCATACTACATTGAAATTTGGAAACATGGATTTAAGGGACTCACAGATTCCCAGCGGGAATTGATTTTTGTCAACCTTTATCCTCTTATTACCTTTGTCAGTGTGCGCTACTGTATGGTTGACTCTTTACCTACTAGACTTGTATACAGATGTTGGGACTAACACTTCAATGCTTAGGGGGTTCTGCAGTGTCTTTCAGGACAGACACTAAACTGAAATCCAGCCTGGTCTTTCAAACAAAAATAAATAATCCTAAAGCGGCTGTCCCACTTGCGCGACCTAATTGGGTAGTTTAGAAGAGTTTGAAAACATGATATGTTGAAGAACTCCTTCGACTATGTAGAAGACCTCCGTCGACCTCCTTCGACTATGTTGAAGACCAGCTTCAACTAGCTACGACTGGCTAGGACTAACTTTGGGAAAATTGGACATCGAATAGTGGAGAGTGAAGACGACCTCCTTCGATCTCCCTTTGACCTCCCTTCGACTATGATGAAGACGATCTACGACTACCTTTGACTACCTTTGACTACCCTCGATTACCTACGACTAACATGCCAACCTACTACGGCCTACTACGACTAAACCTACGAGTAAAAAAAGTATCGATTTCTTCCATGGCGACTTTTTTTTACTCGCCGGCATTTTTTAACATATTGAAAAAATGCCGCGACCTAGCTGAGGCCTCGAGTACGCGGAGACCACTCTCGAGCATGAAGGAGAGTTACAAAGACCTCCTACGACCTCGTGTCGACCATGCTGCAAGTTTGAGTCGAGAGCAAACTCGCCAGAACTCGCGGATTAGGTCGCCCAAGTGGGACAGGTCCTTAAGGTGCAACATTGAAGAAAAGCAACTGAAATGTATTTGTTATATTGGCAAAAAGTATTCACTCAATGGTCACAAATATGATCTCAAAAAATTATTTATTATCATATTGACCGCTTAAAGAGTTTGTTGTGCTGAAGTTGATGGAAGTGTTTTCAAAGGCAGCCGCAGTGACTACATTTTCCCATGATTCCATTTGCTGTAAGGCCTTTTGGAAAGTCCTGAGGAGGTACAAGATGCGATGAAATGCAAGACACAAAGTACTGGAGTAACTCAGCGGGTCAGGCAGTATCTCATTGCTCCAGCACTTCGTGGAAATGTTACCTGGCACGCTGAGTTACCCCAACACTTTGTGAAGATGCTGCCTGATCAGCTGATTTATTCCAGCACTTGCTGCCTTTATTTTGTAAGGCAGAATCTGCAGTTCCTTGTGTCTTCTTTGAAATGCAAGTCCATGTTTTACTTTCCCAATGAAGTAAAATGACCTGTTAAACGAAAGCTGAAGATCTTATCATGGATCAAAGCTTGCTTTCAAAAAGCTCTCTATCTGGAAAATACACTGAGATTATCATGTGTAGCTTCTCTGTAAGTGAGGTGATTTCATCTTGCTCTTGGTGTTAATTAATTAGTTAGTTCATTTATTGACATCGGTACAGAGATACATGCTTGTTCTGCGTGCTATCTTGTCAAATCATACTATACGTGAGTACAATAGATCCTCTTCTGGAATGACAAGCAGAGGGTTCCAGTGGAATCTTGCAACTTCCGATCGTGGCCCAAGAAGATGTATCATTTCTTGTTTTTTCACTTGAAGACCCAGTGTTCCAGCAGCATTGGATCGATGAAGTCCATCTGGGTCAGCCTGGCCCAATGCGATGCCATCGACTCTTTCTAGCACCACCCCATGCTGCTGCCGTAGGCTGAATTCCATTCACTCACTCACCCAGCTGCTTAGTTTAGTTTAGTTTAGAGATACAGCGCAGAAACAGGCCCTTCGGCCCACGAGTCCATGCCGGCTAGCAATCATCGTACAATAACACTATCCTACACACTTGGGACAATTCACAGAAGCCAATTAACCCACAAACATGGGGTGTGGGTGGAAACTCGAGCGCCGGAGAAAACTCATGCAGGTCATGGGGAGAACATACAAACTCCGTACAGACAGCACCCGTAGACAGGATGGAACCTGGGTTTCTAGCGTTGTAAGGCAGCAACTCTACCGCTGTACCACCGTGCCACCCTTGTTGTATGGCCTTCTGCAGCCGCATTGTTGAGTGTTCATGAAACTTAAAGCAGTAGGGAAACATAGTTGCGAAAAAAGAAGTGAAAATATAAATAAAGCTGTTCTGAAGAAAGTAGGCCATCCTGTTTGTGCTAGGATGCCTCGCACTTTGTTTGTCATGACTTCAGTCACATGTATTTGTCCGTTGGATAAGTGATGTTTGTTGTCTGTTTCAGAGCATCGATGTGGATAATTTGTATTATAAATTGGAAGGACTGAAGAAGTTCACCAAGTACAGTTTACGAGTGTTGGCGTTCAACAGACATGGTGCTGGTGTCTCTACCCAGGATGTGCTGGTTAGCACATTGTCTGATGGTAAGCACAGTGTTAATGATTTAATTGGATGTGTTTTTTTGATACTATTTTATACCAGATATCTACTTCATGATTTGCGTTGCCTTCTCCTGCCTTCATTTTAACATACATTCCAGTCTGCGGAATGAATCAAATCAATTCATCTTGACTCTCTAACTATAACATAATGGCATAAACAACATGTGCTCACTGTTCAAACTGAGAGTTGCAGTTCCCTTGTTCATACAACAGCCAAGTGCTCCTTTCGCCAGCAACCGCTATCAAGAAGCATGAGAATCCAACTAAAATGTTTTCCAGGGATGCTGCCTGGCCCACTGAGTTACACCAGCACTGTGTATTTTTTTGTAAACGAGCATCTGCAGTTCCTTCTTTCTACTCAATAAAATATGTTTGTTTTTATCTCTGCCTATTTGCAGTGAGACTGTAATAAATTTTAGAACAGTACGACACAGGAACAAGCACTTCGGCCCACTATGTGTGTGTGCTGAACATGATACGAATGCCAACTCTTATCAGTCTGCACATAATACATATCCTTCCATTTCCTGCATATCATTGTGCCTACCGTAAAGTTTATATGAATAATACTATCGTATCTGCCTCCATCACCACCCCTGGCAGTGCGTTCCAGGCACTCAACACCCTCTGTGTAAAAATAATTGCCCCACACATCGCCTTTGCCCCTCTCATCTTAAAGCTATGTCCATAACATATTTCTTGATATTATGTAATATTATTACAATTATATAATAACATTATTATTTTATAATTACACCCACAAGGAACGGATGGACTCGGCTGGGTGTTTTTTCTACAACTGTTGTGAATTTAATGGGACAAATGGCCTCCTGAATTGTGAAAAAAAAAGAATTGTTACCTTTCTTTGATATTCTTTCTATCGCCATACAGTGCTCTCCATAATCTTTGGGACAAAGACCCATTATTTATTTATTTGCCTCTGTATATTTGTAATAGAAACAAATCACGTGTGGTTATAGTGCACATTGTCAGATTTTAATGAAGACCATTTTTGTACTTTTTGGTTTTACCATGTAGAAATTACAGCAGTGTTTATACATAGTCTCCCCACTCCAGGGCACCATAATGTTTGGGACACAGCAATGTCATGTAAATGAAAGTAGTCTTGTTTAGTATTTTGTTGCATATCCTTTGACTGCAATGACTGCTTGAAGTTTGCGATTCATGGACACCAGTTACTGGGTGTCTTCTCTGGTGATGCTCTGCCAGGCCTGTATTGCAACCATCTTAAGCTTATGCTTGTTTTGGGGGCTAGTCCCTTTCAGTTTTCTCTTCAGCATATAAATGGCATATTCAATTAGGTTCAGATCAGATTGACTTGGCCACTCAAGAATTGACCATTTTTTAGCTTTGAAAAAGTCCTTTGTTGCTTTAGCAGTACGTTTGAGATCATGTAGAATGCTGTAGAATGAACCGCCGGCCAATGAGTTTAGAGACATTTGTTTGAACTTGAGCAGATAGGATGTGTCTATACACTTCAGAATTCATTATGCTACCACCATCAGCAGTTATATCATCAATGAAAATAAGTGAATCAGTACCTTCAGCAGCCATACATGCCCAGGCCATAACATCCCCACCACCGTGTTTCACACATGAGGTGGTATGCTTTGGATCTTGGGCAGTTCCTTCTCTCCTCTATACTTTGCTCTTGCCATCACTCTGATATGTTAATCTTCGTCTCATCTGTCCACAAGGCCTTTTTCCAGAACTGTGGTTGCTCTTTTAAGTACTTCTTGGCAAACTGTAACCCGGCCATCCTATTTTTTACAGCTAACCAGTGGTTTGCATCTTGCGATATAGCCTCTGTATTTCTGTTCATGAGGTCTTCTGCAGACAGTGATAATTGACAAATCCACACCTGACTTGTGAAGACTGGTGTTTAGGGATTTTTCTTCATTACAGAGAATTCTTCTGTCATCAGCTGTGGAGGTCTTCCTTTGCCTGCCAGTCCCTTTGTGATTAGTAAGCTCACCAGTGCTGTCTTTCCTCTTAATGATGTTCCAAACAGTTGATTTTGGTAAGCCTAAGGTTTGGCTGATGTCTCTAACAGTTTTATTCTTGTTTCTCAGTCTTATAATGACTTCTTAGACTTTCATTGGCACAACTTTGGTCCTCATGTTGATAAACAGCAATAAAAGTTTCCAAAGGTGATGGAAAGATTGGAGGAAAGACTAGGTGCTGAGAGCTTTCTTATACCTGCATTAAACACACCTGAGCAATTCTAAATGCCTGTGAAGCCATGTGTCCCAAACATTATGGTGCCCTGAAATGGGGAGACTATGTATAAACACTGCTGTAATCTCTACATGGTGAAACCAAAATGTATAACAATGGGCTTTAATAAAATCTGACAATGTGCACTTTAACCACATGTGATTTTTTTCTATTACAAGTCTCAAATTGTGGAGTACAGAGACAAATAAATAAATTATGGGTCTTCGTCCCAGACATTATGGACGGCACTGTACGTCACGCAATATTCATTTCTGATTAGTCCAACTCATTTATATTTTATCCTCTCCTAAAATTTAAGAAAAAACATTAAATAACACAGTGGAAAACAAAGACATTAACTATTTTAAATCAATGGTTCTTCCTTAGAAAAATGACTGTCAAGAATGGAAATTCTGGATCAGATCTGTTATGAGAATTTCAGAGTTGCATGCAATTACAGCAAATTGAAAGGAGAGCAAAAGATAATGATCAAGCAATAGATTTTCATTATAACTCTGTTGGTGAGACAATGAGGAAGTCATCCTCTTTTCACCTTTCACGACACCCTGAAGTGTTTTACAGTCAATTAGTAATTTTTTTTTTGGAAAATTGAGTTACTGCGATGATGTAGAAAATGGCTCCACTAACATGAACATAAAGTTGTTTTTATTTATTTTGAGGGATGTTAGTATTGCTAGCAAGGCCAGCATTTATCATCTATCCACCAGTATCATCTTGGCGGCGGCTTGGAGCTACTTTCCTGATCTGCCGCAGACCCAAAGGTCACAATGACACATAAAACATAGAACAGGGGAACACAGGGACAGGCCCTTAAGCCCACAAATCCCGTGCCAAACATGATACCAAGTTAAATTAATCTCCTCCTGGACGCGCTCAACATCTCTCCATTCCATGTACGTCCATGTGCTTATTTAAAAGCCTCATTCATATACCATTATCGTATTTGACACCATTTCCACTTCTGGCAGTGCATTCCAGACATTCACCACTCATTGAAGAATTTGCCCTGCACGTCTCCTTTAAATTTTGTTCCTCTCCCCTTGAGTCTCTGGTCTTTGGAATTTCCACCCTGGGGAAAATCAGGGATGGTCCCCATGCTCTTCTTCAAATTAATGGCTTAGCTTAGATCGGGGTTCAGGTCTGCATGCCATCATAAGGATGGCACCTCCAAAATAGATCACAAGGTCATAAGGTCATGTGATAGGCGTAGAATTTGGCCCTTTGGACCATCACGTCTGCCATTCAATCATGGCTGATTTATCTCCCTTCTAACCCCATTCTCCTTCATTCTCCCCATAACCTCTGACACCTGTACTTATCAAGAATCTATCAACCTCTGCCTTAAAAATATCCACTGACTTGGCATCCACAGCCTTCTGTGGCAAATAATTCCACAGATTCACCACCCTCTGACTGTAGAAATTTCCCCTCATCTCCTTCCTAAAAGAATGTCCTTTAATTCTGAGACTAGTCCCAGACTCTCCCACTAGTGGAAACAACCTCTCCACATCCACTCTATCCAACCCTTTCACTATTCTGTATGTTTCAAAGAGGTCCCCCCGCTAATTCTTCTAAACTCCAGTGAGGACAGGTCCCAGTGCCGACAAACGCTCATCATAGGTTAACCTGCTTATTCCTGGGATCATTCTTGTAACCCTCCTCTGGAACCTCTCCAGAGCCAGCACATACTTCCTCAGATATGGTGCCCAAATTTGCTCACAATATTCCAAATGCGGCCTTACCAATGCCTTATCGAGCCTCAACATTACATCCCTATTTTGTATATAAACCCTCTTGAAATAAATGTAGCATTTAGTTTGTTTTCTGACCATTGTGTTCACCTCTCTGGAGCAGAAGATTCTATCATGCATTCTTTCATGCATTCCATCTACCTGATTTAAAAAAAAACAGATTGAAGCCTTTTGTGGAACTTAATTCATTTTTCTCGCGTTGAAATCAATATATTGACAACTGAACAGTTTATATATGGGTGATTTAGCCATTTTGCAATCCAATCCAGATTTTATCGATACATATTTACTCTCGATATCTATTTATTTCCCAAAAGACGGGTGGCCTTATTAATATCAATTTTATATCTTCTTTTGCATTTTACTTGCTATCTTGTGATTTAAAAATAGAAAACATATTAGGTCTGAGTTTTTTCAAATGGGCAGGCTGACATCAGAAACCATTTTTGAACTTGCTGCTTGTTGAGCCCACCCATTCGATAAACATTGCATGCAGCTGCCAATGCAATTGTATCCTCCATAATCTTCATGGTATATGACCCTGTAGAACCACAGACACATCTATAATTAATTCCAAGAATCCATTATTCATAGTCTAAAGCACAGATTTGCTGGCAGTTATTAAAACCTGACATTTGGAGCGCTTTCACTGACAAGAGGTATGCAGGGATGCAAGCCCATGATTAGTTTACTTTGCAGTCTTAAAATCAGAAGGGATTTGGGGAAATCATCAAGTCGGAGAAGGTTTAAGTCTTAAGAAGCGGACTCTGGGGGTTTCAAAGCTTTTGAATATTGATTTACATGCCACTAAGACTCTTACAAGATATGCACAGGAAGAAATGTCCATGCAGCACCATTAACCCTTTACAGTCAGTACACAAGTTAACCTTTTCCTACAGCACCTTCAAATGTTTCAAAATTAAATTGTCATCCAGCTGGATTGGGCAGAACTCATTCATTTTCTTTTCTTGGCTTGTCCTAAAAACGTAAAGGATACGCACCAAGAATCAAATATTACATAAGTACTCAATAGTCTTGGTAGCATTGTCAAGGTGACATTGTGGTCATTGCCTTTACTTCATTACAGATTCTTTCAATGTCACGTGTACCGAGGTACAGTGAAAAGCTTTTGTCGCGTGCTCTCCAGTCAGCAGAAAGGCAATACATGATTACAATCGATCCATTTACAGTTTATAGATACATGATAACAGAATAACGTTTAGTGCAAGGTAAAGTCAGCAAAGTCCGATCAAGGATAGTCCGAGGGTCACCCACGAGGTAGATAGCAAAGATCATAGAGCGGAGTAAGATAGACCACTCCTGCAAAATCCAATGTACTGACGTGTAGTACGCCATGGAACGTAACTTCCGCCATTTCAGTAAACCCGACCAGTTATGCCTCTCGCAGTGTAATCGGCGTTGCGGGGGAACAGTTTGTGTTTACAATGTTTATAGTATGTTTATAGTATCTTTTCTTGGACACTATGTAATATTATGTTTATTATAATACACTTATAATACTATGTTTATAGTATCTTTGCTTGGAGCCCTGCACACAGACTGCGTATCCAGCCCCCCAACGCAACACTCACAGACTCTGCTACCAGAAGGCAGACTATTAAATCAATCCGGAGTTTAACACTGTCACTGTCACTACACAGACTCTGCTAACCAGAAGACAAGTTATTGAGTTTGGGTGGAGTTTCAGTACACGGAACTCTGCGTAGCGGCAGATTTTTATACCGTTCAAGATATTACTCCCTCTAGCTGCCAGATGGACTACATGGTTAAGGGGAATGTCTTTATATGCATGCGAGCTCACTGTCAGAGACCTTCAGAGCTTCTTCATAGACAAGTCTTCAAAAACACAGTCTTTTGATGAATAAATTATTTATTGTTAATGAAAAACAATAAGATACATCCGGTTACAGAAATGACGCTAAAGATTACCCATAACCTACTATGGCTTTTTCGTTGAGTGGACTATCTTGCTCAGCTCTATGATCTTTGGTAGATAGTAGTTCAGAACTGCTCTCTGCTTGTGGTCGGATGATTCAGTTGCCTGATAGCAGCTGGGAAGAAACTGTCCCTGAGTCTGGAGGTGTGCGTTTTCACTCTTCTATACCTTTTGCCTGATGGGAGGGGGGAGAAGAGGGAGTGGCCAGGGTTCAACTCATCCTTGATTATGCTGCTGGCCTTGCCGAGGCAGCGTGAGACAGAAATGGAGTCAACGGAAGGGAGGTTGGTTTGTGTGATGTTCTGGGCTACGTCCACAATTTGCTGCATTATGATTACCATCAATTCCTAGACATTTACAATATTTACTAAAAAGGCTGAAGTGCAAAAGTAATGTAAAACTAAAAAAGAATGATTCAAAGTCTGATCTACTTTCATAATTCATGATGAATGCTTCCCTCAATGCACTTAATTCAGTTGCATCTGCTTTAGGTCAGGGCTCCCAATCTCCTTTCTAATTTGATTGTTAAGCTATTTGATTTTATATATTGTCTCCTCACATTACCCTGGACGTCGCAGTTGCTGGATGACTTTGATGGCCCTTATTCTTTTCCCCACTTAATTATCCCACGGCACTTTAATCAAATTGTGTAGCACGACTTCTCCTGTGTTCAGCGGGACTGGACATTTCATAATTTATCCACCATTTTCCAACCATTAATTCCTGCACAAATCTCCCTTTAATAATAATGTATGAAGAAAAATAGACCAGTTTGTATCAGTATTAAAACATTACTAACATTATATATGACACACTTAAAAAAATGGAGCAATTCTTGATTAACCTGCTCTGCAGTCATTAAAATATTTAATGGAATGCATGTTCCTTTTTTGTGACAGCATCATTGTCGCTCTGTCACTCTCCTACACTTTTAAGTTTGACCTCTGAATCTTTATATTTAATCTTCAATCTTTGAGGATGATAGTTGCGCTTTTTGCATTTCTAGTCTGCACAGACCAGGTACACGTGAATGAAATGGCAAAACATGTAAGGATATCAGAAACTGAGCCCTGAGCAGGAAACATTTAATTCTATACCAATTATCTGCCAAATTTCAATCCAAGCAAGTTGCAAGAGTACCCAAATGAAGTTGGAGGGATTCTTCTTTTAATATGTGCATTGAGGTTCAATATCATCATAAAGCTACAAATACTACACATAGAAACATAGAAAATAGGTGCATGAGTAGGCCATTCAAGCCAGCAGTGCCATTCAATATGATCATGGCTGATTATCCAAAATCATTACCCTGTTCCTGCTTTCCCACCCATAACCCTTGATTCCGTTAGCCCCAGGAACTACATTTAACTCTCTCTTGAATACATCCAGTGAATTGGCCTCCACTGCCTTCTGTGGCAGACAATTCCACAGATTCACAACTCTCTGGGTGAAAAGATTTTTCCTAATTTCAGTCCTAAATGGGCTACCCCTTATTCTTAAACTGACCTCCGGTTCTGGACTTCCCCCAACATTGGGAACATTTTTACTGCATCTAGCTTGTTCAATCCCTTAGGAATTGTATATGTTTTTATAAGATCCCCTCACATCCTTCCAAATTCCAAAGAATATAAGCCCAGTTGATCCATTATTTCATCATATGTCAGTCCTGCCATCCCGGGAATTAGAATGGTGAACTGACGCTACTTTCACTCTCACTTAAACATGCTGACCCATGCAGTCTGCACCATTTGAGCATTTTTGATCCAGCCTCATTATGCCCCATAAACTAGTTCCTGCAGTTATCCATCATGTATCTTCAATGTATGGACCAAACAAAATAAACAATCCATTGGGAAATTGATTAAAGAAAACATGGGAACATGTCACCATATCTAGAACATTACAGCACAGGAACAGGCCCTTCGGTCCACAATGAATGTGCCAAGATAAACCAATCTCATCTATGCACATGATCCATATCCTCCATTCCCTGCGTATCCATGTGCTTCTCTTATAGCCTCTTAAATACCATTATGGTCTGATGGTCTGCCTCCCAGGGTACTTCCTTAAGTGACTCCAGAAATCGTGGACGCATTGGTGATCATTTTCCAATGTTATACATATCCAGGAGCAGTTCGTGTCGAATGTTATCCCACTTTTTAAGAAAGGCGGGAGAGAGAAAACAGGGAATTATAGACAAGTTAGCCTGACATCGGTGGTGGGGAAGATGCTGGAGTCTATTATAAAAGATGAAATAGCGGCACATTTGGATAGCAGTAAGAGGATCGGTCTGAGTCAGCGTGGATTTATGAAGGGGAAATCATGCTTGACAAATCTTCTGCAATATTTTGGAAATGACCAAGGG
The DNA here is from genome assembly GCA_963514005.1 of Raja brachyura. The sequence continues at coordinate 32,714,358 of OY740781.1, forward strand.
AGAGCCAGTGGATGTAGTGTACCTGGGCTTTCAGAAAGCATTTGATAAGATCCCACATAGGAATTCATTGGGCAAAATTAGACCACATGGTATTGGGGGTAGGGTACTGTCATAGATAGAAAATTGGTTGGCAGACAGGAAACAAATAGTAGAGTTTATTTGGTCCCTTTCCGAACGGCAGGCAATGACTAGTGGGGTACCGCAAGCTCGGTGCTGGAACCACAGCTATTTACAATATACATTAATGATTTAGATGAAGGGATTAAGAGTGACATTAGCAAATTTACAGATGACACAAAGCTGGGTGGCAGTGTGAACTGTGAGGAGGATGCTATGAGGATACAGGGTGACTTGGACAGGTTGGGTGAGTGGCTAGATACATGGCAGATGCAGGTTAATGTCGATTAATGTGAGGTTATCCACTTTGGTGGCAAAAACAGCAAGGCAGATTATTATCTGAATTATGTCAAGTTGGGAAAAGGGGAAATACAACGAGATCAGGGGGGTCCTTATTCATCAGTCACTGAAAGTAAGCATGCAGGTACAGCAGGCAGTGAAGAGAGTGAATGGCATTTTTGCCTTCATAACAAGAGGAGTTGAGTATTGGAGCAAAGAGGTCCTTCTGCAGTTATACTGGGTCCTATTGAGACCACAACTGGAATATTGTGTGTAGTTTTGGTCTCCAAATTTGATGAAGGAAATTCCCAGGATGTCATATGTTGATAGAATGGAGCAGCTAGACTTGTATATTCTGGAATTTAGAAGGATAAGAGGGTATCTAATTGAAACATATAGATTATTAAGGGTTTGGACATGCTAGAGGCAGGAAATATGTTCCCGATGTCGGGGGAGTCCAGAACCAGGGGCCACAGTTTAAGAATAAGGGGAAAGCCATTTAGAACAGAGATGAGGAAAAACTTTTTCACACAGAGGGTTGTAAATCTGTGGAATTCTCTGCCTCAGAAGGGATTCAAGGCCAATTCTCTGGATGCTTTCAGGAGAGAGTTAGATAACGCTCTTAAAGATAGCGGAGTTAGGGGATATGGGGATATTGTGGATGATCAGCCATGTTGAACGGGGAATGGGGTATTGATTGTGGATGATCAAGCATGATCACATTGAATGGCGGTGCTGGTTCTAAGGGCCAACTGGCCTACTCCTGCACCTATTGTCTATTATCTATTGTCTATCATATCTTCCACCATCACCACCCCAGGCAGCGCGTTCCTGGCACATCTTTAAAAATTGCCCCTTCACTTGAAAGGTATGCCTGTTGGCCATTGACATTTCCACCCTGGGTAGAAGATCTTGATTGCCTGCCTTATCTTTGCCTTTCATTTTATATCAGGCCTCTCCTCAACTTCCAGCATTCAAGAGAAAACAATCCCAATTTGTTCAACTACTCCCTGTAGCTAATACCAGCTAATCCAAGCAGCATTCTTGTAAATCTCTTCTGCACCCTCTGCATAACATCCCCATCTTTCATGTAATGGAGCAATCAGAACTGCACACATTACTCCAAATTTGTTGTTGTTCTATTTCTTTGTGCTCCCGTCTCGTTGATGCGAGTGAATCATACATTAAAGGTGAATGATGTTCTGCTTGAGTTCAGACTCAATTTTAAATCTCTCCTTAGTCACTCAATTCCTCTCTTACATTTACCACACATTCTACCACTAATTGGTAAATGTACCTGACATCTTGGTCATCCTAAAATGCTGTCTAACTTGAGTCGATATGCCATCATTTGTCAAGTTCCCGGACCTTGGGATTTTGTGCCAATGACTCTCTACCTGTCTGTCCGTATTGGTGGAAATGTGTCATCCTCGATAACAATCAGCACGGGAGCACCTCAAGGCTGCGTGCACAGCCCCCTGCTTTACTCTTGACTGCATAGCGGACATAGTGCGAACTTCATGATCAAGTTCTCCGACGACACCACTGTTGTGGGACGAATCACTGATGGTGACGAGTCAGCGTATAGAAGTGAGATCGACCGATTGATCAAATGGTGCCAGCACAATAACCTGGCTCTCAACACCAGCAAAACCAAGGAACTGATTGTGGACTTTGGAAGGGGTAGGATAGGGACCCACAGTCCCGTTTTTAACAACGGGATGATGGTGGAAAGGGTCAAGAACTTCAAATTCCTGGGCCTGCATATTTCCGAAGATCTTTCCTGGTCCCGGCACACTGATGCAATCATAAAGAAAGCACATCAGCGCCTCTACTTCCTGAGAAGATTACAGTATGTCAAAGAGGACTCTCTCGAACTTCTACAGGTGCACAGTAGTGAGCATGCTGACTGGTTGCATCGTGACTTGGTTTGGTAACTTGAAGATCCAGGAGCAGAAAAGAATGCAGAAAGTTGTGACCACTGCCCAGTCCATCATCGGCTCTGACCTCCCCACCATCGAATGGATCTATCGCAGTCGCTGCCAAAGACTGCCAAAATCATCTCCAGCACTCACCTTTCATTGTTCATGGATATCAGTATGTTTAATGACTGCAAATTATATGTCTTTTAAGGTCGTAAGATCATAAGGGATAGTAGAATTAAGCCATTCGGCCCATCAGGTGCCCATTCAGTCCATCAAGGCCCATTAAGTCTTCTACACTCCCCGATATCCTTGCCCTTAATGGGCGTTATTGGTTCCTGGTATTGCAATACCACCGTTTTAATATCCTTGCCCTTTGCCTCAGATCCATCTGTGTCCTTTCTATATGTAATCTCTTCCCACTCTACAATTCTCTGAGGCCCAAGAGCCTGAGGCAGGTACTATCATAACATTTAGAAAACCTTTGGACAGGTACAAGGATAGGACAATTTATAAAGGGATATGGGCCAAACACAGGCTGGTGGGAATAGTGTGGAAGGGAAATGTTGGCCGGTGTAGGTCCGAAGGGCCTGTTTTCACACTGTATGACTCTGACTCTAAGATGCTCCTTAAAAGGAACTCTTTTCATCAAGCGTATTGTAATTTGATTTATTATTGTGACCTATTGTGACCTACATCAATATTTCTATGCTGCATTGATGTAGTGTTCTTCAGGACCTTCTAAGACAGAGGAATTAGAGATGATTAATAATGTCACCACTACTTTTTGTTTAATGTTAACCAAAGCTCTCCTAAACCTTGGAAACATTGTGCAGAACAATGAGGCAGAAGTTGAGAAACAAAAAATGAGTGTCATTAAATTCTTAATATTTTTGAAGAATAAAGCCACCCAGCTATGGCTTTCTGAAAACATATCCAGCTCTGAATTTTAATGTACTAGAATTCTTTATTTGATTTTGATTATCAGCTTGTAGACAGCTGTCTGCTTTTTAGATTTAATTTCCGTAATATTTAGGATTCATATCAAATCACATTTGTTTGATTTTTTTCCACTATCTGCACTGCTTATTTTTGCCACCAACCTTATTCAGTCCATTTGTTATTTTGCTTAAAAAAAATCCAATGTTATTAACATTCAATATTGGGTCAGTCTCCTATTTGAAATCACGGGTCATTTTTCCTTCACCTACTTACTTAAATATGGCTGCGGAAGTTTCTTTAATGTGGCCCGTTGATTCAGTGATGCAAAATCTCAACTGCACAACTCAATTCTTTCATACAGACGGTTAAATGAGAAGAGAATGTAACAGCAAAGGTCCTGCATGCTGCTCAGTAGGAGTAGTCTTGCCAGCCAAATGTTCCATATATTCTCATGTAATTGCAGCCATTCTGCAACTTCCAGCATTTGATACAGAAAATACCTATTGTAGAATTGAATCACAAGGTTCATGGGCGGCACAGTGGGACAGCTGTGGAGCTGCTGCCTTACAGCGTCAGAGACCCGGTTTCAAATCTGACTACGGGTGCTGCCGACATGGAGTTTGTACGTTCTCCCTGTGGCCACGTGGGTTTTATCAGGGTGCACCAATTTCCTCCAACACTCCAAACCATACAGCTTTGATAGGTTGATTGACTTCAGTAAAATTGTAAATCATCCCTAGTGTGCTTAGTGTATGGGGTGATTGCTGGTCGGCACGGACACAGTGAGCCGAATGGACTGTTTCCACACTAAAGTCTTAAATCTAAAAGTCTAAGGTCTAATGGTTCAGAACCATGCACATACTCAGTTTAGTTAGCCGATTTCAGCTGTCAAAGCTACGGTTCTTTGCTGGGTTAATTTGGAATTCACAAGAATAATAAACAGATGAACCCAACAAAATCAAAGGGTTGTTTCCATTTGCTGGGTTACATAGAAACATAAAAAATAGGTGCAGGAGTAGGCCATCCGGCCCTTCGAGCCTGCACCGCCATGCCATATGATCATGGCTGATCATTCAACTCAGTATCCTGTACCTGCCTTCTCTCCATACCCGCTGATCCCTTTAGCCACAAGGGCCACATCTAACTCTTAAATATAGCCAATGAACTGGCCTCAACTACCTTCTGTGGCAGAGAATTCCAGAGACTCACCACTCTCTGTGTGAAGAATGTTTTCCTCATCTTGGTCCTAAAGGAATTCCCCCTTATCCTTAAACTGTGACCCCTTGTTCTGGACCTCCCCAACATCGGGAACAATCTTCCTGCATCGAGCCTGTCCAACCCCTTAAAAATGTTGTAAGTTTCTATAAGATCCCCTCAATCTTCTAAATTCTAGCGAGTACAAGCCGAGTCTATCCAGTCTTTCCTCATATGAAAATCCTGACATCCCAGGAATCAGTCTGGTGAACCTTCTCTGTATCCCCTCCATGCAAGAATGTCTTTCCTCAGATTTGGAGACCAAAACTGTATGCAATACTCCAGGTGTGGTCACACCAAAACCCTGTACAACAGCAGTAGAATCTCCCTGCTCCTATACTCAAATCCTTTTGCTATGAGTTAATTAGAAATGGGGTCAACATCTTGTGAGACAGATTGATTATTTAAGACTAAAGTGGGATGAAACTGCTTTACAAAAAGGAATGTATCACTTGGAATTCTCTACCCCAGAAGGCTGTAGATGTCCATTATGTATACTCAAGGCTGAAATGGATAGATTATTTAATACAAAGTGAATCATGTTCTGCAGGGAGAGTGCAGAAAGGTGGAGCTGCTGAGATGTGGGAAAAGCCACGATTTTATTCAGTGGAAGTACAGGCACAAAGGTGGCCTGGCCTACTTCTGATCCTGTTTCACCTGTCTCATGTTAACTCAAACTATTGTCCCCAAGCTAGAAGGTGGGAAAAAATCCTCAATGCTAATCAACAACTAACCAGCTAACCAAGATGTTTTCAAGAGAGATTTAGATTTGGCTCTTAGGACTAAGGGAATCAAGGGATATGGGGAAAAAGCCGGAATGGGGTACTGGTTTTGGATGATCGGCCATGATCATATTGAATGGTGGTGCTGGCTCGAAGGGCCGAATGGCCTACTCCTGGACTTATTTTCTATGTTTCTATGACTCCCACTTGGGAGCACAGCTTATGGAGTGATTCAATGCAGCTCTAGTAAAGAGTTCTCACTTGTGTAGAGACATACAGCACAGAAATATGCTGACCAAAGTGTCCTATCTCAGCTAGTTCCATTTGGCCAGATCCTTCCAAATCCCTCTAAATCTTTCCTATCTATGTCCAAGTGTCTTTTACATGTTGTTATTGTACCTGCCTCAACTACCTCCTCTGGCTTGTCAGCAGTGTCCTCTTGCCTCCAGCAATTAATAGTTAATTTCCAGAAATCCACTGTGAGCAATATTTTAAGTAAGATCATAAAAGCATTACTTTCTCCATTTTCTTGGATTTTTTTTTCCTGTTTCAAAAAAAATTATTATGGATGCAAGATAGGTTGAAGCATAAGCGTAAAATGTCATGTAATTAAACTTAAATTAAACATGCAATCAATGTTGGCAACACTATCTTCCTCTGTCTCCCAAGTGCCATCTCCCAACCAATAATCAGATGAATATTTCATATTTTCCCAACTCATATATGAGGAATTGTCACTGGACATAGTCAATGGCATAATCACACTATGAATTCATACACCATCAAAGATCAACACCTTTGAGAAATGGGTTAGGAATAGGGAGGTTCTTTTTAAACAAATGTCTTCCTGAAGGACTGTTGTAATGATGTGCCAATACCTGTTTATAGCATTAACTGTGGATAAAGCAAAGGGCAAGTGGGAGAGTAATTGGATGCATTCGTCTGTATCACTCACCTCACCTCTGCTAGTTCCACAGGACCAGACCATTATGATTTTTTTTGGCACTATTATAGATTGCACCACTATCATTGCAGCATGCTGCTGTTTTACATGTTCTGTGTTATATTTATTGTTGTATCTATCATAACCATATCATTACTCTTTACCTTATGTGCTTGGTGTGATCCAAAGAATGTCATTGCACCCTGGTTCACAAGATAATAAACTAATCTGAATCTGAAAAGCCATTTTTAAAAAAGGAAATATTCTTTCTCAATTTTTCCAGTCTGAAGAGGGTCTCGACCCAAAACGTCACTCGTTCCTTCTCTCCAGAGATGCTGCCTGTCCCACTAAGTTACTCCAGCTTTTTGTGTCTATCTTTGGTTTAAACCAGCATCTACAGTTCCTTCTTACAAATATTCACCTTTCCTTGGTCAGGATACAAAGTCCACAAAAGAGTCGCCACAGACGTGCTGACAAAGTTACAAAGAGAACTCATCCCTTCTTCATCCGCCCCACCAGGTCACCCTTAATCCTCGGCGGCATCCCTATGGTAGGTTCCCCTTAGTTCTCGGCGCCTCCCCCCCCCATGCCGGGTACCCCCTCTGTTTTCCGCGACATGGCCCGTCTACCTCAGGACATACAAAGTGTATGGCCGAGCCCTAGGAAGTGTTATTAAACAGCGCGACTTCAGGGTACAAGGACATAATTCCCCAAAAGAGTGACACAGGCTGAGTAGTGAAGGAACTGTGCAGTATACTTGCCATCAATGACAATGAAATTGTGTATAGAAGTTGGACATCATGTTATAGTTGCAAAAATATTGGTTGGGTCATCCTTAATATGTGCTGCTCTGCTCATCACACTACAGAATGGATGTGATTAAACTAGAGAGAGTGCAGAATAGATTAATTAGAATGTTCCCTAGGATGGAGGGCTTGAGACATAAGCAGTGATTGGATATCCTTGGTTGCTTGTCCATGGATAAAGGAGGCTGAGGGCTGACCTCAGATAGTCACCATTTTTTTTTCCTCAGGGTAAGGGATTCTGAAACTAGTGGGCATATGTTTATGGTGAGAGGGGAAGGATTTAAAGGGGATCTGAGGGATAGGGTTTTCATATAGGGAGTGTTGGACATATGGAAAGAGCTACTAGAAGCAGAGGGAGAGACAAGTACAACGACAAAGAAACATTGGACAGGTAAATGGATAAAAGATAAAAGATTTGTAAAGATATGGCAAACGCAGGCAAATGTGATTAGCATAGAAGAACATCTTTGTTGGCATGGTTAATTTGGGCCGAGAGGACCTATTTCAGCACTGGATCACACTATGAATCTACAGTATATAAGTATAAAATGCAAATTGTGACTGATTCAAGCTGAGCACTTTCTATTCACTGGGCCATTGCCTGAATAATCATATTTAAATTGATACCCCAAACCATGTTATAATAACAAAAATTACCAGGGACCTTTAAGTCCAATTAGAGTCTGGGATTTGGACTGAGAATGGGACTGCTGCCATGCACACAGTTTGTTTATTAGCCAAGATAATACATATTAGCCATACATTATTCTTTGCATTATACTTGGCAAACAAAAATATGCTGAAACAATATGTTTTGGAGTTTCCTGCTATTCTACTAGCCTCTCCATTCTTCAACTGAACCATCCTGCAGATCTGATTTAATGAGGAATTAAATAAATATATTTATTATCGACATTACACAGTCATAAATCAGATGTGAGCATGCAAATGTGTATGTGATATCTTTACTAAAGACAAAAAACATGAGCTTCAAATAAAGAAAACGCTTTAAATGATTTAGCTGAAGCTCATTATGAGAAGCCCCAACTTTTTTCATTCAGGTTGCATACATATTGGTTTATTATTGTCATTTGTACTGAGGTAAAGTGAAAAACTTTGCAGACTATCCAGGAAAATCATGTTGCAAATGAGTATATCAAGAAAGTGCAAAAGAGAAAAAAGAACACCGTGTGGAATATAATATGGTAGGGGAGAGGGCTGAAAAGAGAGTTATTGGGTTGTGAGTAGTCCTTGATAATGTAAAAAAGCTGAGAATTTCATTGTTCCTGATGCATATGACAAATTAAAACATCTTACCTCTTGACTCTCTTCTGTTGGCTGAAATATAGATGGAGTCAATGTAAGATGGGGAATGGGAGACTGGTTTGTGTGATGTTCTGGGTTACATTCAGAACTCTCTGCAATTTCTTGCCACCTTGGGCAGTGCAGTTGCCATACCAAGTAGTGATGTATCTTGGTAGGATGCTTTCTTTGGTACATCTGTAGAAATGGGTAAGAGTTGTTTGGTTCACACCGATTTTAGTTTAGAGATACAGCGCGGAAACAGGCCCTTCGGCCCACTGAGTCCATGCCGACCAGTGATCCCCATACACTAGAAATATCCTATATGACAGGGACAATTTTCAATCTATACCAAAGTCCATTAAACTGCAACCCTGTACATTTTTGAAGTGTGGAGGGAAACCAGCGCACCCAGGGAAAACCAACATGGTCATGGGGAGAACTTATAAACATTGTACAGACAGGATCGAACCCGGATCTCTGGCGCTGTAAGGCAGCAACTTTACAGCTGCAGCACTGTGCTGCTCCTAGACTTTGTTTGACTTCTGAGGAAGTAAAGAAATTGGTATGTTTTCTTGACCATGGGATTGAACCAGCTTGTTGGTAATTTTCTCACCAAGGAACTTAAAACTCTTGGCCATTGCCACTTCTGCACCTTTGATACAGATCAAGGCAAATAATCCACCCCACTTCCTGAAGTCAATGACTAGCTTAGTAGTTTGGACATTTGCCAAGAGCATGCCAGGAGAGGGGACTTGAGCCAATTTTCTCAGGAGATTGAAAATACTGATTCAAAAGGCATGGGTGCTGATCTTAAAGGAGGATGGAAATTGGCCATTCACTTCTAAATCACCCAATCTAAGATATGCATAAGAAAATATTGATACTCTCTATCATTCCCAGTTATTTCTCATCTCCTCATAAGGGACTGCACTGATACAAGTAGCAAGCAGACCTCCTTGCTCCTTACTCAGGTGTGTGGGCGAACCAAGGTTCAGCTCTCTGCCTCCCGATCTATTTTCAATGAGCTACAGAGATGGAAGGAGACCTATCTTTGGTCTCGAGCTTCTGAAATTTATGACGAGCTTGTGCTTATGCTTTTTCTTTACTTATGGCTTTATTGAGTGTGGCGGAGTTCTGTTGCACAACTACAGTGCTACCCCATGACACTGCCTGATCTCCATTCCAATCATAATTCCAAACTGGCCCCTGGAACAGTGTGAGAATTTCCTTTGTTTATCTGCCTTGCTGCAGCTAACTACAGAGCAGAACATCCCTTGAAAACCTGCACTAATATTATTCTAATTGTAGTTGTAATTGTAATTAATTTATTAGCCAAGTATGTAAAAATATACAAGGATTTTGATTTGTCATACAATCATACCAAAAAAGCAACAAGCAGAGGGTGATGGTGGAAGTTTGCTTCTCAGAATGGAGGCCTGGGACTAGTGGTGTGCCTCAGGGTTCAGGGCTGAGCTTGCTACTGTTCGTCATCTACATCAATGATTTGGATGAAAACAACTAAAGAAGAAAAGGATGAGACAGACCGTTGGCGAGGCTGCCATCGTACGGCGCCAACTGTTATAACTTTACGGTGATTTAAAAATGAAAGATAGGTAGAGCAGCAGAAAATTTGGGGAAGGAATACCGGAATACAGGGACCGGAATCTGAAGGGCACACAGTGAAGGGCACACCTGGTGCCTGCCTGCTTTAAAAGATCCATCATTGTACCTGTACGAAAGAATGCCTCTCCAGCTTGTTTGAATGACTACGGACCGGTGGCCCTCACCTCGGTAGTCATGAAATGCTTCGAGAGGCTGGTCAAGAACCACATTTGCGCCTTCCTCCCTCGCAACATGAACCCACTACAGTTTGCATACCATCCGAACAGATCCATGGACGATGCGGTCTCCCAGGTTCTGCACACGGCTCTCTCTCACCTTGACAGCCAGAAGGGGGGCTACGTGAGGATGCTGTTCATAGACTTCAGTTCAGCCTTCAACATGATAGTCCGCACCAAACTTGCTGAGAAGCTGCTGTAACTGGGACTTAACACTCCCCTGTGTCCCAGGGCCCTGGACTTTCTCACCGCCAGGCCCTAGGTAGTCAAGATGGGTGGAAATACATGAAAGACCCTCACCCTGAGCACAGGATTCCCCCCAGTGTTGCGTCCTCAGCCCCCTACTGTACTCCCTGTACCCACATGACTGTGTGGCTAGGTTCAGCTCCAACTCTATAATCAAGTTTGCTGATGACACTGTGGTGGTGGGCCTGATCTCCGATAACAATGTGATGGCCTACCAGGAGGAGGTGGCTGATCTGGCACGCTGGCGTCAGGACAACAGTCTCCTCTTGAATGTCACAAAAACTAAGGAGCTGATCGTGGACTTTAGGATGGCACATCATCCGTGAAAGTACACACCACTGAAGATAAATGGGGATACTGTCGATAGGGTGAGCTGCTTTAAATACCTGGGAGTCCACATGGATGTCACATGCTGCCGCTTCAGTGAGAAAGGCAAGGCAGCGCCTTTACCACCTCAGGCAGCTGAGGAAATTCAGAGTCTCTCTGAGGATCCTCCAGTGCTTCTACTCAGCGGCAGTGAAAAGCATCTTGTCTGGAAACATCACAATCTGGTTTGTAGCTGCTCTGCCCGGGACAAGAAGGCTCTACAGAGAGTAGTGCTTTCGGCTGAACGCACTATAGGAACTACACTCGCCCCACTGGAGGAACTATACATCAGAAGGTGCAGATCCAGTGCCAGCAACATTATGGGGGACCCCTACCACCCCAGCAACAGACTGTTCCAGCTGCTACGGTCAGGCAAACGCCTCCGCTGTCACGCTGTGAAAATAGAGAGGATGAGACGGAGTTTCTTCCCAGAGGCCATTAGGACAGTAAACTCTTCTCTCACCAGGGACTAACTTATTGTACCAAACTATTGTTGTGTTGTGTCTTTTTTAAATTGCTGTTTTTGTTTTCTCACCAATATGTAATTACTGATTCTGTTCTATACTGTTTTGTAGTTTTTTGCACATTCCGCATGCATTGCCACTTTTCATTTCACTGCACATCTCGTCTGCGTATGTGACAAATAAACTTGACTTGACTTGGTGCAGCTGGTGAAGCTCCTGTCAAAATGCACCAGATTCTGACCTTTGCCTGCTGTCTGTGTGGAGTTTGCATGTAGTCTCTGTGACCATGTGTTCTTTCTCTGGGTGGTCTGGCTCCCTGCCACATCCCGAAGACGTGTGGGTTTATAGGTTAATTAGCCGCTGTATATTGTCCAAGTGCGTGGGTGAAAGGATGAGAAAGTGGGGTAATGTAGAACCAGTGTGAATGGGAGATCAAAGGTCGGCATGAACTCAGTGGGCCTGTTTCCGTGCTGTATCTTTCAACAATTCGAAGAGCATTGCTGTGAATTCAAAGCAATTAATTTTAAGCATGCTTAAAGAGTCCGAAATTAGATGTGCTTTGACAACTCGAAGATTTTGTTCGGTTGCCATGGTGATGCAAAGGGGAAAAGAAAAAACAAGTTGAAAAATGAGACAGTGTTTTACTGGAGCTGGTACAGGTCACCGTGCCCGAGGTGTTGATGAAAGGAACTTGATGCATGTTAAAAAATAGTTAGCATGCAGCACAAAGGGATCATATTTCCAAATTTATGAGTCATAACACTCCAAAATGTTCTCCACCACCCAGTAGTGCGGCTGGTGGAGGTGCTGCCTCACAGAGCAAGACACCCGGGTTCAATCCTGACATCAAAAAATAGAAAATAGGTGCAGGAGTAGGCCATTCGGCCCTTCGAGCCAGTAACGTCATTCCTTATGATCATGGCTGATCATCCAAAATCAATTCCCTATTCCTGCTTTTTCCCCATATTCCTTGATTCTGTTAGCCCTAAGAGCTAAATCTACCTCAGGTGCTATCTGTGTGCAATTTGCACGTTCTCCCTGTGAGCGCATGGGCTTCCTCTGGATGATCCAGTTTCCTTCCACATCCCCAAAACGTGAGAGTTTGTAGGTTAACTGGCATTGTAAAATTGCCCTTAGTGTGTTATGAGTCGCTGAGAAAGTGGGATAACATAGAATGAATGGTAATAGGCGATAAATGGTTTGGTGGACACAGTGTGCTGAATGGCCTGTTTCTACGCTGTATCTCTCAACTAAACTTAACTTTCAGTCTTTATGCATCATATTTATGCCCATTGAATATCATTTTGAAGGTCGCCACATCCTCTGTAAAAACAAGGTCTATATTCTGACACTTAATGTGAACAAATGAACAAATTATTTCTTTTTTCCCAGTGGGATGTACTTGAACTTTCATATTTATTATCCCTAGATCTGGATTTAATGATGTGCACAATCAGTTTCTCCATGTCTACGATATTCAAAGTTTTCAGAACCCTATTGGCTTGTGTTTTAATTGTTAGATTGAGCAAGAGCGGGGGAATGGAATGAGCACTTGAGAGTATAAAAGATCTGGCTTTAACCTGGCGACTAGTTTACCCCTTTGGGAAAGATCTGCAAAGTTTTCAGTCTGCATAAAGGTGTCAAAAACACAGTTGTTTGTAGACATCATAGTGAGATTCAACAACTTCAGCAGACAACAATTCAGTTTGGTTTCGAGATACCGTGCGTAAACATGCCCTTTGGCCCACCGAGTCCATTGAATATCATTGAATACCCACCGAGTCCGTACTGACCAGCAATCCCTGCATATTAACATTATCCTAAACACACTAGGGACAGTTTTACATTTGTACCAAACCAATTAACTTACAAACCTGTATGTGTTTGGGGTCATAGAGACATAGATTAATACAGTGTGGAAACAGGCCATTCGGCCCAACTCGCCCACACCGGCCAACAATGTCCCAGCTACACTAGTCCCACTTGCCTGCGTTTGGTCCATATCCCTACAAACCTTTTCTATCCATGCACCTGTCCCACTGTTTCTTAAACGATGGGATAGTCCGAGCCTCAACTACCTCCTCTGGCAGCTTGTCCCATACACCCACCAACTTTTGTGTGAAAAAGTTACCCCTTGGATTCCTATTAAATCTATTCCCCTGTACCTTGAACCTGTGACCTCTGGTCCTCGATTCCCCTGCTCTAGGCAAAATACTCTGTGCATCTACCCAATCTATTCCTCTCATGATTTTGTATACTTCTTTAAGATCTCCCCTCATCCTCCTGCACTCCATTGAGAGACCCAGCCTACTCAACCACTCCCTATAGCTCATACCATCTAGTCCTGGCAACATCCTTATAAATCTTTTCTGAGCCCTTTCACGCTTGACAATATATTTCCTGTAACATGGTGCCCAGAACTGAACACAATATTCTAAATGCAGTCTCACCAACATCTTATACAACTCGAACATGACCTCCCAACTTCTATACTTAATATTCTGACTGATGAAGGCCCGGTGCCAAAAGCCTTGTTGACCACCTTATCAACCTGCGACTCGACCTTCAAGGAAACATGCACCTTTACTGCTAGAACCCTCCGCTCTACAACACTACCCAGAGGCCTTGTCCCAAAATGCAACACCTCGTACTTCTCAGTATTAAATTTCATCAACCATACCTCTACCCACATGACCAATTGATCCAGATCCTGCTGTAATTGTTCACAACCATCTTCACTATCTGCAAAACCACTAACTTTTGTATCAGCAGCAAACTTGTTAATCTTGCCCTGCATGTTCTCATCCAAATCATTGATGTAGATGACAAACAGTAACGGGCCTAGCACCGAACCCTGAGGCACACCACTTGTCACAGGCATCCAGGCTGAGAAGCAATCTTCCACTATCACCCTCTGCTTCCTTCCATGGAGCCAATATGCTATCCATTCAGCTATCTCTCCTTGGATCCCTTCCAGAGCAGCCTACCATGCAGAACCTTGTCGGCACTGAAATCCATGTACCCAACATCTACAGCTCTGCCCTCATCAATCTTTTTGGTCACGTCTTCAAAAACATCAATCAGATTTGTGAGACACGACCTTCCACGTAAAAAACCATGCTGACTATCCCTAATCTGCCCTTGCCCATCCAAATGCCTGTATACCCTATCCTTCAGAATACTCTCCAATAACTTACCAACTATAGATGTTAAGCTCACAGGCCTATAGTGCCCAGCATTTTCCCTGCAGCCCTTCTTGAAAAAAGGCACAACATTTGCCACCCTCCAGTCTTCCGGCATCTCTCCTGTATTTAAGGACGACTCATAAATTTCAACCAGGCCTTCTGCAATTTCCTCTCTAGTTTCCCTCAATGTCTTTGGATATGTCAGATCAGGCCCTGGACATTTGCCTACCTTCAAACACGACAGTTAGTACCTTCAGTACTTCTTCGACAGTAAAGGGGCTGTCCCACTGCGGCAACCTAATTCACGAGTTTAGAAGAGTTTAAGAGAGTTTGAAAAAATGTCATGTTAAAGATCTCCTTCGACTATGTAGAAGACCTCCTTCAACCTCCTTCGACTATGTTGAAGACTAGCTTCGACTAGCTTTGACTAGCTTTGGGAAAATTGGACCGAATAGTGGAGAGTGAAGACGACCTCCTTCAATCTCCTTCGACCTCCCTTCGACTATGTCGAAGACTATCTATGACTACCTTCGATTACATTCGACTACCCTTGATTACCTATGAATAACATGTCGACCTACTATGGCCTACTTCGACTAAACCTACGAGTAACCATATAACCATATAACAATTACAGCACGGAAACAGGCCTTCTCAGCCCTTCCAGTCCGTGCCGACCATTTATTTTCCCCTAGTCCCATCTACCTGCACTCAGACCATATCCCTCCATTCCCTTCCCGTCCATATACCTATCCACTTTACTTTTAAATGTTAAAATCGATCCTGCCTCCACCACTTCTGCAGGAAGATCATTCCACACAGCCACCACTCTCTGAGTAAAGAAGTTCCCCCTATCTTTGAATGGACTTTACTGGCTAAATATCATTCACGTTATTGCCTTCATACACTGTGAATGGCTCGATTGTAATCATATATTGTCTTTCTGCTAACTGGTTAGCACACAACAAAAGCTTTTCACTGTACCTCGGTACACATGACAATAAACTAAACTAATTATGTGGTAGAAAGAAGGAACTGCAGATGCTGCTTCACAACACCTGACACAAATGCTGGAGTAACTCAGCAGGTCAGGTACATGGATCGGTGATATTTTGGATCAGGGCACCTTCTTCAGATTATGTGGCATTTTGTCGACTTGCTCCACAAAACTGCTTTAGAAATGAAAACAAAAAACTGCTGTGGAAATGGAAACAGAGTTAATGTGTCACATCAAAGAAAAATATTTTAAAAACTGCTGCTGAAGTTTGTTTGAATTGATTTTGCTTAATTTTATCTCTGTCTAGGTGACAAATAGCAATTGCCTTTTTGTTGGCTTTCAGTGATATACATAAGAGCAAGAAAAAAGCAAGTTACATGAGTACCAATGAGATATTAATTATATTGATAATGTAATTTCTATTTGGGGCTGCGTTATGTAGGATAGAGTGTGGTATAACTTTGACTGCTGGAGTTTTGGACTGATGATTAGTATGTGTGCAGACAAAAGTGCTGGAGAAACTCAGCGGGTGCGGCAGCATCTATGGAGCGAAGGAAATAGGCAACATTTCGGGCCAAAATCCTTCTTCAGACGTTATTAGTATGTGTGCTGCTAGAGTGTCCATTTTCTTTATCTATATGATTATCTACCTTGGTCAACCAGTTCATCACTCATTTCATTTAGCTAACTGTATTGACTGCTTGTTGCATAAAGTCGTTAACTTTTTTTAATCACTTTGCTGTAATGGCCTAATTTCTCAACCAAAATGTCGATAAACTTTCAAGTATTTGTTAATTATTCTTTCGTCATGTCCTGTCAGCATCTATCACCGTGGTTATGATAAACAGTTTTATCATCTGGTTCTCCCACCTTGATTTTCCATTTTGGCTCCTTGTGCCTAGTTTTGTACTGCAGCTGCCTTATCTTTCCTTCCAGACTTAATCTACATGATCCTGTTACTCAATTCTATTCCACTTTGTGAACTACTTCTACAGATTAGTTCTATCATCTTATTGCCTATTAGTGCTGAGGATTAGTTCTTGCTGTTCTGCATTGTTTACCAATTCGTCTGAGTTCTAATTACCTTTAAGGTCAATAGATTCATTTGTTGTCTCATTCTTCATATCCAATCGTCCTTTTGTGAACTGACTTATAAAGTCATGGAATTGTACGGCACAGAAACAGACTCTTCGGCCTGTCATGTTCATGCTGCAGTGCTGCCTGGATAACGGAACTTTATGACGAAGTTAAGAACTCTGCACTTATAACAACTTGAACTTGAAAATGGTGCCAAAATCTGGTAGCTCTTGTATACTGTCTCAGTGTACTGTTCCTATACACTGGTACTTAATCTTAACAAGATTGTGCCAATGTATAGTAATTTTTTAACTGAACTGTATGCAAAAAAGAATTTCACTGTAGCTCATTACACGTGACAATAATTGACAATTGCCAAGCTACTCTAATCGCATTTGCCTGCATTAGGACATCTTTCTATGCCTTGCCTAGCTAAGTGTCCAAAGAACGGGCCAACCTGAAACATCAGCTATCCATGTCCTCCAGAGATGTAGCCTGACCCATTGAGTTCCTCCAGCACTTAGTGTTTTACTATTTAAGTTGCAATCTAAATGCCTTCACAGGTTATAGGAGTAGAATTAGGCCATTTGGCCCATTAAAAGCATAGTAATTGTGTCTGATTCCACCGCCTCCTCTGGAAGTGCGTTCATATATTTAACATCTACCATAGATAGCTGACTTTCATGGAAACAAATTGCTATTTATTTTATGAAGATGTTTAATTAGATTATCTATCAATTAAGCAGTGATCCTTTATAACAATGACAGAATGTATGTGCCAAAGTAGGGTCCATGAAATTTGCAGCAATTGTGCCATATATTTGGTGCCCAGCATACCAATCACCGAAGATAGACACAAAAAGCTGGAGTAACTCAGTGGGTTAGACAGCATCTCTGGAGAAAAGGAATAGGTGCTGCTAAGGTATCCTATGGTGACATTTTGTGTCAAGACCCCTCTTCAGACTGGGACAAGGGGAAAGGGAAATGAGATATATAGATGGTGATGTAGAGAGCTATAGAACAAATGAATGAAAGATATGCAAAAAAGTAACGATGATAAAAGAAACAGGCTGTGGCCTAGGTGAAAACGAGTAAAGACAAAAACTGCTCCGCGAGTGTCTGCGACTAAAATCGTGAAAAATGTCTTTGACACGAGGCCTGTTTTGTTCCGGAACATCTGTAAGATATTCAATGTTTCAGCATTTCCGTCCTGTGGAGAGATTGAAGCCCCATATTTATGCTATCTGAAGGATTATCATTGAGTTTAACATAACATTATTTCTCATGAACTACATTTTTCAAAAATTATTTGTTGTCTGAATATAGGGTGAAAAAATTGGAAAGTAATGAACAGTTTCCTGAGAATTGTAGGTATTTCCTTGTGAAGAGTTATGCTGTTGACAGTGTTGCCTTTAAATCAAGAGTCTGTTGCACTTCAATTGTTGTCACTGGGGCTGAAACTTGTGTAGCTGCCTACCTACTGCTGGGAGGTTTTGAGATGTACTAACAAAGAGGTTATAGAAACAAAGAACTGAAGTTACTGGCTTACACAAAAGGACCCAAACAGCTGAAGGACAATGGGTCAAACAGCATCTCAGGAGAAAATGGATAGGTGATGTTTTGGGTCAGGATTCTTTATCAGACTGAAAGAAGGGTCCCGACCCAAAACAAATTCATGTCCTCTGGCGATGCTGCCTGACATGCTGAGTTACTCCAGCACTTTGTGCCCCAGCAAGGAGGTTCTCGTTTTGTGAACAGAATGATTTCTCACAGAAATGCAATTTACTGTGAGAAACAAAATCGATTTGGATCAGGTAGTGTCAGGTAAAAGTACCACACCAACCTCTTTCTAGGCCTACGTGTTCTAATTTCCTCCAAACAGTGCTTTGGATGGTAATGGTGTCGTTTGACCTGTGTTGAACATGAAGTTCATGTTAGTTACATTGTTGTGATGAAAATTCAGAAATTCCATGTTGAATTTCCAGAGTGGCTTCAAACAAACTAGAAATAGTTGTTGTTACGGTTCATTCCAGAAAATGAACTGAAGTAAAACGGGACTAAATAATCAAATTTCCCAACGTTCCAAAAGCAGCTTAAACAGCCTGTCCTACTTTCACGACCTAATTCTCGACCACTGCCGAGTTTGCCCTTGACTCATACTCGCAGCATGGTAGTCACGAGGTTGTAGGAGGTCATAGGAGGTCGTAGGCAGGTCGTAGGTAGGTCGTGATGCTAGTCGTAGGTACTCGTGGCATCAAGTAGGTCAGGGCGTTTTTCTAGACTGATAAAAAATGTCCACAAGTAAAAAAAGGTCGTGAATTAGGTCGTGAAAGTGGGACAGGCCCTTTACCTAAAAAATAAATGAAATTTGGATAGAAAAGGTCTAGAGGAAAACATGCGCAAATTGGTCCAAAGGGCCTGACTCCATCCTGTATGACTATGACTACCACTAAGCTGAAATTTGGAGTTAATCTAAATTGTGATTAAAACAGTGTAAGATATTTCCCTTTATAGAAAATAAAATGCATATATGTTAAGACTCTCCACATGATTGTGAATATTTTTAAAGGCTGGATTGATAACTGGTTAGGATTGATATTAAGGACCATAAAGATCAAACTGATATAGAGAATAAAATGATTTCAGAGTTGTTTGGCGAGAGATTGATTTTGTTCCTCCCTATCTTAACCAGGTAGTCAAACATTATTTAATGTTGTATGGATTTTTTTTTTTGCTCTAGTATTATGGTTATTAAATTCTTGATTTTTTTTGTTTATTACATATTATCCATGTGCATTGTGTTTCTCGGCATGTTATCAATGGTCAATGGTGCTTTATTGTCATGTGCACAGTGAAATTTTTCAGCTTAAAGTTCAGTGAAGTAGTCCACTGAGACTATGCAAAAGACCCAGGTTTTGGCATCATTTTTAAAGTCCAGTCCGCGTTCTTGGTATTATGAGCAGTGCACAATCTAGGCGAGTCCCAGGCTGCTGCAGGGCTTCCAGTCGTTGCTTTTCTATCCAGCATAACAATGTCCCTCTCTGCACCTCACCCATTACCCTTTGTGCCCTGGGGGCGCCTCACACAATCAACCTTAAGGGCGCTGTGTTATAGTGCTGGAAGTAAGAATTACATTATCCTGCTGTCAGCACATATGACTATTAAGCACTCTTGACTCTCTCTTTACTCTCTCTTGACTCTTGAAGTTTAGAACCTGCAGTTATACACAAATTCCATTGGGGACCGAGTATAGAAGTTGGGAGGTCATGTTGCAGTTGTATAAGTTGATGGTGAGGCCGCATTTACAGCATTGTGTTCAGTTCTGGGTGCCATGCTATAGGAAAGATGTTGACAAGCTGGAAAGGGTACAGAGAAGATTTACAAGAATGTTGCTAGGGCTAGAGGGTCTGAGCTATAGGGAGAGGTTGAATCAGCTGGGACTCTATTCCATGGAGCACAGCAGGATGACGAATGATCTTATTGAGTTAGAGAGTGATACATTGTGCAAACAGGCCCTTCGTCCCAACTCACCCACACCGGCCAACAACGTCCCAGCAGCACTAGTCCCACTTGCCTGCGCTTAGTACATATCCCTCCAAACCTGTCCTATCCATGTATCTGTCTAACTGTTTCTTAAATGATGGGATAGTCCCAGCCTCAACTACCTCCTGCGGCAGCTTGTTCCATACACCCACCACCCTTTGTGTGAAAAAGTTACCCCTCGGTTTCCTATTAAATCTATTCCCCTTCACCTTGAACCTATGTCCTCAAGTCCTCGATTCCCCTACTCAGGGCAAAATACTCTGTGTATCTACCCGATCTATTCCTCTCAAGATTTTATATACCTCTATAAGATCTCTCCTCATCCTCCTGCGCTCCATGGATAGAGGCCCAGCCTACTCAACCTCTCCCTATAGCTCACACCCTCTAGTCCTGGCAACATCCTTGTAAATCTTTTCTGAACCCTTTCACGCTTGACAATATATTTCCTATAACATGGTGCCCAGAACTGAACACAATATTCTAAATGCGGTCTCACCAATGTCTTACACAACTGCAACATGACCTCCCAACTACTACACTCAATACTCTGTCTGATGAAGGCCAAAGTGCCCAAAGTCTTTTTGACAGCCTTATCTACCTGCGACTGGACCTTCAAGGAACCATGCACCTGTACTCCTAGATCCCTCTGCTCTACAACATTACCCAGAGGCCTACCATTTACTGTGTAGGTCCTGCCCTTGTTCGACATCCCAAAATGCAACACCTCACACTTTTCAGTATTAAATTCCATTAACCATTCCTCCGCCCACCTGGCCAATTGATCCAGATGCTGCTGCAATCTTTCACAGCTATCTTCACTGTCAGCAAAACCACTAACTTTTGTATCATCAGCAACCTTGCTAATCTTGCCCAGTATGTTTTCATCCAAATCATTGATGTAGATAACAAACAGTAACGGGGCCAGCACCAAACCCTGAGGCACACCACTTGTCACAGGCATCCAGTCTGAGAAGCAACCTTCCACCATCACCCTCTGCTTCTTTCCAAGGAGCCAATTTGCTATCCATTCAGCTATCTCTCCTTGGATCCCATGCAATCTAACCTTCCAGAGCAGCCTACCATGCGGAACCTTGTCGAACACCTTACTGAAGTCCATGTACACAACATCTACAGCTCTGCCCTCATTAACCTTTTTGGTCACGTCTTCAAAACAATCAATCAGGTTTGTGAGACACGACCTCCCACCTACAAAACCATGCTGACTATCCCTAATCAGCCCTTGCCCATCCAAATGCCTGTATTTTCTATCCCTCAGAATACTCTCCAGCAACTTACCAACTCCAGATGTTAAGCACACCGGCCTATAGTTCCCAGCATTTCCCCTGCAGCCCTTCTTGAAAAGAGGCACAACATTTGCCACCCTACAGTCTTCTGGCACCTCTCCTGCATTTAAGGATGACTCGTAAATTTCAATCAGGGCTCCAGCAATTTCCTCTCTAGTTTCCCACAATGTCCTCGGATATATCTGATCAGGCCCTGGAGATTTGTCTACCTACAAACACAACATTACCTTCAGTACTTCTTCGACGGTAACCCTGACTGCTCTCAAGACACTTCCAATGACTGCTCCAATCTCCTCCGTCCTACTGTCTTTCACCTCGGTAAATACAGTGGAGAAATACTCATTTTCTACCTTGTCCATCTCCTGTGGCTCCACACAGAGTTGACCGCTTTGATTCCTGAGAGGTCCCACTCGCTCTCTAGTTTCCGTTTTCCCCCTTAAGTATTTATTAAATCTTTTGGGATTGAACCTTAATGCTGCCCATCAGAGCAATCTCCTGGCCCCTTTTGGCCCTTCTGATTTCCTTTTTTAGTTTACTCCTTAGTTCCCAAAATTCCTCCAGGGATGCACTTGATCCCAGCTGCCTATACCTGTCCCAGGCATCCTTCTTGACTAATGTCTCAATTTCTCTCGTCTGCCAAGCTTCCTTACGTTTGCCTGCTTTGCCTGCTCTAACGGGGACATAAACATCCTGAGCTTTCTTCAGTACACTTTTAAAAACATCCCACTTGGCTGATGTTCCTTTCCCCTCAAATAACGGGCTCCAATCAACTTGAGCGAGACTTTCTCTCATACCCTCAGAGTTGGCATTATCCCATTTGAGCATTTTAACACGTCGACCCTCTCCGTCCCTATCCATAACTATCTTAAACTTAATCGAACTGTGGTCACTTGACCCAAAAGGCTCCTCCACACACACTTCATTAAATTGCTGTTCCCAATTTCCCAATACTAGGTCCAACGTTGCCCTCTCACGTGTGGGGGCCGCCACATACTGCTTAAGAAAACTCTCCTGAACACTTTTGAGGAATTGCACCCCATCTAAACCCTTCATGCTATGATTTTCCCAGTCTATATTGGGAAAGTAAAAATTCCCTACTACACCAACCTTACTTGACCTGCAGCTGTCTGCAATCTCCCGATACATTTGTTTTTCTAATTCCCGTTGAAGGAAGTGATCATCCCTTTCTTGTTCCTCAGCTCCATGCATATAGCCTCACGAGATGAACCATCCGTATTGTCACCTCTGAACACAGCTGGGACATCCTCCTTAACCAACAATACAACCCTCCCCCCCCCCCTTTTCCCTCACCCCTGTCTCGCCTGAAGCTCCTGTACCCCAGAACATTGAGCTGTCAGTCCAGCCCCTCCCTTAACTAAGTTTCAGTCATGGCTACAATGTCCCAGTCGCTCATACCTATCCATGCCCTACGTTCATCTGCCTTACCCATCAGGCCCCTTGCATTAAAATATGTGCAGTTTAAACCAACCCTTTTTTCTCGCTCTCCGCCTTTCACCTGCCTATTCTGTCCACTAACCTTTCCCACACCACCCTCCATACCAACTTCTAGCCTCTCACGTGCCTCTGTCCTGCACGAGATCCCACCCCTCTGCCAATCAAGTTTAAACCCTCCCGTGTAGCATTGGCAAATCTTCTTGCAAGGATTTTGGTCCCCTCCAGTTTAGGTGCAACCCTTTTATACAGGTCACCCCATCCCAGAAGTGATTCCAATGATCCAGAAATCTGAATCCCTGCCCCGTTCACCAACTCCTCAGCCACACATTCATTTCCTCTATCTTCCTATTCTTACCTTCACTAGCACGAGGTACTGGAAGCAATCCTGAGATCACTTCCCTGCAGGTCCTGCGTTTCAGTCTTCTACCCAATTCCATAAATTCTTGTTGCAGAATCTCCTTCCTCTTCCGACCTATATCATTTGTGTCAACCTGCACGACAACCTCCAGCTGCTCCCCCTCACTCTTGAGGATGCCGTGCAGCCACTCCAAGACGTCCGGAACTCTGGCACCAGGGAGGCAATACACCATCCTGGAGTCTCGCCTGCTCTCCGCAGAATCTCCTATCCGCACCTCTAATGATGGGGTCTCCCACCACTATGGCTCTGCCTGATGTGACTCTTCCCCGTTGAGCCTTGGCACCAGGGTTAGAATCACAGCCCTGGCTACCACTCAATCTTATTGTCTAATCCGTTCGCGAGAGGGTGTACCTGTTTTCATTTGGTACAGACACCGGGGTCACCTGCACTAGACATTTACTCTTTCTCATAGTCGCCCACCTTGGTTTTTCCTGTATCCTTGGTGTGACAACCTCAATGTAGGTCCTGTCCAGGAAGCTTTTGTGTATAAAATCATGAGAGGAATAGATCGGGTAGATGCACAGAGTCTTTTGCCCAGCGTAGGTTAATCGAGGACCAGAGAACATACGTGTAAAGTGAAGGAGAAAAGATAGGAATCTGAGGGCTAACTTTTTCACAGAAAGGGTGGTGGGTGTATGGAACAAGCTGCCAGAGGAGGTCATTGAGGTTGGCACTATCCCAACATTTAAGAAACAGTTAGACAAGTACATGGATAGGACAGGTTTGGAGGGATATGGACCAAACATGGGGGGATGGGACTAGTGTGGCTGGGACATTTTGGCCACTGTGGGCAAGTTGGGTGGAAGGGCCTGTTTCCATGCCATATCTTTCAATTACTCTATGACCATCACAAGAGTTGAAATGGGTTGAGGAGCTCTCAATGGAGCATTGGATAGAAGAAATATATTTAAGAGAATGACTGTCTTTTCGTGGGGCACGCCGAATCATTTCATCCTGTAAATGACCACGTTATTGAGTAAATAGAGAAAGCCATGGAGCTCTGCAACCACGTGATAGAATGTTTTTTAAAATTTTTTATTTTGTACTGTGCGGACAGTTTAATATGGATAATGCTCTCAATGCTTTCCCCTTGGTTTCTTTAACGATCTGCTTCTCTTCTGGTTTTTACAGTGCCCAGTGCCTCGCCTCAAAATGTCTCGCTGGAGGTAGCAAATTCACGAGTGAGTATGGAACCGTATTTTGACACATTCTTTACAACATTAAGCCTCATGAAAAGTGCTCGATTTTGTTTAAAAGCGGAAATGTAGAAAATCAATCAATCTGTGTGTGTGGAGGGGCTGCAGTGGGAAGTAGAATTCTCCATGTCAATAAATATTTAATTAAATTGGTTAGTATTTTGACCCGGAGGTCTTAAGAGTTGACCTTTATTGTAGTTGGAATTGATTACTTTCTTCCTTTTACTTGATTGGTACTTCTGAATAGATATTAATGTTTGTCAAAGGAGTTTGTGCATTTGGGATATCTTTTCATAAGCAAGTGAATAGCAATTGTGTTGGACAGTAACTGGCTCATAGCTGTAACATCCACATGGTAACATGTCAAATTTATATATGTTTGGTTAAGCTATTATTTTCCGAAGTACACCACCATACTTACCTTTAAGGACAGTTAGAGTCAGAACAGTGGAGCAGCGTTAGAGTTGCTGCCATTCAGCGCCAGAGCCCCTGATTCGATCCTGTCTATGGATGCTGTCTGTACGGAGTTTGTACGTTCTTCCATATGGATTTTCTCCAGGTTCCCCGGTTTCCTCCCACACTCCAAAGACGTGCAGGTTCGTAGGTTTGTTGGCTTCTGCACATTGTTCCTACTGTGTAGGATAGAACTAGTGTATGGGTGATCGTTGGTCAGCATCGAGTACATGAGGGCTGAACGAGCTGTTTCCATGCTGTATCTTTAAACTAAACTAAACTAAACAGTAGAAAGGACTGACGTTGATACAAAACAAAGTAAATGTTCTTGATTACTGAATGTAGCTGGATTTTTAATCAACATTTCTGGCAGATGGCATATCATACTATAAAGAGATGTTGAATTTCTTTGACGTCCATGAGATTGTTTCAGGGCTGTATTCTGAATTTAATTTTAAATGCAACCTATAAAGCCACATTGGAAAGCAGTGATGCCATTAAATGGCCGCTGCTGGCTAAAAATACGTCAGCAATCATAAATTTCTGTAATTTGTCTTTCGTGATGCTGCACTAAAAGACAAGTTCCCCACACGAAGAGGATAGAAGTAGAAGGTAGTTCATTCTGTTATAGAAAATGTGTTCATTATGCAAGATCTGTAACACAGCTAACGTTCCTCTTTTCTCTGATATCTCACTCTCACGTCTCCAACTCTTCACAGAGAAGCTGTGGGTCGGTTCCCTTCCTTATCGGGACTGCATTTTCATGGTTCTATTGCCTTTTTCCCACTAGGAGTGAGAACTTTAGATCACCCCCTGATGAATATTTCCAAAAAATAATCCAAATATATTGGCACAATGAAAGGACAACAGATGGGATCCTACTATCATTATTCCGTTGTTATCAAATCTGAAAATATTTTGAGTTACTCCCAGACTTCATCGTTTAAGAAAGAATTGCAGATGCTGGAAAAGTGGAAGGAAGACAAAAATGCTGGAGGAACTCAGCGGGTGAGGCAGCATCTATGGTGATAAACAATAGGCGATGTTTCGGGTCCAGACTTGTCCGAGGAAGGGTCTTGACCCGAAACATTGCCTAATTTTTATCACCATAGGTGCTGCCTCACCCGCTGAGTTGCTCCAGCATTTTTATCAACTCTAGACTTCATTGCATGAGTTTCTGGCAATTTGTAGAATCCGATCCATGACTTTCTGGCTGTTCTCAGTCTGTTCTGTGGCGGCATCAGATGGAAATAACATTTCCATTTCTTAGCTTTGAAGCAAGGTTTAAAGAAGGAGAAGCAAGACGCAAGTGGGTGCCAGAGACCCGGGTTTGATCCTGACTACAGATGCTGTCTGTAGAAGTTTGTACGTTCTCCCTGTGACCATGTAGTTTATTACCTGATGCTCCGGTTTCCTCCCACTCTCGAAAGCCATGCAGGTTTTGTAGGTTAATTGGCTTCTGTAAATTTTCCTTAGTGTGCAGAATAGAACTAGTATAGGAGTGATTGCTGGTCATCGTGGATTTGGTGGGCTGAAGGGCTTATTTCCACATTGTCTACCTGAACTGATCTAAACTAAGCTCTTCTCTATAAAAAATAAAACTGCAGCCATGGGGATTTGAAATCAAAATAATACAATGCTGGTCAGAAGGCACTGGGAAAGAGAGAGTTAATGTTTCAACTCAATAACCTTTCATCAGGACTTTCATCAGAAGCTTTATGCTGATTTTAAACTTCTTCAACTGCAATGCTTGAGGTTTAAGGCAAGCTATTATAATTGGTATGCCAGGAGACCTGAAAGCAAATTATACATCCTTTACCTATACAAATTTCTGGATTAAATATACTAATCCTATTTTGATGTACCGTGCTGTATACATGAAGTATGACAGCTTCTTTTATTGGAGAATTTTTAAACATCAAGTGAGTAAGACCATTTACTTTTGAGATCAGAGAGGCCTGCAATTGGAATTTAATTATTTTAAATGCATTTCAGTTTTAATCTACTGAAGGCAAAAGATCTCGGAGGTAAAATTTATACTGGAGGGAAGATTAATGTAAAATGATTAATTGAGGCTCCCTTGGAAGAAGTACCCAAGTTCTCTTGCTTGAGGCTTAAGGCTACACTTGCATGACCATGTGGAGAAAAGGAGACATTGATTAAAATTCCATGGTGCTGGTAAAAAAAAATCAATATAAAGGAAAAACAATCTACAGTATTTCTCCAATTTATTAACAACACCACAATGAGTGTGAAATAATAAAGAGGGGCCAGCTGAAAGCAAAAATCAATTCGGCAATTCTCCTGGTAGGAGCAGTGAAACAATATCTTGAGGGAGAGTTGATATATACCGGAAAATAAATAGGAGGAATGCCGTTGTGATGTGTTAAATTCTCTACTAGTATTGAATGATTTGGTTACTTGTTTCAGATTTTTTTTACCCTAAATTTCTGCAACTCTGTAGCATCAATTCTTTAATTTCAAGCTTGCCCTCACCTGATTACTTTCTTTGTGGGATCAAAGGGACCAGGGCCTCTGCACTGACAACAAATTGGTGCTATTGAAGCAATGCAAGTTGGGCATGTGTTGGAAGTCAATATTGAGCTGAAGTAGTGAAAGTAATACCAGCAGGTCATAAATCATTGGTGCAGCCACACAGGTGTTTAACAAACTTTTGGCACATTTCTGGCAAATGCCAGGGTTACTTAAAGTTAGATAAATCAATATTCATATCACTGAGCTGTAAGCTGCCCAAGCGAAATATGAGATGCTGTTCCTCCAATTTGCGTTTAGCCTCACTCTGACAATGGAGGAGACCTAGGACAGAAAGGGTTAGTGTGTGAGTGGAAAGGAGAACTAAAGTGTTTAGCAACCGGAAGATCAAGTAGGTTCAGGCGGACTGAGCGAAGGTGTTCAATGAAACGATCACCCAATCTACGTTTGGTCTCACCGATGCATGAGTCCACATCTTGAACAACGGATACAGTAAATGAGGTTGGAGGAGGTGCAAGTCAACCTCTGCCTAACCTGAAAGGATTTGGCGAGGGAGGAGGTATAGGGACAGGTGTTGCATCTTCTGCGGTTGCAGGGGAAGGTACCTGGGGAAGGGGTGGTTTTGGTGGGAAGGAATTAGTCAACCAGGGAGTTGCGGAGGGAACGGTCTCTGCAGAAGGTGGAAAAGGGTGGAGATGGGAAGTATTGGTATCCTGTTGGAGGGGCCAACATTTGGAGGATTATGTGTTGTATGCGACGGCTGATTGGGGTGAAAGGTAGGGACTAGGGGGACTCTGTCTCTGTCTCTGTTACGACTAGGAGGAGGGAGAGCAAGGGCAGGGCTGCGGGGTACTGAGGTGACACGAGTGAGGGCCTCATGTATGATGGAAGAGGGGAACCCCCGTTCATATCAGGGAATCTGATCGCAGAATTTGTGTCAGATCACAAGCCCCCATTCATTTGAAATCAGATAATAGTATGTAGCATTGCAGGTCCTTGACAGTTTGACACACGACAAAGTGGGAGGTGAAATTTCACCCTGTGTCAAGTACAGGTGTCAGAGGTTATGGGGAGAAGGCAGCAGAATGGGGTCAGGAGGGAGAGATAGATCAGCCAAGATTGGCCTAAATCTACTCCTATCACTTATGACCTCACTGCTCAGTTTCATGGCCATCCTTGCCGGCAAGATCCAGGTGAGATATGTTGGGAGCCAGCGGGAACAATGAGAATCAATATAAACTTTGGAAAAAAAACAGACCATGCATTCTTCAAACAAATTATGCTTTTGTTGTCTTGTATCTGCACTTGACGTGGCGTGGAAGTGTGTATGTAGAAGTGTGCTTCTCAATTCTTGTTTATCTATTAATATTATAATTTCACTTCGAAAGTGTCATTGTTCACCAGGGTCCTCATTATAGCAACATCTTACAACAGATTTGTGCATAAACCATTTTTTAAGATGATCTCACAGATACAAATCTGACTGGGGAGATTCTTGTAGATTACTAAGTACATTTAAAAAAATGGTACTTCAATATGTCCCGTATTTTGTGTTTGTGTTGCGTTTATTTCAATGTTCATCCCTACTTTCACCATAAAATAGCTGGTAATGTGAACCGAAGCCTGCAAAACAGTTTGGCTGCGAGCAACGTAGCAGGAGATCCAATGTATATATAGATAATGCCACACAGTAGAAATTCTTAGATGAGACATGCTCGTTGTTTGTGTTTCCTGGAGCATTCTTTCATAAATATCCCAAACAAATGCGGAGCAGAAATAGTGAATGCTGGAAGCACTCAGCAGGTTATTTGACATCTGTCAAGAGAATAGTTGAGTCAATCTTTCATGTGTTAATTCATTGCAAACAGTGTAATGTGGCTTTTTAGTGGAGATCTCACAGTAGGTTTATTGTGAACATTGCACAGGAAAGCAAACTATTTGCAGGCTGCAAGAAAATACAACTACAAATGCAATGAATAAAAGGCTCTGAAATAATCTGTAGGTAGATAAAAATGCTGGAGAAACTCAGTGGGTGAGGCAGCATCTATGGAGCGAAGGAATAGGTGACGTTTTGGGTCGAGACCCTTCTTCAGACTCAATATGGAGCGAAGGAATAGGTGACGTTTTGGGTCAAGACCCTTCTTCAGACTCAATCTTCAGACTTAATTCTTCAGAAATAATCTGTGCTCAGTATGTGAAGAGTTGTTCCATCTCACGTTGACCAAATGCTTTTGCTGCTAATGATCTGGAGGAAGCTGTGTTATCAGAAAAATCACAAGCTTTCAAAAGATGCTCAGAGTCCATGACATCATGGTCCACATTTTGTAGCTGGCATTGACATGATGCCATTTACCATTAACCTTGAAGAAAGCACATCACAAAGATTATTTTGTTCATTTTTGGGATATTACCATCAAGGCAATCATTTATCATCCATCCCTAAATTTCTTGAAGGCGGAGGGTCACATTCTCAAACCACTGCAGACTTCTTGTGAAAGTCCTTCACATGGGGTAAGATTCAGGACCAGAACCTACAGAGGGCCACCAATACCCCTCCAGATCGAATGGTAAGCACCATGGAGAGTAAATGCAGAAGATCTGTGGGTATTTTGTATGCATTGACCCCTATTAGCCTTCCAAATTACTCAAAGCAAAGGCATGGATCCAAACAACGTGGATTTTAGTGTTTACTGGGCTGTTAATTTGCAGCCAGCCTGTCAACTGGCACAAGTTTCAGTCTGGAGTCAGCTACACAGCATCTGCTGCATCCAGGAACAATTAAGTCCTCAACCCTACAAAGCAGCCAAATGAAGAATTCTTGCATGCAGCAACCCAAAAAAAAACCATTCAAATTTGCATTGAACCATCGTTGATTGACCTGTAGGGCCTTTTTGTAAAATTTCCCAATCCTTTGCAGCTGTGATAATGGAATCTTTCTTGCACTTTCAAGCCTCTCTGTTGGCCATGCATTAATATGGAAAAATAACATTGGGAAGCTGAAAATAGGAATATAATCATGCCCCAAACCACTATGGCGGCACGGTGGCGCAGCGGTAGAGTTGCTGCCTTACAGCGCTTACAGCGCCGGAGGCCCGGGTTTGACCCTGACTACGGGTGCTGTCTGTGTGGAGATTGTACGTTCTCCCCGTGACCTGCATGGGTTTCCTCCGAGATCTGCGGTTTCCTCCCACACTGCAAAGACGTACAGATTTGTAGGTAAATTTTCTTGGTGTATGTAAAAATTGTCCATAGTGTGTATCGAAGTGCTAATATGCGAGAATCGCTTGTCGGCGCGGACCTGTTTCTGCGCTGTATCACTAAAACTAAAAACTAAAACTAAACTGGCTGGTGTGCAAAGGTGTGGAGGGAGGGTGAGGATTGTTCATAATGCTATTGATATAGTTGGCTCCATGGTGTGTGGTTATTGGTTTGCTAATTTATCTTTGTTTTCAACTGATATCAGGGCAGGTGTTTGGAAGTGAATTCTTTGATGGTGATGAGACCTAGCACATTGCATTGATAGTTTCTTTTGTCATTATCCTTCTGACGGCGCAGCAGCACCAACTCATTGAATCTGTTGATTAAGGCTTATTGATTTCCTCCTGGATCCAAAAACTATTTATCCTGCAAGAACAACAAAAAATGTTGTCGCTGGAAATTCTCAGCAGGTTAGGCAGCTTCTCCGCAGAGGGGGAATAAAGCTAATGTTCCAGGCTGGTGGCATTTTGTCAGAATTTTTGTCAGAATTTAATTTGGCGAAAGTTCGAAAGTATTTATTCCATGGTCATTTACACCAACTACAAGCAGCTCAGTGTGATATTGCAATTTGATGTGTCAACATTCTGATCATTGCCATACAAACTATTCAAGGCAATGGCAGGGATCCCATTACATGGATTTTATTGGTTGCTGTAATGTAGGTATGTTACAAAACGTACCTTTAGCGGCGTTGCAGTTCTGCCACTGCCCGTGTGCGCGACTTTGGCGCCTTTGAGAGGGGGGCGAGTTTAAAATGCAATTTTTCTTCAGACTATTCAAATCAGTTTTGGACAGGCTTTTTAGTTGCTGAAGAAAAATCGTTTCGACTGCCGTTTTATTAAGTTTATTAAAATTAGCGCTGGAAAAATTAAAAGCAGGAGTAAATTAAAAATCATCTTCTAATGCTGTCAACGCCAACAACGGGACGGATCTTACGTAGGGGACAACAGAAGGTACACAGTTTATTTTTACATAAAAACGTGCTTCTTAGGAAGCCTTTAATCAAAATTGCATGTTGCAAAAAGGTGACTTAAAAAATATACAAACTGACAATATTTTTCCTGCCGATATGGGGGTTAAGTTCACCACAAACCGCAACGTTCCAATCCATCGCGTTCCACAAAATCCCACTGGCAAGTTGATTTAAATGGCCATTAATTTACGGGAATTAAACACTAAATTCCTTCAATTTGGCCTATAAATTCATGACAATGAGATATAAAAATCATGTTATTTTGTGAATTCCTGTGTGAATGTTATTTGGACACTTAGGCTTTTTAAAAATGTTAACCTTTTCTTAAGAAATGGATAGATGTTTAGATCTAGTAATTGAATTTTGTAATTAGCTACAATTAGGTAACTAACTAATTATATGCTTTAATTTCAGGTCATCCAAGTAAGATTGTTTCATATTTGTTTTAGAATGCTTCAATCTATAATAACTGAAAATTTCATTCAGTTCTCTTAATGTTTAAGAAAGCTATGGGCTTTTGACTGTACTTGATCACAGCTTTTGTGTTAAGTCAATGAAGAAACAAGATGCTAATTTCTGAGTATGAAAATGGCCACGACTTTTTTAATACTGAAGATATGAAAGTGAATTAGGCGTCAAATTAAACTTCCTTTTTCTGCTTTATCTGATGGGATAAATTGCAGACTTGATTTTTTAAATCTAAAAATTTGTAACATTGCTATGTGATGCTAATTTACAACTGGCATGGTCATGATGGGCTAAATGGCCTGCATTGTTGTACATTTCCCCTGAATTTCATGATTATATTTGCCATGCTGTGTGCCCATGTCACAGTGCCAGTAGTGCCAGTGGGCTACATGACCCACTACATGACCTTTGTTCCCCCTCCCCCCCATACCTTACCATAATAAGAGCTTTCCCTGTTCTTTTTCTTCTGCAATGTCAAACGAACCACATGTAAGCAGTAAAACATTTATGACTTACTGCAACTCCTCAAAACCGATTGTTCTCTCACAGCCCAGTGAGTCTCTGGAATTCATTGCCCCTGAGGACTGTGGAGGCCTAATGATTAGATATATTTAAGGAGTTAGATAGATAAATATTTGATAGATCAAAGAATTAAAGTTTATCGGGGACTGGGTCAGGAGTTGGGTACAGCATAATTCACCCATGATCATATAGAAAGGTGAGGCAGGTTTGAGGAGCTGAATAAGCTGTTCCTGCTCCAATTTACTTCTCTTCTTCTTTCCCTGAGTTATTTTCAGCAAAATTCACCATCCCCTCGCGAATCTAAATTGTTCATTTGGTCCATTTTCAGATCCATTTTTTTTTGGCATTAGTATTGTGGTTATTCATTTATTTAAATGTTTTAGTATATTATTACAATGTAGTTCCCAGGGCTGCATGCGGAATGCTGGGAACTATAGGCCAGTGAGCTTAACATCTGTAGTTGGAAAGTTACTAGGGAGTATTCTGAGGGATAGGATATACAAGCATTAGATGGACAGGAGCTGATTAGGGATAGTCAGCATAGTTTTGTATGTGCGAGGTTATGCCTCACAAAACTGGTTGAGTTTTTTAAAGACCAAAAAGGTTGATAATGCCAAAGCTGTAGGTGTATATATGGACTACAGCAAAGCATTCAACAAGTTTCCGAATGGAAGGCTACTCTGGAAGGCTAAATCGCATGGGTTCCAAGGATATGGGTAGAAAATTGGCTTCATGGAAAGAAGCCGAGGGTGATGGTGGAAGGTTGCTTCTCAGACTGGAGGCCTGTGACTAATGGTGTGCTTCAGGTTTCAGTGCTGGGCCCATTACAGTTTGCCATCTATATGAATGATTTGGATGAGAACATGCATGGCAAGATTGCAGATGATACAAAAGTGGATGATTTTGCAGATAGTGAAAAAGGTCATGAAAAATTGCAGCAGGATCTTTGGCCAGGCAGGCTGAGGAATGGTTGATGGAATTTAATGCAGAGAACAGTGAGATGTTGCATTGTGATAAGTTTAACAAGGGCAGGAATGGTAGGATTCTGGGGAGTGTTGTGGTGTAGAGGGATCTAGGAGTGCAGTTGCATTGTTCCTTGAAGGTGGAGTCGCAGGTACAGTAGATAAGGTGGTCAACAAGATTTTTGACACATTGACCTTCATCATTCAGAGTATTGAGTATAGAAGTTGGGAGGTCATATTGCATGTGTATTGGGAGGTCATGTTGCAGGAGGGATATTGATCAAACACGGGCAGGTGGGACAAGTGTAGCTGGAATATGTCGGCCAGTGTAGGCAAGTTGGGCCGACAGGCCTGTTTCCACACTGTATCACTCTATGACTATGTTATAGAAACATAGAAACATAGAAAATAGGTGCAGGAGTAGGCCATTCGGCCCTTTGAGCCTGCACCGCCATTCAATATGATCAAGGCTGATCATCCAACTCAGTATCCTGTACCTGTCTTCTCTCCATACCCCTGATCCCTTTAGCCACAAGGGCCACATCTAACTCCCTCTTAAACATAGCCTATGAACTGGCCTCAACTACCTTCTGTGGCAGAGAATTCCAGAGACTCACCACTCTCTGTGTGAAAAATGTTTTCCTTATCTCGGTCCTAAAGGAATTCCCCCTTATCCTTCGACTGTGACCCCTTGTTCTGGACCTCCCCAACATCGGGAACAATCTTCCTGCATCCAGCCTATCCAACCCCTTAAGAATTTTGTAAGTTTCTATAAGACCCCCCTCAGTCTTCAAAATTCTAGCGAGTACAAGCCAAGTCTATCCAGTCTTTCCTCATATGAAAGTCCTGACATCCCAGGAATCAGTCTGGTGAACCTTCTCTGTACCCCCTCTATGGCAAGAATGTATTTTCACAGATTTGGAGACCAGAACTGTACGCAATACTCCAGTTGTGATCTCACCAAAACCCTGTACAACTGCCTGCTCCTATACTCAAATCCTTTTGCTATGAATGCTAACATACCATTTGCTTTCTTCACTGCCTGCTGCACCTGCATGCCCGCTTTCAATGATTGGTGTACCATGACACCCAGGTCTTGTTGCATCTCCCCTTTTCCCAATTTGCCACCATTCAGATAATAATCTACCCTCCTGCTTTTGCCACCAAAGTGGATAACCTCACATTTATCCACATTATACTGCATCTGCCATGCATTTGCCCACTCACCCAGCCTATCCAAGTCACCTTGCAGCCTCCTACAATCCTCCTAACACCTAACACTACCCCCCAGCTTAGTGTCATCCGCAAACTTGGAGATGTTGCATTCGATTCCCTCGTCCAAATCATTAATATATATTGTAAATAGCTGGGGTCCCAGCACTGAGCCTTGCAGTACCCCACTAGTCACTGCCTGCCATTCTGAAAAGGACCCGTTTACCCCTACCCTTTGCTTCCTGTCTGCCAGCCAGTTCCCGATCCACATTAATATGGAACCCCCAATACCGTGTGCTTTAAGTTTGTATACTAATCTCTTATGTGGGACCTTGTCAAAAGCCTTCTGAAAGTCTAGATATAACACATCCATTGGTTCTCCCTTATCAACTCTGTTAGTTACATCCTCGAAAAATTCTATAAGATTCGTCAGACATGATTTACCTTTCGTAGATCCATGCTGACTTTGTCCAATGATTTCACCACTTTCCAAATGTACTGCTATCCCATATTTAATAACTGACTCTAGCAGTTTCCCCACTACCGATGTTAGACTAACTGGTCTGTAATTCCCCGTTTTCTCTCTCCCTCCTTTTTAAAAAAGTGGGGTTACATTAGCTATCCTCCAATCCTCAGGAACTACTCCAGAATCTAAGGAGTTTTGAAAAATTATGACTAATGCATCCACTATTTCTGTGGCTACTTCCTTGAGTGCTCTGGGATACAGACTATCTGGTCCTGGGGATTTATCGGCCTTTAATCCATTCAATTTACCCAACACCACTTCTCGGCTAACCTGGATTTCACTCAATTCTTCCACCTTATTTGACCGCCGGTACCCTGCTATTTCCGGCAGATTATTTATGTCTTCCTTAGTGAAGACAGAACCAAAGTAGTTATTCAATTGGTCTGCCATGTCCTTGTTCCCCATGATCAATTCACCTGTTTCTGACTGCAAGGGACCTACATTTGTTTTAACTAATCTCTTTCTCTTCACATATCTATAAAAACTTTTGCAGTCAGTTTTTATGTTCCCTGCCAGTTTTCTTTCATAATCTATTTTCCCTTTCCTAATTAAGCCTTTTGTCCTCCTCTGCTGAACTCTGAAATTCTCCCAGTCCTCTGGTAGGCTGCTTTTTCTGGCTAATTTGTATGCTTCATCTTTTGCTTTTATACTATCCCTGAATTCCCTTGTTATCCATGGATGTACTACCTGCCCTGATTTATTATTTTGCCGAACTGGGATGAACAATTGTTGTAGTTCATCCATGCAGTCTTTAAATACCTTCCATTGCACATCCACTGTCAACCCTTTAAGAATCACTTGCCAGTCTATCTTGGCCAATTCACTTCTCATACCTTCAAAGTTACCTTTGTTTAAGTTCAGAACCTTTGTTTCTGACTTAATTATGTCACTCTCCATCCTAATGAAGAACTCAACCATATTATGGTCACTCTTGCCCAAGGGACCCCGCACAACAAGACTGCTAACTAACTCTTCCTCATTACTCAATACC
The DNA here is from genome assembly GCA_963514005.1 of Raja brachyura. The sequence goes on from OY740781.1 coordinate 32,750,595, forward strand.
CAGTCTAGAATACCCTGCTCTCTCGTTGGTTCGTCCACATGTTGGTTTAGAAAACTATCCCGCATACATTCCAATAAATCCTCTTCCTCAGCACCCCTGCCCATTTGATTCACCCAATCTATATGTAGATTGAAGTCACCCATTATAACTGTTTTACCCTTGTTGCACGCATTTCTAATTTCCTGTTTGATGCCATCCCCAACTCCACTACTACTGTTAGGTGGCCTGTACACAACTCCCACTAGCGTTTTCTGCCTCTTAGAGTTTTGCAGCTCTACCCATATCGATTCCACATCCTCCAAGCTAATGTCCTTCCTTTCTATTGCATTAATCTCCTCTCTCACCTGCAACGCTACCCCACCTCCCTTTTCCTTTCTGTCTATCCATCCTAAATATTGAATATCGCTGGATGTTCAGTTCCCAGCCTTGGTCCACCTGGAGCCATGTCTCCGTGATCCCAACTATAGCATAGTTATTAATAGCTATCTGCACATTCAACTCATCCACCCTATTACGAATGCTCCTTGCATTGAGACACAAAGCCTTCAGGCTTGTTTTTACAACACTCTTACTCCTTATACAATTATGTTGACAAGTGGTCCCTTTTGATTTTTGCCCTGGAAACCCACCACCTCTTATTCTCTGTTTATTTATTTTTTCTTCTTTCCCCCTACATGTTGGGTCTGAGTGCTTCCCTTCTCTGCCTCCTGCCTCAGACCCTGTCTATTGGCTTTCTCTATCTGAGACCCTCCCCCAACCATTCTAGTTTAAAGTCTCCCCGGTAGCCTTTGCAAATTTCCCTGCCAGGATACTGGTCCCCCTCGGGTTCAAGTGCAACCCGTCCTTTTTATACAGGTCACTCCTTCGCCAAAAGAGGTTCCATTAATCCAGAAACTTGAATGCCTGCCCTCTGCACCAGCCAGGCATTTATCCTCCACCTTGCTCCATTCCTACTCTCACTGTCGCGTGGCACAGGAAGTAATCCTGAGATTGTTATGTTTGCGGTTCTTTTCCTGAACTCTCTTCCTAACTCCCTAAATTCTCCTTTCAGGATCTCTTCCCTTTTTTTACCTATGTCATTGGTACCAATATGTACCACGACCTCGGGCTCCTCTCCCTCCCTTTTCAGGATATCTTGGACACGTTCAGACACATCCCGGACCCTGGCACCAGGGAGGCAAACTACCATCCGGGTCTCCGGACTGCGTCCACAGAATCGCCAATCTGACCCAATAACGATAGAGTCCCCTATTACTAATGCCCTCCTCTTCTTTTCCTTACCCTCCTGAGCAACAGGGCCGGTGTCTGTACCGCAGGCCAGGTCGCTGTTGCTACCCCCAGGTAGGCTGTCCCCCCGAACAGCACTCAAACAGGAGTACTTATTTCTAAGGTGTACAGCCACTGGTGTACTCTCTAGCGCCCGTCTCTGCCCCTTGCATCTCCTAACTGTGACCCACGTGTCTGCCTCCTGTGGTTTTGGAGAGACTACCTCCCTGTAACTCGTCTCTATGACCTCCTCACTCTCCCTGACCAGATGGAGATCATCGAGCTGCTGCTCCAGGTTCCTAACACACTCCTTTAGCTTACCGCTTGAGGTCGCTCCACCCTCACCAACGGATCCTGCGCCTCTGTAAAAACAAAGCCCCGCGCTCGGGTTTTAAGCTTACCGCTCGGACGTTGCTCCTCCCTCACAATACCATTACCAATACCATCTCCTTTAGGAGCCCCATCTCGACGCACCTGGCGCAGATGTGGACGTCTGGAGGGCTACCCGACTCCATGACCTCCCACATCTGACATCCAGAACAGTAAGCTGCCCTCGTACTCATACTTCCATTGCCATAGATACAACACAAAATACAATATACAATACAAAATACAAAGTACAGTACACTACAAACTGCTGGAATCTGACTGCCAATCAGCTGCGTACTCAAGTCCACCAATCAGCGGCTTCCTCAAGCCCAGTTAATTGAATGGAACGTTACGGATTTAGAACGTTATGGATTTCAGTCGCTCCTCCCTCACCAACGGCTCCTGGGCCTCTGTAAAAACAATGCCCCGCGCTCGGGTTTTAAGCTTACCGCTTGAGGTCGCTCCACCCTCACCAACGGATCCTGCGCCTCTGTAAAAACAAAGCCCCGCGCTCGGGTTTTAAGCTTACCGCTCGGACGTTGCTCCTCCCTCACCAACGGCTCCTGGGCCTCTGTCAGTTATATACGATCTGTGTACAATACGTTGACAAGCTTGTTATGTTGCTGCAAGTAAGAATTTCATTGTTCCATTGATGGTACACAAGACAAATATTCTTCACTCTTTTGACTCTTTTATGAAGAAAAACAGGTTTCAACTTGATCTGACTGCTCTTTGTCTAATTTCCTTCAGCTTTTTAACTTCAGAGGAAAACATATTGGTCATCTTAACTGATCTGAAATCTCCTTTACTGCCAGCCAGCTAAAAGTAGCTCTCGGTACCCTTTCTAAAATCCCCTGTCATCTCTATTTCTCTTCAACCGCTGCCCCAAACCCTGGCAATCATCTTGTCATACTAAATTGAATCCATCAGCCCACAGTTCATCTGGAATGAAATCACAATGCCCAGGAGCTTCAGTGTTCACTGTCTAGGGAGTCTTCTGCGCTATTGTTCAGTCTGCTGTGAATGCCAATTGTCAGTCGGTGGTCATCACCCTGTCATTCGCTCAGGGTATCGCTCCATCCTTTCACTCCACATAGAAAGCATCCTATCCATCTGCATTGCAGGCTGGTTTGGCAACTGCTTTGCCCACGACCGCTAGAAATTGCGGAGTTGAGTACGCAGCTCAGTCCAATCACGCACACCAGCCTCCCCCCTTGATACCATCTATATTCTTACTGCCTTGGAAAAGCACCCAACATTATCACCCTGGTCTTCCATTCTTCACCCCTCAGGGTATCGCTCCATCCTTTCACTCCACATAGAAAGCATCCTATCCATCTGCATTGCAGGCTGGTTTGGCAACTGCTTTGCCCACGACCGCTAGAAATTGCGGAGTTGAGTACGCAGCTCAGTCCAATCACGCACACCAGCCTCCCCCCTTGATACCATCTATATTCTTACTGCCTTGGAAAAGCACCCAACATTATCACCCTGGTCTTCCATTCTTCACCCCTCTCCTGTGGGCAGAAGATATGAAAGCTTGAAGGCATATTCCACCATATTCAAGATCAACGTCTTCTCTGCTGTTATTTAGGCTCTTGAATGGACCTCTATATGCTAAGCATGTATTCCAATCTTCCATTCTACCTTGTTGCAGTATTTTATATCTTACTTGCAGTTTCTCTGTAGCTGCAATACATGTTCTGCACGGTTTAATTTTCTCGTTTGCAGTACCTGTTACAAGGGTCTCGACCCGAAACGTCGCCTATCTCCTTCGCTCCTTAGATGCTGCTGCACCCGCTGAGTTTCTCCAGCATTTTGTGTAACACTCATGTATAGTATGGTCAACATGGATGGCATGCAAAACTAAGTTTGTCACTGTACCTCAGTACATGTGACATAATACACAATACCATTACCAATACCATCTCCAATACCAACACTCCCATTCACATCAACCATATACATTCACGATATACTGTTTATCTCTGTTTTCCTCTGAGTTTGAATCTCTGACTTTCTTTCTTCCCAATAGCATTCCTACACATTTAAATTGTCCTCTAGACCCTGATCGCCAGCCATCTTCCCTTAGCAACATCTCTCTTATTCCTCCTAAACTCAGACATCAATATTTCCCTTTCACAGTGTCTTCCCCTTTCTGCCAATCTTTAACCTGCAGTCTTCCTATTCCCTCAGAATTTCCAAGTAATTTGACTGCTGTCTGGTTGGAAACAGAATGAAAATGCTGTAATGAAATCCTGTTAAATTTTGCATGACTTCAATGTTCCCAGCCCGTGGCTTTCCCTGGCTCTCCTTCACCTCTGACATCTCCAACAAACTCTTCAGGCCACTATCTCATAACTGCTTCTTGCTGCAAATCGCATACTGCAAACTAGTCCCATGTTGAATGCTTTTAAACTGAAGGGTATGGAAAAGATTCTGGAGGAGTTGTAAGCTAATTGACCATCAGGGCAACAAAACCACAGGACTTCTACTTTCTACGATTGCTGTTTTCTAGTGGAAGTGTGCCACATTAGCAAAGATGTGCCAGCTGACCATTGAGAATATGTCTGAATTGTGCTCCTGTGTGTCCAAAGAATATTGTGTCTCTTTCACCAAAAGAGTTACTAGGATTTATTTTAAGCATCTGTCTACTGGTATACTGTACCTCCTGCCCAATGCTCCAGGAAATCACCAAGATGCGTAGTAATTTTGGACTCTCTGTGACTGTGAAAAGAATCACTTGGGACCAACTCACAAATAAATGTAAATTCCATGAATAATAAACTGACCCATTGGTTGTTAAACACCTTTCGTTCAGAAAGCGACGTTTTATAGCATGGGAACATGCTGTTTTGAGCTAGTCCCATTTGCCTGCATTCTACCCATATCCTGCTAACCATTCCCTTTCATGTACCTATGCAAATATCTTTTAAGCATTGTAATTGCACCAGGCTCTTCAGCTTCCTCTGGTGAATTGTTCCATACACCCACCACTCTGTGTGAAAACGTTGCCCCTCAGGTTCCTATTAAATCTTCAATCAATGCCCTCTAGTTTTAGCCTCCCCCATGCTAGGGAAATGCTGTGACTATTCAACCCCCTCCTTATCAACACCTCTCATGACATTATACACCACCATAAGATCACCCCTGAGACTCCTAAGCTCTATGAAAAATTATATCAGGCTGTCCAGCCTCTCCTTATAACCCAAGTCCACTGGGTCTGGGAACATCCTCAGGAGTCTTTTCTCCACCACCATTCTGTTTCCAACCTTTCCTGCCGAGTGCCACCCAGTTCGTTGTTGGGTGACCAGAAATATACCCAATACATCTGAGTTTGGACTCGCCAATGACTTTGCAGTTGCAACATGACATCCCAATTCCTGTACAAAATCGAAGGTAGAAAAAAAATGCTGGAGTAACAGGACAGGCAGCATCTCTGGTGAGAAGGAATGGGTGACCCTTCCGATCGAGACCCTTCATCGACACGAAACGTCACCCATTCCTTCTCTCCAGAGATGCTGCCTGTCCCGCTGAGTTACTCCAGCATTTTGTGTCTGCCTTCGAATTAAACCAGCATCTGCAATTCTTTCCTACACATCCTGTACAAAATTCCCTGACTAATGAAGGCAAGTACGCCAAATGGCTTCTTTACCACAGTGTCTACCTGTGTGGTTACTTTATTGAACTATATACCTGCATCTGTTGGTCTCTGAAAGAGCCGTACAGTGTGAAAACAGGCTCTTTAGCCCAACTTGCCCACACTGACCAATATACGTCATCGACACTAGTCCTACCTGGAGGTCAGGTCACAAGTGATCCAGGGGGAACTAGCCAAATGACCTTTGACTCATATCCTTTTAAACCTTATCCATGCACCTATTGAAATGTTTCTTAAATGGTGTGCCCTAGTGCCCTCCAATTTACTGTGTAAGTCCGACACGGACTTAGCTTACCACAATGCAAGACCCACGCGCATCTGTTTTAAATTCCTTGGCCCGCTTTCCCAGTTCATCTTGATCCTCTTGTAACTTTAGATAACCTTCTTCATTGCTCACTACACCACCAATTATGATGCCATCCACAAACTTAAATCACACTAATAACATTTTCATCCAAATCATGACTGCAGATAACAAACAACAGTGGCCCCAGAATCAATCCCTGTGGAACACCACTGGTTGCAGACTTCCAATATGAATGAACAGCCCTCCACTACCACCCTCTGACCCCTTCCACCTATCAAATGTTGTAGTCATTTGACTAGTTCCCCCGGATCACTTGTGACCTGACCTCCAGACGAGCCCACCATGTGGGACCTTGTCTTTGCTAAAGTTTATGTAGACAACATCTACTTTTTGAATCTACATGGTAATTTCTTTTAAAAAATCCATCAAGTTCATGAGATATATTTTTCCATGCAGAAAGTCATTCTTCTCTTATCAATCCTTGTATTTCCAAATGCTGACTGTCTGTTGAACTGAGAATGCAACAAGCCACTATTTTGTTTTTACTCCGGATAAGTGAGATAATGGGCCAAGAAGAATTGATTAGAAGATGGTGGTGGTTTTTCATCATGAAGTACTGAGTGGCCTGTCAGCCCACTGCAAAGTACCATGGATCGACCACATAAAGTAAGACTGGATACAATCACATTATGCGATATTGGTGTGGCAATGTAGAGTTGAGGAATCATGGAGTTATACAACACTGGCCACGAGGAGGGGCAGGAAGAACAAAGGAGGACCCAGCGTGGGGGAACCGCCGGGAGGGAGAGATGAGGGGGAATAACAAAGGAGGGCTTGGCGCAGAATACTTTGTAAATTTGTCAGCATCCTTTAGGTAGCGACTCTTTGTATACCTTGGGTATACAAAACAAAGAATGTCACTGTGACTTGACACATGACAAAGTATTCATTCATTCATTCATTCATTCATTCATTCATTCTTTCTGAAGCAGGTCCTTTGGTACATGGTTGCCATCATGTCCTCCTATACCTTGGAACTGAGGAGTAATTAAGGAGTTGTTACAAACATGCAGTGTGAGATGATTTGCAACCATGAAATGTAGGACAGTTACAAAGAACCTGCACCAAATTCTCTGTAACTCAATTACTTTTTCAGAGTGCATTTTCTATTACTTTATGAGCTTTACAGACAGTGAATTCCAAATCATGATAACTCTCTGTATAAAAACAATTATACTTATCTCAACCCCTATTCTTATCACAAATCCAAATCTTGTCTGGTATTGTCTGCTTTAAAATTGAAGCAGTTTCTGCATACTTTTGAATGGCTCCTTAAATTCTCTCTTAACATTTTATAAAAGAGCGATCCTGCCTTCTTCCTCGATATAACTTGACCTTCACCTAGCCCCCACATTTCTTCTACCAGACCTTACAGAAAGCTTTCAGGATTATAAAATGAATTTCTGAAGTTTTGAAGCATTAGGATGTCTGATGATTGCAACAAATGTTTTAGCCATAATGTCATATTGGAGTGCACAAAAAGGGGTGCTTTGGCCCATCAGGTCCATGTTGCCCATCGTACCCATCTTGAATAATTAAATTTACCCAGATTAGGTCGATAGCTTTCTCCACCTTCACGATTCAGTGGTTCAATGATTTCTTTATTTTCTTGTGTACCAGGTACAGTGTAGAAGGGTTACAGCCCGAAACGTTGCCTATTTCCTTTGCTGCATAGATGCTGCCTCACCCGCTGAGTTTCTCCAGCATTTTTGTCTAACTACAGTTCACTGCATTTGTATTGGCTATTCTCAAATGAGCTATGAGGTGTCATCATTCTTCTCTAAACATGTGGGCTCTGGAGCACATTCTACCATCTGGTGTTTTTTGAGGTGAGAATTAGACAAATTCAGAATCCGAGCTGTTTGCTTGCCAGAGTCTTGCTTTCACCATACTCTCCTCTCATTTTAATATGGAAACATGCTGCCAATGCATAACTGAAGACACAGAAGTGTTAAAAGGCATTGATGAAAATTTTTGGATCTTTTGTTCGTTATTGAAATGCAAATGGAGTGTTAATATTGTTTTTCAATTTGCCACCTGCAGCAGTTAGTGAAGTTGTGCTTTGCCTAGTGCTGTGACTTCAATTCTGTGGAGGCCACTTTTATGGAATGCAGTTGCTCATTTATTTACTTGGTCACAGCAAAGCACACCGTCAGCTCTAGGGGGAATATAACCATCACTGCATTATTTTTATTACTGTAGTTTTAGCTCAAGTTCCTTCCACATCAGTTTCAATAACAGACTTAGCAAACATACTTCATAAGTTGACTGTAAATATCTAAATTTCCTGTGCCAGTCAGACCACCCCCCAGCACCCATGACAAGTTGAACTCCAGCCAAAGCCACAAACCTTGTCATACAGTGTGGAAACAGGCCCTTCGGCCCAACCTGCCAACGCCGACCAACATAGAAACATAGAAAAATAGGTGCAGGAGTTGGCCATTCGGCCCTTCGAGCCGGCACCGCCATTCAATATGATCATGGCTGATCATCCAAATCAGTAACCTGTTTCTGCTTTCTCCACATATCCCTTGATTCCTTCAGATCTAAGAGCTAAATCTAATTCTCACTTGAAAAAAAAAAACGTGAATTGTCCTCCACTGCCTTCTGTGGCAGAGAATTCCACAGATTTACAACTCTCTGGGTGAAACGTTTTTCCTCATCTCAGTCCTAAATGGCCTACCCCTTATTCTTAAATGGTGACCCCTGCATCTGGACTTCCCCTGCATCGGGAACATTTTTCTTGCATCTAGCCTGTCCAATCCCTTAAGAAATCTGCATCTTTCACAGTTGTCAGTCCGTTACTGGATATCCCTTGTTCCTCTCATCTACCAGTTGTTCTCTTGGACCTGAGCATTCAGGTGCCTGCAGAACTGTAACCATTTTCAAGGCAGGAGAAAAGTCTGACTGCAATAATTACAGAGGGGTTTGCTGCTATCTCTGGTAAGACACATTATAACCATATAACAATTACAGCACGGAAACAGGCCTTCTCAGCCCTTCCAGTCCGTGCCGACCATTCATTTTCCCCTAGTCCCATCTACCTGCACTCCGACCATACCCCTCCATTCCCTTCCCATCCATTATTGCCAGGATCCTTCGCAATGGTGTCTAAATGGTGTCAAGTTGGGAAAAGGGGAAGTACAAGGGGATCTGGGGGTCCTTGTTCATCAGTCCATGAAAGTAAGCATGCAGGTACTGCAGGCAGTGAAGAAAGCAAATGGCATGTTGGCCTTTATAACAGAGTTGTTGATTATAGGAGCAAAGAGGTCCTTCTGAAGTTGTACAGGGCCCTAGTGAGACCACACCTGGAATATTGTGTGCAGTTTTGGTGTCCGGGTATGAGGAAGGACATTCTTACTATTGAGGGAGTGCAACGTAGGTGAACAAAGTTAATTCCCGGGATGGCGGGACTGTCATATGCTGAGAGAATGGAGCGGCTGCGCTTGTATACTCTGAAATTTAGAAGGATGAGAGGATATCTTATTGAAACATGTAACCATATAACCATATAACAATTACAGCACGGAAACAGGCCCTCTCGGCCCTTCCAGTCCGTGCCGACCATTTATTTTCCCCTAGTCCCATCTACCTGCACTCAGACCATACCCCTCCCGTCCATATACCTATCCACTTTACTTTTAAATGTTAAAATCGATCCTGCCTCCACCACTTCTGCTGGAAGCTCATTCCACACAGTAAGATTATTAAGGGTTTGGACACGCTGGAGGCAAGAAACATGTTCCCGATGTTGGAGGAGTCCAGAATTATGGGCCACAGTTTAAGAATAAGGGGTAAGACATTTGGAACGTAGACGAGGAAACACCTTTTCTCACAGAGAGTTGTGAGTCTGTGGAATTCTCTGCCTCAGAGAGCGGTGGAAGCCGGTTCTCTGGATACTTTCACCAGAGAGCTAGATAGGGCTCTTAAAGATAGCGGAGTCTGAAGATATGGGGAGAAGGCAGGAACAGGGTGCTGATTGGGGATGATTAGCCATGATTACATTGAATGGTGGTGCTGGCTCGAAGGGCCGAATGGCCAACCCCTGCACCTATTGTCTATTGTCTATTGTTTTAATTTGTCTCTCTCCTTCATGTACTACATTCAAATTCCACAGTGGCAATTTGACTGAATCCTCTGCATCGTTAGTCCAGGTCTCCAGTAATTTGACCATTGAGTTGCCACCACCGTTTTCTGAAGGAGTCAGAAAATGAAAAGTGAGCCGAGGAGAAATCTCCTATCAATGGATGTTGCGCTCACTGAACTGGGTTTTTTCTGGTGTAGAATGGAACTGCACTCCACACAGAAGCGGAATGTTAGAAGAGATGGACTAACAATTCAGATGCACCATTTATATTCTGAAGCGCTCAACCTCCAAACCCACCATGCATAGTTTTCAAATCAGAATTAAGATTTAAAATTAAATCCAGGAAAATGGAAAAGCTGTTGCAGCATAAGGGAGAAGAAAGGTGCCAGATTGTTATACCCTCAGGCTATATTTAATTGAACTTCATTGGACTTTATCTTGCATTAAATGTTATTCCCTTTATCCTGTAACAGTGTACTGTGGAATACTTAATTGTAAGCATGTATAGTCTTGCCACTGACTGGATCGCACACAACAGAAAGCTTTTCACTGTATCCCAGTACACATGACAAAAAACTAAACTAAACCAAACTAAAAGCCCAACTGGTTGGCCAGCATTTCACAGGTTTACATTTAGATTTAGGTTTATTATTGTCATGTGAAAGGGTACAATGAAAAGCTTTGTTTGGAATTATTTTCAATTAGATCAGATAATACTGCACCCAAACACAATCAAGTCAAACTCAAGTACAATAGGTAAAATGAAGGAAGATTAGAGTGCAGAATATAATTCTCAACAATGTAGCGCATCAGTTCCATATACAATGTCCATTGTCTGCAATGAGGTAGAGGTGAATTGGACAATGACCTATATTATCGAAGGACCATTCAGCAGCCTGATAACAGAGGGGATGAAGCAGTTCTTGAGTCTGGTGGTGCACACTTTTAAGGTTCTATACCTTTTGCCAGAGGGATTAGGGAGAAGAAGGAGAGACTGGGATGTAACAAGACTTACATAATATTGGCTGCTTTTCTAAAGAAAAGAGGACTCCCTGGCCTTCCATTCCTGTTTTATATGATCTCACACCAAAACCACGCTCAATGAAGTGGCTCAGTAATAACAGTGAACAAAGTCCAAGGATAAGACAGGCAAATGGCAGTAAGGACATTCACAATACATAATGCTCTTTTGCACTTGATGTATTTGAATGTAATAACTATTGTTATTTATTAGATTTATATTAAGACATTAGCAACATCTAGTGGTAGAAAATCAGTATCACAAGAAAGGATACTTTTTGGAATTCATCATTGATACAGGCTATTAAATTGAATCAGTTATTCCTCCAGAAGATTGACACAGCCTTGTGGCACCCATATGTGAACATGCACTTAGTTATGTCATAGGAGCAGAATTAGGCCGTTTGGCCCATCAAGTCTACTCTGACATTAAATAATGGCTGATCTATCTCTCCCTCCTAACCCCATTCTCCTGCCTTCTCTCCATAGCCCCTTACACCCGTACAATTCAAGAATCTATCTCTACCTTAAAAATATCCTGGCCTGCACAGCATTCTGTGGCAAATAATTCCACAGATTCACCACCCTCTGACTAAAGAAATTCCTCCTCATCTCCTTCCTAAAAGCACGTCCTTTAATTCTGAGGTTATGACCTCTGGTCCTAGACTCTGCCACTATTGGAAACATCCTCTCCACATCCACTCTATCCAAGCTGTTCACTATTCTGCACGTTTCAATTAGAGCGAGTCCAGGCCCAGTGCCGTCAAATGCTCATCATATGTTATCCAGCTTTACAGGAGCTGGAGCTTTTTGCATCAGTCAACTGCGTTGTGTGCATAAAAATGTTGCTTCAATCTGCTGTTGTGGCTATTTTGCTGAGACCAGTGCACATGAACAGAAGCACTTAACAACAACAAAATAATTAGGGCATTGCTGCAGGATGCTTTTCTATTTTTCGCTGATCTCTTCTTTTGTAAATAGCTCATTCTAAGCTTCCCCCAGTCTAGTTTCAGGCACTAACCACTGATACCTTCACTAATACTTTTACAATTATGAAGATGCACCCAGGCATTTCTTCCCTCTACTTTTACTGCCTCATTAGAAGAACTTGGTAAGGTCCTTCCCAATTCTACACTAAGACATAGTCTCCAGGTTTTATTTTAAAGGGAGTTACTAATGAAGGCATATCACCATAGGCTGCTATCATTCTACAATGAAAATCCCTCAAGGCTCTTGTCAAGGCTAAGATGTAGTCGGTCATCTCTGCAGTTATATGGTAGAAATTAACTATTTTCATCGCATTCTGGTTGCAAGGGTATTTTATGGACCTACCGTAAATAATTTCAGCTGGGCTTAATCTAGATTTCCCTGCAGGCATGACTCTCACCTCAAATAGGTCTATTAGAGTAATTTAATCCATCCAAGTCTAGTCTCCGGCTAATTTGGCTAATTTGGTTTTAAGTGTCTGGTTTGCCCTTTCTACAAGTCCAGCAGCCTGTGGTCAAATAAGCACAGTGTAATTGCTGCTAGATCCCCAGCTGTTCACAAAATTCTTTATTGATTTGTCCAATAAAGTGTGGACCATTATCTGTGCAAAGTCAAATGGGAATGCCGAATCTAGGGACAATTTCTCTCATTAGCACCTTGGCAACAGTAGCTGCTTTATTGTCAAGGGTTAGGTATGCTTCGATCCACCGGTTGATTACATCGACTATGACAAGAACGTATTTGTATCCTTGGAATCTTTCTAGTTCAATATAGTCCATTTGCAATGTCTCAAAAGGACCCATAGGCAATGGTGCTTTCCCTCCTTCACATCCTATTCCTTTCCCTGGGTTGTATTTCTGGCAGACCAGACAATTACTGCTTACCTTCTGAGCAAAAGATTGTAATGTTGGATGCCACCAAGTAGCTAATAGAGTGTCCCCTACTGCCCTTGCACCAGAATGGGTTGCATAGTGCAAACACTATATAACCCATGCTGCTAATGAGTCTGTCATGCAAGTTTGCCCTGCTGGAGTGGTCCACAGCCCAGTCATATAATCCAGTACAAATCCCAGTTGTCTCCGCCTCTCCGTATCTCCTTCAGTAGCTTTTTCCTGTAATCGAACGTTTTCTTAGATGGTTGGCATCAGTTCTCCAAGGGGGACTTGTTAGTTACACTTTTAGTCTGCCTCACCATTTTAGGTACCACCACCTTGTGTTCCCATGATACTTTCTTAGCTACTAAGTCGGCATTACAATTTCCAATGTCTACTGGGGTCTGTCCTTTGGTATGGGTGCTACATTTCATTACAGAGATTTGACTGGGTAGCATTAAGGCCTTCAACAAATCTGTCACCGATTGTTTGTTTGATATTTGGGTTCCTGCAGAAGTCAGGAATCCCCTATTTTTTCATAATTGTTCAAAATCATGCACCACCCCGAATGCATATCGGGAATCAGTGTAAATATTTACTTTTAGATTTTCCCCAATAATACAAGCCCAAATTAAAGTGAATCATTCAGCTTGCTGAATAGGGTGATTCAAATGCAGCTGCTTCTATAATCTCCATCTTTTGATCAACAATTGCATACCCAGACAATCTCTCACCCCACGGTCCAATGGATGCACGCCTGTTCACATATAATGTGATGTCAGAGCCCTCCATGGGTGCATCCCTCAAGTCCTCTCTCACTGATGTTTCTTCCTCTATAACAAATAGACAGTCATGTCCTGCTTCTGATTGCACTTCTGGGGGTGAAATAAGAAAAGAGGCTGGGTTAATAAATGTACAATGTTTGAACTGCAATTTCAGATTGTTCAACAGATAGATCTCATACTTATATTGGTGGGTCATTGTTAAGTGCTGGGTTTGAAGCTGTACCAACAATGTCGATACCGAATGTGAACCGTACACTACAATTTCCTGCTGGAGTGTTAAATTAGCAGCTCATTGTGAACAATTGTAGATTGCAGTTAAGATTTGGGTGCAAAGAGGATGTCCCCTAGCTTCTGGATCTAATTTAGAGGAGTAATATGCAACTGGTCTATGTCTATCCCCATGCTTTTGCGTTCATACCGAAGTGGCACAGTCAGATAGAATTGTACAATACAGCTGGAAATGATGATCGTATAATGGCCCTCCCTATGCTGGGGCTTGCAACAATGATCTTTTTAAGTTCTTAAAGGCCTCCTGTGCTTCCTTTGTTAATTTAAATTCACCCTCCTTGCTGGTATAGGGTGTTAGCTCCTTGGTTTCTAGAGCTATATTTGGAATCCAGTGTCTGCAATAATTCACCATGCCCAGCCATAATATATCAGAGCATCGAGTATAGAAGCTGGGATGTAATGTTAAAATTGTACAAGGCATTGGTGAGACCAAATCTGGAGTATGGTGTACAATTTTGGTCGCCCAATTATAGGAAGGATGTCAACAAAATAGAGAGGGTACAGAGGAGATTTACTAGAATGTTGCCTGGGTTTCAACAGCTAAGTTACAGAGATAGGTTGAATAAGTTAGGTCTTTATTCTCTGGAGTGCAGAAGGTTAAGGGGGGACTTGATAGAGGTCTTTAAAATGATGAGAGGGATAGACAGAGTTGATGTGGACAAGCTTTTCCCTTTGAGAATAGGGAAGATTCAAACAAGAGGACATAACTTTAGAATTAAGGGACAGAGGTTTAGGGATAACATGAGGGGGAACTTCATTACTCAGAGAGTGGTAGCGGTGTGGAATGAGCTTCCAGTGGAAGTGGTGGCGGCAGGTTCGTTGGTATCATTTAAAAATAAATTGGATAGGCATATGGGTGAGAAGGGTATGGAGGGTTATGGTATGAGTGCAGGCAGGTGGGACTAAGGGAAAAAAGTTGTTCGGCACAGACTTGAAGGGCCGAGATGGCCTGTTTCCGTGCTGTAATTGTTATATGGTTATATGGTTATAGGTACTAATCAACAATCGATCAGAGGGTTACTATTCACTGTTAATCAGCCGCTATTCAGAATCAATCTCAAACATGCACAAACTCCGAAGTTCTATCTACAGAGAATTCAAATTCTACCGTACGGGCAGAACTTCAATGTGAAATTCTGTATTTGGAAATTTGATCCTGCAAATCTAGACTCATTCTCAGACCAACTAGTTTTGGTGCATATCCCTCCACATACACGGGCTCTTGAATTCAAATTAAATTGCTCAATGAAATCTCGAATGGACTAGAGTATTCCCAGCCAATCTATACTCTAGCCACCGAGCCTGGTGCCTTTACGAGATTCCTCATCTATCACCTCAGGGAGGTGCTCAGATATCTTAACACAGGCACACCTCTCTGCTTGGTACGGGGGGTCAGCGCCTAGCCTCTTCGCGCTGGCAGTTGACGCCGATTTTCGGAACGCACCTTTCCAATTAGCGCTCCCAGCAATGACAAATCAAATGTTTCATCTCTTAGCACGTAACCCAGACTTGTATTTCAATACCCCACCAATTGGAGTCCTAAGCGTTCTCCCAGAAGATCGACACAGGACCTCGTGGGAGCAGCCTTTTATTGGTTCCCAAACCTTGAGGGGCCAAACCACATGGGGGTGGTCTCTATACAGTCCAATAACAGATATCGATTAACACAGTTCATGATAGATATTTCCCTAACCCAATAATACAGTAACTAATACATTGTATTCAAACGGAGCTTCTAGAAGGAAGCAAACAAGAATAAACATTGAAACATGTGCCCTGAGATTCAAACAGTTTATCCAAGGCTCAACAGTTCGACCAATCATCAACCAACAGGATGACCATCTCGCAACATTATTTATACTATTAATGGCCCTGTCTCATGGTGCGAGTCCACCCACGAGTTATCCCTAGTTAAAGAAAAAATCAAACTCGTGGTTGTCTACGAGATTCCAAGTTTATGTTCACGAGTTTAAACAAGTTCCCACGTGTATGTCTAAGTTTTCAGTTTACTTCTCATTTCTGCGATGTACCAAGTTCCTCTCCCGAGTTACCAAGTTCCTCTCCCGAGTTACTCTTGAGCCAACAACGACTACCGACGTGTGGAAAAATCATCACATGTTAAAAATGATGTATTGCAGTTTTTTTTTACACTATAAAAAGACCCAGCCTGAAGAACGATCTGGACCCGAAACATCACCTATTTCTTTTCTCCAGAGATGCCGCCTGACCAGCTGAGTTAGTAAATCATTTTGTGTCTATCTTTGGTTTTTGAACTAGTATCTGCAATTCCTTCCTTCAAACTTTTAGAGCAGTTTGTTTCAAGAAACAATCCTTCCAAAATTGCATTCAAAAGTCCATTTGAACTTCATTTGTTCAAGGTCTGGCATCAATCATTGAAAGGCATAGGCTGTTTTGTGTCGGGAGGAACTGCAGATGCTGGTTTACACCGAAGATAGACCCAAAATGCTGGAGTAACTCAGCGGGATATGCAGCATTTCTGGAGAGAAGGAATGGGTGACGTTTCTGGTCAAGTCCCTTCTTCAGACTGAAAAAATGTTTCGACCCTTCTCTCCAGAGATGCTGCCGGCTTGGCTGATTTACTCCAGCTTTTTGTATTTAGTAAGAATTTATTCCCTTAATTTATCTCTCATCAAAATGTTGGTAAACTTCTAACAAAAAGATTAGGTAAATTGAACATTAACGGTATTTTTTCCCCCGACAGCAAGGTCTGTAGACCAGAGGGATAGCAGTGTGTGTCTCTCAATTCACCCAGTATGTCCGTCAGAGCAATGATATAGTGAGAGAGAGCACGGGACCACAACAAATAGTCCTCCGTCAGTTTCGCCACCTCCACGGTGACCCCACCACTCGCCACATCTTGTTTGTTCGTGCTTTACCAGTCAGCAGTAAGACTATACATGATTAGAATCAGGCTGTCCACAGTGCACAGATACAAGATGTATAGTTTAGTTTAGTTTATTGTCACGGAATCAAGGGATATGTGGAGAAGGCAGGCACAGATTACTGATTGTGGATAATCAGCCATGATCACAATGAATGGCGGTACTGGCTTGAAGGGACAAATGGCCTGCTCCTGCACCTATTTTCTATGTTTCTATGTAAATTAATTCTCGCAATGCGGCTTTCCCCATACTGCATGGTCCATTCTTTATGCCACTGTTTCTCAGATCCCCGGCGAGTGCATTTTGCTCCTTCACTGAACATTTTCCATTAAAATCTGACTAATCTTCAACATTTCACTTCTGGCACTCAGGCCAAACCCACCAGTTGCTCACGAGTCACTACGGTAAACTCACGGGCTACTACGGTATTACAACGAGTTTAAAGGTTTCAAATTTTTCCTTCAAGAGTAAAATTTGACTCGTGGAAATCTTTCATCATGATAGAAACATAGAAACATAGAAAATAGGTCCAGGAGTAGGCCACTCGGCCCTTCGAGCCTACACCGCCATTCAATATGATCATGGCTGATCATTCAACTCAGTATCCTGCACCTGCCTTCAGTCCATACGCCTGATCCCTTTAGCCACAAGGGCCACATCGAACTCTTAAATATAGCCAATGAACTAGCCTCAACTATCTTCTGTGGCAGAGAATTCCAGAGACACACCACTCTCTGTGCAAAAAATGTTTTCCTCATCTCGGTCCTAAAGGAATTCCCCCTTATCCTTAAACTGTGACCCCTTGTTCTGGACCTCCCCAACATCAGGAGCAATCTTCCTGCATCTAGCCTGTCCAACGCCTTAAGAATTTTGTAAGTTTCTATAAGATCCCCCTCAATCTTCTAAATTCTAGCGAGATAATGAAAAATGTTCACGAGTTAACAAGTTTCCCGAGTACCTGCCGTTATCGTTACGAGTCGCTAAGTTACATCCACAAGTTCCGATGTTCCCGCTACGTTCATTCTATGTGATTACCACGAGTTTGATTTGCTTTTAACTCGGGATCACTCGTGGGTGGACTCGTGGGTGGACTCGCAACGTGAGACAGGGGTATCCAATCGAAATGATGCATTTAGGGTTTGTTTGTAAAACTACTATCCATTTTAACAAATTTATGAGAAACAAGGAGAACACCTGGACCCCTCATAATCCTGCATACCAGTCTGAGCCTAGACTGGCTGATGCCATCCAAAGCCTGTACATTTCAGCTGACAAGGGTTAAGCAATTCTTACAAGTGCAGGGATCCTCCATTTTATGGTCTTTTATTTGGCCAATATTAACAATTTCACCGTCTGCCTCTCTTCAAGTACAAATGTGTCCGACCAATACCAAAGTGTCTGTCCTTGACAGTTCTTCTACCTCTGGGTCAGGCAGCATCTCTGGTGAAAAGGAATACCAGACGTCTTCAGACTTCTACCTCCTACATCGTCTACCTCCTACCTCCTCCTCCAGCAGTATATGTCTACATGGACTAATTTCTATACAAAAAGGTGTACACCCAAGAAAATGCAGAGAAGAACAATCTACCCAGCATTGTGTGTTGATCTGCACTTTATCTTTCTGAACCTGCTTCCCCAACTGTTTGCACATGCTATATGAGGTAGAACAGGACTATAGCAGGCATACACAGTTCCAAGCACAGAAAGATTTATTATTACAGCCTGTTCATCTGCCCATACAAGTCCTTTGTTATTTTTATTAGCCCTGATGACAAGAATCTTATTTTTATTCATCATTGAAGTATCTTCTCTTGTTTCGCACCTCTGCTCCGTATACTTTGTTAGGGCTTTCTTTGCACGTCTTATTTTCTTTTAGTGCTCTTTATCTTTAAATAAGAGCTCACTATTTATCTGAATCACAACTTCATTTTAATGGCCTAATTCCCATTATAATCGTAATTTCCCTTGCATCCTTTCACTCCACCACCCCCATCTCTCCGCAGCCCAATATTGGGTTTATTAAAGATAAGAATACAATTGTCTGAGCATAAAGAAGCCTTTTTATTTTAATATGAAAATACATTTTGGTCCCTTTTCACGTTTTTTATTATTATGAAGATATCCGACAATTTGCAGAGCAAAGAAAGCTGAACAGTGGTGCACACCACGCTGTGCCTGTTTGAAATTGCACATTCTCAGAAAGTCTGGCAAAGCACCTCTCATGAATAGAAAATCCCATTACATGTTCGGCACACAACACCAATTGCCAACCAATTTGTATTTACGACAAGGTCAGAAATTAGATGGGGGTGAATGCTGGTGCTTCCTGCTGTGAAAATTGCACTTGCCATCATAGGGCCGCAGAGTTGTACAGCATTGTGAAGAGGTCCTTCGGACCGACCCGTCAATACCGACCAAGGTGATAATCTACGAATTTGCCTCAGTTTGGCCTATATCCCTTGAAATCTCCCCTAGTTAAATACGTGCCCCTGTGTCTTTTGTAATTGCACCTGCCTGTATCACTTCTGCTGTCAAGTCATTCCACATAACCACCACCCTCTGTGAGAAAAACATGCCACTTAAGACCCTTTTAAATCTTCAGCTCATATATTGCGGCTGTGGGAAGCATCTTGTCCGGAAACATTACAATCTGGTTTGGGAATTGTTCTGCCCAGGACAAGAAGGCTCTGCAGAGAGTAGTGCGTTTGGCTGAACGCACTATGCAAACTTCTCTCGCTCCTCTGCAGGAACTATACATCAGGAGGTGCAACTCCAGAGCCAATTAGGTAATGGGAGACCCCTTCCACCCCTGCAACAGACTGTTCCAGCTCTTACGGTCAGGCAAACGCCTCCGTTGCCACGCTGTGAGAACGGAGAGGATGAGAAGGCGTTTCTTCCCAGAGGCCATTCGGACTGTAAACTCCTATCTCACCAGGGACTAACTCTACAACAGTTACTGTACCACAATACCGCCCACAATATTTAATATGAAAAAGAACATATGATTCTGTTTGTAGTTTGTTGGTTGGTTGTTTGTTTGTTTTTGGCACAAAGTCTGCAGGCACTGCCAATTTTCATTTCACTGCACATCCCATATGTGTATGTGACGAATAAACTTGACTTGACTTGACTTGACTTGACTTGACTTGATATTGTCAGAACATACTCCAGGTTAAGAAGCAGAGGCAAATGTTTGGCAAAATGAACATAACAAAGTCTTCAGCATTTAATTGCTCTTAGGTATATATTCCTGCAGTAATTCTAGGTAACAAAATCTGCGTCAGATGAATGCAGAAACAAATGAATGCTGAACTACAGATGCTGAAGAAGGGTCCCGACTTGA
Source organism: Raja brachyura (assembly GCA_963514005.1). The sequence goes on from OY740781.1 coordinate 32,770,543, forward strand.
AACATCGCCTATCCATGTTCTCTAGAGATGCTGTCTGACCCACTGAGTTGGTTTAGTTTAGTTTAAAAATACAATGCGGAAACAGGTCGTTTGGCCCACCAGGTCCTCGCCGTCCAGTGATTCCCACACAATATCACTATCCTTCACATACTAGGGACAATTTACAATTTTACCAAGCCAATTAGCCTACAAACCTGTACGTTTTTGGAGTGTGGGAGTGTCCCAGAGAAAACCCACGCAGGGAGAACGTACAAACTCCATACAGACAACACCTGTAATCAGGATCAAACCCGGGTCTCTGGCACTGTAAGGTAGCAACTCTACCATAGTGTTACCACGCCATAACTTGAAGCATTTTCCTTCGTTCATAAATGGGATGAAGAGTAGACACTAAGTGCTGGATTAACTCAGTGGTTCAGGCAGCATCTCTGCAGATTGTGGATAGGTGACACAATGGCACAGCAATAGAGTTACTGCTTGACAGCGCCAGAGACCCGGGTTCGATCCTGACTGCAGGTTCTATCTGTGTGGAGTTTGTATGTTCTCCATATGACCACCTTGGTTTTCTCCGGGTGCTCTGGTTTCACCCCATACTCCAAAGATGTCCAGGTTTGTAGGTTAATTGGCGTTGGTAAAAAGTCATATATTGTCCCTATTGTGTTGAATAGTGCTAGCGTACGGGGTTATCACTGGTCAGCACAGACTCGGTATGTCTAAGGGCCTATTTCTGCACTGTATCTCCAAAGTTCAAAGACTAAAGTCGAAAGATGATGTTATGGGTTGGCAGCATCTCTTGAGTTTGTAGAAGGGTCCCGACCCGAAACATCGCTTAACCGTGTTCTCCATAGATGCTGTCTGCCTGTTGAGTTACTCCAGCACTTTGTGTCTTTTTGTGATACATCTGTAGTTCCTTGTTTCCACAGTTTACAGGGATGAAGAGAGTTTTCACCTGCACTCTAAGGAGGAAGTTTGACACCAGCTTAGCCTTACTTCATGAATCAGAATACACAAACCTCTCAACATTACACTGCGACGGAGACATTCAAAATTATTTTTTAAAAAGTATTAGAATTGTTAAGTTTTCAATTTTAAAAGATTCAAATACTTTGATGCACGTTTTGAAAAAAAGGTAACAAGTAGCTGGCTCTGTTCAATATTGCTCTAGCTTCAAAATTGAGAAATCCAATCGATGCCCTATTTCCCTCTGGTGTATCTTATCACAGCTTGTTTGGCTGTACATTTGTTCACAGAATCCATGTTCAGCTTCATTCCCAGGGCAGGCCATCCCTGTCCATTGGCACCATTTATAAAGGATTTTTAACTCCAATTCCACTTTCCCCTTCTAAATTATCTGTTTTACTATGCACTAACAAATCTGGCTTATATCTGAGAATCAATCTTGCTAAACACCTTTTTTTAAATTTGTTAGGAACATGAGCTGCATTCTAAAAAACACCTAATGCTACCCAGATTGCTACAATTTCAATGTCTCTCATTAGTTCATGGTTATGGGCCTGTCCCACTTACGTGACTTTTTCAGCAACTGCCGGCACCCTTCATAGATCGTTGCAGGTCGGCAAAATTTTTCAACATGTTAAAAATCCAGTGGTTGACCAGAAAGATGCTACGACTCTTTTCTAATGTCCCAGCGAATCTGTGCTGGGCCTCAGAGTAATCTCACTCCCCTTTACCTGCTTGCTCTCTGTAATCCCCTGTAATCCGCTCGCTGTCATTGCATGTTGTCACTTACGGACGGAGCACCAAGGCAAATTCCTTGTATGTGAATACTTGGCCAATAAACTTATTCATTCATTCATTCAAAAAGCTGGAGTTGCTCTGCGGGACAAGCAGTATCTCTGGAGAAAAGGAAAGGGTGATGATTCAGGTCGAGACCCATCTTCAGACAAAGGGTCTCAACCCGAAACGTCACCCGTTCCTTTCTCTCCAGAGATGCTGCCTGTCCCACTGAGTTACTCCAGCATTTTGTGTCTACGGTTTAAACCAGCATCTGCAGTTCCTTCCCACACATTTCTTTGGAGCTGTGGAGTTCTTGAGAATGTTCCTGAGGGACCACAAGTTTGTAGAACATAGAACAGCGCAGGAACAGGCCCATATTTGATCATATCCATTCTGGGAAATGGGTTTTGACTGTTTACCATATCTATAGCTCTCATAAATTTATATATGTCCATCAGGTCTCCCCTCATTTTCTGTCATTTCAGAGTGAAAACTTAATCTGTCTAACCTGCCCCTGTAGTTAACACCCCCTAATCCAGGCATCAGTGGTAAACCTCTTCAGCACCTTTTCCAAATCCTCCACATCCTATAAAGCTGTAACATGACTTCCTGACTCTTATGCCATTTCCATACCTGATCTACACTTTGACAGCTTCCTCACAGTGTACAACACTACCAATCTTGTTATCATCTGCAGACCTACCAACCAACCCATCTATGTTTACATCCAAGTCATTTATATTCAAAACGCCAAACAGTCCGAACAATAATACCAAAGACAGATATCTGTGATAAAGACTTAATCCTGCAATTAACTCCTTTAAGATTTAAGCGATAACCATACACTTTATAAACTTATAACCTTTGCTGATGGAAGTTGAAATCCTTCCAAAATACCATTAAAAAAAACCTTTGACTAGACATTGAATGGAGGGGTGTGGATTATGTGCAGGCAGAAAAGATTTGGTGTTGCATCTTGTTTGGCACAGACATTGTGGGCCGAAGAGTATGTTCTTGCGTTGTACGGTTCTGTTATTTAACCTTGATTCCCTCAGAGACATCCTACAAAAATGTTTTGAACTAAAGAACGGGTGTTGTCAATACTAACAGGGGATGTTTCCTTGACTTGAAACTATGAAAAATACTGTTGAAGACTAAACGCTTCCATTGTATTCCATTGCATGTAGTAAATAATACTTAAGCATTTCATCAAATGACAGCCTCAATCTGAATTGATAAATCTGTTGCCAATGCCAATGCACTGAGTTATAATCGCATGGAATAGTAATAGTGAACAACATTGTATAATCAATTGAAATCCCCAGTCAATCATGGGTAACACTAATTGTTAATCAATGGACTGCTGAATTACAGCAACTCTAACCTGCATACCTTTGATTACCTGCAGAAGGGGTTACCTGTCTTCAAATCTTCAGGTAGCTCAGCAGTCCTTTAAATTCTGAGGGAAAGCTGCCAAATGGCTGATCTTTCATAGCAAAATTAGAGCATTTCTTGGTGCATCCACAATTTTTATTGTTAAGTTGATGAATGAGGGTTGACTTAACATGTCTTCCAATCATATCTTGAATTTTAATTGGTTTATTAGCATGTTAACAGGCTGCTAGGTGCAGATGGCAGCTGCCCTCATCTGCGTGCAGCTGCCATGGTCCAAATGTTCCGCTGAACTAATGTGCCAGTCATTAGGCGGTGATAGGATCCGTTCATTGCAACGAGGCACTCGTCAGTATCAATGTCAAGTTGATGATTAGCCTTTACCAGGGTTAATCGGTCCACATTCTTGGATCTCCCTGAGAGTTCAGAACTGATAGGGACTGAATATGTCCACATGCCAAGAACTATTTCACTGATCTTAATAAAGCAATTCTCACCAAACAAATGTCGATAGGTTTCCTCATTATATCCATGGTTTTTTTTCTCTCTCTATGTTAATTTGGGCATTGCATTTTGATGACAATGGGGACCAGGACTAGTGGGCTTGGGTTATCGGGAGTGACTGAATCTATAAAATCTATAGACTTGCAATCTATAAAATCATGAGGGACCAGAGTATTGGATTCTAATCATTTAGAATTTAGACTTTAGATATACAGCGCGGAAACAGGCCCTTCAGCGCCGACCAGCGATCGCCCCATACACTAACATTATCCTATACTCTAGGAACAATTTTACAACTTTCCAAAGCCAATTAACCAACAAACCTGTGTGCCTTCGGAAGAATCCAGAGCACCCGGAGAAAACCCATGCAGTCACAGGGAGAACATAAAAACTCCGTACGGACAGCAACCATAGTCAGAATTGAACCCGGTTATCTGGCGCTGTAAGGCAGTCATCCTACTGCTGATCCACTGTACTGCTCTATACTAGAGGATGTAGGTGCATAGAGGACATAAGGCAACAATGATCTTTGTTAAGGGGACTTATGGGCCTGTCCCACTTACACGACTTTTTCGCGACTGCCGGCACCCGTCATAGGTCGTTGCAGGTCATCGTTGAAAATTCAGCGGCAACCAGAAAGACGCTACGACTCTTTGGGCGACTGAGGAGACTACTCACGACCATACAGGCGACACCCTGGCGACATGTCGCTCAATAGTCGTACCTTGTTCTCTCATCTTCCCACTGGATTTTCAACATGTTGAAAATTTTCGGCAACTTGCTGCGACTCTGATGCGTGCTGGCAAGTCGCCAAAAAAATCGCGTAAGTGGGACAGGCCCATTATTCTTTCCTTAGCCACCCTTTTTAAGTGTGTTTCTAAACATACTCACCAAGGAATTCATTTGATCCTGACTGCCTAAGTCTGATGTATGACCCACCTTCTCTTCCCCGGCCAGAGCCACAACATCTCTCATCAAGTAAGTAAGTAAGTAAGTTTATTGGCCAAATATTCACATACAAGGAATTTGCCTTGGTGCTCCGCCCACAAGTAACAACATGACAGACAGTGACAGTTACGAATGACTCAGAAAACACTAAACATTAATAATAATAAGACATTAATGATAAAACACCATTGATGAAGCATGTGAACCAACAAAATACCAGATCAAAGGGAGGCTACAGATTTTTGGCTGTTGAGTAGAGCAACTACTCGTGGATAAAAACTGTTTTTATGTCTGGCTGTGGCAGCTTTGACAATCCGGAGTCGCCTTCCAGAGGGAAGTGATTCAAAGAGTTTGTGGCCACGGTGAGAGGGGTCAGAGATGATCAACCAGGGTTTCACAAATTTGTCAGCCTTGCCCTTCACCCTAACAGCAACATGATGCCCCTGTACTCTTATAATCTCTCTTTCAAACAGCTCTCAATGGCTATCCATGTTCAGACATATGCACGTTCTTTAGAGATACTGCCTGAACTGTTGACTCACTCAGTATCTTTTTTTTTGTAAACCAGCACTGCAGTTCCTTGATTCAACATGCTTCTGGTTATATATGATCCAGGAATAATAAGCAATTCATTTCAACACGAGAGACAAACGTTTCAATTTATCTATATTTTTCTAAACAATTGAGTTTATTGTAATATTTTAAATGTTTCGAAGTAGTTGAAAATATCCTAGTTATTTTCTTTCAGATAGTTTTTTTTTGTTTTCTTGAGATAGTTTTGAATGCTTCTCGGTGCTCAGGGATCATTCACCGCCCTTGAGAGGTTTGCCAGCCAGCAGTATTTGGCGGCATTGCTTATTTGCAGAAAATAAGTACTTTTCATCTATTTAATGGGAAGAGCTTGCCCACGACTCCATCACGTCCGCTTCTCCTTCTCAGCCTCTTCTTCTGCCTCTCCTTGTCTCTGTGTCACAACTGTGCATATTCCAAGCCTGATTCTTAAAGATCAGGGCAGCTTCAGGCAGCAAATTAACACTGGCAAATCTTGAAAAGTTCACATTTACCATAAAGGTCTGTGCCAAGCAAGAGTGGCTTGGCATTGGCAACAAGCTCTCATTCTTCACTGATAGATCACTATATTCTGATGAACAATGATGTTTTTATCTATATTATGCTATTCTGACCAAGTTATTTTGAAATCTTAAACCTTGCATAAATGAAGGCTGATGTTTGTGGGCTTGAATATTGCCTTGACTATATTTTACACAATACTCCTTGGAATAATTTCCACTTTCATTGCAACTGTTGAGAAAATGCTTTGCACTAACACATTCTGCAAAGCGGAACTAGCATGACTAATTTATAAATGGAGTATTGATGAGGATGGCTTTTCCTTTTAATGTGAATAGCTCTTAAGCAAGCAACAAAAAGCAACCCTTTATTAATACTGACAAGCGATGAGTCTCACGAAGAAGCATTTCAATTACTTTGCAGAGTCACAAGAGTCAAAATCTTCAAACATTTCAATCAAGGGGAAGATAGTTGTCATGTGGTGCAGTTGAAAGCAAATGAAGTAACATGGGAGGATGAGGATAAATCTACAAAAAATGCACATTGAAAATCCATAGTAACTTGAGAGATTTATTTCCACAAGGCTTGAGATTTTTATATCTGTTTGGGTGAAGTGAGAGTAAAAAATAATGGTCATTTAATCAATTATTTAACCACGTATTTCCAATACGATCACAGAGGCAGGAAACATGTTCGCGATGTTGGGGTGTCCAGAAACAGAGACCACAGTTAAGAATAAGGGGTAAGCCATTTAGAACGGAGATGAGGAAATACTTTTTCACACAGAGAGTTGTGAGTCTGTGGAATTCTGCCTCAGAGGGAGGTGGAGGACAGTTCTCTGGATGCTTTCAAGAGAGAGTTAGATAGATCTCTTAAAGATAGCGGAGTCAAGGGAAATGGGGGGAAGGCAGGAACGGGGTACTGATTGTGGATGATCAGCCATGATCACAGTGAATGGCGGTGCTGGCTCGAAGGGCCGAAGGGCCTACTCCTGCACCTATTGTCTATTGTGTATTGTCTCTTTTCTTTCTTTAACTTTTATTGTATATATGGCAAAACATGGACAGAATGGATATCTCTCATTGTAAACACGGGCTTTCCCCCTATATCAGCACCACACTACAATGTCAAGTTTAATCCAACACAATATAAAGTTTCCTCCAGTTCGAAAGAAGTACGATACTACCACAGTGTGACAACCGCTATGTTGTCATATGAATCATTTATCTAATGCAAGTACAATTCCAAATTTGAGACACTTTTTACCATGAAACTGAATTGCTCCTTCGCACAGGTCCTTTATGTAAAAGTTCAGGATTAAATGACATAAAATTAATATTGGAAATATTCCCAAGTTAACCCATTTATCTGATTGCATTGGCCATTTTCTTACTAATACTTGGACATACTTCCCTTTGAGTCTGAAGAAGGGTCTCAACCCGAAATGTCACATATTCCTGTTCTCCAGATGCTGCCTGACCTGTTGAATGACTCCAGCATTTTGTGTCTATCTTAGGTACTGCCCCATACTGGCTTACCTTCACTTACGTGTCAGTTAGAGATGTTAACCTCATCAATGCCTAAATGCTCCATTGCAAGAGTAAGACCACACACAAACTAGAGGAACAGCACCTCACATTCCGCTTAGGTAGCTTACAATCCAATGGTATGAACACTGAACTCTCCAATTTTACATAACTACAAACCCTTTCCCTTTCTTCCACCCCCTACTCCCTCCTCTGTCGTCCACCTGAACTCAGGTGACCTCTCCCCTTCCCTTCCACCTATATTCCTTGCTCTAGCTTCACAATTTGCAACTCTTCAATCCCTTCTCTAGCTTTTGCCAACCACCTGGTTCTCAAACCCCTCACCTGTATCCATCTATTACTTGCCAGGCTTTGAGGGTGGAATACATTGCCCGAGGGTGTGGTAGAGACAGGTAATCTCACACTAATCAAAAAGTATCTACACAAACACTTGAATCACCAAGTCATTGAATGGTATGCATCAAGTGCTGGTGTGTTGGATTCATGTGGATGGGACTCAATGGTTGGCATGGACGTGACGGGGTTAAAGGCCTTGTTTCTATGCTGTATAATTCTATAGCCAAGGAAACGCATTAAATTCATCACACCATCCTGGTGAATTTTAATATGGTTTTGATTAGCTCCGGAAAATAAAACTTCCCTCCACTCCTTATCACGTATAATTTAAGTTTTTCTTCTTTTGAATTGAACAAAAACCACACAATCATAATCTAATTATTATTCAGGAGCTTGCAAAAGTACTTACAGAAAGGGAAGGCTTAATTTGTCATTTAGCACTCAGCAAAAATTTATCCTAACAACTTTAATGCTCAAGGTGATAAATATTGAATTAATTTACATGTTGTGTTAAATTCTGCAATTGGAAAAGTAAATTGATCATTTGTGCTTTCATTACACTCCATGAAATTTAGCAATTTTCTAATGTGCCTACTCTTTTAGCACACGTATTGTTGCGGAAACTAAGTCATACATATTTCAGTGTGGAAATGGTGCCCACCGTTTCTTCTCTTAATTATCTCAGCTGTGGTACATTTACCTTTTATCTTCCCACTGACATATCTTTGGTCCAATTCTTGACCAAAGAATATGTGAGTGGGAAGATGAGAGATAAAGCGCCACAACTGGGGAAAGTACATTCATAGAGCTGTACTGTATGAATTCTCCTGCCTTCTCCCTTTAACCTCTGACACCCGTACCCATAGAGTTTTATGGCACAGTGCAGAAAGGAGGCCATCAGCCCAACTTGTCCATGCCAACCAAGGTGCATACCTGACCTAATACCATTTGCCTATGTTTAGCCTAATTCCCTCTAAACCTTTCCTATCCATGTATCCTATCTGCCCAAACGTCTTTGATATGTTGTAATTCTACCTGCATCCATCACCCCCGTTCCCTACATCAACATTGTCTACATGAAATACTTCCCCCTTCAGATCCCGTTAAAACCTTTCCTTTCTCACCTCAAATCAATGGCCTCCAGCTTTGTGGATTGGAAGTGGAAATATCAAGTAAAGGAATATGTTTCAAGAATCATGGCTCATAGGAGAAATGTGGTGGAGAAAGAGTTGAGGGAGTTAGTGGGTTAAAGTGCGGTGACATAGTGGAAGTGGAATAAAGGCTGTGGGATTACTTTAAGGAGCTGGTCATGGCTACTGTGGCTCCCCACAATATAGTGTGCCAGACAAAATGCTTTACAGATAAAGAGGGATTATTGCCTTGTGGTATTGAGTAAATAGAAACTGACATAATACCTTGTTTCATTTGCAATTTGCATTCATTTATTGTTTCCCAAATAAATCCCATAAGAGTGAATTTAATTACGTATCTCACATTTTATTGATTTGTGAATTCTGTAAGGGCATATTTCTCCACCCAAATATCTATAATGCAGTCCCCTGTATGTATGTTATTATAATGTTAAGTGTATTATAGATTTGGTGCTTTTTTAGGGAAAGCTAGATTTGTATGAAATCTTAAGGATGAGAGAAAGCATATAATTTCTACTTTGACTGCACTTCTTGATAGTTTTAAGAGTGGATATTTGGAGCAGATTTACCAACGCAATTAATTAAGGTTTATCATGAGAGAATAAAAAAAAACATCACGTGTATCCAGTTCAGTTCTGAGAGCAGAGTTTAAATGATTGAAATTATTTTTTTAAACTTCACAAATGTTTTGTGATAAACTAAAGAACGATTTAAAGGATGATTTTGGTATCTGCCCACTCAGGAAGTAGTTTAAATTTGATAACCACCACAAAGGCCCTCCTGGATTACAGTTTGTGGAATCTCTAATTCAGTCGGGTGTTGTTTAATTTTAGTGTGGATGAAGTTATTCCCCAGCACAGTAGTTCTTAAACCACCATAACCATGGACAGCTTAAAAAACATTGAACAAACATTGTACAAACATTGTGCTTAAAATTTAGTTATCACTTGTTCTGTTTTAGCTGAATTTTGCCGAAATAAATAACTTGAAACCAGGAGAAACTCTTTATCATTTGGTAAATAATTACTCAAAAGATTCATTACACAATTGAAAATGGAAGAGGAAATAGATACATTTATCATCCATTCAAATATTATCAATGTAGCTATTTCAACATCTGAGTCCAAATGAGACCGTAATAAGTCATTTTGTGGAAGATTAGAGGTTTTTCTACTAATCGTTTTCTGTCAATTTTGTTACCAACTACTACATTACCACCAATTTGAGTTTTTAAATGGTTGTCATGGTTACAACATGGAACTTTATTACTATAATCAATCAAATCGCCCTAAAGAATTGTGGGAGATTTTGGCTTCTTAATGTCAATGCATTCCTATTGTTGCTCATCTCAGGGCCCTCAAATGATAAGGTTTTATTTGGTTTTATTTATTACACATATTTAATCTGCCATTTTTTTTACTTTTCATCTTTCTTAATTTCCTTGACAATATTTATTTCAATGAAATATCAGCTTTTTATACAGTGCTTCCTATTCAGCTTGCTGATTTCACTAATCACTGCCAATTTTTTGATATGGTGCCTCTTCAACCTTTCATTATTATCTGGATTCGGCTTCTTTGTGACATCTGCTGAAGCTGGTTTTCTTTAGAATCCAAATACAGACTGGTTATTTATTAATCTTAGGTCTGAGAGCAATGCCAAAATGAATATTAAGTGAACATGAACAAATGTATTCTTCATGCAGAGTTTATTTCCATATTATGGTCCTGCCTCCCAACGCTACAAACCCCCTTCACTCCTTGTTGAAGCAACAGCCCCTTAAAAATCCAAGTATTAAATCAACATACTTTATTTGTGTAGGTAGGAACTGCAGATGCTGGTTTAAATCAAAGATAGACACAAAATGCTGGAGTAACTCAGCGGGACAGGCAGCATCTCTGGAGAGAAGGAATGGGTGACGTTTTGGGTCTTGGACCTAAACATCACCTATCCCTTCTCTTCAATGATGCTGCCTGTCCCCCTGAATTATTCCAGCATTTTATGTCCATACTTTCTTTGTGTATCTCATATTCTTTCCTACTCCTTTCCATCTGTTCACCACAGACCTGGCTGCTCACAGAGTCATGGGGAATGAGGTGCACAGGACAAAAATAGGCTGAAGGACATAAAGTGCTGGAGTAACTCAGTGCTGTAACTCAGCGGGTCAGGCAGCATCTGTGGAGAACATGAATAGGTGACGTTTCAGGTCAAGATTCAGATTCAGATTCAGATTCAGAAAACTTTATTGTCTGTCGTAACAGAAAAATCTTCTTTGACGTGGCTCAACATACAACAAGACAATATACAACAGTCATCATACAACACAGCCTTCTGCGGGAACACTCAGTGTGTATAGGTCTTAAAACAAGTATAAAGATTAGAAACTGTAAAAATAGACAAGATAAAAGTTGAAAGTTGTGGATACGTGTAAAGTGACAGTGCGTCAGGGTTAATTTGTCCATTGATCATGTATTATTTAAACTATTTATGGCAATGGGTATGAATGAGTTTTTGTGGATGTTTTTCTTGGATAGGGGGACTTTATATCGACGGCCTGATGGCAGAAGTTGGAAGGACTTGTGCAGGGGGTGGGTGGGATCCTGTGTAATGAGGTTGGCTTTCCTTTTAACTGCCTGGGTGTGAAGTACTGACAATTGAATTTGAGTTTTGCCAGTTATTTTGCTTGCTTGATTGATGATCCGGGAAAGCTTTGATTTGTCTTTGACAGAGGTAAGGGTGAACCAGGATGTGATGTTAAAGGTGAGTACAGATTCTATAAGTGATTTATATACAGCTGTTAAAATGTCCTGTCTGACATCAAAGCTCCTGAGTTTCCTCATCAGGAACAGGCGTTGCTGTGCCTTCTTGTACACAGAGTCTGTGTGCTGGGAGAAGGACAGGCGGGTGTCAATCTCTGTGCCCAGGTATCTAAAGGCCTCTACCTGCTCGACTGTCTGCCCATTCAGCAAGATCCTTCTTCAGACTGATTGTGGTGAAGGGGAGAAAGCTGGAAAAGGAGAAACCTGGCCAAAGGGTGGCAGGTTACAGGTGGGCATCGGCGAGATGCAGAACATAAGCAGAACAAAGGCCAGAGAGAAGAACAGAAGGTGTGCCACAGGTTCAAGGAAAACAATCTCAGACTATCCAGTCCCTCCTCTTAACACTGGCTCTCTAGCCCAAGCCACTTCCTGTAAATCTTTTCTGCATTCTCTCCAGCTTAATCACATCCTGGAGCACGGTGACAGGAACTGTGTGCAATGCTCCAAGTGTGGCCTATCTAATAATTAGTGCAATTGTAACATAATCCTGCAACTCATGGGCTCAATGCCTTGGATGAAGAAGAAATGCACTGTTACCATTCCTTCTGTCTGCCTGTGACAACACTTTGGGGGAACTCTGTACTTGTGCCACTGAGATGTCATACCAGAAGGCTTGCACCATCGGAAGAAGCCTAATGTGAGTCACAGAATAGATGGAGATAGAATTAAAAATTGGTGGGAAAGATCCTGCAATCTCCCTCTCAGCTCAGTTCAGCTTAGTTTATTGGCACGTGTACCGAGGTACAGTGAAAAGCTTTTATTGTGTGCTAACTGGCCAGTGGAAATACAATACATGATTACACTTGAGCCATTTACAGTGTATAGATACTGTACATGATAAGGGAATAATGTTTAGTGCAAGGTAAAGCCATTAAAGTCCGATCAAAGATAGCCCAAGGGACACCAATGAGGTAGATAGTAGTTCAGGACTGCTCTCTAATTGCCCTCTTTTTTCCCCCACAAACCTCTAGGGTGCAACTGTGGAGGCTCCAGAGATTTACCCACCTTCATGCATGTTTAAGACTCCCAATACCTTCTTGATTGCAATATCAATATGTTTCAGGATCTCATTGTTCTCTTCCCTGAACTCACTAGCTTGCATGTCTTTTCGTTATTGCTCTTCTACAGAAAAAGCCTGTTGTGGGTCACAGAATAAATGGAGACAGACTTAAAATCTGGTCGTTAAGCTTTGATATAATGATGATCAGTAGTTCTTCAGACATGTTTAATACCTCACAAAGAAACAAGGAGGCTCTTTGAGTACTTCATGTAATAAGGAAATGTGCTGAAAGTTATCACCAGGTAATTCTCTTCAATCTCTTGCAAATACATGGAGACAGGAAGTGGAGGTCAACAGAAAGAGAAGGGCAAGCCCTTAGAAGACATTCCGATTTATAAAAGGACTTTCACGTCTTTGCAAAGTGCCACACAGGCAATGAATGAAGTATATGCATTGGTGTTAAGCAATGCAAATGTGGTAGCAGAAGTACACGGGCCAAAGCCTCATAAACCGGACATGATGTAAGTGACCATTCGAACTAATTTGCTCTTATTTACAGAGTGATAAATGTTGGCTGAGATAACCCTTGTGCAGGGAGAAAAACAAGAAGTTATTCTGCCCACCTGAACAAACACATCCTTGGCTTATTGCCTCACTAGGGGTAACTCTGAAAATGCCACACTCCATCACTATATCACTCGTAATATAAAATCATATTCTAATGTTGAAATAGTGCTATTATGATTTTGAGGCTATTACCCCATTTTTCTGATAACATTTATGTGCAGCAACGTGGGGTGGAATTTGCCTTAAAGATGCTGTAGAAAGGCATGTTCTGCTGTTGGTGGCCTACAGATGGTACACACAATTGTACTTGGCTCAGACGGTTCTTTACACCGTGTTTGAAAGCTTCCAGCACTCACTGCCAAGGTTCAGTATGAATAATGACCAGCTGGGCGAGTGGCTGAAGGGCAACTACTGCCTAGCAACTACACTTCAAAGAAGTGTTCATATCTTCAAGGAAGTATAGAGGAAGACCCGAATTAAAAGGAAAAATCTGCAGTTCTTGAAAGATTAATATCTAGTGGTCTGCGATCCATTACAGGGTTGATTTTGCTAATGGAAAACAGCTTATCTTTAATAAATTTGAAATATATGAACATTTTTATTTTTAATGCACCCTATCTCGGAGTAGGCACAGCTTCATAGCTTTCAATTTAGACAATATGAAAATGGAAATAAATTTGAGCTACTTAACGGGTCAATTGTCAAATAATCCATCAACTATGATGGTGCTCAGTCAAATGGATCACAAAGATCTCAAGATAGATCCATGTTCTATGTCGTTGTTGTTGATCTCAGAAGGGCTAGCAAACTTCTGAGAGGAAAAGTTTGCCCATTCCTGGACACTTGCCCATAACTCTTGTGGAAAGTCAGAATATGGACTTGTCATAAGAGCTGATTATAATGTCTGCTGCCACTTATTAACTGGGTGCCATAACAGAAGGCTTGCACCATCAGAAGAAGTTTACCATGAGTCATAGAATAGATGGATATAGAATAATAAATTGGTGAGAACGAGTAAATGTTTTTCATAATCTGGGTTGTTATACGACCAGTCTGAATAAGGGTCCCAACCCAAAACATCACCCATCCTTTTTCTCCAGAGATACTGCCTGACCCGGTGAGTTACTCCAGCAATCTGTGTCTATCAGTGAAATCAAGTGCTCTTATTGGGCCACCGAAAGACTGATAGCATCAAATGCCAATTTCTTGCAGAAACACATAAATATATTAACTTATTTATATTCCACCCCCTGCATAATATGAAAGAGTTTAAGAAAATTCATCATGATCTTCCAATTTAAAAGTTGTTTCTCCCTACTTTGTTCATGTGAAATCATGCCTCACAAATTGTATGCTTTTTGTTTTAAGAGATCAAGGTGGATGATCACAGTAATTTTCTCAGAGTAGGGCTAGCAAAAACTAGGGCATCGGTTTAACCCAAGAGCAGAAAAATGTAAAGGGGACCTGAGGGGCATGTTTTTCACATAGAGAAAAGTGGGTAAATGGAATGAGCTGCCAGAGGAAGTGGTAGAGATGGGTATAATTACAATGTTTAAAATACATTTGTATATGTTCATGGATAGGCAAAGTTTTGAGGGGTATGGGGCAATTACGGGCAAATGGGACCAGCTCATGAAGTGTTGTGGATGAGTTGTGCCTATGGGCCTGTTCCTGTGTTATTGATCTTCATGACACTTCAACCTGCTTCAATTGGTTCAGAATACCCATGGAAAGTGATTTTCTCAACAACCCACTCTCAATTAATGGCCAGATTGAAAATATTTATTGCCATACCTCCAGTTATTTACTTCATAGATTATTTTATTGTCCTGGCGGTAATGTATATGTACTGTTGGAAAATATCATGCTTTTTCCATCATCTGTCGCCCTATATAAAGCACAGTGGATTCTCTTTTATCTTCTTGCTTCAAGAACCTTTAAATCTCACTTTTTAGTGGGTGAAGTGCAGCCATAATTATCAATACTGTGGCCTGAAATAATCCTGGAACAGTGAGGCTGAAGAATAAAACAGTTTGTGTGGGAAGGAACTGCAGATGCTGGTTTTCACTGACGATAGACTAAAAATGTTGGAGCAGCTCAGCTCAGCATCTCTGGAGAAAAGGACTAGGTGACATTTCGGGTTTGAAGAATGGGTCTACAATCAAAAGGACCCATTTATTCTAACTCTATGTTTTCTATGTGAAAATCAGTTTTCCATCCGTGCTAATATACTTTCTCAAATACTATGGTCCCTGACTCCTCATTTACTCCCTTGCCTAATAAACTGGGAGTGCATTTACCAGAGGATCGCGGTGTTTTGCAAGTTGGCTTACAACCATATCCCCAGGGCAATAGGCGATGGGCAATAAATACTCATCTGTCAATGTGAAGCACTTCAACTCCCCCTCCCATTCCGTATCCGACCTCTCAGTCCTGGGCCTCCTCCACGGCCAGAGTGAGCAACACCGCAAGTTGGAGGAACAGCACCTCATATTCCGCTTGGGGAGTCTGCATCCTCTGGGCTTAAACATTGAATTTTCTCAATCCTGTTAACCCTTGCTGTTTCCTCCCCTTCCCACCTCTCCCTCAGACCTCGGGCCCTGGCATTCCTTCTCTCTATCTCTCCCCCACCAAAGTCGCACTAGCTTCTCATTTTCACACTACAAACAGCTTACAATGGCCTGTTTCCTTTATCATCGATACTTTTTTGCATATCTTTCATTCATTGTTCTTTATCTCTCCACATCACCGTCTATATCTCTCGTTTCCCTGATCCCTAACCAATCTGAAGAAGGGTCTCGACCCGAAACGTCGCCTATCTCCTTTGCTCCTTAGATGCTGCTGCACTCGCTGAGTTTCTCCATCTGTCATTGATGTTCAGATCCCACAAATAAACTAAAATAAAACTGTTGTGTTTCTTACAACAGTTTCAGGCATCTTCAGTGCCTGTGATATGCTTTAGGCATCCTGCAAGTATTCTTTCTAATGTAAAAGCAGTAAAGGTCAGGCTTCAGCTGTGAGAAGAGAAACAGAAGGAATGTTTTAGGTCAAAGATCCTACAGCTAACCTTTTTCTGCTTTTGTCAAGACTTTTTCTGTCTTCCTTTATTAACAACCTAACAATATGCTTTACCATTGCTTCTCAAGTACAATCAGCATCAGTATTGTGGATCTTAGCTTTCCTTTGGCTTTGGTCTAGCATATTTGTGACCTTGTGCATGGTGTGCAGTGTGTGGCCTAGTTCTTTGAACTCGTAAGGCCTTTTGTTTTGCAAATGGATGCCTCTCCCAACACTAACTTTGTCAAACATCAAATAGGTAGAGCAAGAAGCACTAGGGGAAGTCAGTGGGTCAAGTAGCTTCTGAGGAGGGAATGAATGGATGATGTTTTGAGTTGGAACCCTTCTTCAGTCTGAAGATTCCAGCATCTGCAGTCTTGTGTGTCATCAAATGGGTGTAATTGCTCATCTACGGTGCAGTTATTAACAAAACAATAGCGTCTATTTATTTAATGTCTTTGAGACAGGAAGGGGAAACCCAAGAGTAACTGAAGAAAGGTCTTGACCCGAAATGTAATCTATCCATGTTCTCCAGCGATGCTGCCTGACCCGTTGAGTTACTCTAGTCACTTTGTATTATTTTGTGTAACTGGATTATGTTGGCTGAAGATCAGGAGCTAAAGTCTTCCTATGGTGTGGCATGCTGTGTTCCAATGCCATCCAATTACTTCCTATCACTATCCTTATTTTGCCAGGCCACTCTCACAAAACCGAAGCAGATTTTGTGCATCATGTACAATGGCTTGCAAAAGTTTTCATACCCCTTGAACTTTTCCACATTTTGTCATGTTACAACCACAAACGTAAATGTATTTTATTGGGATTTTATGTGATAGACCAACACAAAGTGGTGCATAATTTTGAAGTGGAAGGAAAATGATACATGGTTTCCAAATTGTATTACAAATAAAAAGCTGAAAAGTGTGGCGTGCAAAAGTATTCAGCCTCCCTGAGTCAATACTTTGTAGAACCACCTTTCGCTGCAATTACAGCTGCAAGTCTTTTGGGGTATGTCTCTACCAGCTTTGCACATCTAGGGACTGACATTTTTGCCCATTTTTCTTTGCAAAATAGCTCAAGCTCAGTCAGATTGGAAGGAGACCGTCTGTGAACAGCAATTTTCAAGTCTTGCCAGAGATTCTCAATTAGATTTAGGTCTGGACTTTGACTGGGCCATTCTAACACATGAATATGCTTTGATCTAAACCATTCCATTGTAGCCCTGGCTGTATGTTTAGGGTCGTTGTCCTGCTGGAAGGTGAACCTCCACCCCAGTCTCAAGTCTTTTGCAGACTCTAACAGGTTTTCTTCCAAGATTGCCCTGTATTTGGCTCCATCCATCTTCCCATCAAATCTGACCAGCTTCCCTGTCCCTGCTGAAGAAAAGCATCCCCACAGCATGATGCTGACACCACCATGTTTCACAGCGGGGATGGTGCATTCAGGGTGATGTGCAGTGTTAGTTTTCCGCCACAGATAGCGTTTTGCATTTAGGCCAAAAACTTCAATTTTGGTCTCATCAGACCAGAGCACCTTCCTCCACATGTTTGCTGTGTCCCCCACATGACTTGTGGCAAACTGCAAACGGGGCTTCTTATGGCTTTATTTCAACAATGGCTTTCTTCTTGCCACTCTTCCATAAAGGCCCGATTTGTGGAGTGCACCACTAATAGTTGTCCTGTGGACAGATTCTCCCACCTGAGCTGTCGATCTCTGCAGCTCCTCCAGAGTTACCATGGGCCTCTTGGCTGCTTCTCTGGTCAATACTCTCCTTGCCCGGCCTATCAGTTTAGGTGGACGGCCAAGTCTTGGTAGGTTTGCAGTTGTGGCATACTCTTTCCATTTTCGGATGATGGATTGAACAGTGCTCCATGAGTTGTTCAAAGCTTGGGATATTTTTTATAACCCAACCCTGCTTTAAACTTCTCCGCAACTTTATCCCTGACCTGTCAGGTGTGTTCCTTGGGCTTCATGATGCTGTTTGTTCACTAATGTTCTCTAACAAACCTCGGAGGCCTTCACAGAACAGCTGTATTTATACTGAAATTAGATTACACACAAGTGGACTCTATTTACTAATTAACCATATAACATATAACCATATAACAATTACAGCACGGAAACAGGCCTTCTCGGCCCTTCCGGTCCGTGCCGACCATTTATTTTCCCCTAGTCCCATCTACCTGCACTCAGACCATACCCCTCTATTCCCTTCCCGTCCATATACCTCTCCACTTTACTTTTAAATGTTAAAAACGATCCTGCCTCCACCACTTCTGCAGGAAGATCATTCCACACAGCCACCACTCTCTGAGTAAAGAAGTTCCCCCTCATGTTACCCCTAAACTTCTGTCCCTTAATTCTCATGTCATGCCCTCTTGTTTGAATCTTTCCTACCCTCAATGGGAAAAGCTTATCCACATCAACTCTGTCTATCCCTTTCATCATTTTAAAGACCTCAATCAAGTCCCCCCTTAACCTTCTGCGCTCCAAAGAATAAAGACCTAACTTGTTCAACCTTTCTCTGTAACATAGTTGCTGGAACCCAGGCAACATTCTAGTAAATCCCCTCTGTACTCTCTCTATTTTGTTGACATCCTTCCTATAATTAGGCAACCAAAATTGTACACTATACTCCAGAATTGGTCTTACCAATGCCTTGTACAATTTTAACATTACTTCCCTACTCCTATATTCAATGCTCTGATTTATAAAGGCTAGCACACGAAAAGCTTTCTTTACCACCCTATCTACATGCGATTCCACCTTCAGGGAACTATGCACAGTTATTCCTAGATCCCTCTGTTCCACAGCATTTCTCAATTCCCTACCATTTACCATGTACGTCCTATTTTGATTTGTCCTGCCAAGATGTAGCACCTCACACTTATCAGCATTAAACTCCATCTGCCATCTTTCAGCCCACTCTTCCAAATGGCCCAAATCTCTGTAGACTTCGAAAATCAACTTCATTATCCACAGCACCCCCTATCTTAGTATCATCTGCATACTTACTTATCCAATTTTCCACCCCATCATCTAGATCATTGATGTACATGACAAACAACAGTGGACCCAACACAGATCCCTGAGGCACCCCACTGGTCACCGGCTTCCAACCTGAGAAACAGCCATCCACCATTACTCTCTGGCATCTCCCATTCAGCCACTGTTGAATCCATCTTGCTACTCCGCCATTAACACCCAAAGATTGAACCTTCTTAACCAACCTTCCATGGGGAACCTTGTCAAAGGCCTTACTGAAATCCATATAGACAACATCCACTGCTTTACCCTCATCAATTTCCCTAGTAACCTCTTCAAAAAATTCAAGAAGGTTTGTCAAACATGACCTTCCAGGCACAAATCCATGTTGATTGTTCTTGATCAGACCCTGTTTATCCAGATGCTTATATATATTATCTCTAAGTATCCTTTCCATTAATTTGCCCACCACTGACGTCAAACTAATATGTCTATAATTGCTAGGTTTATTCTTTGAACCCTTTTTAAACAATGGAACAACATGCGCAGTACGCCAATCCTCCGGCACTATTTCCGTTTCTAATGACATTTGAAATATTTCTGTCATAGCCCCTGCTATTTCTACACTAATTTCCCTCAATGTTGTAGGGAATATCCTGTCTGGACCTGGAGACTTATCCACTTTTATATTTTTCAAAAGTGTCAGTACTTCCTCCTCTTTGAATCTCATAGTTTCCATAACTACTCTACTTTTTTCCCTTACCTCACAGAGTTCAATATCCTTCTCCTTGATGAATACCGAAGAAAAGGAATTGTTCAATATCTCCCCCATTTCTTTTGGCTCTGCAGATAGCTGTCCATTCTGGCTCACTAATGGTCCAATTTTATCCCTCGTTAGCCTTTTGCTATTAATATAGCTGTAGAAATCCTTTGGATTTACTTTCACCTTTCTTGCCAAAGCAACCTCATATCTTCTTTTAGCTTTTCTTATTTCTTTCTTAAGATTCTTTTTACATTCCTTATACTCATCTAGCACCTCATTTACTCCATGCCTCCTATAAATATTGTAGATATCTCTCTTTTTTCGAACCAAGTGTCCAATT
This sequence comes from Raja brachyura, assembly GCA_963514005.1. The sequence goes on from OY740781.1 coordinate 32,790,760, forward strand.
TCCCTTGAAAACCATGGCTCTTTCCGATTTTTACTATTTCCTTTCAACCGAACAGGGACATAAAGATTCTGTACTCTTACAATTTCCCCTTTTAATGTCCTCCATTTCTCTTCTACATCCTTCCCATAAAACAATATGTCCCAATTCACTCCTTTTAAATCATTACGCATTCCCTCAAAGTTAGCCTTTCTCCAATCAAAAATTTCTACCCTAGGTCCAGTTCTGACTCTCTCCATAATTATATTGAAACTAATGGTATTGTGATCACTGGTCCCGAAGTGCTCACCAACGCATACCTCCATCACCTGACCTGCCTCATTTCCTAACAGGAGGTCCAGCACTGCCCCTTCTCTGGTCGATACCTCTATGTATTGCTGCAAAAAACTATCCTGCACACATTTAACAAACTCCAAACCATCCAGCCCATTTACAGAATGTGTTTCCCAGTCTATTTTTGGAAAATTGAAATCTCCCACAATCACTACCTTGTGCTTACTACTAATATCTGCTATCTCCTTACATATTAGCTCTTCCAATTCTTGCTCCCCATTTGTTGGTCTATAATACACCCCTAAAAGTGTTGCTACACCGTTCCCACTTCTCAGTTCCACCCAAATAGCCTCCCTAGAGGAGCCCTCTAATCTATCCTGCCAAAGCACTGCTGTAATATCTTCTCTGACAAGCAATGCAACCCCTCCACCTCTGGTCCCTCCAATTCTATCACACCTGAAGCAACAAAATTAGGTGACTTCTGAAGGCAATTGGTTGCACCGGATTTTATTTAGGAGTATCAGAGTAAAGGGGGCTGAATACTTTTGCACGCCACACTTTTCAGTTTTTTATTTGTAAAAAAATTTGAAAACTATATATCATTTTCCTTCCACTTCACAATTATGCGCTACTTTGTGTTGGTCTATCACATAAAATCCCAATAAAATACATTTACGTTTGTGGTTGTAACGTGACAAAATGTGGAAAAGTTCAAGGGGTATGAAAACTTTTGCAAGCCACTGTACTTTGTTTGCAGATAATGGAAGTGAGGTTTGGACTTTTCTGGTGATTTATTTCATTTTATTTCGTGACTAAGAGCTAAAACGGTTTTGTTTTGAACACTATCAATCTGTATCATGACAACAACAACCACAGAACAAGGGTCTGTTGAGAAGTTGCTGGCTAACCAAACAATCTGAAGTTATAGTCCCCACTACTCCTTACTCTAGTGATTCTTGAACAATCACACTATAATGCCTCCACAATCTCTAAAACTACATGGGGTGTAGTCCATCTGACCAGGTGACTTATCCATCTTCAGACCTTACAACATCCCAAGCATCCTCTCCTTAATTCCACTAACCTCTGCCCATATCTATATGCCAAAGGTTTATCCAGGAGTCTCTTGAATTCCATTATCATATCTGTTTCTTCCACTGCCTGTGGCAGCGCATTCTAGCCACTCACCACCTTCTGTGTATAAAACATGTCCCGCACATCTCCATTAAACTCCATTAAACTTCGCCCCTTTAACAAACCTATACCCCCTGGGGAAAGGGTTGTGACTGTCTAATCTATCTATGCTTTTTAATATTTTGCGGAGAAAACAATCGAATTCTGTCGAAGCTCACCCTGGAGCTAATACCCCCTAATCCATGTATTCCAAAGCACCCACATCCTTCTGTAATGGGATGACCAGAACTGCACGCAATACTTCAAATGCTGCATAACCAGCTGCACCATGACTTCCTGGTTCTTATATTCAATGCCCTGCACAAGCACACCATATGTGTTCTTTCCCACTCTATCTCCTTGTGTTGCCACTTTCAGGGAGCTATGGACATTTACCCCAAGATTTCTCTACATCAATGATGTTTAGTCATGCCGTTAGTTGTATGTTTTCCCCTTACACTTGACCCCCACAGTGCAACATCTCACACTTGCTCAGATTAACCTCCAGCTGCCATTTCACCACCCATTTATTTCGCTGATCTATATCCCGTCATATCTTCTTGTCACTTGTCAGACTTTGTCCCATTCTCATCTCTCTTCCAGCTTTCTCTCCTTCCCACCACAATCAATCCTTCACTGTCCCTTCATTTTGATTAAAAGTTCTAACACCCTGACATCAGCCTAATGCTTTTGCATGTACATATAAATACAGCAGTTCCTGCACATGCACCTTCAAGAGATCACTTCATTACTTTTATTTATCTTTCTCTTTTCTCAACTATATTTACTGCTGAACTTTACATCGGCGGCGCTGAACTTTACATCGGGAGCTTCCATCCTAGTGGTGGAGCTCCATCCGGCGTGGCCTTGTTGGCTTCGGAAGCCACGGACTCCAGTAAGAGGCAGCCGTTCCAGGTGTCCCAAGCCACTGAGAGGGTGCTGCCGACGCCGGAGCACCATCACCCGACGAGAACGGCCTGGAACATCGGGCCCCGTAGCAGCGACTGCGGAGGCCTGAATAGGCCCGACTATGGGTGAACTGGGGATGGGACTGGACTTTGCTGCCCACAGTGGGAACCATTGTGGGGGGATGTTTTTATGTCTACTGTTAAATCCTATGATGTTGTGTCTTATCTTTATCTATGTGCTGCATGGCAAGACAAATTTCACTACACCATTTGGTGTACGTGACAATAAATGTCCTTTGTCCTTTGTTGTCCTTTGCTTACACCTTTCCAGTTATAATATGGGATAAATATCTCCGGGTCTAAGAGTTTGCAGTTTCAAACTCATTCCAGCAACACGCTTCAATCTCGCAGGCAAGGCACTCAAGATTTTTTCATCTCTGGTGACTGTCCAACCATCTGCCTATCAACCCACCCACCCCTCATCTTTATCCACCTATCACTCTCCAGGCATTGTCAAGCCCCTCCTCTCTTACAGTTTTCTTCTCCCCCTCACAATTAGTCTGAAGAAGGGTCCCAACCTGAAATGTCAGCTAATACGTTCTCCAGTGATGCTGCCTGACTTGCTGAGTTACTCCAGCACTTTGTATCTTTTTTGCATGCCAGCATCTGCAGGTCTTGTTACTTGATGAAATCTGTCCTGTCTGCACAGTAAGCTCCAATGCTAAAGCAGATCCTGACGCATGCAAACAAATACCTCTCTTTCAACTGCAATTTTACATGCTTTCTTGATATGGTCACTTGTATAGTGCAAGTTTGACAAAAGAATCCATCCACGGGATGTCTAGCATTAAATCCTATATCTTCAATTTCCTCCCAATTATCTGGGATCCCACATCTCCCAAAGGTCTGTCCGTCCTGCTTAACACCTGTGTGTGTGTGTGTACAAGACAACTTATTGTCCACTTCACCAAAATGGCAGGCAATCCACTTGCAGCAAATGAGCCTGCATGCTCTGCCTTCCAAATCGAATAAACAGAAAATGATGGAAAAACCCAGCCAGCCAGACCACAGAAACAGAGTTAATGTTTCAGATTTTAACTCCTTCATTTAACTCCGTTTCCCTTCCCACAGAACAGTCTGAAGAAGGGTCTCGACCTGAAACTTCACCCATTCCTTCTCTCCAGAGATGCTGCCTGTCCCGCTGATTTACTCCAGCATTGTGTGTCTATCCCTTCCTGCAGATGCAGCCTGACCTGCTACGTATTTCCAGAATTCTCTGTTTTATTTTTTGATTTCTAGCATCAGCGTTTTGATTTTGATTTTTTGAAGTGCCTGCAGTATGGTTGTTTTTCTAGTCTTCTTTGCAGAAATGTGTACTCCATTGTGGATGGGGCAATGATGAACGATCGGGAAAGCTATTGGTTGTCTTTCAATAGATTTTGTGCTCTACAACATTAATCAGACCATATTGTAATAACAACTTGTCTTGTCCAATAACAACTCCCCTTATCCAACCCGGAATGGTCCAGTACTGAAAGCCAAGAGTGTTCATTCAAAATGACTATCATTATTTGATCCTGCAAGCAGACTATATTTAATAGCAAAAAGACAAAAGAAGGCTGGTTCATCAGCAATAGCTACCTGCAATCTGTGTAATTGTCTCTGATATCGTGAAGCTATGCTTCAGTGACTATAATTACAGCTATTAGCTGTTGCATTTAGTTGCTGCTTTAGCTCAGGCTAGCTACTGGTGCTGAGACTCTACATTTGTACCAGTTTAAAGCGGCGCTCGGGAGAATATTTCAGTCTTTTTCAGGCAACAGAAATCATTGACAGTGTTATGAACTCCACAAATTGCAAATGGAGGCACAAGGAACCGCATATGCTGAGATTAGTTTATTTAATTCCAGCATCCACAGACTGTTGTGCCTCCTTGATGGGGAACCAGTTGTTTTTCAATACATGTAGACCATTAATACTTCCTGCCATTGGAAATATTCCAATGTGCAGACACCTTTCATGTTTCAAACCTCAGAATTACATAAGAGTAATAAAAGATCAACTGTCACCCAAATATTCATTCACTTATGTTTCACGGCACCAACCTTTGTTGAGGGGTGAGTGGTGGGGATAATTCAGTTGTGCGACACAGTAGCGCAGTGGTAGAGTTGCTGCTTTGCAGCGTCAGGGACCTGGGTTCAATCCTGACCATGGCTGCTTGTCTGTACAGAGTTTATATATTCTCCCGATGACCAGCGTGTGTTTTCCCTGTGATCTCCAATTTCCTCCCACACTCCAAAGACGCACAGGTCTGCAAGTTAATTGGCCTGGTATAATTGTAAAGTACCCCTGGTGTGTGCACGGGTTGTGTTCAGCATGATGGTGGAGTTTAGATCATCTTGTACGTGTAAATACAATGATAATGTCAGTGTGCAGGAATTGAATTGCTGGTCGGCGTGGACTCGGTGGGCCGAAGGGCCTGTTTCCGTGCTGTATCTCTAAACTAAACTAAACTAATGTTGCACAGCAGGAACCTTTGTTGAAGGGTGAGTGATGGAGATTATTCAGCACACAAGGACTGAAGAAATGGAAGCAGTATTAAGCCATTTGGGTCTTCACGCTTACACAACCACCCATCAAAATCATGGCTGATCCTCTATCTCAACATCATTTATTAGGTAGACTGGGCAGTAATTAACAAGGTGGCCCATTTACATGTACAGTGACTGATGTTTTGTTCCTTCATGGATAGGATTTTCAATGCACGGATTGTGTTCAGCATGATGGTGGAGTTTAGTGCGTACATTAATAGAGTCATATTGTACGTGCATATAGTATGATATCAGAAATTGTATCAGATAATTTTTAGGGTTAGGCTGATCTTCTGAAAAACAAAATTCAGTGAGGTTGAAAGCATCGCTCTGAGAGAGCTGGTGAAAACTCTTGACATTCACCAACTAATGATGAAATTATTAGCTTTCATCTTTAATGATGATAGCTAATAATTTGGAGGCCCGTTAGTGCAGTTAGCTTGAGATGATTCAACATTAAAACCCTGCACAAATGCAAAAATATTACTTTGTAAATCAACAACAAAGGCGTTTTGAACAAAACCTGAGCTCTGCCTTTCTTCCCACAGATGCAGCGTGACCTGCTGACTATCCCCAGCAGTTTCTGTTTTGAGTAGATGTTTTACCTCGTTGCTTTCAGTGTAGTTTGCTAAATCATTCCCCTCTCCCCTTCTTTTCCAATGGAACAGATTATATGAAGGGTTACAGGTTAGACCTTTTCTATGTATGACTCATGATAGTTTGCAAAACTAATGAAATGATGGAACAAAATAGTAAGATTAAATGAGAACTTACCAGTTTGAAATTTGATCGTTATTTTATGATTGAGGGATTACGTGAAGAAGGCCGTCCCCACGCATGCGCGTCAATCTTCAAAGCAGCGGTGTGAAGTCACAGAAAAATGTTGAACTAAAATAATAAGACTGTAGTTGACCAGAAGTTACAGAAAGATCGTTATATTACGAGGGTTGGGAGCGGAGGGGTCGTAATCCCTCAACGTAACTCTTCATAAAATAACAATCAAACTTCAAACTGGTAAGTTCTCGTTTAATCTTACTATTTTACTTCAGAGTCACGTGAGTGACTACGTGAAGATTTTGAAGGTCTGTGATTTCATGCCGAGGAACGTGTTCATGCGTCACAGCTGCATCAATTGACCAGGACGAGTGAGAAATTAATGCATTCAAAACATGACATGTTTAACAATACTAATGCTTTAATAACAAGAAAGAAAATAAACAGTGACCCCTCTCGCCTGGGAGAAACTGTGAAACAGAACTTAAAACAGAATCAGCAAAAATCCCGGGTCTGGCGAATGGCTTATTATAAAACTTCTAGGATTATTAGATGATTTGTTTAATTTACACCCAAATACAGAAAAATTAATAGCCCATATATATAACATAATCTTGGATAAGGAGAATCCAACAACTGAAACATATCGGCAAGCATGGGAAAAGGAAATTGGTTTATCCATAACAAAAGAAAATTGGGAAGAAAGTTTACAGCAAATACATCGGTGTTCGTTGAATGCCAGACATACATTGATACAATTCAAAGTATTATACAGATTACACTATTCAAAAACTAAATTAAATAGTATCTTTCACAATCTCTCTTCAATTTGTGATAAATGTAAGAACTTAGAAGCAAATTTAACACACAGTTTTGCTACATGTCCCAAACTGAATTACTACTGGACAGAAATTTTTAAGGTTTTTTCTGAGGTTCTAAAAATTAGATTGGATCCAGACCGAAAGTTAATAATACTTGGGATTTTGGATTCAAATTCGGTACTTACAGGAAATCAAAGAAATTTCTTTGATTACTGTTTGATAATAGGGAAAAAAATCATATTGAAATTTTGGAAGGGAACATTATCCCCCACAATTAAAATGTGGGCAGCAGAGATGTTGGAGACGTTACAATTAGAAAGAATCAGATTTGTCCTATTGGACAAATATAATACCTTCGAACAAATATGGTCTCCATATATACAGTATCTAGAGAAGTAGCTGTTCTTGACGTCACAGCCTGACGGGCACCCAGCGGGATTTGATGAGAATAATTGATTCTTATACTAGGATTAATAGGCATGTCTTCATTGATATTATTATTTGTAATAGTTTTAGATACAATATATTTTGTTGATTTTCATTGATATATATATATATATATATATATATAATATTTTTTCACTTGTTGTTAATCTATAATCTTTTTTCCTTGCTCTATTTTCTTCTTCTTTTCTATATAATCAAATTATTGTTTAATCACTTTCTTATTGATTTAAAACTATTCTATTCTTTTCTTTATTTCCAAAAAAATAGAAGATGATAACTGCCAATGGGTTATTTAAAAAATGTGTAATTAAGTTGAGGTGTGTAAAGCTGTTTACATTATTGTAAATAGATTACTTCTAATAAAATAAAGTTTTAAAAAAATAAATAAATAAAACTTCTGGTACGTCCTCTCATTTGACCATCCCACAGCCGCTAGAATGTGGTCAAGAGGGACGTCCATATCCTTTGCTGCTGACGTTGATGCAGCCCTGGTGGAATGAGGTTTAAAAATGTCAGTGTCCACTCCTGCACATGCCAGAACCTGTTTAATCCATCTAGAGATGGTCTGCACCATAACCTTTTTGTGAGGTTTGGTGTAGCTGACAAAGAAGGAGAGTTCCGAGCCTCTCAGGCTCTTAGTGACCTTTATGTATTGGATTATGGATGACACTACACACACCGTGGATCTGAGGGGTATGCCATAAAACTCAATTTGAGCCCCTGTACCCCTGGCCTGGTCTGCTTGATGAGGTAACTGAGTCAGAGCCTCAGCTGGTAACTGCATGGGTCTATCGAAACGACGTCTCTGAAGCTTAAGTGCCTGTTCCTTTGCACGCTATAAGTTTTGGTAGTGCAAAGGCCCAAATTGAGCAGCTGGGAACGTTGCCACTAATTTCCCAATTATACAAGCCACATGTCTAATAGAATGGTGATTATCAATAATGAGTTTCCTGCAGGCTTCAATTAACTCTAATTGCTTGCCACGAGGCAGAGTCACTGACATGTGTACTGAGTTAATGGTGAATCCCAAATAGTCAATTATCGTAGATGGCATCAATTTAGACTTAACTGGATGGATTAAGAAACCTAGCTTTTCAAAAACGAGTTTTGTAGCTGACACAGATATTTCAGCTAATTCGAAAGTCCTCCCAATGACCAAAATGTCTTCCAAATATGCCATGACAATATGATTCTGTGCCCTGAGTAACCCCAGGACTGGTTTTAGATATTTTGTGAATAGTCTGGGAGCTGAGGTCAATCCATTAGGCAATGCTTTAAACCACCACAACTGATCCATCCAGTTAAACTTCAAAAATCTCCTGTGATTTTCATGAATGGCCACTGAATAGTAAGCATCTTTGATGCCAATGCTTGCCATATAACATCCTTTGAAAAGCAGTTGTTTAGCAGTGACAAAAGTTTCCATTTTAAAGTGTTTATACAGCACAAAGGTGTTAAGCTCCGTCAAATCAAGGATAACTCAACATCCTCCATCCTTCTTTTGCCTGGTGAATATGTTGGACACAAACGGATGAGACTCATGACTAGCCCTCTCAATTACCCCTTTTTTGAACAAAGAGTCAAGTTCTCTTTGTGAATTCATACACTCCTGTTGTGAAAACACGAAAATACGGCCAGGCGTATGCTGAGTGGATGGAGGCAAGTCAGAAATAAACTCAATTTGGAAACCTTGAATACTATGCAGTATAAACAGGTTAGATGTTATCCACTGCCATTCAAGTAAGAAAAATTGCAATCTCCCTCCAACTTGTAATGTATCAATCGCAGGCTCACTTACCTTAGAAGTTACCGGTGGTAAGGTCTCTGCTTCTACCCTATCAGGAAGCTGGCAATCCACCGACAGAGGGGTTCAGGCACAGTCAACTGGGAGAGTTTGGAGTATAGTAGCTCTGGCACAATGGTGTTGAATGCCGAGCTAAAATCAACAAACAAAATCCTCGCATAGGTCCCCTGGTGGTCTCCGTGCTAGAGGATGAAGTGCAGGCCCAGGTTGCGTCATCCACAGATCTATTGGCCTGGTATGCAAACTGCAGAGGGTCCAGCAGGAGGTTTGTGATATTTTTCAGCTTGGCCAGTTGTTGGTTGTTAAGGTAAATGGCCATTGTTTAGGAAGTGCAGTGAAAAGCTTTGTTTTGCACGCTATCCAAACAGATTAGATATTTTTCTTGTGTGTGGCGTGCACAACCTAAAGTTGTAGGACAACTTGTTCTATTTGATCTTATTTGATTGTGCACGCCGGGTTGATTGCATTCGTCGAAACAGGGCGGACCACGTGAAAGTTGCAATCTTCCACCCCAACAGATTAGATAATACAATACATAAATACAATTGAGTCTAATTCAAGTGCAATAGATAAAGGGGAAGATACAAAGTCCAAAAAATACAGAACCGTGAAACACACGCCACCAGACTCAGGAACTGTTTCTTCCACTTTGTTATCAGGCTTCTGAACAGTCCTTCCATAATCTAGGGCACTGTCCAATTCACCTCTAACCGATAGCATACAGTAGACGTTGTCTCTGAAATTGGTGTGCAGCTATACTGAGAACTACAGTATATTCTGCACTCTGTATCTTTCCCTTCACGCTTCGTGTTGTACTTGAGTTTGTATTGATTGTTTTTATGTACAGCATTATCTGATTTGATTGTGCAGAATGTAAAACAAATGTTTTCACTGTACATTGGAGCACATCATAATTACAAACCCAAACCTAAACCTAAACAGAAAATAAACGTATTATCTGCAGTAGAACCCAGGATAAATAGTGGGGATAAGTAGATTTTCCATTCAAAACCTCTCAATTAATATGACTGAATATTATTAAAGCACAATATTTGACTTTATGATAAACATGCACAGATTGATTGAGCTGTTTTGCATGGACTATTGAGGTGACATGTCATTGGATTGAAATGACTAAAGTTTGTGAATCTTACTGTTTTCCAGAGTATAAAGGTCAGCTGGCTGCCACCACCATCCAATATGCAGAATGGCTTTATTACTGGATACAAAATAAGGCACAAGAAGATTGGCCGCAGGGGTGACATGGAGACCCTTGAGCCTAATAATCTTTGGTACCTCTTTACAGGTGAGATACAGTCTATTTAAAGGATTGACCATTAGAGCCAGGGAGTCATACAGCATAGAAACAGGCCCTTTGGCCCAAATCACCCGACCAAGATATCCCATCTAAGCTACGCCTATTTGCCTGCATTTGGCCTAAACCTTTCCTCCCCATGCACCTGTTCCATCTCACCATCAAATGCCCCATAGTCCTTGATTTCCCCAACCCTAGGAAAAATACCCTACCTCTGCCCCTTATAATTGTATACACCTCTATAAAATTACTCCTTAGCCTCTTGCACTGCAAGGAATTATGTCCTCGCCTGCCCAAACCATATTGCTCAGGCAAGTCCTCAAGTCCTGGGAGCCTCCTCATAAATCTTCTCTGCATTCTTTACAACAAATGGGGCCATTTCTACAGCAAGGTGACACAAAACTGAACACAATACTCGAAGTGCAGCCTCACCGATGTCTTGGACAACATTAACATCATATCCCAACTTCCACACTCAATTCCCTGCTGATAAAGTCCAGCATTCCAAATGCCTTCTTGATCACCTTATCTATCTGTGCCACCCCTTTCATCTATCTATGTACATGCACTCTTAGATCCCTCTGCTCCACAACACTCCCCAGAGCTTTAACCTTCACTATGAAGTTTCTGCCCTGGTTTGACTTCCCAAACTACAACTCCTCACACTTCCCTGAATTAAACACTATTAGCCATCCCTCAGCCCACTTGCCCAGCTGATTAAGATCCTATTGTCATTCTTGTTAACCATCTTCACCGTCCATGATACCACTTATTTTAGCGTCATCTGCAAACCTACTAATCATGCCTTCCTCATTCTTATCCAAATCATTAATGTAGATGATAAACAGCAATGGGTCCAGCACTGATCCCTGAGGTACACCACCTGTCACGAGCCTCCAGTCTAAAAAACAACCATCCACCACCATTACTTCCTACCATGAAACAATTTCTGTACCCAGGTAGCTAACTCTGTCTGGATCCCATGCTATTGAACCTTCTAGAAATATCACTAACACTCAAATGCCTGCTTTTTAAATCAGTGTGCCACCTCTCATTCTCCTTTCACAGACTTCCACTGTGCAGTATCAGTGAATACAATAGACACAAAATGCTGGAGTAACTCAGTGGGATGCTGTCTAAGGTAGCATCTCTGGAGAGAAGGAATGGGTGACGTTTCGGGTCGAGACCCTTCTTCAGACTCAACCCGAAACGTCTTGACCCGAAATGTCACACATTCCTTCTCTCCAGAGATGCTGCCTGTCCTGCTGAGTTACTGCAGCATTTTGTGTCTATCTTTGATTTAAACTAGCATCTGCAGTTACTTCTTACACATTCAGTGAATATAATGCTCAATCGTTTTCCCTTGTTGACCTTCATTGACTCTAGTTGACCAAAGGATTGTGGGTATCTGGTATCCATTCCCTCCAAAACCTGTGATGAGTGCATGATGCTTACAAGTATGTACACTGAGCTCCAAACCATTGTTGATTCCTTAACTGCGGCACTCATGAGGAAAGGCCATACACTAGACAACCAGAAAATGTGCATTAATCGCCTCTCACCACACAATTTTGTACCCTCCCCTGCTCCATCGATCAAGATCCATCAATCTCGACCTCGGTCGTCATGGTTGACTTCCCGCATCTCATGAGTCATCTCTTAGTGAGAGCCACCAATTGATGACAAAATGCACCAATACCTTCAGTGTACCAAAACAACCTTTGGCTACTTGAAGAAGAGCTATGGAAGATCACGACCCCAAACTGCTTGTGCGTACAACATCAGTAAACACTTTCCTCTTGCTTGATTCAAAAACATAAACAATCTGCAGTAGCTACCTCAAAGCACTCAAGAAGTACCATTCATACTTCTGTAAAATTCAACACGACAGCAGCTCTTTGAGGATCCAATATGAAATCAATTTTGTCCTGACCTGTATCATTCTGTAGCGTTAAATCTGACATTATGGACTTCAAAGGACACATAATACTGGAGTAACTCAGCAGGTCGGGCTGCCTCCCTGGTGAAATTGGATAGGTGGTGTTAAGGGTCGGGATGCTTTTTCAGTCCAAGAGGAGAGGAGAAAAAGGTAAAGGAGGAGGTGGAGGGGATGGTGACGTGGAACAATTTCTGAACAATAAAAAGATGAAATGTACTTCATCAGACAGCTAAGCTATGCCATCATGCTGGCTGTCAAACCTCTTAAGGGCTGTGAATGATACCTGAGCATCCAGAATTATTAACAATTATTTAAAGAAAACAAAACAATTAATATATTTGAAAGAAAATAATGAAGACATTTTAAAACACTTCTAAAGATTTTCAAGAATGAGAAATATTCAAATAAACTCAATTGTTCTGAAAAATATAGATGACTCAATACATTTGCCGCTCATGTTGAAATGAATTACTTATTTTTCCTGGTTCAGACCTAAGCAGAATCATGTAGAAATGAGGAACTGCAGTTGCTGATTTATTTTTTTTAAAAGGCGGTAAGAGCTGGATTAACTCAGCATGTTGGGTGCCTCTCTAGAGAACGTAGATGGTTCTGTAGAAGGATCCAAACCAAAATGTCACCAATCCGTGCTCTTCAGAGATGTCAAAACAAAGAACTGGAGATAGGCAGCATCTCTGGGGAACATGAACAGGTGATATTTTGGTATTGAGACCCTTCTTCAGAACTTCAGATGGGTCTCAATCCAAAACATTACCTGTCCATGTTCTCCAGAGATGCTGCCTGACCTGCTGAGTTACTCCAGGACATTGTGTCCTCTCCAGAGATCATTTTCGGTTTCAGTTTAGCTGATTGTCATGTGTACCACGGTAAAGTGAAAAGCTATTTTTGTTGCGTGCTAACCAGTCAGCAGAAAGACAAATCATGATTACAATAGAGCCATTTACAGTGTATAGATACAGCCTGACCCACTGGGTTACTCCAGCACTTTTTTTGTAAACCAGCATCTACACCATGGACTTCAGCCTTTCCCAACTTCATAGTCGGCTGCAGATTCTCCAGCTGCCGGGGTCTGATGTCTGTAAAAAATTTTCTCAAATTCCTTTGCTTCACTTATGTGTTGTCCTTTTGAAAAAAAAAACTGATATTCATCCTGTTTATTCCTTACAGTTGGTGAGTTGTAAGGCCTTCTTGTATGCAAAGGGAACAAAGAGTTACCAATGCAATGGTTGTTCCAGCTAATAGCTTTATCATGCAATCTCATATCATCCTCATTATGTTTGGAAGCAAGTGGCTTCTCAATCGGACTTCAACTGTAATCAAATTTACTGAGCAATAATAGGACAAACTAAGCAGAACCAGAAGATGCGTTTTTTCAATAGATTTTAATTTAATCAACTCCTGAGTCAAAGAAAATAATAATGAACCTCTGACCACTCCATTAAACTAGTTATAAGAAGCATTATAATTCAACAGCTCTATCTTTCTTACATTTGCTGAAATTGGCCCAACTTAAAAAATCTCCCTTGAAAGGTTTCAGAAAGATTACTCAATTGAACAAGAGATCTAATTTGTGGCCAAATATAACCTAACACATTTTTAATTTGTTTTTTTTAAACATTTTTTTTGTACATCAGCATTTGCATTCCATGTATCTATATTTTAAACCCACCTTGACCAGGCACAGTTATGCCTGGCATGTAGAAGAATGAGGGCTCTACTCATGTTTCCTGATCCTGATCATGCTATTTGTGATAAAATAGCAATAATCCTTCTGTTGACCACTCAGCTTCCTGTGGGAGAGTAGTAGACCATAAGACCATAAGACATAGGCGCAGAATTAGGCCATTCAACCCATTGAGTCTACTCCTCTATTTAATCTAGTCTGATCTATTTTTCCCTCTCAACTACATTCTCCTGCCCTTCTCCTGCCCTTAACGTTTGATGCCCTTACTAATCAAGAACATATCAATCTCCACTTTAAAAAATGCCTAATGTTGGCCTCCACAGCTGGCTGTGGCAATGAATTCCACAGATGCACCAATGTCTGGCAAAATTAATTTCATTTCGGAGTCACGTGAGTGACTTCGTGAAGAGCCCGCCAGCGCGCATGCTCGACATATCGTCATACCGCGTTGCTGCGACGGCTGGCGGTGGAGCGCGCTCCTCGCCAGCCCTTCAGAAGGGGCCACGGAGGTGAGTATTCTACCTTTAGTTGGTGGTCCTTGTTGTTGGTTTTGTCTTGCAGCAAGGACATGGATGGGAGTTCCAAGGGCCGGAGGACGCCAGGACGAGTTCGCCGGTCAACAGTTCCGCCTGCAACGCAGGCCGGGACTCAGGCGGAGATGTGGGTAAGCCCTGTGTTACAGGTCCAGATCCGCCAGCACACCACAGCTCGGAGGAGTTCGACGAGGAGGAGTGTGGTGTGCCGCCAGAGCAGGAGGACCCTGCCATGGCAGTCAGGTCGTCAGCGGGCTCGCTGGCGACCTCGAGCAGGGCACGTGCCGTTGCACGGCCTGTTCCACTCAGCCTTCCGAGAAGGGGGAGGGCAGGAGCCCAGATGCCTAACCCTGTTAGGGCTAAGGCATTGCCTGCCGCGGAGGGGTGGTCAGGTTCCAGGGCGAGACCCGGGGCGGCTGTGAGGTCCAGCCGGCACACCCCGACTCTCGACGCCGGGACGGGTCGGTTGAGTCGGGTCTCGTCACGGTCGCCGAGCCCCCCATGGATGGGTGGGCGAGACCATGCGTCGGCAAGGTCCACGATGTGGGCAGCCGGCAAGACTGCGCGGGCCCCAGGCAGCCATGCTTCGGCTGGTGCCGACACCACGCCGCAAGTGTCCTTAGTGGCAGCGGCTTCAGCTCCCGCTAAACGGAGGCGGTTGAACACGCCCGCGCAGGAATCGCGCAGTTTCGCCTCGGCGGCTGTTAGCGACAACTACCGGCACCGGCAGGGCCTCGACGAGGTGCGGGCCGATGACAGGAGCCCGGTTTTCTTTTCAGAGCCGGAGGACTCCGACCACCTGAGTGTTCAGGGTGAAGGGCGTATTGACCGTATGGAGCGGCTGCTGGAGCTCCTGCTTCAACGTCAACAACAGCAGGGCAGCAACAGGCACAGGGCGTCTTCACCAACATCTACCATCAGCCTGGAGCAGCAGGAAGAAGGCCTCATTCAGGCAATGAGCCGTCACAAGGCTCCATCCAATTGCAACTCCCTCAACGTGCCTGTGGTCAATACGCCGATATGGGGCAACATCAGTGCGGCTATCCGTCAACAGGAGGTAAAACTGCAGTGGATCCTGAAGCTCCTCACGGCCGGTATTACCGCCTTGGTGCGGTCGGTGGACGGGGACGAATTAAATTTGGACCAGGAAGATGCCCTGGCCCTCCTGTGCGCGACCCAGCACGAAATTAACGGGTTTCGCAAAACCAGCATCCGCCCAGCGCTCAATCCAAAGTTTGCAGGATTGTGCAAACCACCACCGCCGCCCCCGCCCCGTCAGCTCTTTGGGGAGGACCTCTCGAAGAGAGTCAAAGAGCTTGACGAGCAAGCCAAAACGGTGGGGATCATGCACCCTCAGAGTGCCCCCACACCGTCAGGCTCAAAGTCTCCATACATTCGATCACGAGGGTCTGCCAGTACCTCGACGAGGACCCACCCTCAAGCTCCACAACGACAGCAACATCAGACCAGCACCAGGGGTCTTTTTTAGGACAGGGTCGGCAGAGACCCTGGTGGAAAACGAAGACGCCGCGCCCTCAAGCCAACCCAGCACCTCCACGTCCGCACACGCGTGTCAAGGACCGCCGGTAACCACGGAGGTGAGGGGGTCTGGTTCTCTCTTTTCTCTCTGTTTAACTTCACATGTTGGTGGTCGCCTTCGGTGGTTTTGGGTGCATGGGGTAATTTTACTGGTGACGAGTATGTGTTGCAGAATATTCAGGGGCATAAAATTGAGTTTATTAATGGCGACATTCCTCCATCCCAGCACATGCCCGCTCGAACGTTTAAATTATCTGCTGCAGAACAGGCAGCCGGCTATAAGGAACTGTTAAGTCTTGAGAACAAAGGAGTGATTAAGAGAGTGGTGCATGAGCCAGTTGAATTGGTCGGACATATTCACCAGACATAAGAAGGATGGTAGTTGTCGTGTTATTATTGATCTAACCCGTTTGAATACTTTTGTAACATATTCTCATTTTAAAATGGATACGTTTGAAACAGCCAAATCATTGATTTCTCATGGTTGCTTTATGGCATGCATCGATTTAAAAGACGCATATTATTCCGTATCCGTCCAGAAATGTGACAGGAGGTTTTAAAATTCATCTGGATGGGGCAACTCTGGCAGTACAAGGCTTTGCCTAATGGGCTCACCACAGCCCCTAGATTGTTCACTAAATTAGTGAAGCCAATTATGGCTTATTTGAGACAACGACACCATTTAGTTATGGCCTATTTAGATGATGTCTTAATTGTGGGCCACACCCTAGAATTGGCTGAACAGGGTGTTGCAGCTGCTGTCAATATATTTCAACAATTGGGGTTTATTGTCCATCCAGATAAATCAAAGTTCTACCCTGCCCAGGTGATTAATTACCTAGGGTTCACGGTGAACTCTATAAGCATGAGGGTTACCATTCCAATTAACAAGATTGAGGAGGTTACCCAGGTGTGTCAAGATTTAATCCGCACCAATATACCATTGATTCGGCACTTAGCTACAATAATTGGGAAGCTGGTAGCTTTGTTTCCGGCAGCGCGATATGGACCTTTGCATTATCAGAATTTGCAAAGAGCTAAAATTGCAGCGTTAAAACAGAACGCTGGTCATTATGATCGGTCCATGCAGCTACCGCCCGAAGCGATAAATGAGTTGCAATGGTGGGTGTGTCACATTAGCAGCTCATTCAAGCCTATCAGGGAGGCTAATCCGGTGGTATATTTGCAAACTGATGCAAGCTCCAATGGTTGGGGAGCCACGAATAATTGCTCTAGTTGTGGTGGCAGATGGGACACCCTTGAATCAACGATGTTGTTAACTCAAGGGATTAACTATTTGGAGTTGCTGGCAGCATTCCACGGACTTTGTGCGTATTGTTCCAAGCTTGTTGGAGCACATGTCCGTCTCCAAATAGACAACACCACAGCAGTAGCATATTCAAACCATATGGGTGGTACCAGGTCAGTTTTGTGTGACAAATTGGCTAACTCAATTTGGCTCTGGTGTGTTCAAAGAGACATTTGGATTTCAGCTACCTATTTGCCAGGTGAGCTTAATACTGTGGCGGACACCAGGTCACGCAAATTTAATGACAATTTTGAATGGATGTTGCATCCTGAGATTTTTTCTAAAGTCACAGCCAAATTTGGTAAACCGGACATTGACCTTTTTGCGTCACGGTTGAACCATCAGGTACCAACCTACGTTTCATGGGAACCAGATCCTGGGGCAATAGCGCTAGATGCATTCTCGCTGGACTGGGGGAATTGGTTTCTATGCCTTCCCCCCGTTTTGCCTCATCAGTCGGGTATTGCAGAAGATTCAGGCAGATTCTGCCAAGGGCATCCTTATTATACCCGACTGGCCCACACAGCCTTGGTGTCCGGTGGTCTTTGACATGCTCAACGAACCTTGGGTCCTTGTGAAGGGTTGCCCACAATTGGTTACTCACCCTGTGTCAGGGGAGCCACATCCCTACCATGGCTATTTAAAGTTGTTGGCTTGCAGGTTTTGAACAGGCCGTTAGTCCAATACGGCCTCTCGGCTCGGACCATGGATACCATCGGGGCGTCGTGTCGAGAGTCCACAAGGCGAAGATACCACTCGCATATTAAGAAGTGGGAAGCCTACTGCAGCCGCTCTCGCATCACGTGCGATGACGTGACAATAACCGACGTCCTGGAATTCCTCGCGGGGTTGCACCATGATGAACACTTAAGTTACAGTGCCATCAACAGCGCCAGGAGTGCGCTATCATTCTACCTCAATATTGGGGTAGGATCCAACAGGCTAGTGTCCAGACTCATGCGGGGTATATTCAATATGAATCCGCCTACACCACGCTATAATATCACCTGGGATGTCAGGGACGTATTAACCCTGCTCAGGACGTGGTCGCCCATGGAAGGGCTCCAACTGGACCAACTCACCATGAAGCTGGTGATGTTACTAGCGCTGACTTCAGCTCAGAGGGTACAGACACTACACAAACTTTGTGTCGACAGAATGACTTCTACCCCTACAGAAGTAGTCTTTTTCATTGGCGAGCTACTAAAGCAGCATAGACCTGGGTGCACAGGGCTGCAGCTGAAGTTCCCGGCATACCCCGCAGATGCTAGGCTATGTTTAGCCTCACATATCCGCCACTATGTCAAGGTGACGGCACGCATCAGAGGAATGGAGAGATACCTGCTTGTCACTCATAAGAGACCTCATCATCGAGTGACAGTCCAGACGATATCCATGTGGCTTCCAGTCGTCTTGGGTAAGTCAGGTATCGACACTAATGTGTTCAAGTCTCTTTCCACCAGGGCTGCATCGACGTCAACGGCGAGGGTCATGGAGGTGCCCATGGACCAAATTCTCGCCACAGCAGGATGGGCTAATGTAGCTGTGTTCCAGCGTTTTTATAACAAGCCTGGTGCTGCTCCTCTACAGTTCGCAGAAGCCGTGCTGAATGCAGGTCACGAACGTGGAGATGTCCCCGCATGAGGGGTTTTGATTTGTTATTAATAACTCTGCTCTTGTTTTGCAGTATGAACTATTGAGCAAGTTTGTTCCTCCCATCCATCCCTGGTAGTGGTGTGTTAGCATGGACGTGGTCCAGGGCGCGTAATCACAGAAGCTTTGAAGTCTTCACGAAGTCACTCACGTGACTCCGAAATGAAATAGTAAGATTGAACGAGAACTTACCAGTTCGAAGGTTGATCTTTATTTTATGAGGAGTCGAAGTGAGGGATTTCGTGCCCTCCTCGCCCAACCCTCAATCACCTTCATCTGGTAATCTTAGTCACTTCAATCTTACTATGCGAAGTCATTTCTTTGTTGGTTTCTGTGATTCCACGCCGCTACTTTGAAGTATGTCGAGCATGCGCGCCGGCGGGCTCTTCACGAAATCCCTCACTTCGACTCCTCATAAAATAAAGATCAACCTTCGAACTGGTAAGTTCTCGTTCAATCTTACTATTCCTTCTCATTTCAAAGCTTCATCCTTTTATTCTGAGGCTGTGCCCTCTGGTTCCAGACTCTGGTCTTACTGGAAACATCCTTTCCACATCTACTCTATTTAGGCCTTTCATTATTCAATAGGTTTCAATGAGATCTCCCCCTCATTCTTCTAAACTACAGCGAGCACAGGCCCAGAGCAATCAAACGTTAACCCAATCATCCCTGGGATCATTCTTATTAAGCTTTTCTGGACCCACTCCAATGCCAGCACATCCTTCCTCAGATATGGGTCCTAAACTGCTCAAAATATTCCAAATGTGGCCTCACCAGTGTCTTATAAAGTCTCAGCATTACAACTTGCTTTTCTATTCTAATCCCCTCGAAAATAAATGCTAACCTTGCATTTGCCTTCCCTACCATCGACGACCTGCAAAGGAATCATTTGGGATTTCTGCACCAGCAATCCCTAGTCCCTTTGTTCCTTCGATTTCTGAATCCTCTCCTCTTTTAAAAAAATAGTCTAAATCTTTATACCAAGGTTCACTTGGTTATAGTCCCTGGCACAAGTACTTTGTTTGGCAGCTAGACCCATATACCTAAAACCACTGAGTACCAATGCCCTCTAGTTCTTTATTTCCTTACAGTGGTGGGGCTAAAACAAATGTGCATTCACTCTATCTATTCTCCTCATGACTGTATACTATCATGATCTATGAGATCAGCCCTCAGCCTTCTTTTCTCGAAGGATAAAGTCCTGGCCTGCTCAACCTCTCCCGATTGCTTAGGCCATCTAGTCTGAGCAACATCCTCGTGAACCTTCTCTATACTCTTTCCAGCTTAATAACATGTTGCTGCACCAGTAATTACTTAGCCTTTGACAGACATAGCTACTTTTGCCAGTTCTTCACAGCAATGGAAGGACCTTCCCCATGTTACATCTGCAATGGCGCAATATTTTGAACTTTGATGGTCCAACAATATGTAGAGCGACAAGTGGTATTTAATTGTATTACTAGACACAGGTTTTAATGATAAATGATCATGTTATTGAGCTGGGAATAATTATTACTAATTCATCATAAGTCAGCGCCACAGCAAAGTAAAACATGGCCTTTGTCAGAGGTGCTTCAGGATGAAAATGATTCTCACACATGTCACATTCATATTAAGTGGTGACATCAACTGAGTGTAAAATATGAGTGGGTTATATTTGTAAAATTAATTGCACAGAATGAGATACTAATCGACTCATTATATCATTAAATGTGTGTATGTCTTAGAGGTTTGGAAGTTTTATGCTGTATACAATGCAGAGTTGGACTGCTTGCATTGTGAAGCTCACAAATCATATGCAGTGATGTATACTTCTTGAGCAGAACATCTGAAGCATATTCACAGTTTCTCTGTGCTAATATTCTCATCTTAAATCTATTTGGAATATTGTGTTCGGTTTTGGTCACACTGCAATACGAAAGTTGCCATTAAGCTGGAAAGGCTTCAAAAAAAATTATGAGGATGTTGCCTGAGCTATAGGGAGAGTTCGAGCAGGCCAGGAGGCTGAGGGGTGATCTTATAGAGGTGTATAAAGTCATGAGGAGAATGGATTGGGTGAAAGCACAGTATTTTTCCAATTTGCCCCAGTCACTCCCTCTTCTCCCCTCTCCCATCAGGCAAGAGGTACAGAAGTTTAAAAATACTGACCTCCAGATTTAGGGATGGTTTCTTCAGGCAACTGACCAGTCCCTTCATCAGCTGGAGTGCAGTTCTAACCGCCCATCTTCCTCATTGGTGACCTTTCAACCATCTTTAATTGGACTTTACCTTGCACTGAATGTCGTACCCTTTATCCTTTATCTGTGGTACACTGTAGACAGCTTGATTGTATTCATGTATAATCTTCTTTGACTGAGTAGCACGTGAACTAAAGCTTTACATTGTACCTTGATACAGGTCAAGGTGCTCTAAGGCTGAGTGTAGGGACAGGGAGATGGCATCAGCTGTTGACCTGTTGTGGCAGTAGAACTGCTCCTACTCTTCCCCAGTGCCCTTAACCATGAATGTTGGATTATTCTAGAGAAGCCAAAAGCAGGAAATCCATACTTCCCCCAGTTCTTGGCCTGAATTTTGCTGACCACACTTGAAATAATTGTTTTGTGATCTCCACATGCCCTTGCAAATGGTTGTCAGTGTGTGGAATTCACCACCCCAGCTGATGCTTGATGACTTGGGGCATCTAAAGAGGGGCTAGTAAGGTTTGACGCCAAGATGAAGGTGGGAACGGTGATGCTGCACTCATTGCCCCAGCAGAAGAAAGACTTAAGGGGCTGATGGACAGACTGTCTCATGCTTCCAATGAATACCGACATACAATCAGCATTAAGAAGACTGATGCCGTGGGTCAGGGCACTCCATTCCCCTTTGAAATCACAATAAATGCCAGTCCGCCAGAAACTAGTAACAAATTCACCTATCAAGGATTTATAAAGACTCTCTCTGGATGAGAAAATCAGTTCACATATAAGAAAGGCAGCAACCACCTTCGGGAGGCTAACCAAGCAGGCGTGGAAGAACAGGAAACACACAATCAAGACCAAGATAACTGTCTACAAAAAATGCACATTGAGCACGTTACTGTACAGTAGTGAATCTTGGATGACTTACCTACATCAAGAACGGAAACTGGATAGTTTTCATTACCACTGTCTTTATCGCACCCTGGGAGTTTCTTGGCAGGTCAAAATCACCAGCGAACCTGTCCTCTCACTGACCAACAAGCCTAGTATCCTTGCGATCCTCAAGCTGAGACATTTCTGCTGTCTTGGACGTACACATGTCGGCAAATGGACGTATCCCTAAGGAAGTGCAATACGCAGAGGTCACCAATGCATGGAGGCCAAGAGGAACACCAAAGCTTCGCTGCAAGGATTCAATTAAAGAAGATATGTCAAATTTTAACATTGACCCTGAGAACTGGGAAGTGGCTCCAGGTGGGTATGAAGCACCACGACAGCTTGTGATTCAAGAACCTGGAGGTCAGGTGGCAACGGTGTAAAAAAATCAATGGCAACAGCAACACACTCCCCGATCTAACAGAGATAACTTCACCTGTGGAAGTTGTGGGTAGGCCTGCCTGTCAAGGATAGGCCTAGTCGGCCACAGCAAGAAATGCAGCCATAGATGATACATTCTCCTCTTCAAATGGGCTAACATCTGTACTTATGCCAGGCTCTAACAATCCATCTCCACACGATCCATATCCCACTATTCCTTGCATTTCCATGTGCCTATTCTAAAGCCTATTAAATGTCACTATTGTATCCACTTCCACCACCATCCACATCAGCACGTCCCAGGCACCCATCAACCTCTATGTGAAAATCTTGCCCAGCACATTTCCTTTAAATCTTGCCCCTCTCACAGTAAACTTATGCTCTCCAGTCCTTGACATTGCCACCTTGGGAGAGAAAAGGTTCTGACTGTGTACCTTATCTGCCTCATAATTTTTTTTTTTTTTTTTTTCACGTTTCCCCTCAACCTCGAACGATTTTAGAAAAAACAATCCAATTTTGTCCAACCTCACGCCACATCATTCCACAAAGTGGAACAGTGGCAGAACAGAAGAGTTGGTGCCTTACAACGCCAGTTTTTGACCTGTTTTTGATGCTGATCGGGCACTGTCTGTACCGAGTTTGTACCTTCTCCCTGTGACTGCGTGGGTTTTCTCTGGGTGCTCCAGTTTTGTTCCACGCTTCAAAGACACAGAGGTCTGTGGGTTAATTGGCTTTGCTAAAATTCTAATTTGTCCCTGGTGTGTATGATAGTGTTAGTGTACAGGGTGATTGCCGATCGGCGTGGACTCGGTGGGCCAAAGGGCAAGTTTCCATGGTGTATCCCTAAAGTCGAAAGTCTAAAGCAAATTCTGTCCCTATGTGGGCAACGAATGTTAGCCTTCTGTGAATTAAGTGAGGCTCACTGGTATGTGTAATATTTCTCATCTGGCAGATGAGTCATGTACAGAACAGTAATGTCTGATGACCTAACCAGTGTTTTGACTCCATTGACAGGTCTGGACAAAGGTGCACACTACACCTTTCAAGTTTCAGCCATGACCGTGAACGGAACAGGCCCATCCTCTGACTGGTTTACAATAGAAACACCAGAGAATGATCTGGACGGTAATAATCCTTTTAGAAATAAATTGCATCATGTACAGCATAGAGCCATGCTAAATTAAATGGTCAACTCGTCAGCGATAATTTAATATTTGCTGATGAGATATCATAATTTTGGGTGAATCTGAAAGGGAATTAATCTGCGACAATCACACGCAAAGGAAATGCCCGTAGAACTGAATGTATTAACTTGTCGGGCATTGGGTAAAAACCTTGGTAATTAATAAATTCATGGCAGGTATTATTGCATCCAGTGTATGCTAACATTACAGTACAGCAGAGGGTAAGGACACCAGTTAATTTGATAATGTTTCTACTGAGCACATCATTTGAAAAGCAGGGAAAGCATTACAGAGAACTGCTATTTATTCTTAAACCTTTGAGAGTGGGCTACATGATAGGAGGGAAATATTAGATATGTGTCATAGAACATAGAAATATAGAAAAATAGGTGCAGGAGTAGGCCATTCGGCCCTTCGAGCCTGCACCGCCATTCAATGTGATCATGGCTGATCATCCAACTCAGTATCCCGTACCTGCCTTCTCTCCATACCCCCTGATCCCTTTAGCCACAAGTGCCACATCTAACGCCCTCTTAAATATAGCCAATGAACTGGCCTCAACTACCTTCTGTGGCAGAGAATTCCAGAGACTCACCACTCTCTGTGTTTAGTGTGAATATGTGAATATGTGTCTGTGGGTTGTTACTGTCAGGGCCTTTGGGCATCTGTTCTTTCCCCATCATTACAATTTCTCTGATAAAAAAAATGATTCCTGAGTTGAAGGGTAAAATTATCCAACCTAGAAATTGAGGTTGATACTCTTTTGGTGTTCTAAGCACACACTTTATCCAGTGCTACCAATTCAGTACATAGTGAATGGTAGGGCTCTGAGGAATGCTGTAGAGCAGAGAGATCTACGAGTGCAGATGCATAGTTCCTTGAAAGTGGTGTCACAGGTAGGTAAGGTGGTTAAAAAGGCTTTCAGCACATTGGCCTTCATTAGTCAGAGTATATAAGTTGGGAGTCATGTTACCCCAATGTCTTACAATACCTTACATATAAGACATTGGTGAGGCCACATTTAGAGTATTGTGTTCATTTTTGGTCGTTGTGTTATCGGAATGAAATTGTCAAGCTGGAAAGGGTGCAGGGATGATTTACGAGGATGTTATCAGGACTCAAGGGCCCGAGCTTTTGGGAGAACGTGAGCAGACTAGGAGTTTATTTCTTGGAATGCAGGAGGATGAGGGGTGATTTTACAGAGGTGTACAATATCATGAGAGGTTTATGCACAGTCTTTTGCCCGGAGTAGGGGAATTAAGAACCTGTAGACATAGGATTAAGGTGAGAGGGGAAAGATTTAATACAAACCTGAGGGGTAACGTTTTTACACAAAGGATGATGAGTATACGAAATGAGCTGTCAGTGGAGGTAGGGTTGAAGCAGGTACTTTCATAAGCTTTAAGAGACATTCGGACAGGTACATGGATGGAATAGGTTTAGACGGTTATGGCAAGAGCAGGCAGGTGGGACTAGTGTGGATGGGTCAGTCGTCATGAGCAAGTTGGGCTGAAGGGACATTTCCAAGCTTCAGGAAATATCAAATATGGAAAATGCAAATTGTGCAGAATGGAACAAGTGGAGTAAAATTTGCTTTTCCAATGCTGTATAGAGGGAGCAGTGTAAGAATAGAACTTGAAGGTTCAAGGTCGAGATCCTTATGCAAAATTCATGCCTACAACATCAGCGAACAGTTATGATCAGATATTAATTTTAAAAAAGGTAATTGAAAAAGGTCAGAAATTAAGAAAAAACAGCGTATTCTTCGTGGCAAAGGGCCATAAGATCAGTGAAATTTGATTAAGCAAATCTGAATTTCAACCTATAGTGACTCTTATGGTGAGCCTAATTTAAATAAGCTCAGCCTGCCAGTTCCTCTCAGCTTTACAATGTATTCAGCTGAAACCAAGTAAATATTCTCACTACGCAGTTGGCAAAGAGTAACTGTCGCACCGTTTATAGATACAGGGTCACAGGAAACTCACCGGTGATCTCCCAATATGAAATGCCTGTTGGCATGGTTCCACATCAGAATTGTTCATTTGGAAAATCCAGCTGAGAATCTCAAGCTGAGATCCCATCTTCCTGTAGATTTTAAGGCTTAATAGGGCTACTTAAAGAAAGGTGCAGATTTCTCCAAATGACAATGTTATTACCTGAACTAACACCATGACAACCTCGGGACATGGATCATCTCATTGTTGTTTTTATCAGGTTATTGATGCAGAATGACTGCAGCTTCAACAATAATTAATAGCATGAAACACTTTGCAGTTCGGGTCACTCCATTACAGGAAAGATTTGGAGGCTTTGGAGAGGGTGCAGAGGAGATTTACCAGGACTAGAGTGCCTGGACCAGAGTGTTTCAGCTATAGAGAGAGGTTGGACAACATTGGATTGTTTTCTCTGGAATGTCAGAGGTTAAGGAAGTATGTAAGTATATATAGAATGATACTTGTCATAAGTATATAAATTATGAGAGGCCTAGATAGGGCAGATAGTCAGAACCTTTTTCCCAGGGTAGAAATGTCTAACATTAGAGGACGTGGTTATAATATGAGAGCAAAAGTTTCATGGAGATGTGCGGAACAAGATTTTTTTATTTAGAGGGTGGTGGGGGCATGGGACACACTGCCAGGGGTGGTGTTGGAAACCGATACGATAGTGGCATTTAAGAGGCTAGTAGATATACACATGGGATTGGAGGGAATAGAGGGATATGGATCATGCACAGGCAGATGAGATCAGTTTAATTTGTCATCATGTTCGGCACAAACATTGTGAGCCGAAGGGCCCATTCCTGTGCTGTACCGTTTTATGTTCTATGTTCTCAGATACGGCCATGTGCAAAAGATACAAAATACATGTTTTATAATAAGCTAAGCCTATATCATAAATAAACGATAAAAAACATTAAAAAAAATATTCTGAAAGCGTTTGCTTTTAGTAATTTTGTAAGCTCAATGCGGAAATTATATATGTTATTAATTTTTTTACTACTGTCCATGACAGAATCGCAGGTTCCAGACCAGCCAAGTTCTCTTCATGTCAGGCCTCTGACAACAAGCATCGTGATGAGCTGGACTCCACCATTGAACCCAAACATAGCCGTCCGAGGTTACATCATCGGCTATGGAGTGGGCAGTCCCTATGCTGAGACTGTGCAGGTCGACAGCAAACAGCGATATTTTTCCATTGAACACCTAGGTAGATATCTTCTGAACCTTGACTTTTGGAAAAGAATGAAAGATGGCAACTCAATATCTCGGTTCAATATTTGTAACATATTTTAGTAAAGCTGCAGTGCGGAAATATTTGAGCGAATCTAGGGTTGTATACATTGCAAACAAATCGTCTAAAATCTACGGCAACTGCAGTATGATTAAAATATGCGGCATATTATAGGATCCTGAGAAGGGTGTTGGCCTGAAATGTCGCATGTCCGTGTTCTCCAGAGATGCTGCCTGACTCGTTGAATTACTCCAGCACTTTGTGCCCTTCTGCTGTGAGTCATGGCGTTGTAACATTCCTCCCCGTGATTTAGGCTGTCATCAGTGTACATGTGGAAATTATAGAAACATAGAAACATAGATAATAGGTGCAGGAGTAGGCCATTCGGCCCTTCGAGCCTGCACCGCCATTCAATGTGATCATGGCTGATCATCCAACTCAGTATCCCGTACCTGCCTTCTCTCCATACCCCCTGATCCCTTTAGCCACAAGTGCCACATCTAACGCCCTCTTAAATATAGCCAATGAACTGGCCTCAACTACCTTCTGTGGCAGAGAATTCCAGAGACTCACCACTCTCTGTGTAAAGAATGTTTTCCTCATTTCGGTCGTAAAGGAATTTCCCCTTATCCTTAGACTGTGACCCCTTGTTCTGGACTCCCCCAACATCGGGAACAATCTTCCAGCATCTAGCTTGTCCAACCCCTTAAGAATTTTGTAAGTTTCTATAAGATCCCCCCTCAATCTTCTAAATTCCAGCGAGTACAAGCCGAGTCTATCCAATCTTTCCTCATATGAAAGTCCTGACTTCCCAGGAATCAGTCTGGTGAATCTTCTCTGTACCCCCTCTATGGCAAGGATGTCTTTCCTCAGATTTGGAGACCAAAACTGTACGCAATACTCCAGGTGTGGCCTCACCAAAACCCTGTACAACTGCAGTAGAACCTCTCTGCTCCTATACTCAAATCCTTTCGCTATGAATGCTAACATACCATTTGCTTTCTTCACTGCCTGCTGCACCTGCATGCCTACTTTCAATGACTGGTGTACCATGACACCCAGGTCTCGTTGCATCTCCCCCTTTCCTAATCTGCCACCATTCAGATAATAGTCTACCCTCATGTTTTTGCCACCAAAGTGGATAACCTCACATTTATCCACATTATACTGCATCTGCCATGAATCTGCCCATTCACTCAGCCTATCCAAATCACCCTGCAGCCTCCAAACATCCTCCTCACACCTAACTATACCCCCCAGCTTGGTATCATCTGCAAATTTGGAGATGTTGCATTGAATTCCCTCGTCCAAATCATTAATATATATTGTAAATAGCTGGGGTCCCAGCACTGAGCCTTGCGGCACCCCACTAGTCACTGCCTGCCATTCTGAAAAGGACCCGTTTACTCCTACCCTTTGCCTCCTGTCTGCTAGCCAGTTCTCTATCCACATCAATACTGAACCCCAATACCGTGTGCTTTAAGTTTGTATGCTAATCTCTTATGCGGGACCTTGTCGAAAGCCTTCTGAAAGTCTAGATATAACACATCCACTGGTTCTCCCTTATCCACTCTACTAGTTACATCCTCGAAAAATTCTATCAGATTTGTCAGACATGATTTACCTTTCGTAAATCCATGCTGACTTTGTCCAATGATTTCACCACTTTCCAAATGCGCTGCTATCCCATCTTTAATAATTGACTCTAGCAGTTTCCCCACTACCGATGTTAGACTAACTGGTCTGTAATTCCCCGCTTTCTCTCTCCCTCCTTTTTTAAAAAGTGGGGTTACATTAGCTACCCTCCAATCCTCAGGAACTACTCCAGAATCTAAGGAATTTTGAAAAATTATCACTAATGCATCCACTATTTCTGTGGCTACCTCCTTGAGTACTCTGGGATGCAGACTATCTGGCCCTGGGGATTTATCGGCCTTCAATCCGTTCAATTTACCCAACACCACCTCCCGGCTAACCTGGATTTCACTCAGTTCCTCCATCTTATTTGACCCCCGTTCCACTGCTATTTCCGGCAGATTATTTATGTCCTCCTTAGTGAAGACAGAACCAAAGCAGTTATTCAATTGGTCTGCCATGTCCTTGTTCCCCATGATCAATTCACCTGTTTCTGACTGCAAGGGACCAACATTTGTTTTAACTAGTCTCTTTCTCTTCACATATCTATAAAAACTTTTGCAGTCAGTTTTTATGTTCCCTGCCAGTTTCCTTTCATAATCTATTTTCCCTTTCCTAATTAAGCCCTTTGTCCTCCTCTGCTGGATTCTGAATTTCTCCCAGTCCTCCAGTAGGCTGCTTTTTCTGGCAAATTTGTATGCCTCATCTTTTGTTTTTATACTATCACTGATTTCTCTTGTTATCCATGGATGCACCACCTTCCCCGATTTATTCTTTTGCCAAACTGGTATGAACAACTTTTGTACTTCATCCAT
This sequence comes from Raja brachyura, assembly GCA_963514005.1. The sequence continues at coordinate 32,819,900 of OY740781.1, forward strand.
GCAGTCTTTAAATACCTTCCATTGCACATCCACTGTCAACCCGTTAAGAATCACCTGCCAGTCTATCTTGGCCAATTCATATCTCATACCTTCAAAGTTACCTTTGTTCAAGTTCAGAACCCTTGTTTCTGACTTAATTTTGTCACTCTCCATCCTAATGAAGAACTCAACCATATTATGGTCACTCTTGCCCAAGGGGCCACGCACAACAAGACTGCTAACTAACCCTTCCTCATTACTCAATACCCAGTCTAGAATAGCCTGCTCTCTCGTTGGTTCCTCCACATGTTGGTTGAGAAAACTATCCCGCATACATTCCAGGAAATCCTCTTCCTCAGCACCCCTGCCAATTTGATTCACCCAATCTACATGCAGATTGAAGTCACCCATTATAACCGTGTTACCCTTGTTGCACGCATTTCTAATTTCCTGTTTGATGCCATCCCCAACTCCAATACTACTGTTAGGTGGCCTGTACACAGCTCCCACTAGCGTTTTCTGCCCCTTAGAGTTTCGCAGCTCTACCCATATTGATTCCACATCCTCCACGCTAATGTCCTTCCTTTCTATTGCATTAATCTCCTCTCTCACCAGCAACGCTACCCCACCTCCTTTTCCTTTTCGTCTATCCCTCCTGAATATTGAATATCCCTGGATGTTCAGCTCCCAGCCTTGGTCATCCTGGAGCCATGTCTCCGTGATGCCAACTATAGCATAGTCATTAATCGCTATCTGCACCTTCAACTCATCCACCTTATTACGAATGCTCCTCGCATTGAGACACAAAGCCTTCAGGCTTGTTTTTACAACACTCTTACTCCTTATACAATTATGTTGACAAGTGGCCCCTTTCACATCGTTCCCTATTACACTTGGCCATACTCTCCTATCCCTTTGTGAGCTTTCCTTCCCGTTAATTCTGGGGTCATTAACCATCCCTTTACTCTCTTTCCCTTTAACTCCGTTCTCGATTATCCCATTTGACACCCATTATACTGTTTTTCATACGGCCATAAGTGATAGGAGTAGAATTAGGCCATTTGGCCCATCAAGTCTACTATGCCATTCAATCATGTCTGATCGATCTGTTTTTGGATGATGTTGAATGTTGATTTAAAAAGGATGGGGTCGGGAACAGATCTTTTGCTTCATCAGAGGCAATGTCAGGGGAGTAGTTAGGGAAATAATTGCAGGTGATTGTGAGGCTGCAGCTGTATTGATAAGAATAACATGTAGTCCCATCCACTTGTGGCCCAGCTGCAACTCAGGCAAACAGGCAGCCGGTGGAGGACAAAGATAGGGTTGATCCATCATAGGTTTTGTGGCAGGAACAAAAGTCTGTCTGAGGATTCAAACCTGGAGTTGTAGGAAGGTTAATGGCCTGTCCCACTTTGGTGTTTTTTTCGGAGACTGTCACAGTCGTAGCAGGTCGCTGAAAAAGTGGCGACTGCCCCCCCCCCCCCGCCCCCTCCCCCCCCCCCCCCCCACAACAATGTCTACGAAAACCCTACTACCTAGTAAGCATCAAGCTACGGCAAGCTACTGACAACCGGCGACCCAATTGTCGTGACTTATGGGCCTGTCCCACTTAGGCGACTTTTTAGGCGAGTACAGGAAGCTCTGTGCTCGCCACATGGTCGCACATGTTCGCTGATGGTCTCTGGTGAGTCGTCTCCTTCATTGTTCTGAGGAGTGGCGGTGACAAGAAAAAAGTTACAACTCTGGAGGAGACAACTCATGACAATACAGGCATCCCCTCGCATCAGCCCGTGATCATTTGGCCCTATTTTCCAACTGTCGGCGAACAAAATCGCTTAAGTGGGACAGGCTCTTTAGTTATGAATTTAGTAAGTGAAATCACATTTTGAGACTGCTCATTTTTTTGCTAGCACACTGATGGAAAGTGCTCATCCTATTTTAATCCTAGTGTTTATCATTTTCAGTTTAGTTTAGTTTATTGTCACGTTTACCGAAGTTGAGTGAAATCTATTGTTGCGTGCTATCTAGTCAGCAGAAAGACAATACATCATTACAATCGAGCCATTTACAGTGTTTTAGATACATGATAAGGGAACAACATCTTGTGCAAGGTGAAGCCTGCAAAGTCCGATCATGGATAGTCCGAGGGTCAACAACGAGGTAGATAGTAGTTTAGGACTGCTCTCCGGTTCTGGTAGGATGATTCTGTTGCCAGTGGTAACAGTGGCCTTCTGAAAATAAGGCCTCTTGATTTTCCATCATAATTTGGGAGAGACATTGCAAAAGTTTCAATCTATTATATAACCAATAGTTTCTGGTAGATTTTTGATACTAATCTAAAGGAAAAATAGGAGACTGGAGACCCCGTAACCAAACATGTCCTTGTGTGGGCAATATAATTCCCTAACATAATGTGACTGAAGCTCCAGTGGGTGTTTAATGGAACTACAGACTATTGTGAATCTGCTGCGACTTCAGAAGAGAAGGCTGCAATGAAATGAAGGGGAACTTTTGTGATAATTTATGAATAGCTGTGACTTCATTAACATTTTATGGGGTTTAGATAATGAATTGTTTTATAGCTGCAGATCTGGGTCAGAGCAAGTTCATACATTATAATCGTAAAGTAATTAGAACAATTCTCTTCAGTCAATTTGATATTTTGGTGAAACCCGGCAGCAGCGGCTATAAATTGGATCTAATTTTACAAAGGACTGCACTCCTTTGATGATTCACGGCGAATCATGAAAAAGTACATCATATATATTGCAAATGTGTGCACACACATTCACGCTCACAGACAAAGGCATGCACACACATATCATAAATGCATGCACACAAATACAAACACAAACACACACACACACCACATATGCATGCACACCCACAAACATTCACACACACACACCAACAGATAGACACATATGCGCACACACATACACAATACACAGTTTGTAGTTACATTTTAAATTTATTTTCAAGTTCTCAACCAAGCATATTTCACTCCAAATTGCTTAACTTAGTGGCTTGGTATTAAGAGGAGTTAAAGCTAATCATGTTTTTTTCCTTTCCAGAGCCAAGCTCTCATTACGTTATTTCTTTGAAGGCCTTTAACAATGTGGGGCAGGGTGTCCCTCTGTATGAGAGCGCAACCACCAGAGCATTGTCAGGTAAGCTCAATTTGCATAGATAGAGAAGACATTATATATTAAAAGAAACCCAAAAGAAAGGTCCCAAGCTGAAACGTCACCTATTCATGTTCTCCAGCGATGCTGTCAGAACTGCAGAGTTCCTCCAGCATTTTGTGTATATTTTTTGTAAACCAGCATCTGGAATTCCTTGTGTCTAATGCATTATGTATGATGGTGGTAATATAAATACAGGTACACAGGTGTACAGGTCTTGTGTTATGCAAAATATATCCTGGTGAAAATTAACTATGTGAAATTATCCTGAGACACAAAGCATTTCATCAAATGTTTATGAAATGTTCCATGACCATATATTTTGTCATTGATGTTGAATTTCAATTCTTGGAGTCATAGTTGCACAGCACCGAAACATGGGGAGGTGAGGAGGGAGAGTGGGGGGATTGAGGGGGAGGAGGGGGTAGGGAGGGAGACAATAGACAATAGACAATATCCAATAGGTGCAGGAGTAGGCCATTTGGCCCTTCGAGCCAGCAACGCCATTCAATGTGATCATGGCTGATCATCCCCAATTAGGATCCCGTTCCTGCCTTTTCCCCATATCCCCTGACTCAGCCCTATCGAGCTCTCTCTTGAAAGCATCCAAAGAACCTGCCCCCACCGCCCTCTGAGGCAGAGAATTCCACAGACTCACCACTCTCTGTGAGAAAAAGCGTCTCCTCGTCTCCATTCTAAATGGCTTACTCCTTATTCTTAAACTGTGGCCCCTGGTTCTGGACTCTCCCAACATCGGGAACATGTTTCCAGCCTCTAGCATGTCCAAACCTTTAACAATCTTACATGTTTCAATGAGATCCCCTCTAATCCTTCTAAACTCCAGAGTGTACAAGCCCAGCTGCTCCATTCTCTCAGCATATGAGAGTCCCACCTTCCCGGGAATTAACCTTGTAAACCTATGCTGTACTCCCTCAATAGCAAGAATGTCCTTCCTCAAATTAGGGGACCAAAACTGCACACAATACGCCAGGTGAGTTCTCACTAGGGCTCTGTACAACTGCAGATAGACCTCTTTGTTCCTATATTCGATTCCTCTTTTTTTAAGAGCCAACATGCCATTGGCTTTCTTCACTGTCTGCTGTACCTGCATGCTTACTTTCATAGACTGATGTACAAGGACCCCCAGATCCTGTTGTACTTCCCCTTTTCCCAACTTGACGCCATTTAGATAGTAATCTGCCTTCCTGTTTTTGCTTGCAAAGTGGATAACTTCACATTTATCTGCATTAAACTTCATCTCCCATGTATCTGCCCACTCCCCCAACCTGTCCAAGTCACCCTGCATTCTCAGAATCCTCCTCACAGTTCACACTGCCACCTAGCTTTGTGTCATCTGCAAATTTGCTAATGTTACTTTGAAGAGGGGGGAAAGTGGCTGAGGTGAGGAGGGAGAGTGGGGGAGGATAGGGGACATGAGGGGTGGGGGATAGAGGGATAGGAGGGGGGTAGGGAGGGGAGAGGAGTTATGGAGGAAGGGAGGGAGAGGTGAGGAAGGATGGGGAGGAGCAGAGGGGAAATAAGCGGAAAGGTGAAGAGGATGGGGAGGGAGTGCTGGAGGATCAGGGGAAATGAGCCATTGGGGGAATGGGTTGCATTGGGGGACAGGGTGAGTGGTGGAATATTGTGTTGGGGAGCAGATGCAATGAGTCTGCACTTAGTCTAGTAATTGTATAAAACTCTATCGGGTCATTCTCGCAACCTCCTTAAGTACAGGGAAAACAAGCCCAGCCTATCCAGTCTTTCCACATAATTGATATTATATAATTCAGGCAAAATGTTGATGAATTTCCTCTCAGTGCAATCACCTCTTTCTGAAGATCACTTTGTTTGTAGTAAATTTTCTCAAAATGAACTTTATCTTTCTCAACTTCAAAAGATTCAATTGCATATTCTCAAAGAAAAAGATACATCACTTGAAAAACCAGGAGAAATAATTATTCAGGCCAAGGCATTAAATGACCTCTTCTGACCTGATGACTGGTAAAATTCATTGGTAATGATGAGCTCAAAGAATATCTCTTGCTATTAATATCTCCAACTTCATCAGTTAAAATTTCAACATGTATTCAACTGAAGCAACACTTATTTGAATAACAATGTAGGTTCAATCGAAATAGAGGAGATGTCATTTGAAAATAAATTACTTTCTCGAATCCTACCATGCATCAGATAAGCATTAGTTTATTGCAAATATAATCACTGTGGATAGAAACTGCTCAACCCCTTTGCATTATTCCTTCGCATGGACCTACAGTATCCCTGACACACTCTTCAATTGCTTCTGATAAAGATTATTACTCAATATTCCAAGAATTAATCTCAGACACTGGGTGTGAATGAAGGCGGAGAAAAGCACAAAGTACTGGTGTAACTCAACGGGTCAGGCAGCGTCACTGGAGGACATGGATAAGTGATGTTTCGGGTCGGGACCCTTCTTCAGACTGATTGTAGTAGGGGAGAGAAACCTGGAAAAGAGGTGGGAGTGGGACAAAGCCAGTCAAACAATACAAGTGAGGGTATTTTTGATTGGTAGAAACATAGAAACATAGAAATTAGGTGCAGGAGTAGGCCATTCGGCCCTTCGAGCCTGCACCGCCATTCAATATGATCATGGCTGATCATCCGACTCAGTATCCTATACCTGCCTTCTCTCCATACCCTCTATCCCCTTAGCCACAAGGGCCACATCTAACTCCCTCTTAAATGTAACTCCCTCTTAAATATATGGTAGAAGGCTTAAGATAAGGAGAGAAGAGATTTGAAATGTTGTCCTTAATTCCCATCCGTAATTTCCCTTAAGAAGAGAGTGGTGATCATCTCCAGTCCTCGTAGGGATGGTATTCCAATGGCACAGTTGAGGAAGTCACAGCAATTTGTTGCAATTTCAAATGTTAGTTATGAGTTTGCCATACTAGGTCTGGAGTTACATATGGGACAGATCTGATTAAGGCTGGTCAGCGCCTTCCCCTAAGAACAATAGCGAACCAGACGGGTTGGCCCCAGTCTGGGAATTCCAAGTCATCATTGCTGATCTGAATTTAAAAGGGCATTAAATTCTCTCTTGTCTGTGAAGGTCACAGCTAAAAAACAGAATGAGATAATGTAAAAAAAAATCCAATAGTTTTAATGTTAGTTTAGTTTAATTTAGCTTATTATTGTGTGTGTTTCCAAAAGGCCATGGAGGCCTCTTTTCAGAACAAACATGAAAATGGACAGATGGGCTCAGTAGTTCAAAGGGCCTGTTTCCGTACTATATCTCTAGACTAAACTAAACTAAACATGCTTAAAATTGATCAGCAGCAGCATGTTAAAAATGGTAAAAAGCAATCCAAAATAAACTTTGCATAATTTATATTAGATGTGATATAATACCAATTTGGTTAATAAACTGAATTTAATTTCAATTTAAACTCCAATCTATGGATCATTAATCTGGACCTTTGGAGCACTGGTCTCATAACTTGACCACTGTTCTTGTCAGATGTTCAGGCCAAGTTCGATGCTGATGTCAAATTTACACTTCTGCCTTCTATTGATTAAACTTGGTCTTTGGATATAATGATTTCCATTGTAAAATATTCACCAACTCTATGCAATTAGATTAGCTGCTTAATATCCTTGGATATACAATTATTCACCTCATTTTCATGTGGAACATTGAACAGAGAACACTAACAACCTACAGCAGGTCAAACAGTATCGATGGAAAGTGAAATAAAATTAATGGGGAAAAGATTTAATAGAAATCCGAGGGGTATCCGAGAGAATCCGAAGGGTAACATTTTCACACAAAGGGTGGTGGGTGTATGGAACAAGCTGCCAGAGGAGGTAGCTGAGGCTGGGACTATCACATCGTTTAAGGAACAGTTAGACAGGTACATGGATAGGACAGGTTTGGAGGGATATGGACCAAGCGCAGGCAGGTGGGTCTACTGTAGCAGGGACATTGTTGCTAGTTGGCTAGTTGACATGTGTGGGCTAGTTGGGCGAAGGGCCTGTTTCCATGCTGTATCACTCCATGACTCTATGGACTGATGAGCTTTCAGAACTGCTTTCTGATAGGATATATTTGTTCAACTTTGGTCGTAAACAACTGCAATAATATACAGTATTTGAAGAAATAACTGTGCTTGGGAATATCTGAAAAAATGTTCAACAAGAGTAAATTTGAGAGTTAGAATATATTCCCATTCATCATGAATAAGACATTTTTTTAATTGGATTTCAGATTTGGAAATTGCTTAGTGACCATTGTTCAATAGCAACACATTTCTCCCCTGATTTATCCTTGATACACTGACACTCATCCCACCACACAAAATAGGTCCACCAGCCCATGATCAAAAGTTAATTTCCCCTTACTTTTATTTAACCCTTCTTATTGTGCTGTGAGCTGATCAGCAGCAGAGCTCAAAGCACAGGGGGCTCGAAATTAAATGAAGTAATCCTCTGACCAGATGTTGCGGTTGCTCCACTGACCTAAATTCAGTGAGAGTGGAGAAATATAAAAGTACTCCCTTTCTTGCCAGCAACATTTTGTTGAATCTTTTGCAGTAATTTTTTGCACCTTTCTATCCTTCTGCTTTATATTTTGTTCATTTTCCCAGTCATTAATTCCTTTTATTCCCTCCTTATTATTCTACCATTTACTCCGTCAAATGGTTATTTCAATGATTCAGACTCACTGATTTCACTAAGTGTACGAATTATTGAAAATAATTTTCTGGGGCTGGGATTTTCCCATTCAACTGACAGCCCTGCAGATACTCTTATATCCTTGTCCCTTGTGGTCTGAGAATCGTCTTCGCCTAATGTTGGATGTTTTGTGCTCAATACATATTCTGATAGACCGAGACCCTTCATCTGATGAAGGGTCTCGACCTGAAACATCACCTATTTCTATTCCGTTTCTCCAGAGATGCTGCCTGAGCGGTTGAGTTAATTCAGCATTTTGTGTCTATTTTCAGTGGAAACCAGCATCTACAGTTCCTTCTCACACATATTCTTATGGAATTGACTAAGCTGAATTATTATTATTCTTGCAACAGGAGTGACAGGAGTTTGTGGAGATCTTAATTCCACAATTAAGTTGACATTTTAAGTGCACACTCAGTGAAAAAATGTAAATGCAATAGTTTCAACAAAAAATAAAGAAAAGTGCACTATTCAGTTGCAGTTGGAATCGTACGTTTGGGTCAACAGTTACGTGATTTAACTCTCTCTCAGATATATAAAGGAAAGTATGTAGATCTCAATCATATGCCCACAACATTAGACAGGTTTCATTGACATCATTTCAGCAATAGGCAAAAATATTTGTTAGGCTCAGAGAGAGACAGACAACTTTTTGAAGAGTTCATTAAAACATCGTGTACTGTGACTTCATGTCACACCTTCTCTAAAGTGTTCAGGGCAAATAACAATAATAAGGCAAATAACTGTGACCTCTCGAACTTCATTTAACAAGTTTTGTTCCTCCAGGAAAGAGGTTTCTATGGGAAGGTGAAACCAAAGTTGAATCCTGTTGAGAATAAAATGCTGGGGAAACTGGCAAGAGTGAGAGTTGTTAAAAAGTGACACGGCAAACAAGCCGGACAGTTATTATAATGTGAGGCTATTTCAGTGTGGTTCATTGCATCAGAAGACTACTTTCTGAGGTGTTTCTCTGCAATGAAATCAGAATAAACTTCCCAGGAGGGAAATTCTTAAACCCTTGTCTAAATCATTTCAATTGTTAAAGTTCACATCAGTCAAGCTCAAAGAATAGCCCAGGGTTCGTCAAAGAAAATATAGAACATAAAATATGTCATTGCCAGTAAAATTATTTGAGGCTCAATGCCTGTGATGCACGATCATAAATAAAAAGAGAAAATGCTAGGAATACTCAGCAGGTCAGGGAGCGCCTGTTGAGAAAGAAACAGAGTTAACATTTCAGGTTCATGGCCTTTCGTTAGAAGTGAGAAAAGTTAGAAATCAAAATTGTCTTGGGTTGCAGAGAATTCGAAGGGGTGGTGAGGACAGCGTCTGTATAGATCTTGTGGCTGTGAAGCCAACTGCGAGAGGGTGGTATGGGTTAGTTAACTGGAGCTGATCAGACAAGAGGAGATGTAATAGGAGGTAAGAGGCGGTAAGAAGAAAGGCAGAGAAGGGGAGAGGGAGAGAGAAATACCGGAAGTGACATATAAAGTACTCCATATTCTGTAAACGCGTAGTATTTTGGCTCTCAGTTCCCCTGTAGTGCCTCCATGTTGTTCCATGCTTTTTCCAGTCACAGACTCCTCATAGACCCTGACACTCTGACCCTCAAAAACCTCGATGTTGCTATGCCAATCCTAATGTACCTACTCCTGACCGTATGCCAGCTGCACAGTGCTCTGGTGGACTCGCCCTCTGATCTGGGGCAGCCTGATCTATCAAGTCACTAGATTCTGCAATGCCCCAATGAAGTCAACAAACTTTCAATTAGGCCATTAAGATTCTCCCTCCACATCAGAAACACTTCCAGTCCCGCGTATCCAATGGTTCACCCAATTCCTCACACTAATCCCGATTAACTCGCCAAATGATAGCCCTTCTGGTGCCCCCCCCCCCCCCCCCCCGCCATTCTACCCCTGGCCTCTGTCCGGCAGAGCACAATTTCCTGTTCAACATAGCTGGAAATAAGTGTGAGGCCACATCATTCGCTGTAAAATATCGAGTTGGAAGTGAACCCATGACTAAGCTGGTTATTGGTTTGCAGTCAATACTTATCACGGGACATGATTACTTCTAATCCTATATTTTCCATCATTGGTGAAAAGAAATTGGAATCTGCTTGGAGTTCTTCTGTCAAAAATCGAGAAATAAATAATATTTTGTCATTCCATCTTTGAAAAAGAAGGAATAAATTGAAAGGAATAAGCAACAAAATTAAAAAAAGAATTGTTTACATTTGCGGTGGCACAGTTGCGCAGCGGCAGAGTTGCTGCCTTACATAACCAAAGATATAGGTTAGACAATAGACAATAGAAAATAGGTGCAGGATTAGGCCATTCGGCCCTTCTAGCCACCATCGCCATTCAAGGTGATCAAGGCTGATCATCCACAATCAGTACCCCATTCCTGCCTTCTTTTGCCCACTAATCCCCTATGTGGGACCTTATCAAATGCTTTCGGAAAGTCCAGGTACGCTACATCCACTGGCTCTCCCTTGTCCATTTTCCTAGTTACATCCTCAAAAAATTCCAGAAGATTAGTCAAGCATGATTTCACCTTTGTAAATCCATGCTGACTCGGACCGATCCTGTCACTGCTATCCAAATGTGCCGCTATTTAATCTTTTATAATTGACTCCAGCATCTTCCTCACCGCTGATGTCAGGCTAACTGGTCTATAATTCCCTGTTCCAGCCTAACTATGGGTGCTGACTGTACGGAGTTTGTACATTCTCCCCATGACCGTATGGGTTTTATCCAGGTGCTCCGGCTTCCTCCCACACTGTATCTTTAAACTAAACTAAATTTCCTTACAGGTATATGGGAACAGAAATTAGAGGCATTTTTCTGTAATTTCTTAAATTTGGGAATTGTATTTCTAAATTGCATAATTCTTAGCTTTTATTTTATCTTTTTTGAAATGTCTTTCTGTTCAACTAGTTCTCCAATTACTTATTTCTATGACCTCTTTATACCACATTCATTACCCAAAATAATTCTTACAGTCTCTTCCAGATGCCCTATTAGAGTCTTATCACAGCTCAATTATTGCTTCGGTTCATTCCATTTTTTAATATTTTCTTTGTTTTCTGTCCCCCTGAAGCCATATTCAGGAACTCATTCGAAAATTAAGTCTGTGATTCAAAGTCCAAGTGTTCTTTTACATTTGTGAATCTGTAAATATTCAAGACGGAAACGGTCAAGATCTCTTTTCCCCTTTCATGTTTTCCCACCACTTGTCCTGTCCAGATTCTGTGTTCTAACTGGCTTGAAGAATGAAAGAAGCACAAAGATCTCAGCCTCAACATGTTTCTTCCTCTGCAATGGTGCTGAACCTACGCCTTTAGCCCACTTCCCCTATTATCTCCCAAGGTGGTCAACTTGCAGTTTTTATTGAGAACACTTTTGTTGTGTATGTTGGGATGTGTTACTATGTTAAAACCATTACATCAGTACAAATTGTCGCAGGATGACCAGAATGGAGGTGACGGCTGCAACGGGCCTTTGTGGCCAGCTGCAGCTGGGACTGTAAAATTGCGCCAAAATGGTGCATCTTGCAAATTGACTCAGTGGGCTGTTCTGCGCATACTGTATTGACCGGAGTGACTGTGCTTATGTACAAGGATAATTTTGCTGAGCTGTATGCAAAAAATGTATTTCACTGTGTCTGGTATATATGACAATAAAGTAACCATTGACCATTGTTGTTGCTATGGGTGTAAACTGAGGGCCAGCCATACTACTAGGTCCAATATTATTCACCTCAGACAAAGGAAACAAAGCACGGACAAGGTATCAGAACCACAGATAGTCTCAGCATGTTTTAATAAAAGATTGTCCAATTACTGGATTATTCACATGTTTGCTAATCCTGATATCTTGGCTTGCCTGACTGAATTAACAGTATTTTTTCTATTTAATTTTCTCTTTCATGTCATGTCATTTTTAATTTTGTATCTTTCACTTCTTGCATATTGCCACTGTTTCCTTTTTCTGCTCCTTAATTTGATGCATGTTTTGTTTACTGTCATGTCCCAGACCCTGTTGATCCTTTAGACGTTGATTTGTTTCATTTGTTCGATGACCTTCCTACCTCAGTCCCAGATACCTCCACCCCCATGCTACCACCTGTAGGTGTTCAAGCCGTGGCAGTCAGTCACGACTCCGTCAGGGTCAGCTGGGCAGATAACTCAGTGCCTAAAAACCAGAAGGGAACATCAGACATCCGCTTTTATACTGTTCGATGGAGAACAAGCCACTCTGCCAATGCCAAGTACAAAGTAAGTGTTAATCCACATTTTCTTGAATCCTTTTCTTTCTTAAAATTATTTCAAAGAATAGCAATTTCTAATTTGGTTAAACTTGGTTTTTTTTTTGTTTCTTTGTTGGTTTGTTCATTTTATTTAATATCCGTTGTTAAAAAGGTGAGAGAAAGAAAGCCATTTTGACATTGTACTGCACAGCAGTTACTTCCTACATTTGCTTGGTGGTCATTGTTGAAGTAACTGCACTCATCCAGGGAGGCCGCGTAACTCACTTGAAAGTTAATCACCTGCACTGTCTGTGGTTCGGCAATTGCTTTTGGTCTAGGTTCAATTGCAGTATAATTGGTTCTGGAATTACACAGACCTGGTAATACCGAGCTTCCATGCTCAAATTCCAGTCATGAAGATTTCCAATCGAGGGAATGGGTTGGTCTTTCGTAACCTGATCTTTTAAGGAGGAAGAATGAACAATAATTCAAGTTCACAAGTTATAGGAGTAGAATTAGGCCATTTGGCCCATCACGTCTACTCCGCCATTCAATCATGGCTGATATCTGCCTCCAAATCCCATTTTCCTGCCTTCTTCCCATAACTCTTGACACACATTCTAATCAAGAATTTGTCTATCTCTGCCTTACAAAATATCCATTGACTTGGCCTCCACAGCCCTCTGCGGCAATGAGTTCCACAGATTAACTACCCTCTGACTAAAGAAGTTCCTCCTCACCTCCTTTCTAAAGGAACACCCTTTAATTCTGAGGCTATGACCTCTGCTCCTAGACTCTCCCACCAGTGGAAACATTATTTCCTCATTTACTCTAACTATGCCTTTCATTATGCTGTAAGTTTCAAAGAGGTCCCACCTCAACCTTCTGAACTCCAGCGAGTAGAGGCCCAGTGCTGCCAAACGCTCACAATATGTTAACCCACTCATTCCTGGGATCATTCTCGTAAACCTCCTCTGGACCCTCTCCAGCATCAGCACATCCTTCCTCAGATATGGGGCCCAAATGTATTCACATAATGCTCTTCATGGGCATTGCTCTTCCTTCCTCCCCCCCGAGGCCCTGATATTTTGTATGCCACCAAGGTTCAGACAGAGCAGAAATGCACCTGCATGAGTCTTCCAGCTAGATTCATGTCTTGGGGTAAACCAAAGGTGAGCTCATAACTTCAGAAAAATTGTGTTTTTTCCCACAAAAGAATAAATCTTGACTTTCTCCAGTCTAGCTTATCAGCTCCACATAAACTAATGGCCACAACAAAGCTACAATTAAAGCTAAAGGCAACCCCAGCTTTACAGGGAGTTACGTTCCAAGAAAAGCATCCATTTAGGGATTTTAGAGCTAATTGTATTCTATATCGTAAATTTTTGTGCAGTGTCTAGTGAATACTGCTAGGGCAGACTTGCATTATCCAAACAGCCATAATGTGGGGTTTGTCTGAATAGAATTACATTTTCTTCAATAGATTCCACCTTCTCTGTTTGCAGTCAGTAACTCACCTCCAGTGTTTTCTGTCTTTTAATTGCAGTCTGTGGAGGCAACAAGTCTGAGTCACACGGTTACAAATCTCAAACCCAACACCATGTATGAGTTCTCCATCATGGTGACCAAAGGACGGAGGTCAAGCACATGGAGTATGACAGCACATGCTACAACATATGAGGCTGGTAAGACTTTGTAAACTGTCTGAACCCTGGAAAGCCAGCTGGGCTAATAACCATGCTACATCTTCTTGGCTGAATGAATGGGCAAACTCGTATTCAGGGGTTTGCAGTCACATAGACGTTGATTTTCAGCTTCTTCACCAATTGTGTAGCATGCTGTGATTGCAAAGTAAAATGTTAGTTACACTTTGCGATAGTGAAAGCCAAAAGTGAGGAATTTAAGAGTCATAAAATTATATAGCACAGAACCAGGCCCTTTGGGCCAGCATGCCTATGCTGAGTCATCAGTACTAATTCAATTTACCAACATTTACCAGCATTTCATCCACATTCTTCTATCTCCAACCATCTTTGGCTGCTTCATCAATGAACTTCAGTCAATCATAAGGTCACGAGTAGGGATGTCCGATGATGATTGCACAATGTTCAGCTCTATTCACGACTCCTTGGATAATGAATGAGTCCACATCCAAATGCAGCAAGACCTGATATCAGTAGGACCAGCACCTGCAATTTTTTTGTTTCTACATTTTTAGAGCAAGACATTTTGTGCAGGCCTGGGCTGACAGATGCTAAGTAACGTTCATTCAACACAAGTGCTGCACAATGACAGTATCAAGAAGAGAAAATCCACCTATCACTCCCTAACACTCAATGATATTACCATCACTGAATCGCCCATTATGAAAATCCTAGGTGTTGCCCTTGACCAGATATTGAACCGGAATAATCATGTACACAATGCGGGCTGCAAGACCATGTCGGAGGCTAAGTATCCTGAGATGAGCAACTCATCTCCTCACTCTCAAACCTCAGTCCACCATCTGCAAGGCTTGATTCTGGACTGTGATCACACAGCCTCCATTTGCCTGGATGAGTGTAACTTCAACAAGATCAACACAATACAGGACAACACAGCCTGCTTGATAACCAGCCACTCACTCCTCCACCAACACACAATGGCACGACAGGATGCACTGCAAAAATTCACCAAGACTCCTTTGACTGCACCTTCCAAATGAACAACCTCGACCAGTTGCAAGGACCCAGGCAGTAATGGCATAGAAACACTGCCATGTGGAATTTGCCCTCCAAACAATGCATCGTGCTGACTTGAAAATACATCATCATTCCTTCACTGTCTCTGGGTGAAGGAATGATGTTATATCATAGAATCACATTGCTGACAGCATTGTGTGTCCACACACACCTGAAGGACTGGAGCAGTTCAAGAAGGCAACTTATCACTAACTAGTAATTAGGGATGGGCAATTAAATGCTGGCTTAGCCTGCGAAGCCCACATCCCTTGAATGAATAAAACCAAATCAAGATTTCGTCCAGGCACTTGAGCACTTATTTCCACCACCCACACAGGCAGCGTGTTGTAGAACACACTTTCTTCAGAGCATCACTGTTCCATTGCTAAGCACAAGGGAGATTTCCAACATCAGAACCGAGCATGTAGCCAGGACTAGCGGGTCTGAGCTATAGGAAGAGATTGATTTGGCTGGATCTCTATTCCTTGGAGCGCAGGAGGATGAGGGGTGCTTATAGAGGTGTATAAAATCATGAGGAATAGATCGGTTAGATGCACAAAATCTCTTGCCCAGAGTAGGGGAATCGAGGACCAGAGGACATAGGTTCACGGTGAAGGGGAAAAGATTTAATAGGAATCTGAGGGGTAACGTTATCACACAAAGGGTGGTGGATGTATGGAAGAGTTAGTTGAGGCTGGGACTATCCCAATGTTTAAGAAACAGTTGGACAGATACATGGATAGGACAAGTTTGGAGGGATATGGACCAAGCACAGGCAGGTGGGACTAGTATAGCTGGGACATGTTGGTTGGTGTGGGCAAGATGGGCTGAATGGCCTGTTTCCACTCTGTACCACTCTATGACTATGACTCTATGACCTATTGGCCAACTTGACTTGGACGCTGAAAATTAGATGAGAGATGCGATACAGTAAAATAGAACATTTAATATAAATAAGTAGCAAAATATTAAATATACCAATCAACTTGGCCAAGAAGTGATCCAACAGAGACCTTTACGATTAAATAAGGTTTATGTAGGTTGGACATAGAGATTGTTTTTAATTCTGGGATAGGTCAAAACTTAAAGCCATCAGTATAAAATAATCAGCTACTGAATTTATCAGTGAATTTAGAACTAATTTCTTTACTAATTGCGAGAATGTGGGAAATTCCCTGAAAGGAATGCCGGGGACAAGTCAGCTGAGAATTAAATATGTTTGTGAAGGGGAAGTGATTAGGTTATACAAATATCATTGGGAAAGGAATGATGGAAAGAGTACATATTGAGTATTAAGGTGAGCCTAGGCTCTGCGCAAATGGCTAGTTTCTATATTTTATATTCCATATGATTCTACTTACCATTGTTGTGAGGTCAAACAAACTGTCCAAAAATATGGTGAAAGAAAATATAACGGTGACTTTGCTGAGGAAGTCGAATATAAATTTGCTGAAAAAATGTTTCCAGCAGCATAGCAAAAAAGGCAAAATACTGAGATAGTAGCTCTGTCATGGCACGGCACATACACAATGGACGTCTGCACGATTCTTTGACATTTTGATGTTTTCTGTATTAATCAACTGTGTTGTCCGCCTGCTATACATTACTTTTAGCTGGATTGTAGGCAGTCAACCAGTGTTCAAGTGAACGCAGCAACACTGTGCTGGGGTATTGTTGCATGGCTATCTCTCCGTGTTTCATCCAAGGAATTGGTGTTGAGAATGTAAGCCTCCGTAACGGTTGAATTACTGACATCATTGTAGTTAATCCATTCTGTTCCAGAACCATGTGTGAAAACCTTCAGCACAGTTGACAGTCGTGATCTAAAGCTGCAAACTTAGTTAGATGATTTACCTGTCCTTATCCTGAGAAGACTTTTGATACTAATTGTGAAGCAGCTACTGTATAAACTGAAATAAATGCAGTAATTTATCACATTTGCACCATACAATGACCCATTAGCGTAAGAGTCTTAGTTAACCACTAAAATAAAACTGCAGAGCCACTGGAGAAATATCTCATTCGTTGACTTATTTTGACAACTGTACAGTCTGTACAACTCTATCTGCATCTTGGCCCAATTTGTTAGAGCTCCACACTGCTTCTGCATTGCACTCTTAGGCTGTCAACAGAGGCATAAGTAAAATCACTTTGAAGAAGGAAGACAACATTTTGGTGTTACTGTCAGGACCCATGCCAATTTTGAGCAAATTTGTTTCAGCTCAGGATTATGTCAGTGAAAAGATTATTCAAACCATAGTTGATGCAGGGGAATGCTTTAGTCTCTGAGCAAACGATCACTTTGTAGTGAACAAAACCAGACCATTATTAAGAAGGTACCCATTACCATGGTCCAAATGGGATATTTGTAAGTGTTCTGCTTAGAATCATAACTCATTTCACTTGGCCTTGCCAGTATTGTCATCAATTTTCAGCACTAACGATCCATAATTAATATAACACTGCTTTCTCTTTCTTCCCCTCTACTTTGCACTTGGATAATAGCTCCTACCTCAGCCCCAAAGGACCTGACTGTTATTAGCAGAGAAGGAAAGCCTCGAGCCATCATCATTAGCTGGCAACCACCCTTGGAAGCCAATGGAAAAATTACAGGTAAATGCAAACTTCATTTCTAAGAAATCTTTCACCTTGATACAATTCAGGTGCACAATCCAATTCCCATTACCCAAAAAATATATAAGGCAATTAGCAACTGAATCATACCTGTTCCCATTTATTCCCGTTGTTAATATAAATCCGATTTAATTATTAAATTAAAATTCTTCTTTTGAAAAATATTGTTTTCAGTATAGCTCGTTTTTTCTGGTTGAACTATCCCTGAAAACTCAAATGTTGCTCTCCTCACCGATGGGTCTTTTGCTAAGTGAATCAGAACTGATTACCCCTGGAATTAAATACATTTAAATTAATAAGCATTTTACTATGTCAGCTCTCATGTATGGTAAAATGCTGCTTCTTAATTTATTTTCACAATTCACTGGTTCACTTTCCAAAGCTGTTGACATATGGGCAAGAGATATTTGTTGAGGTTTCTCTTTAATCCTGAATTAAGATCATTAAGATCATACTAGAAGCTCAAGGATCACCGCCAAATAGAGACCTAGACCAAACAACATGTTCAAAACGGGTCGTTCCGTGAGAACACTTGGAAGAGCACCAAATTGCACTGGTAACATGGTTAACACAGCTCAATGCAGCTGGATGGGGAGAAGAGGAGGTCCCTAACCAGAACCAGTAATCCAGATTTATGCTATGGACCTGGAAGGAGAATTCCTGCTTTATTTGAATCAATGTAAAAGTCCTCGGTTTAAAGGATTATGTTAACCATTTTGCGATAGGATACTGATCAAAGACATACAGGTTTGTAGGTTTGGTAAAAATATTGGAAATTGTCCCTAGTGTGTAGGATAGTACTAGTGTACAGAGATCGCTGGTTGGCACGGACTGCAATAGGAACCAAAATATTTCTGATTAAGTTCCTCCGGCAAATGCAGAACACCATATGGTTGACTTAACACCTGTATTACATGGTTACCAAGAAAATTAAAGAGATGTTTTTCAGGTTGAGCATGGTCTAACAAAATTGAATATTCTTCCTTCTGTTATTCAATCGTAAGATGACTCCAATGATGTCTAGTTTCTACCCAAAGTCTGAGAGTGTGCCCAGCATACATAGGTTTTCCAGAATGATAACTGAAAATAAGGTGCAGTACAGACGATAGTTTGCTGCCTGCAGTTTTAGGTTCCACCAGAGTTTACAGAATATAAAGGGAACCAAAGGATAGATGGAAAAGAACTATTTTAGCTGCATTAAGAATTTATGTACAGAGACCACTGTCTAAAAATAAGAGTGAGGCTTTTCTGACGTGAGGGTCAAAGCATTTCTAATTTCAGATCAGTAGCAGAAATTTGTAAGTCACCTCCACACACAGGTCAGAATTAAATCTGGCTTGATAATTCTTTTTGATGACCTTAGGAATTGAGAAGGAAACCAAACACATGGAGTTAAGTCACAGGAGACACAAGAAAATACAAATGCTGGATCCTTGTGTAGAAGTGCTGGAGTATCTCAGTGGGTCAGGCAGCATCTCTAGAAGACATGGATAGGTGATGTTTTGGGTTGGGACCCTTCTTCAGACTTCAGATAGTGGGAGGGAGAAATCTGGAAGAGAGCTGGTGGCACGACAAAGCCTGGCAAGTGATCGGTGGAATTTGTTTGGCAAATGGGTGGACAAGGGCTAGAGAGGTGGACAAAGGACTGTCCAGTGACCTTTTCTAGTGGTCAGGATAGTGAGGAAATGGGTGTGCACTGGGGAAAGAGAGAGGAGAAGAAAAGTGGAGCACTAGCTAAAATTGGAAAATTCAATGTTCATTCCGTAGGGTTGAAAGCTACCCTTACGGAATATGAAATATTGTTCCTCCAGTTTCCATGTGGCCTCACCCTGGCAACAGAGGAGGCACAGGAAAGAAAGGCTGGTATGGGAAAGGGAAGGGTAGTTTAGTATGGATGATCCAGCAGGCCTTGGTCTCACTGATGTACACATGGAGAACACCGAATGCAATAGATGAGGTTAGAGGAGGAGCATGTGAGAGCTTCCTCACAAACCTCTTTTCCAGCTTTCTTCTCCCAATCAATCTGAAGATGGGTCCCAACTCGAACCATCACCAACCCATGTCCCCCAGAAATGCAGCCTGATCCATTGAGTTACTCCAGCACTTTGAGTTAAGTCACAGATCCAACTCATGGATTAAATAACATACTCCAATTACAAGGTCTTTGCTGCACAGTTTGAAACATAGTTATTTTTACACTTGCTTGAAGTTTGAAGTTATGCATTTTAATTTTCTGGAAGGGGAGAAGTCAGACACTATGGAGTACTAAAGGGTTTTACGGGTTCAATATGAAAATCATTAAAAATTAGCGGGCAGGTACAGAAACCAATTAAAAACACTAATGAAATTCTGGAGTTCACTTGCAGCCTTGACAGAGTTCACCAGAATAATGTCAGTGCAACAAAAAAATCTTAAAACACGTTGAACAGGCTAGCCTTTTATTCCATCGAGTTAGAAGTTTAATGGATAAAGTGACTGATTT
Organism: Raja brachyura; assembly: GCA_963514005.1. Next base: position 32,839,867 of record OY740781.1, read on the forward strand.
GTTTAACATGATTAAAGGAGCTGATAAGATGGAGAAATATCATTTCCTGTGCTGAGGGAGATCAAGTAAAATAATTATATTCTTTAAATGAGAGCTAGGCTGTTCAGAGGTGATGTTAGGAAGCAATCTTTCACACAGGAGATAGTGGAAATCTGAAATAGTCATAGAATCATAGTCATAGAATCATACAGCATGGAAACAGGCCCCCTCGGCCCAACTTGCCCATGCTGACCAAGATGTCCCATCGAGATTAGTCCCACCTGCCTGTATTTGGCCCAATATCCCTCTAAACCTTTCCTATCCATGTAGCTGTCCAAATGTCTTTTAAATGTTGTGTTAGTGCCTGGCTCACATACCTCCTCTGGCAGCTCATTCTATATATCCACCACCCAAAAGGTCACAATGCGTTACGTTTATGCGTGCTGTTTTTATATTTCATAGTTATTTTAGTTGTTTATCATCTTTTTTAATATTTTACCTTGTATGTATCATTAGTTTTTATGGTTTGAATGTTGCACTGACTAGCTGACATTTTAAAATGTTGTTGTACATGGTTCATGTTACAATGACAATAAAGAAACTATTCTATAAAGGCTTGGTAAACTGACCATTTCGAGCCCAAAACTGGACAAATTATCCGAGTAATAATGGACATAACTGAAGAAGTAGAGCATTTAGAGTTTTATCTTAATTTAGTGTTACAGCGTGAAAACAGGCCCTTCGGCTCACTGATTCCATGCTAACCAACAATCACCCCGTACACTAGTTCTATCCTATACACCAGGGGCAATTTACAGAAACCAAATCATCTATAAACCTGCATGTCTTTGGAATGTGGGAGGTAATTGGAGCACCCAAAATAAACCTATGTGGTCATGGGGAGAACGTACAAACTCTATGCAGGCAGCACCCGTAATCAGGTTCGATCTCGGGTCTCTGGCGCTGTAAAGGGCCTGTCCCACTTAGGCGATTTTTTTGGCAACTGCTGGCGACTGTCTCAGTCATAGTAGGTTGTCGAAAAAGCGGTGACTGGACCCTCCCCCCTACAACAATGTTTATGACAACCTATGACAACCTATCACCTAGACAACGTCAAGCTACGGCAAGCTACTGACAACCGGCGACCCATTAAGACGTTCACCTATGACCACACCTACGACAACCTATGACCACACAGGCGACAACCTACGACAACCAACGTCCACCCGCGACAAGCTACGACAAGCAACGACCCTGTCGGTGACAACTGAAGACAATTCAGTCGCCGGTACCTGTCGCCGGTTGACATAGGTTGACCTAGGTAGTCGCCAATGGAATTCACCAAAGTCAGCACCCGGCGACAACCAACATCACCTGCCGACAACCTGCGTCATCCTGGCGACAACCTACAAAAGCACCTACGACAGGAGAAGACAAGCTACGTCAAGCCCACAGTCGCCAACCAGAAAAAAGTTACGACTTTAGGCAACTTGAGGAGAATACTCAAGACCCTACAGGTGTCACACCGCGACTATGTGGCGACAGCCTAGTCGCCTGTAGTCGCCAAAAAAATGGCCTAAGTGGGACAGGTCCTTTAGGCAGTGACTCTATCGCTGCACCACCGTGCCGCCCAAGCAGATCATCTCGCCTTCATAGGCAATCCTTCAGGATTGAAGACTGTTTGCTTCCAATCAGGTTCGGTGGATTCGGAGCTGGCTGGATTCTGAGGTCACCATGCTACGAGTCATAGTCATAGAGTGATACAGTGTGGAAACAGGTCCTTCAGCCCAACTTGCCCACAGTGGCCAACGTCCCACCTGCCTGGGCTTGGCCCATATCACTCCAAACTTGTCCTATCCATGTAGCTAACTTACTGTTTCTTAAACTTTGGGATAGTCCCAGCGTCAACTACCTCCTCTGGCAGCTTGTTCCATACACCCACCGCCATTTGTGTGAAAAAGTTACACCTCAGATTCCTATTAAATCTTTTCCCCTTCACCTTGAACCTATGTCCTCTGGTCCTCGATTCCCCTACTCTGGGCAACAGATTCTGTGCAGCTACCCGATCTATTCCTCTCATGATCTTATACGTTCATTTATAAATGACTCGATACTCTCCTTACTAAGGAGAGATGCTTGATCTTGAAATGCCCTCTTATGTATCATTTCAGGAAAACATATTTCAGAGAATCATTCACATATTACAGCATTGATGTATGGAGCAATCTTGGGGTGACAAAAAGCTTTTTTTGTGACAATAAACTAAACTGAAACTGAACTGAGCTGAAGTTGTTTAAGTCCATAACTCCTTGAAAATGGCCACAAGGGTCTTGAGTCAAGAGAGTTTGACTGTCATGTGTCCCAGATAGGACAATTAAATTCTTACTTGCTGCAGCACAACAGAATATATAAACATCATACAAAACGGAAGGTAAAAGTGTGGTGTGTCTATAGACCATAGACCACATATACGCAATAAATAAACATTTATAGTGCAATAATAATAATAATAGACTGTTATTGTTCAGAGCTTAATTGATGTTGTATTTAATAGCCTGATGGCTGTGGGGAGGACACTGTTCCTGACACTGGATGTTACAGATTTCAGGCTCCTGTACCATCTTCCCGATGGCAAAGGTGAAATGAGTGTGTGACCAAGTCCCGAGAAATGAGTGTGTGACCAGGATGGTGTGGGTCTTTGATGCTGTTGGCAGTACACAAATAGATTGAGTGGTAACAAATGCATATGATATGGGGCATTGTTTAATTGTTTGGGGCATTGAGTAGAATAGATATGAATGTGCCCTTCAGCCCACAATGTTTGTGCCAAACATGAAGCTAATTAAAACTGATTTCATCTACCTGTACATAATCCATAACCCTTTAGTCTCTGCACATCCATGTGCCTATCCAAAAGCCTCTCAAACTCCTCTCTCCTATATGCCTCCACCACCACCCTTGGCAGTACGTTCCAGGCTCATACAATCTGTGTAAAAATACTTACTCCGCACATCTCCATTAAACCTTCTCCCTCTCATCTTGTAGGTGTGCCCTGCAGTGTTGGACATTTCCACCTTGGGGTAAAGGTTCTGACTGTCTACCCTATCTATGCCTCTCATAATTTTATATCCTTCTGTCAAGTCTCCCCTCAACCACCAACCTAAGAGTCAGGATGTCATGCTGTAGCTTTATCAGACTCTAATTAAGTCGCATTTGGAGTGTTGGTGACAATTCGGATCGTCCCATTACGGGAAAGGATGTGGAGGCTTTGGAAAGGATGTAGAGGAGGGTTACCAGATTGTTGTCTGGATCAGAGGGTATTACCTACAGGGAGTGGTTGGACAGATTTGGATTGTTTTCTCTGGGATGCCAGAGGCTCAGGCTAGACCTGATAAAAGTATATAATTTCTACTGATGATTGTATAACTGTAAAGTCCACTGTATTGTAAAAATCTCAATGATCAGGGTACAATCATTAATCCTCCGGTGTGGCTATCATTACACATCAACATGTGGTGCACTGGTTAACAGATTGGGTGCTATCAGCCAGAGATAAATAGTTCAATGATATTTGAAGGCTGTAAAATGGAAATGACAGTTATAAACTGCTGAGGCTGCATTCTCATGTTATGCAGTTCCATTTAAAGTGTTTGTTTGACATTATTGTGTCTTTAAAAATTGCCTCTGGCTTTCTCTCCACTTACTGGGTAATGGCTTCAAGGATGGACTTCTTGTCATGTAGCCATTATTCACATATGATCATCGGTGATAAGAGAGGCGCATTATCACAGCTTTGGTTTGAGACTGTCAAACAATCCAACCTTCACATGAAGTCTGCAAAAAAAACACATTCCAATGGAAATCACCAGACAATGACCTGAGCAGGATTTTACTTCTCTCCAGGCCAGGAGTGTAAAGGTCTATTGTAATACATCCATTAGATCAGTAATTCATCATAAACTAAAGATGTAGTCTCCTATGATCAGAAACACTTCACTTCCACCAAACAAAGACTTGAATCAAAGATAAGCACAAAATGCTGGAGTAACTCAGCGGGTCAGGTGGCATATCTTCAGTTTGAAGAAGGGTCTCGACCTGAAACATCACCTATTCCTCTCCAGAGATGCTGAGTTACTCCAGCATTTTGTGTCTATCTTTGATTTAAACCGCCATCTGCATTTGATTTAAACCGGCAGTTCTTTCCTACACACAAAGACCTGAATCATCCTGATATGTTGTCGTCCACTCCCAAATGCCAATTACTTTCCATTAATTTTCAATAAGGACATCCTGGACCTCATTTATTAATTCCCCTCTAATTGGATGAGTCTACTCCTTTAATCCCCTCTAGTCTGTATCTACTATTTATGCTATTAGGTATTTCAGCTCTGGGGTCCTCTGCAGTACCTCTCTGTCTATTAGTCTATCATTGGGTGGTAAAACCTTCCGTTTTCTTGGTTTCAGGCTTCAGGTTTCCTTCCACAACCCCATTCACCTTTTTACTATCAGAGGCGCAACCAGAATTTAACCCACACCCTGTTCCTTTCTTTAAGACATTTTAGCTGTCATAGCAATTGGACGAATTCAATAGTCACAAGTAATTTTAAGGAGAATTCATAGAATGGCTCCATATTTAAGGAAATATGTGCTTGCACTGAAGACAGCACAGAGAAGGCTCACCAGGTTCATTCCTGGGATGGAAGGGTGGGTGTTCGAAGAAACATGGAGCAGGTTGGGCATATGGGTGGGGGGGGGGGGGGGGGGTGGAGGTGAGCCTGGCGGCAGCAGCCGTTGTAGTTGTGCGGGGCACGCGATGAGAAGGTGGCCAGCGGGAGGCGAATAAATGACTGAGTGGGGGGGGGGGGAGATGGAAAGTGCGATCACAGCATCTGCTTGAATGGAGAGTGGGTGGCGGTGCCGCGAGCACAAGGGCATTGTGACATCGCCAGCTGCTGATTTAAAGAAAAGAGTACGTTTTTCCAGGCGTGGCTGGCAAGTGGGGGCAGGTTTTGAATGGCAGTACCTTGTAAAATATAACATCAATCTGAACAAAACATGCCACTGCACATCACAGAACAATGGTGAGAAAGCTGCGCCTAAAATTGTAGCACTATTGCGTACCATTTTTGCAGAGTTTCAAGCACCAATGATATGGACATGCACAAAATGCACAGATATGAATTATGTGCAAGCAGTTAAGAGTTGGTCTTGTCATCATGTTTGGCGCAGTCATTGTGAACTGAAAACCTGTTCTTGTGCTGTACATTTTTGTGCTCCATGAATATCTTCTTTCAGAGGGATGTGAATCATTAGAATTATCTATCCCTGGGAGCCATAGGATTGGGAGATTGAATGCATTCAATGCCGAGATTGAGAGATTTTTGCACATGGCGTCAAAGAGTGTAATGAAAGAATGGGAGTGTTTTAAAGCCTAGATTAGATTAGCAATCAGGTTATTGATTGGTGGAGCAGGTCTGTGGGTTGACTGACCTGCATCTCTGCCTTTTTTATTAATGCAATTCAGCAGCACAGAAGGGATAATGTATGGTGGTGCAATTATATTGTACCAAGTCCAACAATATTAACACTTCCTTCACAAGAAGGAAGGGAGTGACTCCATCATGTTAATGCATTGTTGCAGCGCCGTCAGCAAATAATCCTAATTATTTTTTCCTTTATCTTCAGGGTATTCGTTGTTTTATACAGTGGAGAAGAATGCTCCGATTGATGAGTGGATAATGGAGTTAGTCAGTGGTGATAGACTGACCCACCAGATTCTGGATCTCAATTTGGACACTCTCTATTATTTCCGGATCCAAGGGAGAAACGTCAAGGGCCTGGGACCCCTGTCTGATCCGATTCCATTCAAGACACCCAAAGGTTGGGTCCCATTGCTCACAGTCAAAATGTATAATTTTGGGCTGCTATTGAAGTGATGTGAATGTTGTACTTTGAATTGAAGGAACTCAAGTTAGTGCACTGTATTTAGAATATTCTACACAGAGCAAGTTCTTCAGACAAAAGATAGACACAAAAAGCTGGAGTAACTCAGACGGACAGGCAGCATCTCTGGAGTGAAGGAATGGATGACGTTTCGGGTCGAGACCCTTCTTCAGTCTGAAGATGACCAAGTCTGCCCCGCTGAGTTACTCCAACTTTTTATGTCTATTTTCAGATTAAACCAGCATCTACAGTTCCCTTCTACACAAGTTCTTCAGACAATATCTTTCAAAAGCATCTTAAAAATCCAATACAGAGAAGCTTCTAGTTGCTACTGAGATAGAATTCCTAAACTCATATTGGAAGGCAATGGAGCTTCCTTTCACCATGGCTTGTTACAGAAAGAACAACATATTTTGATACTTTCTTTTGCAAAATCATCCAAGCATTCTACTACTCATTTATTGCTCTTTATTTAGCATACGCAGGTAGAAATGGCTCCATATAAATTGATAAAATAATTGATTGCTTTTGACTTTTCTGAGCACACGATTCATCTACTTTTGTATGCATGTGTTTGGATAGTTAACTTCAGGATACGCTAGAGAGGCTGCAGCAAAGATCCAGAGTCTAGCAATGGAGGAGGCAGAGGTTAGACAGGTCAGCATGAGACCATACGCAAACTGGAAGACAACACCTCATATTCCGCTTGGGTGGCTTACACCCAGTGGCACAAACACTGAATTCTCAATTTCTGGCAACCCCAACTTTCCTTCCCATGTACCCAGTCCCCCACCAACCACCCCCTCTACACACACCTTTCTTTCTACTCCTCTGTGCCACATCAGACAATTCATTTCCCCTCCTCTATCTTCTACATTCGCTCGTCCTTCTCTGGGTCTCCATTTCCTCCCTGCCCCCATTCTCTTCCACTCACCATCTTCCCCTCCCTCCCTCTGGTTCTACATTTCACTTGCCATCTTCTTAGAGTCATAGAGTGATACAGCGTGAAACAGCCCCTTCGGCCCAACTTGCCCACACCGGCCAACATGTGTCAGCTACACTAGTCCTACCTGCCTGCACTTGGTCCATAACCCACCAAACCTGTCCTATCCGTGTACCTGTCTAACTGTTTCTTAAAAGTTGGGATAGTCCCTGCCTCAACTACCTCCTCAGGCAGCTTGTTTCATACCACCCTTTGCTTTTTTCCCCCACCACCCTTTGCTTTTGAGATTCCACCATCTGCACCCTTTTGTCTTCTCCACTAAACATTTTCAGCCACTATTACTATCTCCATTCATCTTTCCCTCGGCTGATTCATCTGTGGATCAACCTCTCCTGAATATGCCTCGCACTTGCTTGCACTTGTTTCATTCCTTCCCCTCACCTCTCTCTACAACAATCTCCCCTGTACATCATCAATCTGAAGAAGGGGCACAAAGTGTGGAAGTAATTCAGCAGGACAGGCAGCACCTCTGGAGAACATGGATAGGTGGCGTTTCTGACCCGGACCCTTCTTCAGACCTGATAGGTCACCTATCCATGCTCCAACCTGAAATGTCACCGATCCCTGTTCTCCAGGGATGCTGCCTGGCTCGCTGAGCTACTCCAGCACTTTGTGTCCTTTCCTCTAAACTAGCATCTGCAGTTCCTTGTTTCTACAGTCTGAAGAAAGGTCCTGACCTGAAACATTGGTTGCCCTATTCCCTCCATTTATGCTCTCTGAACTACTGAGTTCCTCCAGCACTTTATTTTTAATGGACTGACTCTTAACTTATGGACTGACTCTTAACTACAGTTAATTAGAGCAAGAGTCTCATCTCTTACTACTGCAAATATTCTAAGTGAATTTAGTTTGCGATGAAGTTCTCAAAGATGTTCGCATAATATTTTAAGCCTGCTCGTATCTTCATCTCATCCTATCAAGATATCCTTCGTATCCACATACTCCATTTACCCAGATGCTACATCTGAATATAACATATTCCATTTAAAAGCATTCAAATTAATGCAGAAAAAACAAATCTGCAGAATGCATTAGTATCGACATGGGAATTGTTACTTAAAAATAATTTGTTTTATAGGTTGTTTTTATTTTATTTTGTTTTGTGAACCTCAGGGTTTTATCCAGTAGTCCAATTATTTTCATCCCAGACCTCGTTGTTGCACCCTTTAAATGAGCCAAGAGATATTAATTTTCTGTGACTGACTGCATTTTTTCTCAAGAGTTAATTGGGAGTGCAAATGGAAAATTGTTCCAACATCCTTCTAGTTAGTAACAAAGTTTAATTTTATGTCAACTTTTGAATCACCTCAGGTTAGTTCCACATGGAGGCCTTTCCCTGAAGTTGTCACAATCTAATAATGTTGTCTTTTCTTACAGTTGAACACCCTGACAAAATGGCTAATGACCAAGGTACAGTAGTCCCTGTCCATCTGCTTTTCAGATTGACTCAGAACTGTGCAACAAAGAATGAATAATGTTGGTTTCCATTGTTTAACACTGATACTTCAATACTATTAATAGAAAGGAAATGCCACTCTTGCGGTAATTAATGAAAAGGTACTGAGCTGAATCTTGGGCTTAATGAATAAGTAGTCTTCTTCAGCAGAACATTGTTCTGTCCTTCCAGTCAAATGCTTCAATGAATTCATTTCATTTCAAAGGATTATTTTACAAAGGATTCAAGGTTATGAATAATCCTTGGATCACTCAGTGCATTCATTAGTCAAATAATGGATTTGAGTTATGGCTGTTGTGAAATCAATCCTTATTTCATTTTACTTTCTCTCTGTAATAAAACATCTTCAATGTAGCATCTTTTAGGTAAGAGGAAGTATCCACCATGCATTTAAAGGTGTTAATCATAAACACAATCCTAATTATCTTGAAGATCATAGCAACACGAGGGCAGCAAGGTAGCGCAGTGGTAGAGTTGCTGCCTCCCAGCGCCAGAGACCCAGGTTTGATGCAGACTATGTGTGCTATCTGAACTGACTTTGTACGTTCTCCCCATGACCTGCGTGGGTTTTCTCCGAGAGCTCCGGTTTCGTACCATACTCTAAAGACGTACATGTTTGTCGGCTAATTGGCTTGGTATAATTGTAAATTGTCCCTTGTGGTGGTCGGCTACTGTTAATGTGTGGGGATCGCAGGTTGTCATGGACACAGTGGGCCGAAGGGCCAATTTCCGTGCTGCATCTCTAAACTGTACAAAATACTCCGGGTATGGTCTCACCAGGGCCTTGTACAACTGCAGTAGGACCTCCTTGCTCCTAAACTCAAATCCTCTTGCAATGAAGACCAACATGCCATTAGCTTTCTTTACTGCCTGCTGTACCTGCATGCTTACTTTCAGTGACTGACAGAAACATAGAAAATAGGTGCAGTAGGCCATTCGGCCCTTCGAGCCTGCACCGCCATTCAATATGATCATGGCTGATGTGCAAGCACACCCAGGTCTCGTTGCACCTCCCCTTCTCCTAATCTGACACCATTCAGATAATAATCTGCCTTTTCTACTCATCTCACCAAAGTGGATAACCTCACATTTATCCACATTATACTGCATCTGCCATGCATCTGCTCACTCACCCAACCTATCCAAGTCACCCTGCAGCCTCATAGCATCCTCCTCGCAGCTCACACTGCCACCCAGCTTTGTGTCATCCGCAAACTTAGAGATGTTACATCTAATTTGCTTGTCTAAATTGTTAATATATATTGTAAATAACTGGGGTACCAGCACAATCTCTCAACTTTGATATTTGTTTTCAGTTCTTGTCACCCCATTACAGAAAGCATGTGAAGGCTTTGGAGAGGGTGCAGAAGAGCCCTGCCACAATGTTAAATGCATTAGAGGGTATTAGCTAAAGTGGGAAGTAGAACAAACCCTGGTTGTTCTTTCTGGAGTGTCGGAGGCAGAGGGGACACTTAAAATATACAACACAGAAGGGTACAGCACAAGAACAGGCCCTTCAGCCCAAAATGTCTGTGTCAAACATGATGGCAAGACTAAAACGTCTATGTCAAACATGATGGCAAGACTATTTTATCAACTTCCAAAAGTCTCGTAAAGGCCACTATCATATCTGCTTCAACTACTATCCCTTGCAACCTTCACGTGGTCCGCGACTAATGCAATCAACTCAACGTGCACAAACGGAAGATCAAATAGAACAAGTTGTCCAACAACTTTACGCTGTGCACGCCACACGAAAGAAGAAGAAGAACTACTATCCCGGCACATTCCACTCACTACCATCTGTGTAAAAAGGTTGCCCTGCATAACTTGTACGCACTTCCTCTTTCTTTTTTGTCCAAATTTACAACCCCTTTGGCCATTCAAGGTTCCATTATTTGCTGACCTCACTTTTCCTCCTTACTGGAATATCCCAGCTATGAACTTCAATCAACTGGTCTTTAAATGACTCCCATATGTCAGATGTGGATTTCCATACCACTGCGTCTCCCTCTTCCCTGACTCTGTTTGAAGAAGGGTCTCGACCCGAAACGTCACCCATACCTTCTATCCGGTGATGCTGCCTGTCCCGCTGAGTTACTCCAGCATCTTGTGTCTATCTTTGGTGTTAACCCAATGTCAATTGCTTCCCTTCCTGAGTTCCTGCCAAATAAAGTTGTAGTTTGTCGGTTCATTAGCTTCCCTTCTCCCTTGTCTCAAAACAATCTTAAAACGATACACTCCAGGGGAGGCCCATGTGGGCATTGGGAGAAGATACAAACTTCAGATGGGTTACTCTGGAATTCAGAATCGAACCTTGGTTGAAGGAGCCATGAGGCAGCACTGTGCTACACTATTGCCTTTCCCAATTAAATTCTTTCACATCTGACCATCGAAACCTTTATGTTAGTGATGTTGCAAGTATATTTTACTGGCGTATCAAGTTGTAACCTAATCCATGTAGTTCTGAAAGCACTTTAGCCACGGCAGTACAGCAGGTAGTGCTGCTGACTTACTTCTCCAGTACTTGTAAAATGCTTCCTCCTCTTCAGGTTTGCCTGTGTCTTTCCTCATGTAGTAGGCTCAGACAGCAGTTCACAAATTGCATTCACACCTCCCTTCTCTCTCTCCTGCCTTTCTCTTCCCCACCCCCCCCCCTTCCCCCCCCCCCCCCCCTTCGGCTGAGGTGTTTGTTCAGTTTGACGAGAAAGTTATAGTTTCAGGAAAAGGGATTAACCAGTTAAGATTGAAATAAGGGGAAGATTCAGAAGATTGTTTCTACATAAAAAGAAGATTAATTGCGTTGCCTATTCCAGAGGGCTGAGATTGTTCAATCTTAAGGAAATTCACGGCTGGCCTTGATAGATTTTAAGATGGTAATAGATTCATGTTTAAGAAAGGACAATAGGTGCAGGATCATTCATGATTTTATCGAATGACTGAGCTGTGAGCTCTATTCAGAGCTATATTCTATTCATTAAATTGTAACAGGAGAGAAGAGTTTGTTTGGATGATTAAGTCCATTGGAGTTCCTTGTAGACTACTTCAGTCAATTTCATTCCCTCACTCTCTCTTTATACCCCCACACATTATGAAGCCTGAAGTTCCTATCTTAATTACCTTTTGCAACCCCTGATTGTTTTGTGCTTTTGTTTATTGAGTTCTCATTTTGTGTTTGAAAGGCATTGCCGTGAAGCTGAACAATTTGGTAAATGAACCACAGATAATTTTTGAAGTGGGGAATAGTTAGTGCGTTCTCAGCCTTTTTCACAACTCACAGCAGATTTTGCTATTTGCAGAGCATGATATGATTCCCCTTTTGTCAGCACAAGTTTTTGTCCATTTGTCAGCGCAGCAAAATTTCTAAAATACCAATTGAGACATTGAATGAAGTGATATTTGTCAGAGTTGAAGAGTGGGAGACATGCAAGAGGGAAATAAAGAGAAACTTGCAAAGTGAAAAAAAAAATCATTGAAAATGCAACACAACCGACCATTAAGTTATTGAATTTAGTTTTTCACTGCAACTATATGGGCGAATTCCACTTCCTTCACTATTTCCCTTTCTTTTCATGGAAGAGAAATTCATAAGAAAAAAAAGAGCTGGGGATAAATAGAGGAAAGCAGATAAGAACATAAATGTATATTTGGCACAGAGTAAAATGGGCACAAATGGGTAAAAAGCACCAAAGATTGAGATGAGTGGAAAGTAAATCATCTTGGAAGGATCCTGACCTGAAACAGAGTGAGGTTCACGTGCAAACTGGAGGAACACCATCTCATATTTTGCTTGGGTATCTGACAACCCAACAGTATGAACATTGAAATCTCCGATTTTAGCTCACTTCAAACAACACCCCCCTCCCTCCCCCCCATCTCCCTCCCCTTTCTCCCCCAGTTGCGCCCCAACTGGACTTGCACCTATTTCTCCCCTCCCCAGGGCCGAATTAAGACCCATAGAGGCCCTAAGCACATAAAAGATTTTGGTGCCCCCATATATATGTAATTCAAAATATAAACAATAATAAACCATAAAATCATTTTTTTATTTTTTCAAAATGAAACAAAACTAACAGTAAGATGGAAAATAATGTTTATTTTAGCAAGTTTAAAGCGATTTATTTTGTACCATAAACCATTTACCATTTCTGTGGTGCCCCCCTTCCCTTGATGCCCTAAGCACGTGCTTATTTTGCATAATGGTTGATCCAGCCCTGCCCCCGCCCTTCCTCCTCCCACATTCCCCCATCTGGCTTCACAATTTGCAACTCTTCAACCTGCCTGTCTCACACCTTCTGCTTTAATCTCTGGCCATTGTTCCAACTATCTGCCTATCAACCCCCCCCCCCCTCCACCCCCCCCCCCCCCCACACACACACACACACACCTGTGTCCACCAATTACCTGCCAATCTTTTTTACGCTTCTCCTCTCTCCTAGCTGTTTTACTCCCCCCCCAACTCATTCTGTCTGAAGTAGGGTGCTGTCCCAAAGTATCACCTATCCATGTTCTCCAGAGATGGTGCTTGACCCGCTGAGTTACTCCAGCACTCCTGAAATAGTTTCTGTCTCTTTCCCTCCACTCATACTGCCTGGCTCAATGAATTCCTGTGGATGTGAGCAATTAAACATGTGTAATGTTGTACATCCATTTATATGGAGACACTTTAAATTTTGAGCAAGTGCAGAATCAATATAATCATGTATGTAGGAATGTATGTAGACAATAGACAATAGACAATAGATAATAGACAATAGGTGCAGGAGTAGGCCATTCGGCCTGTAGATAGAGAAAATAAAAGCATAAGAAAATCTTAGAGGAGAACGATTCATCAAGTAGTTGATAAGGTCAGGCATGCAGAATGTACACAACAGAACGACTGTCAGAATAATTGTTCTCAACACTGGATATGTTGACCATCAAAGTGATTTGGTTGTCATTCAGTAAATGTGCTAAAATCTTGATAAGCTGAAAATGTCCACTGGATCTAAAGGCATCGGGTGAAATTAATTTGGGCAATCGAAAATCACTTCCCTTCCCTTGACACTGTCACTCACAGCGATAGGAGACTAATATATGAATTTAAAAAGGTCAGATAATGTTTTGTTTAATTTAGTTTAGTTTAGAGATACAATGTCGAAACAGGCCCTTCGGTCCACCGTGTCCGCGTCGTCCAGCGATCCTACAAATCCTCGTACTTGTGATCCCAGCGATTCGACTTGTGTACGATAGTGCACTCGGGACAAGTTACAATCTTTACCAAAGTTAATTAACCTACAAACCTGTGCGCCTTTAGAGTGTAGGAGGAAACCGGAGCATCCCGAGAAAAGCCACGCGGTCACAGGGAGAACGTACAAACTACATACAGACAGCACCCGTAGATCCATCCCGGTCTCTGGCACTTTAAGGTTGCAACTCTACAGCTGTGCCACCGTGCACCATGCTTTGGAAAATAATTTATTGCTGAATTAGATTGAAAAGGATGTTTTTTACAATTGCACTGAATTTGGTGAATATTGGAAATCCTTTCTAACATTTGGGATATTTGTTTGTTTTTTTTCTCTCTCATGTACAGTAAGATCTCACCTTCAGAACTCTAGTATTAACTATAATCTAACCCAAGACAGGAGTAATTACAATTTGAGAGATGTTTTGTTAAATTATGAATATACTTCAAGAAAATATAATAACGCAGAATAATTATTGACCTAGAAATTCAACTGAATTTTGAAGTTGGGTTCAACCGCACTACCAATAATATACAGTGCATGGAGTTGTACAGTGCAGGATGAATTTCTGTACATACAAGCCTTAAAACCTTTCCTTACATTTGTCAATTATTCTATCTCTAAACCGATTACCCAGATTGACGTAATTTATGTGAAAGGTCTTCAGGATTCATGCTATTTATTTAGCTTTGGACGTATCAAAGATTGAAAGACCGGTGTTGGAATGCTCCTTTAATTGGAATAACTCACATAACAAACATAGTTTTGTTTGTTGGCCAGGATCCTGCATCTCCTTTTACTCACCTGCAATTTTTTTTTAGTTGGTCAATATGATACTAGAGACTTTCTTGTTACATGTTGTCATGTTGCCGGTAGCTACCTCATTTGGAAACTGTGATGTGTTTTCTTTGCTATGCAGGAAGGAGTATACATGGAGAAGGATCATTTTGGCCAGCTGATACCAACTTAATTGATAGAAGCAGCTTAAATGGTGAGTTTGTAATATCCAACCAAAACAGCCTTGCGTTTTATTCTCTCTTTAAAAAAATGCTGTAGGATTGGTTCCATGCGTTGTGGAAGCCCTCTGTTATTTTGCTTTCCAGATAGGGGCCTGAACAATGAATATTAATAAACTGTTTTGTGATAGAATTTCTCATGGATCGGACAGGTTTGCAGATAATGGACCAAACGCAGGCAGGTGGGACTCGTGTAGCTGGAACATGTTGGCTGGTGTAGACAAGTTGGGCCGAAGAGCCACTGTATCACTCTGTGACTATGACTCTATGCACTGGAATGCCTCCGACCCATTTAACCTTTATGCCAATAGAACAGCGCCATCAGCACACACTCAAATTATTGCCATAACTGCGGATTTTAGAATAACGTTTTACATTAAAAACACATTGCCAAACACCAGCTCTGACATTCTATCCTAGTCAACATTTTATTCAATGGCTTTCATGCTTGGGTATAATTGATGCTATTACATGCTGCAAAGAGCACTTTTGGCCATTTAAGAAATCCTTTAGGTTTTACATTGCAGCTGAATAAATCACCTCTCGACCTTCAGATCAAATTTTAAAGAAAAAAAATCAATGATGGTAACTGAATTACCATCATTTAGTTTAAAATTGATTTGCGAAAAAGGCACTTTTAAAATTTTGAACTAATTTTCCTGAGGATTTATTCTGAAACTAGTCTTTCTGAATGACCTTTGAGAATCTGTTAACACCACAGTGACTGTCAAATTCAACCCAACCTTGCCATGAAAAGACACAGCATGAAACGTGACCTCAGAGTCCGCACATTGCCCATTTACAGTTATTCGAGGGTTACACAAAAAGCTGGAGAAACTCAGCGGGTGCAGCAGCATCTAAGGAGCGAAGGAGATAGGCGACGTTTCGGGTCGAGACCCTTCTTCAGACTCTATTCGACACTAGTCCCATTTCATTCAGCATAAATTCACTCCCTGATTCTACGATTCACCCTCATTGAGATCAAATGGCAGTGGCCATTTAACCTACCAACCCGTGGGCCTTTGGGATGTGAGAGGAAACCAGAGACCCTGAGTGAAGCCAAAGAGACACACAGAGAAAGTGCAAACTCCACACTGTTAGCACTGGATGTCAGGATTGAACCCAGGGTGTTGGAGTTGTGAAGCAGCAGCTCGACCACCTGCACAACTCTGCTGCTATCATCCTTTCATTTATTTACTACTCTATACTTTTTCTGCCCTACACAAAGTCCGTAGCTGAAACAAACAGCTTGTTTCAAAGTTGCCTCCAGTTCTGCACTCAAATCAAGCATCAGCATCACACTTGCATTCTGTGGTGATAATCCATATAAAATGGATGTTAGGATCAGAGAATTATACAGTATCAAAAGAGGCCCTAAAACCCCTGTTTCTGTGCCAGCCATCAGGTGTCTATCTATATTATACAATTTTCTTTCCTAACTACTTCTCAAATATTGTGAGAGTAACTGCTTTCAATACACACTTCGGCAGTGCATCCCAATTTCAATCACCCTGTCGGTGAAAACAAAACTCACCCTCTACCTTCTCTTGCCAACCCACTTTCAGATCTAATACGTAGGAAGGGACTGCAGATGCTGGTTTAGATCTAATATACCAAATTCACCAATTACTCATGTGGGACACAGTCAAATAACATGGAACATATACAGCACAGGGAACAGCCTCTTTAATCCACAATGCTTAAGCAGAACATGAAGCCAAGTTAAACTGAACTCATCTGACTCTACATGATCCATATCCATCCATTCCCTGCACTTCCATGTGCCAATCTAACAGTCTCTTAATAGACAATGGACAATAGACAATAGGTGCAGGAGGAGGCCATTCGGCCCTTCGAGCCGGCACCGCCATTCAATGTGATCATTGCTGATCATCCCCAATCAGTACCCCGTTCCTGCCTTCTCCCCATATCCCCTGATTCTACTATTTTTAAGAGCCCTTTCCAGCTCTCTCTTGAAAGCATCCAGAGAACCTGCCTCCACCACCCTCTGAGGCAGAGAATTCCACACACTCACAACTCTCTGTGAGAAAAAGTGTTTCCTCGTCTCCGTTCTAAATGGCTTACTCCTTATTCTTAAACTGTGGCCCTTGGTTCTGGACTTCCCCAACATCTGGAACATGCCTCCTGCCTCCAGCGTGTCCAAACACCACTTTCATCTACCTTCACCCATGGCAATGCGTTCCCAGCCCCCAATACACCCTGTATAAAAAAACGTTCCCTCCCCCACCCCCATCCCATACACGTCTCCATTAAACATTCCCCTTCTCATCTTACAGGTATGTTCTCTATTGTTGGAATTTTTTTCGCCCAGGGAAATAGGCTCTCATTTATTGAAGTCCTTGTAGTTCCACCTACACTACCATCGACAAAGTTATTTTTCTTTCAGTTAAATCAAATTATTCAGACAGGATCTCCTTTTAACAAAAGTATGCTTTTGTTCAATCTCTGCACTTCAAGTAAGGATTTATCCAGACTTTCATGAAATTTTTCAATAATTTCCCTACCACTGATGTGAAAATCAGCAAACTGTAATTACTTGACATCATCACAGCCCTTCTTGAATGAAGGAGCCACTTTGGACCTTTGATCAGTTGGCTCTTAATTTGTGGCCTGTAAACATTTAAATGCCCCTGTCAGAACCCCAGTAATCTCCTGCCTTGCTGCCCCAATGATCTTAGAACTTGGCAGGACATTGAATACCTAGAATGTTTTCACAAAAGAACTCCAGATGCTGATTTATACCAAAGATAGACACAAAGTGCTGGAGTAACTCCGTAGGTCAGGCGGCATATCTGGAGCAAAAGGATGGGTGACCCTTTCAGTCTGAAGAAGGGTGCTAATTGGAAATGTCACCCATCTTTTTTCTCCAGAGATGCTGCCTGGCATGCTCTTCTTCTTCTTGCGAATGAAACATAAACCAAAGGAATAGTTAGATCTCAAGCCGGGTGTTGAGCAGCCAGGTTGTTGTCTCTGCGTCAATGTCTGCCAAGTCCTGAGCTCCATTTGGTGGGTGGGAGAGCGGGCACCCAGAGATAACATGGTTGGCTGTCTGTTGTTCTGCTCCGCATTCACAGGCTGGGCTCTGGCGGAGTCCCCATCTCCACATGCTGGCATTGAAACGCCCAACTCCAGTACGAAGTCTGTTGAGCTTCACCCATACTTCTCTGGGGAGGTCAGACCCTGGGCAGCTTTTATCTGGTGAAGAGATGTAGCTGTGTAATGGAGATGAGGTTGTCTTCCACTCCTGTGACCACTTAGTGGCTATCCAGTGTGCTTTTGGCCTGCTGAGTTACTCCAGCACTTTGCATCTTTCTTTTATATCTAATACCTTACCATTTATTTTCCAATATAATTTGCAATAACAGTTGCAACATCCACCTCTCCGCAATTTCCAACACAACCTCCTTCTCCTTTGTGAATACTGACAAGACGATAGTATATCATTTGACTCCAGGGGCCAATCGCCACCTTGGTTCCCGTAATGTTGTTGAAAATTGTATGTGATTTTCCTTAATCTTGTCCACAAGTGATGTTTTGCTCCCCCTCATCACCTTCCTAATATCTTTCATAAGTATCCTTTTACTCCCTATACTCCTGCCAAGCTGCTCCTATTTTCAGTTCTCAAAGGCAAGGCAAGGCAAGGCAAGTTTATTTATATAGCACCATTCATACAAGCTGCAATTCATAGTGCTTTACAAAAAGAAACAAAAGAATAACATAGTTTAAAAACATTGCAGAACCACAATACAACACAGGACAACAAAATAGCCAAAATCAAAAATTACATAACAAGCAATAGACAATTGCATGTATAATAAAACAAAGTCACTAAAATATTAAAACGATTTTAAAAGCACATAAAAGGGTTAAGATTAGAAGATCAAAACAAACCATCAGCTACTTTATTTTCTTTATCCAACCCTCAATCTTCCATCACTGAATATCCACATGGCTAACATTAAGGACGTGTTGTATATTTGCTTCTTGCCATTAATTGATTGCAGGATGCCGTGCTATTAAGTGGTTTATTAACCGTCTTCATAAATAATGCATAAATTATCCCATGTTGCCCATTACTCTAGCTCCTTTAAACATATTATTTCAGTGGCATTTTCTTTCCTCATTCTTCCCAACAAAATATATCACCACATTTTCTAAGCTGGAAATAATCAAACACTGCGGCAGCCGTTCCAACTTTCATACCTGAACTATATCTGCCGAATAAGGATTTTCAATTCTTCACGGCTTCACATTGCCTACCTCTCCTAAATAGTGTAAGATTTATCGCCCAGTGGGTCTAGTTTTAAAAACTCCAATCTCTATTTATTTTCTCTGCAGGAGCATTAGTTCTGGTTCAGTTTCGAGGAAGCCTAATCAATCTTTAAAACTAGACAAGCTTGCAAATTGTCCCATTGAATTAAGAATGTACGCCTGTCCTCCTTATACAAAGTCCCCATAATTCTGCAAGGGTAGATCCTCTATCACAAGCATCTCCTATATTTTTGTTGGTCATTCCACTAAATTGTTGCTCATATCATAACAGGGGGCCATCGTTATCATCTATGTTCTAGTCGTGTATTTAATTACTTCAAATATTGCACGTAGTTGCCCCCCTCCCTCCCACCCACCAAAATTGTACGCTAGCCACCCAATAGCAAGCGGGAGATAGAGGAACAGATTTTTAGATAGATTACCGAAATATGCCAAAACACCAGGGTTGCCTTTATGGGTGACTTCCCCAAAATTGACTGGGACTTGCTGAGTGCCAAAAGCTTTGACGGAGTAGAATGTGTGGGTTAATATTCACGAGGCATTCTTGAATCAGTATGTGGATAGTCCAACCCGAGAAGGGAACATACTGAACCTTGTGTTGGGAAATGAGCCTGAGCAGGTGACTGTTGTTACAGTGGAAGAGCTTGGTTTGGGGAAAGCCCCATCCAAGACCGCAAGAAACTGCAGCAAATGTGCTGCCTCAGCAAAGTCACCAGCATTATAAGGGCCAAGTTGCACCCTGGGCACTCCTTCCACCCCTCTCCCATCACACAAACCAACCTCCCTTCCATTGACTACATTTATACCTCATGCTGCCTCGGCAAGGCCAGCAGCACAGTCAAGGGTGAGTCGCACCCTGGCCACCCCCTCTACTCCCCTCTCCCATTGGGCAAAAGGTATAGAACTGTGAAAATGCTGACCTCCAGATTCAGGGACTTCCCAGCTGTTATCAGGCAATTGAATCATCCCACCGCAACCAGAATCCTGAGGTTCTATCAGACCATCTTTAATTGGACTTTACTGGATTTTCTTTGGCTTAAACATTATTCCCTTATCATGTACCTACACACTGTGAATGGCTCGATTGTATTCATGTCTTGTCTTTCCGCTGGCTGGATAGCACGCGACAAAAGCTTTTCACTGCACCTCGGTACACGTGACAATAAACTAAACTAACCAAAACTAAGAACATTTGGTGATAGTAATCACAAGTGGACCATGCAGGAAAGCATTTGGAGTAAGGCTAACTACAACTTTGTTGGATAGGAGCTTGGGTGGGTATACTGGGACCAATTATGGTTGGGTAAGTCTGCAGCTGACCTGTGAGATGCTTGCTTTTAATGCTGCTTTATAGGACTTTGGTTGGGCAGCATTTGGAGTATTGCATGTGGTTCTGCTCACCCCATTGCAGGAAAGCTTTGGAAAACATGCAGAGGAGGTTTACCAGAATTATGCCTTGATTAGGGGGTATTAACTACAGGGAGTGGTTTGACAGATTTAGTTTGTTGTCTCTAGAGCGCCAGAGATCATGGAGTATGCTGATAAAAGGATATAAAATGATGAGAGGCATAAATAGGGTGGATAGACAGGACCTTTTTTCGCAGGATGGAAAAGTCAAATACCAGAGGGACAAGTTTTAAGATGAGAGGGGCAATGTAGAATGGAGATGTGCGGGGTCACCTCATGGTGGGTGTCTGGAACACACTGCTGGGAGTGGTAGCTGAGGCAGATATGACAGTGGCATTTAAGAGACTTTTGGAAAGGCAGATGGATATGCAGGGAAGGGGGAATATGGATTATGTGTGGTAGATAAGACTTGGCCTGGGCAACATATTCAGCACAGATATTGTGGGCCAAAGTGCCTGTTCTTGTGTTGTACTAGCCTATGTTGTATGTACCTGTGGTACGGTCCAAATTCTACCTTTGAAAGTAATCTTGAGATCCTTCCAAAACACCACCAATTCACTCCACAACAAAGAGCCATTATAGAGAAACTTTAACGGAGCAAAAACTAGCAGGGTGTTTCATAGAAGCACTATCATGTGCTCAATCACTTATCACACCGGCATCATTAAGAAGAATTTGGGATATAGGATCACAATATTGAGTATGTTTAAGGAATAAAGTAGGTAAGGGCTGGAAAGATAAAGATGCCTAGAGATTGGAATTTCAGAGCTTAACATTTTAGCAGTTGAAGGTATCGCTGCCATTCTGGAAGATTAAAATAAGATTGCACACAACACTCAAAATGTGGCCAAACCAAAGCTCTGTGATTTCCTGACCATTATACTCAATGCCCTGACCAATGAAGGCAATAATACCTTACCCCTTCTTTGCAACAACTTTCTAAGTTAGAACCTAAGGTGAAAGAAAATTTTGAAATAATAAAGACTAAAGACTGCAAATTCCAATTTCCCCAATACAGCGCAAAGTGATATTTCACATTTGTTCCACAGCATTCTCCCCTGATCAGTTACATGCTTAGAGCTGGATTTTCTTTCACACCACCAACTTCAAAAGAACATTTTGGCATGACCGCTAGAAAAGAACTCATTAATATTATGAAATTATTGATTTTTGTTTACAGTTCATTATAAAAGCACCATTGGAGTTTGAATGGAAGTATAAAAGCTTTAGCTGTTTCACAGTTTTAAAGTGATAATCTGGATTTGTTGTTATGCCAACAAAATATGACTTTTATTCCTTCTGGATTTAATGTTTTATGTCAAGTCGCTTAATATAAATTTTACACTTGAATTGTTCTCAGCGGTTCAGACCTCACTTGTCTTTCACTTCCAGTGCATGAATTTTAATCCAGCAAACTGACGGTATTAAGCTCCTGTCTCTCTGTTATTTTCGAGAGTCTCAAGTGAAATGGGAACTAGTAGTGGGCAGAAGTCCAGAATGTAAAAATGCCCATAATTCTTTACTAATTTGGTAGTCTTGGTCAAGAATGAATTGTATCAAAGAATAAACTTCTATACTAGTTAATTCAGGCATGCTCCACTGACAATGCCTTGAAGACCTCATTTTACTTAGTTGCCAATTCAATATGCTTCATGTGATAACTGTTCATTTTCCAACTGATGGAAAACTATGTCATTTCCATCAGTTATCTCTCTACTCTTACCAAGAGATTAGAATTAGTAATCAGCTGCAATCTTTTAGCACAGTTTTTGCATGTTTGGGAGAAAGTGTGTGCAATTTAATAGTGCCTCTTTGGAACAAGAATGAATAATTTCAGTTGTTTACTTTGCACAATCTTAGGCTTCAGAACTGTCTGAACAAAATTATTTTAAAGCAAATGACAAGTCCCCAATGTGCTGCTTATTTTCGTCCCCACGAGCTGCTCTTGAATGAACTCTTGAATGAATATCTTATTTCCACATCATCTCCGAGTCCTTGGCACTTAGAGCCTTGATAGTTACAAATTGCACATTCCAGATACATTTATTGAAATTCTTTTCATTTCAAGATCGTAATATGACAATTACTCTTGCTGTGATCATTTGAAATTAAGGATCTGGCATTTACATCTTAAAAATGGCATTCAAAACAAGTAAAATAAGATGTTTTAAGTGTGGTGTTGTGAATTTTACTAACAGGGTTAAGAATCTAATCCTGCCAGGAGCAGGATTAGATTGTGTGACATATAGAATATATGCAGGATAAAATGAGAAGTTAATGGCATAATGGGGAAATAGCATGATAAATATGTGGGATGGAAGATAAATGAAATTATAGATGTAGCATAGTAGCTGATAATGACAGCAAGGTCCACAGCTGGACTGTAAACTGTTGAGGTTCCATAATTGCATTCTCATTTTTTATTATTACTCTCCGTTTTATCTTGACTGGTTACAAGGATGAAATCCCATCATATTCTCAAAGTATGCTCTGTCATAAGCTTCTCCAGGACTGCATGGATATATGTAAAATTCAATCCAAATATTTAAATTCATATGGGCAATATCTTCAGAAACATTGATAATTTATGTTGTCAAAAAATTCATCTCAATAATCATCAGTAGGATTTTATATGGCCGTGTTTCTGGCACAAATTTCTTATGGCAGGAATGCGAATGGGAATTTGATTTGTAGCCCCCTGCAATTGTTAGAAACAGTATATAGAAAATAAAGCAGCATGTGCTGACTTAAACACCCACATTTCGGATACCTTTATTGGATCATGCAATAGTTCGAAAGCAAGAATTATACTTGTAAAATATCCTTGATGTATAAGATATCAGCAAATATCAACATATGCTGATGTTTACCCTCAGCAGCAAACATCCTCATAGGAAATTATTTTTGAAATGTAGTAACATTGGGGATGAGGAATCCCATATGTGCACTTTGTACACAATTTGTAGGTTATTTGGCCTCTGAAATTACCCCTAGTGTGTGTCGGGAATA
Source organism: Raja brachyura (assembly GCA_963514005.1). The sequence goes on from OY740781.1 coordinate 32,863,201, forward strand.
GATGAGAAAATGGGATAACATAGAATTAGTACGAACAGGTGATGTTCTGCGTTGACTCAGTGGCTGAAGGGCCTTTTTTCATGCTGTATCCCTAAACTAAACTAAACACACAGCCCCCAAGTTCCAACAGATTTGAAGGAAACTGCGGAATAATCTTTCCTGACGTAGCTTGGCCTATAAATGTTGGACCAGTGCAGGGCACGTTTACATGAACAACCGACTGAGAGAACATACAAATTAGTTCAGTTCAGTTTAGTTTAGAGATACAGCGAGGAAACTAGTTCACTAGTACAGTAAACATAGAAACATAGAAACATAGAAACATAGAAATTAGGTGCAGGAGTAGGCCATTCGGCCCTTCGAGCCTGCACCGCCATTCAATATGATCATGGCTGATCATCCAACTCAGTATCCCGTACCTGCCTTCTCTCCATACCCTCTGATCCCCTTAGCCACAAGGGCCACATCTAACTCCCTCTTAAATATAGCCAATGAACTGGCCTCAACTACCCTCTGTGGCAGAGAGTTCCAGAGACCCACCACTCGCTCTGTGAAAAAAGTCCTTCTCATCTCGGTCCTAAAGGATTTCCCCCTTATCCTTAAGTTGTGACCCCTTGTCCTGGACCTCCCCAACATCAGGAACAATCTTCCTGCATCTAGCCTGTCCAACCCCTTAAGAATTTTGTAAGTTTCTATAAGATCGCCTCTCAATCTCCTAAATTCTAGAGAGTATAAACCGAGTCTATGCAGTCTTTGTTCATAAGACAGTCCTGACATCCCAGGAATCAGTCTGGTGAACCTTCTCTGCACTCCCCCTATGGCAATAATGTCCTTCTATGTAGTTCTATGTTATTCCAGTTTCACATCCTGCACACGGGGCAAGTTACAGAAGCCAATTAACCTAAGGCAGCAACTCTACCGCGGCACACCTGTGCTGCCCTGTGTCTTCTGTGGAATGTGATTTGAAACTTGGCCAGCGGTAAAAGTAAATACCATTGCACTGAACCTGATGCATTTCCCTTCATTACAATTGTGAAACTGCTAAAGTATTAAAAAGGCAGCACAGTGATGCAGCAGCAACGACCCCGGTTTGATCCTGACTACGAGTGCTGTCTGTGCGGAGCCTGCAAGTTCTTCCTGTGACTGAGAGGGTTTTCTCTGGTTCCCTCCCATATCCCAAAGACATGCAGGTATGTAGGTTAATTGTCTCTAGGATGTAGGATGTAACGGTGGGATAATATAGAACTAGTGTGCGGGTGATCACGGAGTTGACTTGATGGGCCAAAGGGCTTGTTTCCATGCTGTATCTCTAAAACCAACTTCATTTTCCTGAAACATTCTGATAGATGGATACAAGCTAGTTTTCCTCGACATATTAAGGCAAGATTTCCAGGTAAATGACACCTAGATGTACTTGCATTTTGAGAAGTACCACATTACCCACCTAATTGTACTGTGCCCAGAACTCCTCTGCCTGTCTCACCCATTTATCAAACTCCATCTGAGAACAATTCTCCACCCACGTAACCAGGCCAGATACTCCAAAGTGGGTATCCTCCAGATATGCTTCTGCATCTACATCTTGCAATGTGAAAAACTGAGTTTTAGGTGCCAAGAATTCACAATTATCACTTCATAATGTTTGAGCATTTTTAACTTCATCTCATTGAGGTCTGCCCTTGCTTTCTGTTTCATTTGATGGATCTTCTAGCACTGGTATAAATCAGCTTTAAAGTTGAAAAGCTTCTCCAATGTTGCAGACCCAAACCATGCTGTAACTTATGTGTTGTACATGAATGGTGTGTAGCTGAGGTAAAACCTAAAATGGTTCTGGGATTTGTTGGATTGTTTATGCAGACTTATATCAATTTAAAGTTCCTGTCAGGTCAGGAGATTCTAGGTCCTTTCTTGACTGTTAAAAAAGTGTTAGAATGGGCGATACTGAGAAGCGATAAATGTGGTTGCAACCATGTCAATAAACTCCAGGCAACGATGACCACCAGAAGAGCAGCAAAGCTGGAACCAGATTAAAGATGGCTCGGTCTGAAGAAGAGTCTCGACCCAAAACGTCACCGGTTCCTTCTGTCCAGATCTGCTGCCGCTCTCGTTGAGTTGCTCTACTATTTTGTGCCTACCATCATCTGCAGTTCCTTCCTACACGTAAAGATGACCATGCAGAGACTGCATAAATGCGTTCCTTTGATCTGGGTGTCCCAGTATTATTGCACAATGTTTCGCTGCTGAATATAAAACAGTTAATGGGTAAGAATCTGCAGTATAGCCTTATGGAATTCAAATATGTTCCATTGCTGAAATATTGGCTTGATCAGCAGTAACCTGTGAAGGACAGATTTTCTTTTGGATGTTTGCAGATTCATTGCTATCTCTTTAGTTCAAGCAGAGACTCACTTAGCAAATCTTGTCCCAGACCTTGCTGGGATGAGTTGGTTCCAGTGGATAATCTACATGATGGGAAAATAAACCTTAATTTCCTCCAGTGCAATGGAGAAACAAAAACATCCAATTTTATGATACTAATTATATTGATGGCTGAAAATTGTTTTTCAGATGCACAGTGACTGTATGTTGCCTAATTGAATCATGTGTACTTATAAACACAGATAAAATGATATGAATATAGGGGAATAACAGGGTATTTAGATTTAACATGAACAGGAGCATAAAGCCTAGATGGGAAATGGGATAAACATATACAGTAAATACAATTTAAGACTGAATACTTTCCTCAGTTATGTTTCTTGAAAGAGCAAAGGAAACAATATGACCCTATGCTTTTAATAGCAGGCTTATTTTGCTTGGTTACAGTATGGTTGATAAGATTTATAAAGCACTGAGGGCTGCAGCAGGGATAAGATGAGGGAAGAGATTCAGTGTGCAGTGTCAGGATGGCTGAAGGCTTTATCATGGACAGTGCTTAAATCTGGAGAAGCAGAACAAAAATGAGTATCAGACTATTGCAGGTTAAAGGGTAGTGTGTTAGGCTGGATACGAGAAAACAATATAACTGTGATTTAAAAGAATGATAATATCATATGCCAAATAACTGAAGCAAAACGTAGGCAGACTAGTCCACAATTGGATGTGCCTGAAGGAAGTGTTCATGATTTGGAGTTTATTTGTGTTGAAACTCTATGAAGAAGCCAGTTTTGTGGTTATGAAAATAATAAACAAGCATTTCACCAGTTGTTGAAGCTTAGTAATATCAGGGGAGAGGAATATTTGGCGATGAACAGTGAATTTAGCTGCAATTAAGGCAGTACAATTGGGACACCCCAAACAGAGGAAACATTATCTGTGCATATTCTTGTCAACCCCCATAACAATTTATTTATGTTCAAATGGGATCACCTTAGTGTTCTGAATTCAAGAGAGGTTTGGCTCAGCCTAATTATAGGATAAATTAGCTGGGCCCATCACAAGAATAAACCACAAAGTTATCTCCAATCGCATTAGATATATTTTGAACAATATATTGTGCTGCGCCCTATTAAAGTCCTTCTGAAAATCAAATATACCACATACTTTGATCTAATCTACTAGTTTAGAAAAATCTCTGTTTCTTTCAGTGTCTCATTCACACGCCATTTGCTCTTGTGCACAATGTCTGTGAAGTTTATTGTATCTTCTGTGAAGACAGGCACAAAATTCCATTTTTTGTTTATTCCACCATTTAATTTCTCCTGTTTCAGTCTAAAAGAGACCAGTGAATTTCTGCTAATCTTTCCCTTTTTGCAAATCTATCAGAGCTTTTATAGCATATTTTTCTGGTTCCTGTGACATCACCCTCGTATCCTGCCTTCCCTTTCCTTGCTTTGTCCTTTTTTTCTGAATCGTGAAGTTTTTGCAATCCTCAAATTTAGTACTTTTAATCCTATTTGACAACATTGCATGCTATTTCTCTTGATCTAATACTATTCTTAAATTCTCTTGTTCACCAAGATAGGACCATTTTGCCATCAGAGATTTGTCACTTGAGGGAATATTTATTTGATATGAGCTTCGTATTAATTTCTTAAAAGTTTAGGCATTGCTTGTTGGCTGTAACACCTTTTTAAATATATTTTTTCCAATCTACCATTCATGCCACTATAGTATGATGACTCTTCCCCAAAGGCTTCTTAACTATATGGCTGCGAATTGGCACTTTATTGGTTTTTCAGCATTACCAAACAAAAAAAATCATTGTGTATGCATGTGACATACTAGTCTAATGCAATTCACCTAACAAATGGGTTTTTACCAGGAGCTTTACAACAGTGTGGCCAACCTCTCAAAATATAAATGTGCTGTGCGTGTGCCGGTATTAGCAGCAAGTTGGCCAACAAGAAAAATTACTTGTCCAAATTTGAGATTGCTGCGGAATGCTTCTGGGAACCTGCTGTGTTCTTTCTCTCTACTAAATCCACATCAGCCTCTCTTCCTCCGCCGATGCAGGTGGCTCTAAGGTTCCCTGGTTTTAGACCATTTGAATTCTTGTCCAAGACTGGAGTACAATACGAGATAAGCCACATGCTATTTTTATCATAGCGGTTTCACACGAATGGGGTGTGTATAAACTTACTTTTATAACTGTAGATTGTGAAGAAAATATATTTTGAAAGTTAAATATCTATGAAGATAAAAAGTGCCCTGGAATTTGGACCATGACAGAAATTTGATGAAAATGGAGATTTGCTTTCTCATTCCGTGTTTACTACTGCAATTATCTCCAAAGAATCACTAGAGCATCCAAATTATTATTCATGGCTTTAGCTGGAAGTTATTCGAGATAAATATGCCAATGACATAATGAAGGTGAAGGATAAATTATTAAAACAGAAGAAGGACAGTAATCAGTGTATGAATGACCATTATGAGATGTATAGCTTTGCATGACAATTGACTTTATACATTTCTTGCAAAGTAACATCCACATATGTATAATAATGAACATAAGTATAATAATAGTTCCATGATTAAACAATGCCACTTTACATTCATAGAATAGATGGTTAAAGAAGAATGCCAGTAGAACTGAAAAGAGGCACGTTTTAATTGTGCTATAACACCAGGATAAGCACTCAACTAAGAAAACCAAGCCCAAAGCCAAAGTACTATCGAAACTAAATATACCAACTTTTATGCTAAGGATAATAACTAATTCCATATGCAATAAACAATTATCTACATGTTAACCTCATTAACAAAAAAATGATTGTGGAGATGCAAGTATATCATTGGGGTGATCAAGTGAGCACCTCCCTTCACTGGTGTTTCATTGAGTTAGGCTCAACTGTTAGTTCTGGTGTCCCAGAACAACCCCCCTCAATATCTGCTGTTCAGTTCTGGGCATCAGTTCTGCAACAGTTCTGTTACAGGAAAGATGTTGTCAAGCTGGAAAGGATACAGAGAAGATTTACAAGGATGTTGTCAGGACTAGAGGGTCTGAGCTATAGGCAGAGGCTGGAATGGAATGGAATATTTTATTGTCACATGTAACAAGGCGCAGTGAGATTGTTTGTTTGCATATCCAATGTATACAAATAACAGCTATCTAGGGTGCTGACAGAGTTACTTAGCACATCAGCTCCTCCATTTGTGCTCACCTCACCTCCCATAGTACATGGATAGGAGAGGTTTGGAGGGATATGGACCAAATGCTGGCAGGTGGGTCTCGTGTAGCTGGGGCATGTTGGCCGGTGTGGCCTGAAGGGCCTGTTTCCACACTTTATTACTCTATGACTTTCTATGACCTGCTCTCACCACTTATGATATGACATAACTCTCTGAAGGCTGATAGCGATGTGGCACCACCAACTCACATGCGTGACACCTTCTCTTCTCTCATATTTTCTACATATTTTCATAACACTTCACATTTTCTGCCAACACTCAATTGCCGCAACTAAACTCTGAGATATCTTTCCTTCACCTCTGCTTCTGGCCTTCTTCAATAATTGCATCCACTGTCCTTGTTTAAATCTCTCTCTCTCTTTGTGTCCTCTTTATTCTCTCTCTATTACCCATATTCACAGTTATTTATAGACAGACACAAAATGCTGGATTAACTCTGCGGCACAGGCACCATCTTTAGAGAGAAGGAATGGGTGACGTTAACCATTCCATCTCTCCAGAGATGCTGCCTGTCCCGCTGAGTTACACCAACATTTTGAGTCCATCTTTGATTTAAACCAGCATCTGCAGTTCTTTCCTTCACAGTCATTTACTTCATCTTGCTGCCTCCTGCTGCCTACTTCGATGTTCTCAGTCTCTAAAAAGGCATTTACTCACCATATCATTGTATATTTCAACATTCTAGTCCACCCACTCATTTCCTTTCTGACTTTTTCTTCCCCTCAATCGTCCTGGGACTAGGCTGAGGGGTGAGGCTGAGTTCTTTCGTCCCACATTCATTAAATTATCATTTGATGGGTGTAGCTGGACAATATTAGGACTTTTTGGACCAGTCCATCTGCCTACTGATAAGTTAAAACATTCTTCCCATTCAGACCCTCCCCGCAATCTGAAGTTTATTTAGTCTTCAGCAGTGAAGCAAAATTAGTTTTGTTTGGAGATACAGCATGGAAAAAGGCTCTTCGGCCCATTGATTCAACACCGACTATTAATCGCCCACTCACACTAGATCTATGTTATCCCACTTTTGTACCCACTGTCTATCCAATTTATGAGGCCAATTAATGCATAAACCTATACGTCGTTGGGACAAGGGAGGAAACTGGAGCACCCAGAGGATTCTCATGCAGGCACAGGGAGAATGTGCAAACTTCAGACAGGCAACACCCGAGGTCAGCATCAAACACGTGTCTCTGGTGCTGTGAGACAGACAGCATCTCTACTAGCTGCGCCACAGTGCCACACCGGGCAAAATTGACGATAACAAATTGGCAACAAAAAAACAGACTGTTGGATTCCCTTATGTAGAGTTTTGCCTGAAGACATTGACCAACCCTCTGCATCCACAGATGCTGCCTGACCTGCTAAGTTCTTCCAGCAGCTTGTTTTTTGCTCCAGATTCCTGCATCTGCAGTCTCGTGTGTCAGAAACTGGCAGCACTTTCTTCGGCAAACATTTACCATTGACGTTCATGTAGAAAGACTGGGTGAGCTGGTAGCAATTTTCTTTTGGATCTGAACTCCAGCTTGTAATCACCTTCTAAAGCAAGAGGCATTGTAATTCCAAGGAGCCCCAGGTCCAAGGCTTATACCTTGGTACCAGTGAGGACGTACCAAGTAAAAGCTGAAATATTAAAGGTGGCACCTTGCATTATCAGTGCACTGTCCTATTTAGAATCCAGAATTTGATATTCAATTTCCTTATTGTAATTTATTGTAGAACTATATTCATCGCCACAGTGAAAATGGAAATGATTTCATCAATGTCAAGCAGCAGAATTGATTTGTTTAACTCTCCCTCAGATTAGTATTGATGCAGCAGAAATGAAGAGGCTCAGCTAGCGACACAGCATCAACTTTGGGAAAACTCTATTGGTATTCATAGATACATGTTAGTTCAGTGGGCTGATACCCTGCTGTGCTATAGCGATAGTACATTAGTTCGTGCTCATGATTCCCTGATCTCTGGTGCAACTGACTCGAAAAACAAACATAATGCACATTCCCATCCCTATAGATGAGAAAATTGACTGGAGCTGCATGCCTATAGGAGCAAATTATACAACCATCAATACTCATCAACCATCATTGATGAGCGCAGCATGGTGGCGCAGCGGTAGAGTTGCTGCCTTACAACGCTTGCAGCGTCGAAGACCCGGCTTCAATCCCGACTACAGGTGCTGTCTGTAGGGAGTTTGTACGTTCTCCCCTTGACCAGCATGGATTTTTTCTGAGATCTTGGGTTTGTCCCGAGTGTGTAGGATAGAGTAAATATAGGAGGATCGCTGGTCGACGTGGACCTGCTGTGCTGAAGGGGCTGTTTTCGCTCTGTATCTTTAAACTAAACTAAACTAAACTACTTGATGGATGTTTGACACTGCTGATCATGTTTAAAGAGTGCAGAACAGTTATTAATATTCACATCTACATTGACAGAACACCTGCCCCAATGGAGGTGGGAATCTGATTTGAAAAATTGTTGAGCAAGTGTGTGAATTAAAATTAATTGAAATCTTCTGAACTCTTGTAACAAAAGGTTCAGGTTATATTAATGCTCATATTCTTCCGAGTGTTGTACTCCCTGACATAGCTCTCACTTCTGCTCAACACATTTCAGGAACTGCATAAATTACTCAAATGTAAATTTTTTTTTTAGAACAAGGAACTTATTGGAAGAGTGTAGCCTATTTTTTTCAAACCAGCTGTCTCTTTCACTTCACCTGATTGCTGTGGATTAAACACAATTCTTTCTGACGTGCCTGATACAGCTGCTTGATGACTTCACCACCTAAACCCAAGCACATGACAAACCACAGCTGGAAACTATAAGAAGAATCACACTTTTCTTTAAAACCTCAACATCTTTAAGGCTTTGAAAAGGGACTAGATATTAGTTGATCATTTCAGTGGCAGCATAGGAAGGATGGATTGAATATGCTCCACCTCCAGCGGTCTATGACTGTATTACTCTAAGATTGAGAAGGATGAGCCTTATGTTCATCCACAAGTCTTCTTCCAACCACATCCATCTCATTTGAGCCATCTCTTGGCAAAGGCAGACATAATGATGAAATTCACCATTGTCTCCAGTGTCAGTATATGAGGAAAAGGGTACTTGATTTACAGGAGCTCTGAGCTACCACAAAGCTTTTGGGCAACAGTGATTTCATTTCGGAGTCACGTGAGTGACTTCGTGAAGAGCCCGCCGGCGCGCATGCTCGACATATCGTCGTACCGCGTTGCTGCGACGGCTGGCGGTGGAGCGCGCTCCTCGCCAGCCCTTCACAAGGGGCCACGGAGGTAAGTATCCTACCTTTAGTTGGTGGTCCTTGTTGTTGGTTATGTCTTGCAGCAAGGACATGGATGGGAGTTCCAAGGGCTGGAGGACGTCAGGACGAGTTCGCCGGTCAACAGTTCCGGGGCCTTTACCATCGGCAGTACCTGCAACGCAGGCCGGGACTCAGGCGGAGATGTGGGTAAGCCCTGTGATTACAGGTCCAGATCCGCCAGCACACCACAGCTCGGAGGAGTTCGACGAGGAGGAGTGTGGTGTGCCGCCAGAGCAGGGGGACCCTGCCATGGCAGTCAGGTCGTCAGCGGGCTCGCTGGCGACCTCGAGCTGGGTGCGTGCGGCTGCACGGCCCGTTCCACTCAGCCCTCCGAGTAGGGGAAGGGCAGCAGCCCAGAAGCCTAACCCTGCCAGGGCTAAGGCATTGCCTGACACGGAGGAGCGGTCAGGTTCCAGGGCGAGACCCGGGGCGGCTGTGAGGTCCAGCCGGCACACCCCGACTCTCGACGCCGGGACGGGTCGGTTGAGTCGGGTCTCGTCACGGTCGCCGAGCCCCCCATGGATGGGTGGGCGAGACCATGCGTCGGCAAAGTCCACGATGTGGGCAGCCGGCAAGCCTGCGCGGGCTTCAGGCAGGCATGCTTCGGCTGGTGCCGACACCACGCCGCAAGTGCCCTTAGTGGCAGCGGCTTCAGCTCCCGCTAAACGGAGGCGGTTGAACACGCCCGCGCGGGAATCGCGCAGTTTCGCCTCGGCGGCTGTTAGCGACAACTACCGGCACCGGCTGGGCCTCGATGAGGTGCGGGCCGATGATAGGAGCCCGGTTTTCTTTTCAGAGCCGGAGGACTTCGACCACCTGAGTGTTCAGGGTGAAGGGCGTATTGACCGTATGGAGCGGCTGCTGGAGCTCCTGCTTCAACGTCAACTACAGCAGGGCAGCAACAGGCACAGGGCGTCGTCACCAGCCTCTACCATCAGCCTGGAGCAGCAGGAGGAGGAGGTTTTGGTGGATTCCATACCACCTCCGTTGGAGGTGCCAGCGGAGGATCTTCTGGATGTGGCGACCAAATTTGCGGCCCCACATTCATCTGGACTTCCTTTAAACGCAAAGCTGGCAGCCACTGTGGACTTTCTTAACAACCAGCAACTACAGGAAGAAGTCCTCATTCAGGCAATGAGCCGTCTCAAGGCTCCATCCAATTGCAACTCCCTCAACGTGCCTGTGGTCAATACGCCGATATGGGGCAACATCAGTGCGGCTATCCGTCAACAAGAGGTAAAATTGCAGCGGATCCTGAAGCTCCTCACGGCCGGTATTACCGCCTTTGCGCGGTCGGTGGACGGGGACGAACTTAATTTGGACCAGGAAGATGCTCTGGCCCTCCTGTGCGCGACCCAGCACGAAATCAACGGGTTTCGCAAAACCAGCGTCCGCCCAGCGCTCAATCCGAAGTTTGCAGGATTGTGCAAACCACTGCCGCCGCCCCCGCCCCGTCAGCTCTTTGGGGAGGACCTCTCGAAGAGAGTCAAAGAGCTTGACGAACAAGCCAAAACGGTGGGGATCATGCGCTCTCAGAGTGCCCCGCACCGTCAGGCTCAAAGTCTCCATACATTCGATCACGAGGGCCTGCCAGTACCTCGACGAGGACCCACCCTCAAGCTCCACAACGACAGCAACATCAGACCCAGCACCAGGGGTCTTTTTTAGGACAGGGTCGGCAGAGACCCTGGTGGAAAACGTAGACGCCGCGCCCTCAAGCCAACCCAGCACCTCCACGTCCACCCACGCGTGTCAAGGACCGCCGGTAACCATGGCGGTGAGGGGGTCTGGTTCTCTCTTTTCTCTTTGTTTAACTTCACATGTTGGTGGTCGCCTTCGGTTGTTTTTGGGTGCATGGGGTAATTTTACTGGTGACGAGTATGTGTTGCAGAATATTCAGGGGCATAAAATTGAGTTTATTAATGGCGACATTCCTCCATCCCAGCACATGCCCCCTCGAACGTTTAAATTATCTGCTGCAGAACAGGCAGCAGGCTACAAGGAACTTCTAAGTCTTGAGCAGAAGGGAGTGATTGAGAGAGCGGTGCATGAGCCAGTTGAATTTGTTTCGAATATATTCACCAGACCTAAGAAGGATGGAGGTTGTCGTGTCATTATTGATCTAACCCGTTTGAATACTTTTGCAACATATACTCATTTTAAAATGGATACGTTTGAAACAGCCAAATCATTGATTTCTCATGGTTGCTTTATGGCATGCATCGATTTGAAAGACGCATATTATTCAGTATCCATCCAGAAATACGACAGAAGGTTTTTGAAATTCATCTGGATGGGGCAACTCTGGCAGTACAAGGCTTTGCCTAATGGGCTCACCACAGCCCCTAGATTGTTCACTAAATTAGTGAAACCAATTATGGCTTATTTGAGACAACGACACCATATAGTTATGGCCTACTTAGATGATATCTTAATTGTGGGCCACACCCTGGAATTGGCTGAACAGGGTGTTGCAGCTGCTGTCAATATATTTCAACAATTAGGGTTTATTGTCCATCCAGAGAAATCAAAGTTCTGCCCTGCCCAGGTGATTAATTACCTAGGGTTCACGGTGAACTCTATGAGCATGAGGGTTACCATTCCAATTAACAAGATTGAGGAGGTTACCCAGGTGTGTCAAGATTTAATCCGCACCAATATACCATCGATTCGGCATTCAGCTACAATAATTTTGAAGCTTGTAGCTTTGTTTCCGGCTGCGCGATATGGACCTTTGCATTATCAGAATTTGCAAAGAGCTAAAATTGCAGCGTTAAAACAGAACGCTGGTCATTATGATCGGTCCATGCAGCTGCCGCCCGAAGCGACAAATGAGTTGCAATGGTGGGTGTGTCACATTAGCAGCTCATTCAAGCCTATCAGGGAGGCTAATCCTGTGGTATATTTGCAGACTGATGCAAGCTCCAATGGCTGGGGAGCCACGGATAATTGCTCTAGTTGTGGGGGCAGATGGGACACCCTTGAATCAACGATGTTGTTGACTCAAGGGATTAACTATTTGGAGTTGCTGGCAGCATTCCACGGACTTTGTGCGTATTGTTCCAAGCTTGTTGGAGCACATGTCCGTCTCCAAATAGACAACACCACAGCAGTGGCATACTTAAACCATATGGGTGGTACCAGGTCAGTTTCGTGTGACAAATTGGCTAACACGGTGGTCTTTGACATGCTCAACGAACCTTGGGTCCTTTTGAAGGGTTGCCCACAATTGGTTACTCACCCTGTCTCAGGGGAGCCACATCCCTGCCATGGCTATTTAAATTTGTTGGCTTGCAGGTTCTGAACAGGCCGTTAGTCCAATACGGCCTCTCGGCTCGGACCATGGATACCATCGGGGCGTCGTGTCGAGAGTCCACAAGGCGAAGATACCGCTCGCATATTAAGAAGTGGGAAGCCTACTGCAGCCGCTCTCGCATCACGTACGATGACGTGACAATAACCGACGTCCTGGAATTCCTCGCGGGGTTGCACCATGATGAACACTTAAGTTACAGTGCCATCAACAGCGCCAGAAGTGCGCTATCATTCTACCTCAATATTGGGGTAGGATCCAACAGGCTAGTGTCCAGACTCATGCGGGGTATATTCAATATGAATCCGCCTACACCACTCTATAATATCACCTGGGATGTCAGGGACGTATTAACCCTGCTCAGGACGTGGTCTCCCATGGAAGGGCTCCAACTGGACCAACTCACCATGAAGCTGGTGATGTTACTAGCGCTGACTTCAGCTCAGAGGGTACAGACACTACACAAACTTTGTGTCGACAGAATGACTTCTACCCCTACAGAAGTAGTCTTTTTCATTGACGAGCTACTAAAGCAGCATAGACCTGGGTGCACAGGGCTGCAGCTGAAGTTCCCGGCATACCCCGCAGATGCTAGGCTATGTTTAGCCTCACATATCCGCCACTATGTCAAGGTGACGGCACGCATCAGAGGAATGGAGAGATACCTGCTTGTCACTCATAAGAGACCTCATCGAGTGACAGTCCAGACGATATCCAGGTGGCTTCGAGTCGTCTTGGGTAAGTCAGGTATCGACACTAATGTGTTCAAGTCTCATTCCACCAGGGCTGCATTGACGTCAGCGGCGAGGGTCATGGAGGTGCCCATGGACCAAATTCTCGCCACAGCAGGATGGGCTAATGAAGCTGTGTTCCAGCGTTTTTATAACAAGCCTGTTATAACAAGCTCCTCTACAGTTCGCAGAAGCCGTGCTGAATGCAGGTCAAGAACGTGGAGATGTCCCCGCATGAGGGGTTTTTGATTTGTTATTCATAAATATGCTCTTGTTTTGCAGTATGAACTATTGAGCAAGTTTGTTCCTCCCATCCATCCCTGGTAGTGGTGTGTCAGCATGGACGTGGTCCAGGGCGTGTAATCACAGAAGCTTTGAAGTCTTCACGAAGTCACTCACGTGACTCCGAAATGAAATAGTAAAATTGAACGAGAACTTACCAGTTCGAAGGTTGATCTTTATTTTATGAGGAGTCGAAGTGAGGGATTTCGTGCCCTCCTCGCCCAACCCTCAATCACCTTCATCTGGTAATCTTAGTCACTTCAATCTTACTATGCAAAGTCATTTCTATTGTTGGTTTCTGTGATTCCACGCCACTACTTTGAAGTATGTCGAGCATGCGCGCCGGCGGGCTCTTCATGAAATCCCTCACTTCGACTCCTCATAAAATAAAGATCAACCTTCGAACTGGTAAGTTCTCGTTCAATCTTACTATTCTTTATGCTTCCAAGACTTGTAAAATCTATGGCAGGTATCTCAAAGCATTAAAAAAAAACACCAATCATGCTCTCTGTAAAGTCCTATTTCTTAAAAGGACACAAAGTGCTGGAGTAACTCATCAGGTCAGGCAGCATCCATGGAGTACTTGGATAGGTGACTTTCCTGGTCGGGACCCTTCTTCAGACTGAAAATCTCACATATCCATGTTCTACAGGAATTCTGCTTGACCCTCCGAGTTACTCCAGCAGTTTGTGTCCTTCTTTGTAAACCAGCAGTGCATTTGCATGTTTCATGTTGCACTGTGAAATCTCAAGGTCAAGAGTCAGGTCATATGTTTTATTGTCATATGTCCCAGATAGAACAATGAAATCCTTGCTGCAGCACAACAGAATAAGTAATCATAATAAATAATATAACAAAACTCAGTAAAATAAGAACAAACATTAACAGTGCAATAATAATAATAATAATAATGTCTATTGTAATTCATAGCTTATGAGGTTGTAGTATTTAATAACCTGATGGCTGTAGGGAAGAAGCTGTTTCTGAACCTGGACGTTACAGTTCTCAGGCTCCTGTACCTTCTCCCCGATGGCAGGGGTAAAATGAGTGTGTGGCATGGATGGTGTGGGTCTTTGATGATGTTGGCTGCCTTTTTGAGGCAGCGATTCCAATAGATCCCTTCGATGATGGGGAGGTCAGATCCGGTGATTGACTGGGCAGTGTTTACAACTTTTTGCAGTCTTTTCCGCTCCTGGATGTTCAAGTTACTGAACCAGGCCACGATGCAACCAGTCAGTATGCTCTCTGCTGTACACCTATGGAAGTTCAAGAGAATCCTCTTTGACATACCGAAACTCCGTAATCTTCTCAGGAAGTTGAGGCTGTGCTTTTTTTATGATTGCATCAGTGTGCTGGGTCCAGGAAAGATCGTCGGAAATATTCACGCCCAGGAATTTGAAGTTTTTGACTCTCTCCACCATTGATGTAAACAGGATTGTGGGTCCTCAACCTTCCACTTCCAAAGTCCACAATAAGTTCTTTGGTTTTGCTGATATTGAGAGCCAGGTTGTTGTGCTGGCACCATATGGTCATTCGGTCGATCTCACTTCTATGACTCATCACCATCTGTAATTCATCCCACAATGGAGTTTGCACTATGTCCGGCTACACAGTCATGAGTATACAGCAAAGGGCTGAGCACGCAGCCTTGAGGTGCTCCCATACTGATTATCACTGAGGATTAAGTGCTTCTGCCAATTTGAACAGACTGTGGTTTGTGGATGAGGAAATCGAGGATCCAATTGCAGAGGGATGCGCAGAGACACAGTTCCGTGAATTTCGTAACCAGTTTAGAGGGGATGATGGTATTGAACGCCGAGCTGTAGACTATAAGCAACAATCTGACGTAAGTGTTTTTATTGTCCAAGTGGTCCAGTGTGGAGTGGAGAGCCAGTGAGATCGCATCCACCGTTGATCTGTTGTGGCGGTAAGCGAACTGCAGTCGGTCCAGGTTTTTGTCGAGATAGGAGTTGATATGCCCCATAACCAACCACTCAAAGCACTTCATCACACGGACGTTAGTGCCACTGGTCAATAGTCATTGAGGCATGTCACCTTACTCTTCTTGGGCACTGGTATTATTGATGCCCTCTTAATGCAGGAGGGAATCTCAGACCTCAGAAGTGAGAGATTGAAAATGTCTGCAAAAACCCCTGCCAGTAGGTCTGCACAGGTTTTGAAAACTCGACCGGGTATACCATCAGGTCCAGGTGCTTTACGAGGGTTCACCCCCCTGAAGGATCTTCTGACGTCGGCCTCTGTGACTGTGACAATAATACCATCAGGGCAAATGGGGGCTCGGGAAGGCACATCAGTGTTCTACCTATCAAAGCGTGCGGAGAACGCATTGAGCTTGTCAGGGAGTGATGCTTCACTGTCGCTTGAGCCGCCTCCTGATTTTGCCTTGTAAGAGGTGATGGCATTCAAGCCCTGCCACAGTTGCCGAACATCCGCCCCATCACCCAGCTTTGAGCGGAAGTCCCTTTTGGCCTTTTTGATGGCCTTGTCAAGGTCATATCTGGAATTCTTTCGACCTCTGCGTCACCAGACCTGATATTCTCCTGAAGACCAGGATCTGGTCTTCAGCAGAATACGGAACTAACGGTTTATCCACGGCTTCTGGTTGGGAAACACTCGGAAGGTTTGCCTAATTTGAAGAGGTTCTCCTCCTCTCTTGGATGAGAGTACTGTGAAGCCCTCTCTCACTGATCCAACTCTGTGTTTCCCAAATCACAATGTTCAGTTTAATTTATTGTCACGTGTACTGAGGTACAATGAAAAGCTTTTGTTGCGTGCTAACCAGTCAGCGGAAAGACAATACATGATTACAATTGAGCCATTTATAGTGTATAGATACATGATATGTGAATAAAAGAATAAGGGAATAATGTTTAGTGCAAGACAAAGCCAGTAAAGTCCGATCAAAGATTGTCCAAGGGTCATCAATAAGGTACTGTAGATGGATGTGCTATCCATTGAATCATCCAAAAAGTAGAACTTTATTGCACTGTTAGGAAATGTTTAGCAGGATATGGACCAAGCATGGGTTAATGGAACTAATTGGATGGACTATTTTGGGTGGGCATGGATGAGTTGGGCTGAAGGGCCAGTTCCTGTTGTGTATGATTCTATGACTCCTTGAAATAGTAGCATTATGGGTTTTGTCTGAATGCAACTTCCTTGGGTTAAGGCTTACAAGTGACAGAGATGAATGCAGGAAAGCGACTTGAAATATGCCCCAATCTCCGTCAACATAAGTCTTGACCTTCATAAACAATAGGAACCTTATAAAACCAAGGCACTAACCTAACTTCACAAGGTACTTAAACAATTCCATGGCCTCGGGAAGGTAGGAGGCATCATGAATCTTGTTTTGCAATATCCTATTTTTTTCTCTTTTCAGGATAGCCTACTATGATTCATCTGATTAGATTTCACAGCTTCCAGCTGTAATCTATGATTAATTATTCTATTTCTGTTCCAAACAGTTCATTTCACCTGCTGAGTTAACACACTTTGATGACGATTGTAGCTTCTGTACACATAGCTCCAAATTACGGAATTCATCTTGCAGGTTGATAATCCATGATGAACGATTCTAATTCCTCTTGCAAATGGTGCCTTTCATCGCCCACTGCAACATCTTTCATGAGCACATCTCCACCTCCGTTACTGTGTGTGTGCATTGCACAACATGGCTCCAGACTGTTGAATAATGCTTCAGTGGCTAAATTAATTAAATTATATTTGATATATGTAGGGGTTTATTTTTTTTACCAATGTGAGTGTTTTTTGCAATACATTACAGCTTACAACTTCACAGCAACTGATTCATCCTACCGTAGCCAGAGAGCAGAGCTGAATCACTATCTACTTCATTGGTCACCCTCGGACTATACTTGATCGGACTTTGCTGGCTTTAACGTGCACTAAATGTTATTCCTTTATCATGTATCTATACACCGTAAATGGCTCGATTGTAATCATGGATTGTCTTTTTGCTGACTGGATAGCAAACAAAAAAAGCTTTTCTCTGTACCTCGGTACACATGACAATAAACTAAACTGAATTGGTTCTCCAGTGAAAACAGTGCTTGTAATGGAAATCAAAATGAAATAGTGGGGGGGAGGAGACAAACTGGAAATAGTAAGATTAAACAAGAACTTACCAGTTTGAAGTTTGATCTTTATTTTATGAGGAGTTGCGATGAGGGATTTCGTGAAGACCCCGCCAGGCACGCATGCGCGACATTCTTCAAAGCAGCGGTGTGGAATCACAGATCACAAACCGAAGATAGTAAGATTAAAACTTGACCATACCAGTTGAATATATAATAGAGGGTTGGGAGCGGAGGGCACGAAATCCCTCATCGCAACTCCTCATAAAATAAAGATCAAACTTCAAACTGGTAAGTTCTTGTTTAATCTTACTATTTTACTTCGGAGTCACGTGAGTGACTTCGTGAAGATTTCAAAGCTCTGTGATTACATGCCCTGGACCACGCCCATGCTCACACACTGCCGTAATTCTGATGGAGGATGTATGTTAACGTATTTCAGACTTGAACAAGCTGAAAAATAATAACATTTGTTAATACAACAATAACCCCCTGAACTCGGGGACAAACGTTTAGGGAACAGCACTTAAAACTGAATCCGCCAATGTTGCGGGAGCGGTTATAAATCAGTTATAATACCGCTGAAGTGTAGATTCACTGGTCCAGCTCGCTATTGCGAGGCCAAAATCCATGAACACCGCCATAGTCCTTGCCACTGATGTGGATGCAGCCCTGATAGAATGACATTTAAAATATTAGTGTCTTACCTGCTGCACCGAATACCACCTCGTGTCATCTGGAGATAGTCTGCACAATCACCCTGTGACGTGGGTTTCCATGGCTGAAACAGACCCGTCTCCATATATCTGATGCCCATTTGCAGACGTGTAGTCCCAGGTCTGTGTAGTGTAAGTAATTCTTCTATAAAGAAGTTACCTTATTATGGTCCGGTCATTCTATCCAGGTTTAATTCCTGTAAAGTCATGACCTGTTGAGCTGTGTTCAGTGCCATTACCATAAGCACTTTGAAGGTGAGTAAATCCATCATAGGCGACCAGCTCCTCAGGAGGGTCAACACTACCTCATCCCAGTCCAATCTAGCGATAGGATGACAATGCACTCCTGACACTGTATACAGCACTGTAACTGAGGGACTCATCATAATGACGACCCATGAGTATTCCAGCACCTTGGAGAGTATAGCAGATATGTAGATGGTCTAGGTCCGACTACAGAAACCTCCCATATCCTTATGTAGGCGAGGTACTGCTTCCTACTGGACTCTCTCTGCACGATGCTGTTTGACATCCATGGTCCTTTATGTTGCAGAGCCTGGTTGCGTATCCTGCAGCACCTGTCTGATGAAGCAGAATGGGGAAAACATAGAAACCCCGCATTTCCCCCCAACGTAGCGAAAACGCGTCCATCGCCACTGCCCCAGGATCTAGTTCTCAAGACATATGTTGGTATCCAATGGCTCAACCTGGATGCAAAGAGGTCGAAATCTGGTATTCCATATTAGGCTATAATTTTAGCAGATATTTGGAGGTTCAATCTACTTGATGTCGTTATTAATACTTGTGACCTGGTGTCCGCCACTATATTGAGCTTATCCAGAAGGAACATAGCTGAACTCAAATTTCTTTCAATCCACCAGAGCCAAATTAATGTTTCCAATTCATCCCAAGATATTAACTTGATGCCACCCATAAGGTTTAATATGCCACCTCAGTGGTATTATTTTGAAGACGAACATACGTATGCTGCAGATTAGTGTATTAACGCGCAGCCCGTGACATGCTCCCAGCATTTCTAAACAGTTTATACCTTGTGATTGAAGAAAGTAGACTCATGCAATCCCATTTACCGCCCCACCTGGAATGGTGTCAGTAGTTCCCCAGCCCTTGGCGCTTGCGTCGGTTTGTAACGCGACCACTAGGTTTGATGTAATGATGGGATTTAACAATCACAACCATTGCTAATCCACCGTTGTACCTCAATTATGCTTTGATTGGCAGCTGCTTAAGCTCGTAATTGTCCAGCATTCGCTATACATGCCGAGATTTTGCTTATTCACCCAAACTTTGATAGCGTAACGACCCAATTATGTGGCTGGAATGTAGCTCCAATTTACCCATAGCTTAGCAGCATGTCGAAAGTCGTTTCCCTGGCGCAAGCAAGGCTGTTACATGCATCTATTATGGCTATAGCTCTGTTCCCTGGATAGTGACAAACAGAGCCGCAGAATGTATGTACCTCCCTCCTACTTGTGAGGTTATGCATGCAGCACTTCCAAGAGAACCAGGCCCCCTTACCTCCATGGTTACCGGCGAGCCTGACGTTCTGGTTTCTAGTATTCCTTCTTTGCTGGGTGCTGCTCGATCGCCTCGGTAAATCCTTGTTCCTGCAGCTGGTGTGTGGTGAGGTAGTCTATGCTGGCTCTGCCCTAACAAGGCTTCTGCTGTTGGGGAGCTGGTGCAGATGTGTTCTTGATGGCCTCGTCTTTGACCTGCTTGGGCAGGTCCTCCCCAAACAGCTGTCTTGGAGGTGTGGTGGAGGTACGACCCAACCCAGCGAATTCAGGGTTAATGTCGGGCCGGATGGAGCTCTGACTAAAACAGTTTCCCGAAGTGTGCTACACAGGAGGTCTAGAGCATCCTGCTGCTCTGCGGATGCACCTGCCCCATCGAGGGTCCTGACGAGCGCCGTGATGCCCGACGCCAATAGCTTCAGAATTTTCTGCCTCTTCATCTCTTGTCCCCTCGCATTGGAAATGATGTTCCCTCAGATGGCTGAGTCGACCCTCGGGACGTTCAGGGTAACACAGTTTCCAGGATCCTTGTACTTCTCCATGGTTTCTGAAAGCACCTGGTCTTGGAACTGGTGTGTCGTCAAGAAATTAATACTTACTGCCAATGTAGAGTGCAGCGGTACCCCTGAAAACAGGTTTCGGATTTTCGACACTACTTCCAACTTCTTCTTCTGGATCGAGAGCAGTGGGCTCTTCTGCTGCCGCTTCTTCGTCAAATCGGCCATCTGTTGAATGCTAGCACTCCCGATGGACGAAGGTGAGATTGAAGGTGGTGGTTATGATCCGAACTCCCAGACCGCTGAGACTCCTGCTCTTGCCGACCCAGGTCCTGCTGATATAGTTGCTCCACCATTAGCTCCATCCTAGCCATGCGACCGCTGCCGCTACACACGGACAACAGGTCGACTTCCCCAGGCCCTGATGAGTCGCTGGGGCTTCTGCCAGTAGGTCACACCTCAACGAAGTGGCTGACAGGTACTCGTCAGCACCCGCTCCTGCGGGGCTGAACGACTTCCGCACGGACAACCCGCTAGCCCGGCATCCCTCGGACCTTAGCGGCCTCTCTACCTGACGAGCAGGCAGAGGAAAAGAGTCGGAACCGGTCCCCAATACCGGCTCCGTGGTCCGTGCAGGCACACCGTCACCCTCACCCTCAGGGGTCTGTGCCGGCGCTTGGCTGGCTTTACCCGCAGCAACGGGATTGCCTAACCGTATTCTGCTGCCACCGGTCTGCGCTCCGGCAGCCTGTTCCGGTGCAGTGCCGGTACCTCCTGCTCCCGCAGGCTGTACGCCTCCTGCACGGACGTACCGCTAGTCCGCCGTCGTTTGGACCTAAGCGGCACCTCTGCCTGGTGGGAAGGCAGAGGGAAGGATCGGTACCGGTCCCCAACACCAGCTCCGCTGTCCGTGCAGGCTTGCCGTCACCCTTAACCACACGGGTCCGTGAGGGCGCATAGTCGGCTTTACCCGTAGCAATGGGGTTGCCTAGCCGTAAACTGCTGCCACCGGTCTGCGCTCCAGCAGCCTGTTCTGGTGGACACCGGTACCTCCTGCTCCTGCAGGGCTCCCCGATTTCCAGCAGGTCCATCACCATCCATGACCTGTGCGCAGCTCTCCCCCATCTCTGATACCTGCATAGTAGGAGAGACAAAACGAGCCGCCGAGCAGGTCACATGTTTACGCACCTTTGCCCCACAGTCACTATGCTTAGGTGAGAGTGGTAGGGAGTCCAGGTCTTGCCTACTCTGCTCCCTCGCGGTGCTCCACCAGTTTGCTGCCCCATGGTCAGCCGTGGTGGAGAGACGGGTCCTGGCTGCGCAGGGCTCCCCGACCTCCGCGTTCTTCTGGAATGGTGGCCGCTGACTCCCATCTGAAGTCGCACGGCCCTTGGAGACCTGCTTCGCTGCCTTCATTCTGGTCTCCATCCCTCTGTAAGCAAACTCTAATACAGACGCTTAGCTATTCAAGTTAGTATCTTACCTGAGGGTCTTTAAGAAGTATGGTGACCAGCCTCTCATGCTTTAATAACTTTTATATGTTGGCAGTCTGAACTTCTTGAAGACAATGCATACCCTAGAGTAGCAGGGCACTTTAATGTAGCCAGGCCACAGAATCCCTGCAGTTGCAGTGTGGAGTCAGGCTGCCTTTGCTTGCAAGCCTGCTTCTCCCTGAATGCCAGCAACCCGCAGAACCCCTGCGGGCTGCGGCGTAGAGTCGGGCTGCTGCCCATGGCAAGCACAGCAAGGCCTACTCCACATGCACACCGCCAGCCCGCAGTATCACCCCCGCGGGCTGTGGTGTAGAGTCGGGGCTGCCGCTCTGCCGTTGAAACTTCTGACGGCGAGCCTGCAAGCCCCACTCCTGCATGCACACCGCCAGCCCGCAGTATCCCCCGCGGCTGCAGTGTAGAGTCGGGGCTGCCGCTCTACCGTTCCTACTTTGAACGGCGAGCCTGCAAGCCCCACTCCTACATGCACACCGCCAGCCCGCGGTGTTCCCCGCGGGCTGTGGTGTAGAGTCGGGGCTGCCGCGCTGCGGTCGCGAACTTGAGACGGCGAGCCGGCAAGCCCCATTCCTTTTCGTGCCGCCAGCCTGCGGCGTCCCGCGCGGGCTGATGTGTGGAGTCGGGCTGCCTCTACCGTCCTCCGCCGGCGAGTGTGTGAGCCCGGACCCTCCTGGGTCAACGGGCTTCCCGACTCCAACTATTGGAGCCGCCGCTGACTGCCGCAGCAGTCAGATCCGAGGCAGCCGCGAGACCCTGCGACAGGGCCACCTAGAAGAAAAAGACTGCAGGTTAGTGTTTTACTTACCTGCAGGTCCCAGCAGTAGAGGAGCAACGCTCCTCCCTGCCTGTCGCTCGCATGCGGTCGACGATATGTCGCGCATGCGTGCCTGGCGGGGTCTTCACGAAGTCACTCACGTGACTCCGAAGTAAAATACAAAGATGGAGTTAAAGCGAAAGAAAGAATAGGAAAAGTTAAGAAAGCACCAGAATTAACGGGGCAGAAAGCTCAGGAAGGGATAGGAGAGTATGGCCAAGTGAAATAGGAATCAATCTGAAAGGTGAGGGGGGTAATGAATTATAAGTATTATATATGAATACAAGTATAAGAAATAAAGTGGATCTCGAGGCTCAGTTAGAAATTGGCAAGTATGATGTTGTGGGAATTACAGAGACATGGCTGCAAGATGATCAGGTCTGGGACCTGAATATTTAGGGGTATATGTCCTATCGAAAAGACAGCCAGGTGGCAGAAGAGGGGGTGGGGGGGGGGGGCGTTGGCTCTGTTGGTAAGGAATGAAATTCAGTCCCTTGCGAGGGGTGACATAGAATCAGATGTAGAATAGGTATGGATAGAACCGAGGAATTATAAGGGTAAAAATACCCAAATGGGAGTTATCTACAGACCCCCAAACAGTAGCATGGATATAGGGTGCAAGTTGAATCAGGAGTTAAAATTAGCATGTCGCAAAGGTAATGTTACGGTTGTCATAGGAGATTTCAACATGCAGGTAGACTGGGAAAATCAGGTTGGTACTGGACCCCAAGAAAGGGTGTTTGAGGAGTGCCTTCGAGATGGATTCTTAGAGCAGAACGTAATTCTGGATTTAGAGTTGTGTAATGAACCGGATTTGATAAGGGAACTTGAGGTTACGGAGCCATTAGGAGGTAGCGAACATAATATAATAAGTTTTAATCTACAATTTGTGAGGGAGAAGGGTAAATCGGAAGTGTCAGTATTACAGTTGAGCAAAGGGGACTATGGAGCCATGAGGGAGGAGCTGGCCAAAAGTTGACTGGAAAGATACCCTAGCAGGGGTGACAGTGGAACAACAATGGCAGGTATTTCTGGGAATAATACAGAAGGTGCAGGATCAGCTCATGCCAAAGAGGAAGAAAGATTTCAAAGGGAGTAAGGGGCTGACAAGGGAAGTCAGGGACAAAATAAAAATAAAAGAGAAGAAGTATAACATAGCAAAGATGAGTGGGAAGCCAGAGGATTGGGGAAGTTTTAAAGAGCAACAGAATATAAGTAAAAAGGCAATACGGGGAGAAAAGATAAGGTATGAAGGTAAGCTAGCAAAGAATATAAAGGAGGATAGTAAAAGCTTCTTTAGGTATGTGAAGAGGAAAAAATTAGTTAAGACCAAAGTTGGACATTTGAAGACAGAAACAGGTGAATTTATTATGGGGAACAAGGAAATGGCAGACGAGTTGAACAGGTACTTTGGATCTGTCTTCACTAAGGAAGACACAAACAATCTCTCTGTTGCACTAGTGGCCAGAAGACCTAGAGTGACGGAGGAACTGAAGCAAATTCACATTAGGCAGGAAATGGTGTTGGGTAGACTGATGGGACTGCAGGCTGATAAATCCCCAGGGCCAGATGGTCTGCATCCCAGTGTACTTAAAGAAGTGGTTCTAGAAATCGTGGACGCATTGGTGATAATTTTCCAATGTTCCATAGATTCAGGATCAGTTCCTGTGGATTGGAGGGTGGTTAATGTTATCCCACTTTTTAAGAAAGGCGGGAGAGTGAAAACAGGGAATTATAGACCAGTTAGCCTGACATCGGTGGTGGGGAAGATGCTGGAAGCAATTATAAAAGATGATATAGTGGCACATTTGGATAGCAGTAACAAGTTCGGTGTGAGTCATCATGGATTTACGAAGGGGAAATCATGCTTGACTAATCTTCTGGAATGTTTTAAGGATGTAACTAGGAAAAGTTTTTTTGAGGTTGTAACTAGAAAAAAGTTTTTTTAGAACAAAAGAGTCTAAAGCAGGGTCTCCACCCAAAACGTCACCAATTTCTTCTCTCCAAAGATGTTGCCTGTCCCGCTGAGTTACTCCAGCATTTTGTGTCCACTTTCGATTTAACCAGCATCTGCCGTTCTTTCCTACACTTACATTCATGTAATTATATATATATATATATATATATATATATATAATATATAAACAACATTTATATATACCACAAATAAGGGCAATGGGATTAGCATAAAGAGGTATCCTGGTCGGAATACACAAATGTTAGGTATGTTGTAAAACTTACCTTCAGCGGCGCTGCAGTTCTGTCGCTGGCCGTGTGCGTGACCTTGGTGCCTTTGGGGGGGGGGGGGGGGGGGTTAAAATGCAGTTTTCCCCTTGCCATCCGGAATTATATTTTCTCGGAGTGCGAGCTTTTGCTAAAGATTCGTTCCGACTGCCGGTGAGTGAAATTTTTTTTTTTAAATCGCCCGACTATTTCAGCGCTGCAGTAAAATAAAAATTAGCTCCTAATGCCGTGAACGCCGACAACGGGGACGGATTTTATGTAGGGGACAGGTAAATTAAAGCTGTTTATTTTTTCATATAAACTTGCTTACTTAGATGACCTTAATCAAACTTTCATGTTGCGAAACGGTGATTTATTCCCCATATGAACTGGCAGTATTTTTCCTGCCGATATTGTGTTTAAATTCACCGCAACCGCAAAATTCCAATCCATCGCGTTCCAGAAAATCCCACTCGCAAGCTGATTTAAATGGCCATTAATTTACGGGCATTAAACACTAAATTCCTTCAATTTGGCCTATACATTAATGACAATTAGATTTAAAAATCATGTTATATTGTGAATTCTTGTGTGAATGTTATTTGGACACTTTAAAAAAAAGTTAATATTTTTTTAAGAAATGGATAGATGTATAGATCTGGTAATTGAATTTTCCCTTAATTTCTGGTCATCCAAGTAAGATTGTTTCATATTTGTTTCAGAATGCTTCAATCTATAATAATTGAAAATGTCTTTCAGTTCTCTTAATTTTTAAGAAAGTTATGGGCTTTTGACTGTCCTCGATCACAACTTTTGTGTTAAGTCAATGGAAAAGCAATAGGAAACAAGATGCTAAATTCCGAGTATGAAAATGGCCATAACTTTTTTAATACTGAAGATATGAAAGTGTATTAGGTGTCAAATTAAACTTCCTTTTAGAAACATAGAACATAGAAAAATAGGTGCAGGAGTAGGCCATTCGGCCCTTCGAGCCTGCACCGCCATTCAATGTGATCATGGCTGATCATCCAACTCAGTATCCCGTACCTGCCTTCTCTCCATACCCCCTGATCCCTTTAGCCACAAGTGCCACATCTAACGCCCTCTTAAATATAGCCAATGAACTGGCCTCAACTACCTTCTGTGGCAGAGAATTCCAGAGACTCATCACTCTCTGTGTAAAGAATGTTTTCCTCATCTCGGTCCTAAAGGAATTCCCCCTTATCCTTAGACTGTGACCCCTTGTTCTGGACTCCCCCAACATCGGGAACAATCTTCCAGCATCTAGCTTGTCCAACCCCTTAAGAATTTTGTAAGTTTCTATAAGATCCCCCCTCAATCTTCTAAATTCCAGCGATTCCAATCTTCTAAATTTTATGCTTTATCTGGTGGGATAAATTGCAGACTTGATTTTTTAAATCTTAAAATGTTGTAACATTGCTACATATGTTGGGAGGAATGGTCTGTTCCATGCTGTGCCAGACAGTAACCGTCATGTTCATATTCTACGATGCTCACAATATCACAATGTTCACACTTACACCATGATCACGCTGTGTTCAGAGGTCGGAACCTTGGTTTAATGTTGCTGAGTTTGCTGGTAATATTCTTCTTGATTGAAACTGTCCAACTGAAATTACTAGCTGTTTATAGTTCAGTAGACAGAACAGTCACAATGCAGATCGAAGAAAACCACTCCGTTCTGGCCACTGCTCTATTGTAATCTATCTTTACGTAATCAATAGACCGGATTTATGTTTTATACAGACAGATATAAATTGACTTTCAACAGCTTGGCCATGCTTAAATCTAGGGATTTGACATTATTACAACACAATTTGATTTCAACCTTGCCACCTCATATGCTTTTTGTAACATTGGGATATGGAGTGTTGTGAAGAAAAACGGTTTCAGGCAGGATGTATGATGCATAGGGTCTCAGAGAAATTGTTGGCTGCCTCTTCTGAATAATTCAAAGTACATGAAGTTCAAATGAAATGTTCACATTTCTATGTTATGTGACATTGTTGTCGCCTGACAGCCTGGTTTGTTTCTTCCTAACTGACCATTTTCATAATTTGTTTTTTTAGAATCTGCTGCCTTCACAGATAAATGGTTCACTTAGCTGAATTTAAGATATCATTTTACATTTACAGATGCTCTCAGGCAATTCTCCTGTTATGCCATGAATCCAAAGTCGCACATCCATAATTAGAATGATTTGGGGACTTCTTGCGACTATGTTACAATGTGAAATCCAGCTATGCAATGCCTAAATTGTGCCACCTCTATATTTACAATAACACTAAACATAACGGTATATCACAGGCCATTTGGCACACCCGTGTCGGCAGTGACCATTGTGCTAATCTACACTAATCATATCTGTCTGCAAATGGTCCAGATGTCTCTCTTCCCTCCCTGTTCATTTGTCTAAATGCCCCCTAATGTCTCCATCTGAGAGAAATTGCCACAAATTGTGGATGCAGCCCAGGCCATCACACAAACCAACCTCCCTTCTATTGACTCCATTTACACTTCACGCTTCCTCAGCAAGATCAGCAGCATAATCAAGGAAGAGTTGCACCATGGCCACTCCATGGTTTCTCTCCTCTCCCATCAGGCAAAGGGTATTGGAAGTGTTAAAACACACACCAGCAGATTCAGGGACCGTTTCTTCCCAGCCGTTATCAGGCAACTGAATCATCCTACCACAACCAGAGAGCCGTGTTAAACTACTATCTACCTCTTTAATGACCCTCAGACTATCCTTGATCAAACCTTGTTACCTTTACATCGCACTAAACGTTATTCCCTTATCATGTATCTGTACACTGAATGGATCGATTGTAATCATGTATTGTCTTTCTGCTGACAGGTTAGCATAGCAACAAAAGAT
This sequence comes from Raja brachyura, assembly GCA_963514005.1. The sequence continues at coordinate 32,890,799 of OY740781.1, forward strand.
TTTCACTGTACCTCGGTACACGTGACAATACACTAAACTAAACTAAGCATTACTATAATATTTGCTTCTACCATCATCCCATTGTACGTTCCAGGCACACATTGCTCTCAGTGCAAAATAAATTCACCTTGTGCATCTCCTTTTGACTTCACGCCTCTCATTCTGAACATATGCCTTTGGCCTTTGACATTCCCATCTTGGAACAAACAACTCTATCTACCCTCTACATGCCTTGCACATTTTATATACTTCTATTGATCTCCTTTCAGCACTCCGGCAAAAACAATACAAGTTTCTTCAACCTCACCTTCCAGCTAAGGTATTCCAATCAAGTTAGCGTCATGGTGAACCACTTCTGAAGCCTTTCCTGAGCCTTCACATCCTTCCTCAGGTGTGGCAACTGAATTTCACGCAATGCTCCATAAGTAGTGAGACAGTGCCCTCTCCCTTGGATGTTGCTCTGATCCCTTCATCTGGCTGACAGGCCAGGAGAAGTCAATCCTCAGCATCATTTCATATCCAATTCAGCCCATCTAATACTAGTGGTATCCACCACGTGTTATATCCAATTCGTGTTATGGACACAGACGTTACTGCAGAACTACCAGTGTTCTGCAATTGGCAGGGCTCTTGGGACCATTTATGTACAAAAGAGATCTGGGACTATCCCAATATTTAAGAAACAGTCAGACAGGTACATGGATGGGACAAGTTGGGAGGGATATGGACCAAGCACAGGCAGGTGGGACTAGTGTAGCTGGGACATGTTGGCCGGTGTGGGCAAGTTGGGACGAAGGGCCTGTTTCCACACTGTATTACTCTATGGCTATTAACAATATCCAAGTCCAATTGGCTTTTATTGGTTGGCCCCTTGAACCTTGTCAGTCTACTTCCTATAAAACCCAGGCTGTGCACCCTTATGCCCCTGTCCCACTTAGGAAACCTGAACGGAAACCTCTGGAGACTTTGCGGCCCACCAAAGGTTTCCGTGCGGTTACCGGAGGTTTTTGTCAGTCTCCCTAATGGTCGAAAGTGCTTTCCGCTTCTTCTGTGCTCCGGCGATTATTTAAAAAAAATACAAAACCGGCCGTGACTAAAAATAGGTTGCCGTTTTAAAAATCGGTAATTTTTAAAAGACCTCACTGGTGGAATAAAACTGAGTGGAAAAAAAGGTTTTACCTTCCACTACCTGCAACCTCCAACAACCACCTTCAACTAGCATCGCAACCGGCTTCGACTAAAAAATTACCGATTTTTAAAACGGCAACCTATTTGTAGTCGCGGCCGGTTTTAAATTTTTTGAAATAATCACCGGAACATAGAAGACGCTGAAAGTACTTTCGACCATTAGGGAGACTGACAAAAACCTCCGGGAACAGCACGGAAACCTTGGGTGGGGCGCAAAGTCTCCAGAGGTCTCCGTTCAGGTTTCCTAAGTGGGACAGGGGCATAAGGGGAGAAGGGAGAAGTGTTGCCACTTCCTGGGAGCTATGGACTTGGATCCCAACATCTCTTTTGTTCATCAATGCTCCCAAGAGCCCTGCCAATTGCTGAACACTGGTAGTTCTGCAGTGATATGTATGTCTATAACACAAATTGGATATAATGCAAGTGGTGGATTAGGGAATACCACTTGTATTACAGGGGCTAAATTGGTTATAACATGACTTAGTTAGGAATTAAATAATTTCAGGAGTTAACTAGCAGGAAAGAAAAGCTGCTTTCGGATAAAATAGACAAGGGAAAAAAAACTGTTTCCATGTGATCTGCATGCTGTAATAAGACACACCTCTTAAGAACACATCGCTTTCTTAAAAAAGGGTGTGCATTGAAATTGACGGGCAATTGCTTCTGTTGAAATTCTACATAAAACATAGAACAGCACAGCACAGGAATGGGTCCTTCAGCCCACAATGTTTTATGCTGAACGATGCTTAGCTGAACTGATCTCACCTGCTTGAACATGATCCATATCCCTCTTTTCTCTGCATTTCCATGTACCTATCCAAAAACCTCTTAAATGCCACTATTGTCTCCATCATCATCCCTGGCAATGCGTTCCAGGCCACCACCGCTCTCTGTGCAAAGCTAACTTGCCCACACTCCCCTTCTCCTCCTGTCCCCCTCCACGCTCTCTAATGTTGGACATGTCCACCCCGGGAAAAATATTCTAGCTGTCTACCCTATCAATGCCTCTCATAGTTTTATATACTACTATCATGTCCCCCCTCAAACTCCGATGTTCGAGAAAACACACCTAAGAACATGCAGTAATAAAATAGACATCGCTATTGAAAATACCTTTATTTTTGATAATCCTGCAGGAAAATTAACTTTGTTGTTGAGAGTCTAATACTTTCCACTCTATAACCTTCTGTCGCCCATTGACAATACTTTTTTAATAAATGTTTTTTATAAATGTCGTTTCCAAGGTTTCTTAGGAATGCAGCTATTACGTTGTCGCAGAACTATCTGTACTTTCCTCTTGATTTGTCTTCCCAACATGTACCTTCAAATACTTGTCTAGAGTAAACTCAATCTGCCATTTCTCCACTCAAATGTCAGACCCATCTCTATTGCAACACATCTTTTCACTTGCTGTACCTACTATTCACCAAATTTCATGATTTAAAATTGATTAGCTGTTAGGAAAATAATATCAGTTTCAGTTTTATACATTTTTGTGCAGCTTTCAGTCTTGTTTGATGTTGTTTTGTTTTGTTTTGAGTTTAGAGGTGCAGCCTAGAAACATGTCCTTTAGCTGATTGAGTCCAAACTGACCATCAATCACCCATTCACACTAGATCTATGTGAACACAGGTGAGGTTTTTATTTGATAGGCTGATTGTTGGACAAAGGGCAGAGATGAAAATACAAGAGTGAGCCATGAAAGGATAATAGACAGCAGATAACAGAGAATAGGAGCAGGAGTAGGCTATTCGGCCCTTCGAGCCAGCATTGCCATTCACTGTGATTATGGCTGATCGTCCACAATCAGTACCCCGTTCCTGCCTTCTCCCCATATCCCTTGATTCCATTAGCCCCAAGAGCTTCATCTAACTCACTTGAAAACATCCAGTGAATTGGTCTCCACTGCCTTTTGTGGCAGAGAATTTCACAGACTCATAACTCTCCGAGTGAAAACCTTTTTCCTCATCTCAGTCCTAAATGGCCTACCCCTTATTCTTAAACTGTGACCCCTGGTTCTGGAGCCCCAACATCAGGAATTTTTTTCCTGCATCTAGCCTGTCCAATCCCTTAAGAATTTTACATGTTTCTATAAGATTCCCTCTCATCCTTCTAAATTCCAATTAATTTTAGCCCAATTGATCCATTCTCTCATCATATGTCAGTCCCACCATCCTGGAAATAACCCGGTGAAGCTACGCTGCACTCCCTCAATAACAAGAATGTCCTTCCTCAAATTAGGAGACCAAAACTGCACACAATACTCTAGGTGTGATCTTACTATGGTCCTGTACAACTGCAGAAGGACCTCTTTGTTCCTATACTCAACTCCTCTTGTTATGAAGGCCAACATGTCATTCGCTTTCTTCACTGCCTGCTGTACCTGCATGCTTTCTGCCCGCTGTACCTTTTCCCAACTTGACACCATTTAGATAGTAATCTGCCTTCCTGTTTTTGCACCAAAGTGGATAACCTCCCATTTATCCACATTAAAATGCATCTTCCATGCATCTGCCCACTAACCTAACCTGTTCAAGTCACCCTGCATCTTCATAGCATCCTCCTCACAGTTCACACTGCCAACCAGCTTTGTGTCATCTGTAAATTTGCTAAAGTTACATTTAATCCCTTAATCTAATTCATTTTTGTATATTGTAAATAGCTGCAGTCTCAGCACCGAGCCTTGTGGTACCCCACTAGTCACTGCCTGCCATTCTGAAAGGGACCCATTAATCCCTAGTCTTTCTTTCCTGTCTGCAAACCAATTTTCTATCCATGTCAGCATCCTACCTCCAATACCATGTGATCTAATTTTGCCCATTAATAGTAAGATTAATTGAGAATTTACCAGTTTGAAGTTTAATCTTTATTTTGTGAGGAGTTACGATGAGGGATTACGTGAAGACCCCGCCAGCACGCATGCGCGACATTCTTCAAAGCAGTGGTGTGAAATCACAGATACCAAAGTTGACTAACGTAGTAAGATAAGAGAGAACTTTATATACCAGTTGACCTTTATAATAGAGGGTTTGGGAGCGGAGGGCACGTAATCCCTCATCGTAACTCCTCATAAAATAAAGATCAAACTTCAAACTGGTAAGTTCTCATTTAATCTTACTATTTCACTTAGGAGTCACATGAGTGACTACGTGAAGATTTCGAAACTCTGTGATTTCATGCCCTGGAACAAGTCCATGCTCACACACTGCCATCCTATGATGTAACGTATTTCAGACATGAAACTGTGCTGAAAAACAAAAAGGTATTTATTTCATACCTAAAATAATAATGCCCCTACATTGGGTAATCATGAAACAGAACTTAAAATGTTACCTGCAAATGTCTCGGCAGTGGCCACGGGTTTATTATAGAAGTGCTGAAAAGTCCGTTCATTGCTCCAACCCACTGTTGCAAGGATGTGGTCCATTGGAACTTCCATCATCCTTGCCGTCGATGTGGATGCAGCCCTGGTGGAGTGAGATTTGAAAACATTAGTATCCACCCCCCCTGCAGCCTATATAACCTTTAACCATCTGGAAATGGTTTGTATTGTGATCTTATGGTGAGGGTGTTTGTGGCTAATACGTAAAGCCCTCTCTGTGCCCCTGAGACTCTTGGTGACCTCTATATATCGCAATATATATGTCACGGTGCAGAGCCGACAATCTGCAGGATAGACCAGAAATCCTAATTTTTGGCCAGTGGATCCGGGTCAAAGTAACCCTTGTCTTTTTTAATGTACATGGCGTCCATACTTAATTTATGTAGGGACTGGACCCGTTGTGCTGTTACAAGTGCCATTAACATAACCATTTTATCGGTTAATTTATCCAGTGTGAGTCCCGATATAGGTGTCCATCCTCGAAGCATAGTCAGCACTATGCTTATGTCCCATATATGGGTGTATCTGGGCCTGGGGGGATTAGAATTAAATATACCCCTCATATATACCCAGTTTAGATACCAGTGGGTGTGATCCCACAGCCAGGTGATCACACCCTCGCCCCAGATAATTGGATAGGGCACTACGGGCACAATTAATGGCACTGTAGCTCAATCCCTCATTAAAATGGAGAGTAACCAGGAACTCCAGCACTTCAGTGATGGTGGCTGTGTCATATGAAGAGTTTGTTCTGGTGCAGAACACTTCCTATTTCCTCACATATGTGAGATATTGTCTTTGGGTGGACTTCCTGCACGACGCTGTGATGACATTTATCGTCCTGTCGGAGAGTCCGTAGTCCAGAAATGGCCTGTTCAGAATCTGCAAACCAACAGGTTAATTCGGTCATGACACGGATGACTTTCCCCTGTCACAGAGTGTACCAAAAGGCTTGGACCTTTGTTGATCCGAATGCAGGGTTCTGCGGCCATATTTAGTACTACTGGGAACCATGGTTGGGTAGGCCAGTCGGGAACAACCAGGATACCCAAAGCGGTGTCTTGTTTGATTTTTTGTAAGACCCGACTGATAAGGCAGAAGGGGGGAAAAGCATAGAAAAACAAACCCCCCCAATATAGCGAGAAAGCGTCCATCGCTACTGCCCCAGGTTCTGGTTCCCAAGCAACATATGTTGGTAGTTGGTGATTTAATCTGGATGCAAAAAGGTCGATATCTGGTGTCCCATACCTTTCGAAAATATCGGCAGACACTTTCCGATCCAACATCTATTCGGTGTTGTCGTTGAATTTGCGTGACCTGGTGTCCGCTACTGTATTTAGCTTACCCAGAAGGTAAGTGGCTGAGATCCATATATTCCTTTCCAAACACCAGTGCCAGATATTATTACCCAATTTATCACATGATATCGACTTTATTCTACCCATATGATTAATGTATGCCACCACAGTGGTATTATCAATCTGTAATCGTACATGCAAATGGTGCATGTCTGTGCAGTAGGCCCAGAGTCCATGAAATGCTCCCAGCATTTCTAGATAATTAATCCCTAGTGCTCCAAACAGGGTACATTCTTGTGCACTCCATCTGCCACCACAACTAGAGGTGGTATTAGTTGCTCCCCATCCTTTTGCACTGGCATCAGTCTGTAAAGCAACCATGGGATTCATAATAGTGATGGGGTTAGAACAATGCTGAATATTGTCTATCCACCAATTTAACTCTACTTTAGCTTCCCCTGGTAGTTCCATAGGCCTATCAAAATGGCCTGCATGAGTTTTAAGAGCTAATATTTTTGCTCTTTGTAGATTTTGGTAATGGAGTGGTCCAAATTGTGCTGCTGGAAAAGCAGCCACTAGTTTCCCAATCACTCTGGCTACTTGCCGAATGGATGGTTTTCTGATGCAAGTGAGGCTTTTACATGCTTCCGTCAAGTCTGTCACTTTGTTTGGTGGCAAGGTGATAGACATTTGAACAGAATCGATAGTGAACCCCAATTAATCCATGGTAGTGGAGGGTCTCAATTTTGATTTATCTGGATGAATGATAAATCCCAGCTTTTGAAAAAGATGCTTTGTGGCTGATACTGCCAATGTAGCCAACTCTAAATTTCCCCCTACAATGAGAATATCATCAAGGTAGGCCATAACAATATGGTTTTGTCTCCTCAAATGTGCCAAAGCTGATTTTAACAATTTGGTAAACAGCCTGGGTGCCGATGATAACCCGTTGGGTAAGGCCTTATACTGCCAAAGCTGTCCCATCCAGACAAATTTCAGATATTTCCGATGATCCTTGTGTATTGGTACTGAATAGTATGTATCTTTTAGATCGTAGCAAGCCATGTAGTACCTGTTGGAGATTAGCTGTTTGGCTGTGACAAACGTGTCCATTTTGAAATGGGCATACCGAATGGAAGTATTCAGTTCGGTCAAATCTATAATTATGCGGCATCCGCCGTCTTTTTTGCTTTTGGTAAAAATGTTTGATACGAACTCTTGAGATTCACTGGTTGTTTTCTCAATTACCCCTTTTGTGTTTAATCTTAAAAGTTCAGCATGGCCTTCTGTCCTTTCCTTTTGTGAAAGTATAAACTTCCGGCTAGGTGTATGCTGAACTGGGATGGGGAGTTTGTAAACAAATTCTATTTTATATCCCTGAATACTTTCCAGTATGTAAGGATCAGAGGTAAATGTGCTCCACACATGTCGAAACAAGTGCAACCGTCCCCCAACCCGTGATGAGTCTAGACATGCTATGTTTTCGAGGCAACCAGACCCACCTACCTCCATGGTTACCGGCGGTGCTGTGTTGGTTGTCTCTGTTGCTTCTTGTTCTGTTGTGTTGCTGCGTTGTGGGTCTGTGAAGAGACCCACTGTGACTCTGCCCCTGCATAAGCAGGTCACGCTGGAGCAATTACTCCACAATTCGCTCCATGCGGCAAAGACGCCCACCATCGCTATCCACGAACGGGGTGTCCTCAGGTCCGGACCCAGCCAGGTCTACGGACCTGTCCAACTTCCAGATGGTTTTGCCGCCGGACCGCGGCGCACCTGCTGTCTGTTGTGGCGGGAAGTCGGGAGCTGCTGGCAGCATCTGCAGCTCTGGAGACTCAGCACGCTGCTGGCTGGTTTCCACAGCAGCGATTTTTGCCGCTGTTCTCCTTGATTTCCTGGACTCCATGCTGTTCTACTTGGCTGTGAAAATACACACACAGAGTCTTTTCCAGAATGGTAAGTATTTACCTCTGGTTGTCTTTTTAAACTTACGCTGGAGGAGCAACGCTTCCTCCCGACTGTCGCTTCCGCAAGGCGTTCGACGATATGCGTTCTGGCGGGGTCTTCACATAGTCACTCACGTGACTCCGAAGTAAAATCTCCTATGTGGGACCTTAACAAATGCTTTCTGAAAGTCCAGGTACACTGGCTTTCCTTTGTCCATTTTCCTAGTTATATCCTCAAAAAATCCCAGATGATTAGTCAAGCGTGATTTCCCCTCCGTAAATCCATCTGACTCCAACCGGTCCTGCTACTGTTATCCAAATGTGCTGCTATTTCATCTTTTATAATTGACTCCAGCATCTTCCCCACCACCAATAAAGGGTTATGCATTGTGAAGCTCGAGGATAGAACAGTTGCACATTTTGTAGGCATGGATAGACATGGAGACAATACAATGTGGAAAGAGGCCCTTCAGTCAAACCTCTCCACACCAACCAACATGTCCCATCTACATGTTCCACCTGCCTGCATTTGGCCCATATCCCTCTAAAACTCTCCTATCCTAGCCATTGGAAAGGTGCAGGTGGAGAGGGAGAGAGAGTGGAGAAACCTGTGCAAGATCAGCCAGGGTTCAGGGAATGTAAGTGGGTGGAGGAGGGGTAGGGAAAGGGAATCTCGGGCGAGAAAGAGGAGGGAGAAGGCTGCTTCTTGTAAGTTAGTTACCTGAACTTGGAGTAATCAGTCTTCATAGTGTTGGGTTATCAACTAACTCTACATCTCATATTCCACTTGGGTAGCATACAACCCAACGGCTCTGCCCATTAAATAAGGGGAATGTCATATTTTCTGACAAATATTAGGAAGGCCTTGAAGCAATTATAAGATTCTAGAATGTTTTCAGTGATAGATCTGTTTCAGTTATGACATCCAATTTGAAAACAAAACTATGTGTGCATATCTGTGAACTGAAATGTACTGTCACTCAATGGGCAATCGTGCAGTTTGTCAATGAGGAGGTTACCAGACAGTTGCTAATACCAGTGGAAGCTTCCTCGCTTACGCTCTAGTACCCAAACCAAGCACTAACTAGAAAGATGCAGAGCAACTAAAGTTACTGGGTGCCTGTGCCAGAATTCCTCCCCAGAGCAAATTCAAGCTCTGAGCGGAGTGCATTGGGAAGTAAAAGCATCAGGGATTTCTCACTGATGCAGAAGGTAGAGGCCACTTTCAGGAGGTTGTGTGGAAGTGAGCTAGAGGGCTGCAAGCATTCGCTCTTAATTCATTCATTGCTGCACATTTGTGGGTTAATGCAAGGTTGAGCATCAGAATCGCCTGAGGGTGGCATGGCGACGCAGCTGTAGATTTGCTGTCTTACAGCATTAGAGGCCCCAGTTCAATCCTGACTACGGGTGCATGTTGGTATGGAGTTTGTATGTTCTCCCCGTGACCTGCATGGGTTTTCTCCGAGACGTTTGGTTTCCTCCCACACTCCAAAGACGTACAGGTTTGTAGATTAATTAGCTTGGTATAAATGTAATTTATCCCTAGTGAGTGTTGAATTGTGTTAATGTGCGGGGATCGCTGGTCGGTGCAGACTTGGTGGGCCGATGGGCCTGTTTCCACGCTGTAACTCTAAACAAAAACTGAAAAAAAAGAAAAACCCTGTGCTCTGTAGATTTACAAACCTGGGGTAACTATGTAACTGGCATTTTGAGTGTTCCTTGGTTATTGGTTGTCTCTCTAAGATGGTGCTTTAAACTTACCTCTCAACAAGTTTGTCAATTAATATTCTCCTTGTACTTTTTGTGATGTGGTATTTGTATTTATTTTGATAACATTGAGCTTCTGAGGTTACAGCACTACCTTAAAAGGTGCTTTATTGATGGAGATTGTCATTGCTATTTCCCACTCCCATAAATTTCGGCAATGTACCCAAGCAAACTTTCTCACCCTATAGTTTAAGTCGGTTGCTTATTTTCTACTGATAAATAAGGCAGACTTTGGTCTTGTCTCTGCAAGGTTTATTGCCACAGAAATTGGCTTCGAGCGATTCAGTTAAACTTTAAATAGCTTGTTTGGTAGGATCTATTTATCTTGCACTATTATTTTCGGATAGCAAGTACATTGATTGCTCATGTTTATTAATCATTCAAACTAGTTACTATTTTTGATGAAGTCTTTTCCATGCAATGAAAACTTTGAAAAGAAACACTCATTTTTTTGGACTGTCTTTCAGGACTGAACAGGATCCCAAACACTTGTGACACATATTCATTGTGACATAGGACTAGTGGTTGCAAGTGTATTCAGTCATCCACGCACAGCAATGTGATAATTGGTTGATTAGGGGCCGCGCAGTGGCTCAGCTGGTAGAGACCAGAGACCTGAGGTTGCCTGTGTGGAGTTTGCACGTTCTCCCTGGGATCTTGTGGGTTTCCTCTGGATACACTGGTTTCCTTCCACATCGTAAAGATGTGTAGGTTTGTGGGTTAATTGGCCTCTATAAATTGCCCCGCAGTGTGCAGGGAGCGGATGCAAAAGTGGGATAACATATACTGTAGTATATGTATAACATATACCGTGAATGGGAGATTGATGGTCAACGTGGACTTGATGGACCAAGAGACCTGTTTCCATGCTGTATCTCTAAACTAAACTAAACCTGTAGCAGAACATAGAAAAACACCTCCTAGGATGCCATGGTGGGAGATCGCCGTGGGTCGAAAGATCTTGGATCAGCCAAGCCTCACGGGTCGATGGAGCCTCGTTGTGAGAGGGGGAGGGGGGGGAGAACAAAGGAGGACCCGGCGTGGGGGGGGGGGGGGGGAGGAAGTGTTTGGTGGAACAAAGGAGGCAGGACCTGTCATGTGATACTTTGGTCGGTGCCCTTTATGTGGCAATTCTTTGCATACCTTGTCTATGCAAAACAAAGAATTTCACGGTGACTCATCACATGCAGCAATAAAGTATTCATTCATTCATTCATTCAAAAAAGAAAGTAGCAAAATGTAAGAAATCATCGTCCTGATGAACGGGACTGTCATTGTTATCATTGTGATATTCTGATATAGAGTGCACAATCAATATTGCCCGGTGTGGAGTGTAAAGAAGACAACAAATATATTCATCCATTTGGCAAAGTGGGTGCCGACACTACAATACCTTTGACTCATAACAAACGAGACAACATCTTCCCTCATCCTTCTCCTATTCTGGAGTTTAGAAGGATGAGAGAGAATCATATTGAAACATATAAGTTCATAAGATCATAAGGTTCATAAGGTTCATTTATTGTCACATACACCAATTGGTGTAGTGAAATTCAAGTTGTCATTGCAGCACATTAATAAGAATATAACATATCATTATAAAGAAATTATAACATCAAACATAAAAACATCCCCCCCCACAATGGTTCCCACTGTGAGGAAAGGCACAAAGTCCAGTCCCCATCCCCTTATCCACTCATAGTCAGGCCTATTGAGGCCTCCGCAGTCGCCGCTAGGGGGCCCGATGTTTCAGGCCCTTCTCACCGGGTGATGGAGCTCCGGCGTCGGGAGAACCCTCTCAGCGGCTTCGGATGCCTGGAACAGCCGCATCCTTACCGGAGACCGCGGCTTCCGAAGCCAACAGGCCGCGCTGGACGGAGCTCCACCACTGCCGATCCCGGCGAGAGATCCCAGGCTCCGCAATGTTTAAGGTCAGCGCCGGCACCCGCGGCTGGCCGCACCACAGTCCGGCAGCTCCGCGATGTTCCATCAGCGGACTCAGCACACCGGAGCTCCAGCGCGGCAACCCAGTCAAGGCATCGCCCGCTCCGCTCTGCGATAGCGCTCCAGCGCTGTGCCGCCGTCGAAGCTATAATTGTGGTACTGGCCGGTCCCGTCAGTATACGCCGCTCCACAACCTGATGGTCGAATTTGCTGCTCGGAGGAAAGCTGCCTCTCCGACCAGGTAGGGACTGAGAAATACAGTCCCCCCTCCCCCCACCCCCCACACATAAAAAGAATTGACCTCCAAACAAAACACTTTTTAACATACTAAAAATGAAAAAAAGGAGTGAAAGGACGGACAGCTGCAGGCAGGGCAGCCATACCCAACTGGATGGCGCCCCCTTTGTTAAGGGTTTGGACACGCTATAGGCAGAAAACATATTCCCGATCTTGGGGGAGTACAGAACCACGGGCCACAGTTTAAGAATAAGGGGTAAGCCATTTAGAACGGAGATGAGGAAACACTTTTTCTCACAGAGAGCTGTGATTCTGTGGAATTCTCTGCTCCAGAGGGCGGTGGAGGCCGGTTCTCTGGATCCTTTCAAGAGAGAGCTAGATGGGGCTCTTAAAGATAGTGGAGTCAGGGGATATGGGGATAAGGCAGGACGGGGTACTGATTGGGTACTGATCAGCCATGATCACATCGTGGTGCTCGCTCGAAGGGCCGAATGGCCTACTCCTGCACCTATTGTTTATTGTCTACTGTCTATTGTCTTCCTTATGCTGTTTTCTGCAACTCTGCAGTACACAGCAAATCTATTTAGCACTGCTACATTTGAGCTGTTTTCCATGATTAACATCTAGGCAGTTTCATAGGGCCAGAAGAAATATTCTCTTGTCAGTTGTAAGATGCTGGAACTGAGATGATGTCAAAATGAGTTTTGTCCATTTCTTGCCTTTGGTATAAACCAGATTTTTTGTGGCTGCTCCATTTTCAGCTTGAATTCTTGGAATTTCTTCCTCTCAGATATAAAGGGACAGTTAGTAACTTCCAGTCTGCTGGTAGTATGACATGCTCACTCGCAGAAGATCTATCTTTATATTTAGGGTGGGGGGAGGGCAAGCTGGTGCTGAAACGATGCCAAAATCGCCATCTCTAGGGAAATGAAGATGCTCCCGTGGTTAATTTACTCATTGTTCTGTGATGACTTGCTCTCCGCAGAGCAATTGAATGAAAAGAAGTTGTTTTTGCAGGCCTGTTGGCAGTCTGTCAATGAGGAGTCAGCAATTTTTTAAAATATAATTGAACAACAAAAACAGCAAAGACTTGGTCAGGCCTGCCACTCCAGCACATGGAGTCATGCTAGAATATAAAAAAAAGAAAGAGGCCAAATGGAAGAACTCTTCATCCAGGTGAAAGGGACTATCATTGTGGTATTCAGATATAGAGTGCACAATCAGTATTGCCAGGTGTGGAGTATAAAACAGACCAAAAAATATATCCATTCGTACAGTATATTACAGTTTCAGTTTAATGTATTGAGGTACAGTGAAAAGCTTTGTTGCATGCTAACCAGTCAGCAGAGAGACAATATCTAAAACAATAACATAGAAAACATAGAAAATAGGTGCAGGAGTATGCCATTCGGCCCTTCGAGCTAACACCACCTAAATGATCATGGCTGATCATCCTAAATCAATACCCTGTTCATGCTTTCTCCCCATATCCCTTGATTCAGTTAGCCCCAAGAGCTACATCTAACTCTCTCTTGAAAACATTCAGTAAATTGGACTCTACTGTCTTTTGTGACAGAGAATTTCACAGACACAACTTTCTGGGTACAATAACATTTTTGTATTTTTGTAAAAATAGAATTTTCCTAATCTCAGTACTAAATGGCCTACCCCTTATTCTCAAACTGTGACCACCTGGTTCTGGACTCCCCCTAGCCTGTCCAATCCCTTAAGAATTTTACATGTTTCTATTAGATTTCCTCTCATCCTTCTAAATTCCAATGAATATTAGCCCAATCGATCCATTGTTTCATCATATGTCAATCCTGCCATCCTGGAATTAACCTGGTGAACTTACACTGCACTCTCTCAATAGTAAGAATGTCCATCCTCAAATTAAGAGACCAAAACTGCACACAATGTTCCAGGTGTGGTCTCACTAGGGCCCTGTACAACTGCAGTAGAACCTCCTTAAGGGCCTGTCCCACCAGCATGCAACTCTATGCGATGAGCACGACGGCTCAAGCGACTAACGTGGTCGCTTGAGCCGTCCGGCGTCGCGGGGCCGGTCCCACTTCGATCACTGGAGCCGTGCGGAGTTCGTCCCGACATCGCGCGGGGCTCCGAAAAACTGAACATGTTCCGCGCGGCAACGGCTTGTCAGCTCGCAGTCGCCTCGACGCATTACACACCGCCTCTCACATACCTCTCTGTAGGTGCCTCCGTGACCCTCTCTGTGTGTGGCTCCGTGGCCCTCTCTGTGTGTGCCTCTGTGCCCCTCTCTGTGTGCCCCTCTCTGTCCTGGCGAACTTACCTTTAAGACTTTGCTCCAAGTTCGCCTCACTTTGCGCCGCGTTGCGCCACTTACCCGACCTCCACGCGGCCCTCGTTGCCGGTTTAGTCGCGCTTGCCGCATGCAGGCGCATGCTGGTGGGAACGGCCCTGTACAGGGATCACCCGACCTCCACCCGGCCCCCGCTTCTAGTTTGATCGTGCTCATCGCATTGAGTCGGATGCTGGTAGGACAGGCCCTTTACTCCGAAACTCAAAACCTTTTGCCATGAAGGCCAACATGCCACTTGCTTTCTTCACTGCCTGCTCTACCTGCATGCTTAGTTTCAGTGACTGATGTACAAGGACACCAGGGTCTCATTGAACCTCCCCTTCTCCTAATCTGACACCATTCAGGTAATAATCTGCCTTCTTGTTCTTGACACCAAAGTGGATAACCTCATTATCCACATTATACTGCATCTGCCATGCATCTGCCCATTCACCAAACCTATCGAAGACACCCTGCAGCCTCATAGCATCCTCTTCACAGTACACACTGCCACCCAGCTTTGTGCCATGTGCAAACTTGGAGATGTTACATTTAATACCTTTGTCTAAATCAATCAAGCCATTTACAGTGTATAGATACATGATAAGGGAATGATGTTTAGAACAGTCCACTGTCTACCCTTCCTGAACTTCCTGTCTTTGTTTTTCCCGTTCACAGCAACCAACTGAGGGGGGAGGGGAAGACAATGGTGACCCGGCGTGGGGGACGGTGTGAGAACAAAGGGGGACCCGGTGGGGGGGCATTCTAGTTTAGAATCCTCTGCCCAGGGGATAAGCCTATGTTTGTTTGTTCATTTGTTCTGGTGAAAACGCCGTGCACACGAGAGTCAGACAACAGTTGTTTGTCTTTTTCTGTTTGTGTTCACTTTTAATTTCATGTTTTTGTGTACCTTGTGTGTTGTGACTGTCGGCAGACCAATTTCCCTCCGGGGATGAATAAAGTTTTATCGTATCCTATCTAGTTGTCATGTTGAAGCAGAAAACCTTTTATAAAACCTTCTCTGTTGTTCTCTGGTGGGCAATGCTTGAAAATTCTGTAAAGAGAATATAGAAAGGCAATAGGAAAAGAAGACTGAACTGAACAGAAAACCTGTGCACAATATGAACAATAAGAGCTGGATAAAATATTAATGCTCAAGAATGTCCCTATTATTCACCTTATAGATTAACGTCATTGTTTTACATACCGTCCTATTATTTTTGGACAATAAAAGATGTAAAATTGTCCTGGACACTGGTAATATTGCAAATAAAATTAATTATTTTTATTGCAATTGCATAAAACATATTGAAGCAAAAGTATTAAGCTTGGGGAGGAAGCTATTTCGTACCATTATTACCATGTTTTTACTAGCTCCCCACCAGAACTCTTCATTCAATTGACACTCATGGTATTGTATTCCCCAGTGGAATTGACAATGCTTTGCGATGTCCACACTTTATTCATTTGGGACCGTACCTAAATATGCAAACTAATATTTTGTTATTACTTTTCTTCCAGAGCCTCCGATTGGTCAAATGCATCCACCTCATGGCAATGCGACTCCTCAAAAGAATAGTAATCTACTGGTGATCATCGTGGTCTCCATCGGTGCAATTATGGTGGTGGTGATCATTGTTGTCGCTGTGATTTGCACCCGCCGATCTTCAGCACAGCAGAGGAAGTATGTTTGCCTTTTATTAACTGCTTTGATCCCTTTATTCTGTTAATAGTTAATAGATAACATTTGAAGAAAGCCGCCTGGTGAGCAATTGAGATATTGAAACCCAAGAGATCCAAGTTCGAGTATCTGGCTTAAGCTAATGTAACTCATTTCATTCACCATGTAGAATTTTATATCATAGACCAAAGCCATTCTATTGCTCTTTGCCATTGCTGAGGCTCTGTCCCAGACCCTTCCACCATCAGCTATCCCTTCTCACTCTGCCACTCTGCCATACAATTTGGTTGCAGCTTCATAGGCTCAGGGATCTGGAGTTAAATCTGGAGGAAAAAATGATGAATATTTCTGAAGACTGTTTAGCAATGCCTGACATAAAGGACATTTTCAGTCACATTTTCTGTACCATAGGACACATGATATTCATCAAAGGTAGGGACCTCAGTTGGGTGGGGGTTGTGGTGGAGGGCACGTTATTACCAATTTACAGTGATGCAATATTAAGCAGACAATAGACAATGGACAATAGGTGCAGGAGTAGGCCATTCAGCCCTTCTAGCCAAAACCGTCATTCACTGTTATGATGGCTGATCAGCCACAATCAGTACTCCGTTCCTGCCTTCTCCCCATATCCCCTGTCTCCACTATCTTTAAGAGCTCTATCCAACTCTCCCTTGAAAGCATCCAGGTAATTGGCCTCCACTGCCTTCTGAGGCAGAGAATTCCACAGGTTTACAACCCTCTGTGTGAAATAGATTTTCCTTATATCTAAATGGCTTATCCCTTATTCTTGAACTGTGGTCCCTGGTTCTGGACTCCCCCAACATCGAGTACATGTTTCCTGCATCTAGCGTGTCCAAACCCTAAATTATCTTTGGTGTTTCAATAAGATCTCCTCTTATCCTTCTAAATTCCAGAGTATACAAGCCCAGCCACTCCATTCTATCAACATATGACAGTCCCGTCATCTCGGGAATTAACCTTGTGGACCTATACTGCATTCCCTCATTAGCAAGAATGTCCTTTCTCAAATTTGGAGACCAAAACTGCACACAATACTCCAGGTGTGGTCTCACTATGGTCCAGTACAACTGCAAAAGGACCTCTTTGCTCCTATATGCAGCTCCTCGTGTGATGAAGGCCACTTTCTTCACTGCCTGCTGTACCTGCATGCTTACTTTCATTGACTGATGAACAAGGACCCCCCGATCTCATTGTACTGCCCCTTTTCCTAACTGGACACCATTCAGATAATAATCTGCCTTCCTGTTTTTGCCACCAAAGTGGATAACCTCACATTTATCTACATTAAACTGCATCTGCCATGCATCTGCCCACTCACTCAACCTATCCAAGACACCCTGCAGCCTCATAGCATCCGTCTCACAGTTGACACTGCCACCCAGCTTTGTGTCATCTGCAAATTTGCTAATGTTACTTTTAATCCCTTCATCTAAATCATAAATGTATATTGTAAATAGCTGTGGTCCCAGAACCAAGCCTTGCAGTACCCCACTAGTCACTGCCTGTCATTCTGAAAGGGACCTGTTAATCCCTACTGTTTGTTTCCTGTCTGCCAACCAATTTTCTATCCATATTAGTACACTACCCCCAATACCATGTGCTCTAATTTTGCCCAAAAATCTTCTATGTGGGACCTTATCAAGTACTTTTTGAAAGTCCAGGTACACTACATCCACTGGCTCTCCCTTGTCCATTTTTCTAGTTACATCCACAATAAATTCCAGAAGATTAGTCAAGCATGATTTCCCCTACGTAAATTCATGCTGACTCGGACCGGTCCTGCTACTGCTATCCAAATGTGCTGCTATTTCATCTTTTATAATTGACTCCAGCATCTTCCCCACCACCGATGTCAGGCTAACTGGTCCATAATTCCCTGTTTTCTCGCTCCCGCCTTTCTTAAAAAGTGGGATAACATTAGTAGTTTACGGTCTGTTGAAGAGCAAACCTCCAATGTAAGTTTAACATTATGCTTTAATCCCAAACTCAGTAAAACATCCCTTCAGAATGAATTAAAACCTTTCCCGCAGGAAAAAAAAGTGTGAACTCTCTGACTGAGTTTAACATTTTTTTTTTAACATTCTTTTTACATATAGTTTTAGGTGAACGTTCGAAGAGCTAATGGTTAAACAAGATGTGAATGAATACTGCATTTAAAAGTGAGCCTCAGATCCATCATAACTTCTCATCAGGTTTTATTCAAAGTAATTTATTTTCCTCATTTTTTGGAAAGTGGGCATTACTGACAAGTTCAGCATTTCTTGCTCATCTCCAAATGCCCTTGGGAAGATGGCGGTCAGACACCTGCGTGAGCTGCTACTGTAAAGTAACAGTTCTGACAGGAGTGGATGGTTTGCCAAAGCACTTCAGAGGATAGCTACAGTCAGCACACTTTGTTGGATCTGCAGTTATACAGAGAACAGACAAGGTATAAATGCAGTCTAAAAAAGAGTCTCGACCTGAAACGTCACCTATTCCTTTTCTCCAGAGATGCTGCCTCTTAGTTACTCCATCATTTTGTGTCTATATTCAAGGCAGATTTCCTTCTGAAGGACATTGGCAACCCAAATCATTGTTTCAACAATATTCCAGCAGTTTTGTGGCTAACCTTCATTAAGGGTTTATTTTTAATTCCAGATTATTTAATTAACTGAATTCAAATTGCACATTTGCCGCAGTGAGATTTGAACTCATTTTTCTGGATTATTAGTTCAGCCTTCTGGATAACGAGATCTTATTTACCAATCGATTTGCTTCACAGTTGCGAATGTACCTTATAATATTATCCGACATAACATCGATCAATCAATTTGTGGGTATGAGAAAAAGCAGATGGAAAATAATTCTCTTTCAGTATTATATCTGTCTGGAAATCTATAAACTATCTTTACAATCGCTAAAAAACAGTATGTACAATATTCTCAGATGACAATTCATTGTTCCAGGAATTCAGTTTGGATATTTGATTGACATGGTAAAAATATAAAATTAGCGTTGCTTATTGTTCCTATAACATTGATAGTAGTTTCCATGGCATTTTTCATTTTTAATTATTTGTTGTATTAAGGGATCGATTATATTATTTGCCTCAGCGATGGGAGATATTTATATCGTATAATCAGTGAAGATATTCTATGGGAGGCAGTCATCTTGATATCATCACAAACAGGAAGGAAGCTAATATAACAGTTATGTGCAGATGTCTGAATTGCCAAATGGGTTAGCGCACTGCTTGGTACTTAATTAAACGACCTTCATTCATATAGTGCATGTAATTTGTTAAAATGTCATATTCTGCTTCACAAGAGAATTATAAAACATAATTTGACACTGACTTATTTGAGAACATATTAGAGCAGACGACCTGAAACATTGCAAAAAAACAGGCTTGTAAAACTGCAGAAGGCTAGAATGACTTGTCTGGCCAAAGCTATAATTGTCCTTGAGCCATTAGTCTTACTGATGGTCGTAGTGGAGGAGTTCGACAATGCTATTAGGTAGCAATCTCTAACAATTTGATCCAGTGATGAAGAAGGAAGGGTGATGTATTTCCACAAGTGTATGGCATGTTCTTGACGGAACCTAGTAAGTGGGGTACTGCCTTGCATCTGTTTATAGTTGGCCTTGTGGATGCATCGGATTGCAAGTTTAGGAGGTGCTGTATGAGCAGGCTTGGCAGATACATTCTGTAAATGGTACATTCTGCTGCTGCAGTGAATCAGTTGCTGCTGTAGTGCATCAGCAGCAGAAGTAGTGAATACTTGCCTGGTGGTGGGGTGCTGCTCAAGTAGACTACCTTGATCTGGAAGGTGAGAAGCTTCTTGCTTATAGAAACATAGAAACATAGAAACATAGAAAATAGGTGCAGGAGTAGGCCATTCGGCCCTTCGAGCCTGCACCGCCATTCAATGTGATCATGGCTGATCATCCAACTCAGTATCCCGTACCTGCCTTCTCTCCATACCCCCTGATCCCTTTAGCCACAAGTGCCACATCTAACGCCCTCTTAAATATAGCCAATGAACTGGCCTCAACTACCTTCTGTGGCAGAGAATTCCAGAGACTCACCACTCTCTGTGTAAAGAATGTTTTCCTCATTTCGGTCCTAAAGGAATTCCCCCTTATCCTTAGACTGTGACCCCTTGTTCTGGACTCCCCCAACATCGGGAACAATCTTCCAGCATCTAGCTTGTCCAACCCCTTAAGAATTTTGTAGGTTTCTATAAGATCCTCCCTCAATCTTCTAAATTCCATCGAGTACAAACCGAGTCTATCCAATCTTTCCTCATATGAAAGTCCTGACATCCCAGGAATCAGTCTGGTGAATCTTCTCTGTACCCCCTCTATGGCAAGGATGTCTTTCCTCAGATTTGGAGACCAAAACTGTACGCAGTACTCCAGGTGTGGCCTCACCAAAACCCTGTACAACTGCAGTAGAACCTCCCTGCTCCTATACTCAAATCCTTTCGCTATGAATGCTAACATACCATTTGCTTTCTTCACTGCCTGCTGCACCTGCATGCCTACTTTCAATGACTGGTGTACCATGACACCCAGGTCTCATTGCATCTCCCCCTTACCTAATCTGCCACCATTCAGATAATAGTCTACCCTCATGTTTTTGCCACCAAAGTGGATAACCTCACATTTATCCACATTGTACTGCATCTGCCATGCATCTGCCCATTCACTCAGCCTATCCAAATCACCCTGCAGCCTCCAAGCATCCTCCTCACACCTAACTATACCCCCCAGCTTGGTATCATCTGCAAATTTGGAGATGTTGCATTGAATTCCCTCGTCCAAATCATTAATATATATTGTAAATAGCTGGGGTCCCAGCACTGAGCCTTGCGGCACCCCACTAGTCACTGCCTGCCATTCTGAAAAGGACCCGTTTACTCCTACCCTTTGCCTCCTGTCTGCTAGCCAGTTCTCTATCCACATCAATACTGAACCCCCAATACCGTGTGCTTTAAGTTTGTATGCTAATCTCTTATGCGGGACCTTGTCGAAAGCCTTCTGAAAGTCTAGATATAACACATCCACTGGTTCTCCCTTATCCACTCTACTAGTTACATCCTTGAAAAATTCTATCAGATTTGTCAGACATGATTTACCTTTCGTAAATCCATGCTGACTTTGTCCAATGATTTCACCACTTTCCAAATGCGCTGCTATCCCATCTTTAATAACTGACTCTAGCAGTTTCCCCACTACCGATGTTAGACTAACTGGTCTGTAATTCCCCGCTTTCTCTCTCCCTCCTTTTTTAAAAAGTGGGGTTACATTAGCTACCCTCCAATCCTCAGGAACTACTCCAGAATCTAAGGAATTTTGAAAAATTATCACTAATGCATCCACTATTTCTGTGGCTACCTCCTTGAGTACTCTGGGATGCAGACTATCTGGCCCTGGGGATTTATCGGCCTTCAATCCGTTCAATTTACCCAACACCACCTCCCGGCTAACCTGGATTTCACTCAGTTCCTCCATCTTATTTGACCCCCGTTCCACTGCTATTTCCGGCAGATTATTTATGTCTTCCTTAGTGAAGACAGAACCAAAGTAGTTATTCAATTGGTCTGCCATGTCCTTGTTCCCCATGATCAATTCACCTGTTTCTGACTGCAAGGGACCAACATTTGTTTTAACTAGTCTCTTTCTCTTTACATATCTATAAAAACTTTTGCAGTCAGTTTTTATGTTCCCTGCCAGTTTCCTTTCATAATCTATTTTCCCTTTCCTAATTAAGCCCTTTGTCCTCCTCTGCTGGATTCTGAATTTCTCCCAGTCCTCCGGTAGGCTGCTTTTTCTGGCAAATTTGTATGCCTCATCTTTTGTTTTTATACTATCCCTGATTTCCCTTGTTATCCATGGATGCACCACCTTCCCCGATTTATTCTTTTGCCAAACTGGTATGAACAACTTTTGTACTTCATCCATGCAGTCTTTAAATACCTTCCATTGCACATCCACTGTCAACCCTTTAAGAATCACCTGCCAGTCTATCTTGGCCAATTCACATCTCATACCTTCAAAGTTACCTTTGTTCAAGTTCAGAACCCTTGTTTCTGACTTAATTTTGTCACTCTCCATCCTAATGAAGAACTCAACCATATTATGGTCACTCTTGCCCAAGGGGCCACGCACAACAAGACTGCTAACTAACCCTTCCTCA
This sequence comes from Raja brachyura, assembly GCA_963514005.1. Next base: position 32,912,764 of record OY740781.1, read on the forward strand.
TTACTCAATACCCAGTCTAGAATAGCCTGCTCTCTCGTTGGTTCCTCCACATGTTGGTTGAGAAAACTATCCCGCATACATTCCAGGAAATCCTCTTCCTCAGCACCCCTGCCAATTTGATTCACCCAATCTACATGCAGATTGAAGTCACCCATTATAACCGTGTTACCCTTGTTGCACGCATTTCTAATTTCCTGTTTGATGCCATCCCCAACTCCAATACTACTGTTAGGTGGCCTGTACACAGTTCCCACTAGCGTTTTCTGCCCCTTAGAGTTTCGCAGCTCTACCCATATTGATTCCACATCCTCCACGCTAATGTCCTTCCTTTCTATTGCATTAATCTCCTCTCTCACCAGCAACGCTACCCCACCTCCTTTTCCTTTTCGTCTATCCCTCCTGAATATTGAATATCCCTGGATGTTCAGCTCCCAGCCTTGGTCATCCTGGAGCCAAGTCTCCGTGATTCCAACTATAGCATAGTCATTAAATTTCACTCTGAGATGACACTCTGGTGTCATAGTCATTATATTTGAAATTGCATTCATCCAGCCAAGTACAGAATGCTAACATGTGCCCTGTAGATGAGGTCGTGTAAATTCCTCCTTCAAATATACAGAACATTTGGGACATTAATTTATGCCGTGATTAATTTTAAAATCAGCGAGCATTGATGGGGCATCACAATGATGCAACTCTGTCTCATAGCGCAGGAGACCTGGGTTTGAAACCTGACCTCAGGTCCTGTCTTTGTGGAGTTTGCACATTCTCCTGTCTCTGTGTCGGAAGGAACTGCAGATGCTGCTTTACACCAAAGATAGACGCAGAATGCTGGAGTAACTCAAAGGGTCAGGCAGCATCTCTGGTAAAAGTGGCGAAAAAGGGTGTCGACCCAAAACGTCACCTGTTCTTTTTCTCTGGAGATGCTACCTGACCCACTGAGTTATGCCAGCATTTTGTGTCTTTCTCCTGTCTCTGCATGGGTTTCCTCCATGTGCTCTGGCTTCCTCAAACATCCCAAAGACGTCTGTTGATAGGCTAATCAGCACTGCTAAAGTGGCCTCAACGTGTAGACTATGGGAGAGTTTGATGAGGAAGTAGGGAGAATACGATTAGAGATTAATGCAGAATTAGTGTAAATTGAGTGGTCGATGGACAATGCAGGCTAAATCAGCCAAAGTACCTGTATCCCTGTATAACTTTCTATGAATACTTTCAAGAGAGAGCTAGATAGGGCTCTTAAAGATAGCGGAGTCAGAGGATATGGGGAGAAGGCAGGAACGGGGTACTGATTGGGGATGATCAGCCATGATCACAATGAATCAGATGGCTCAAAGGGCCGAATGGCCTACTCCTGCACCTATTGTCTATTGTCTATTGACTAGTGAATCCTTGACCCAAGGGCATAATTTCTTCCCATTTAATTATTCCTCAAATGGTTATTTTCCCCAACACAGAAAACGTGCTGCACACTCTGGTGGCAAGCGAAAGGGGAGCCAAAAGGACTTGAGACCTCCAGACCTCTGGATACATCATGAAGAAATGGAGATGAAGAATATTGAGAAGCCCTCAGTCCCTGATCCATCGGTGAGAGATTCGCCCAGGCAACAAAGCTGTCAGGACATCACCCCTGTGAGCCACAGCCACTCAGAGAACCAGCTCACCAGTAAAAGTGGCTCCCATTCAGGTAAGCCCAAGTGCATGGATTATACAAGAACCCAACCTTCACCATGTGCCCAGTCATGCCAATGTTAACAAAACAAAAACTCTGCCTGGAACTTCATCAACTGGGAGGTTTATATGAATTCATTGCAGGCTAACATGTTTTATCTCTTTCAGGCCCAATACATCATCCAGTGAGGTCAGCAATGAAATATCATGTACGAGTCATAAACAGAAATAATGAATATATGCACTAACTTGAGATGAAATGTAGCTTTAAAGTGAGAGGTTATTTCATATGCTTTACAATCATTTCCAACCCCTCTTCCCTATTACCCACATATGTCGGAAAGGGTAAACTTTATTAAATCTTATTGATAATAGACAACAGGTGCAGAAGTAGGCCATTCGGCCCTTCGAGCCAGCACCGCCATTCAAAATGATAATGGCTGATCATCCACAATCCTGCCTTCTCGCCATATCCGCTGACCCTGCTACCTTTAGGAGCTCCATCTAACTCTCTTGAAAGCATCCAAAGAATTGGCCTCCACTGCCATCTGTGGCAGAGAATTCCACAGATTCACAACCCTCTGTGTGAAAAGGTTTTTCCTCATCTCTGTTCTAAATGGACAACAGGTGCAGGAGTAGGCCATTCGACCCTTCGAACCAGCATTGCCATTCAATGTGATCATGGCTGATCATCCACAATCAGTACCCTGTTCCTTCCTTCCCCCCCATATCCCCTGACTCTGCTATCTTAAAGATACCTATCTAGCTCTCTCATGAAAGTATCCAGAGAACCGGCCTCCACCACCCTCTGAGGCAGAGAATTCCACAGGCTCACAACTCTCTGTGTAAAAAAGTGTTTCCTTGGCTGACGAGAGAAATTGAGGCATTGGTCAAAAACAAGAAGGATGCATGGGACAGGTAGCATGAAAGACAATCCCAAAAGATTTTATAAATAAATAAGGGGGAAAAGCGTAACTAGAGAGCAAGTGGGACCTCTGAGGAATCAAAGCGGTCACCTCTGCGTGGAGCCACAGGCAATAGGCAAGGTCCTCAATGAGTATTTCTCCTCTGCATTCCTCTGAGGAGAAAAACAGTAGGATAGAGGAACTTGGGGCAGTCAATGGAAGTGTCTTGTCAGTGTTGCCGTTGAAGAAGTACTGAAGGTACGATCGTGTATGAAGGTAGACAAATCTCCAGGGCCTGATCAGATTCAGATTCAGATTCAGATTCAGATTCAATTTTAATTGTCATTGTCAGTGTACAGTACAGAGACAACGAAATGCATTTAGCAACTCCCTGGAAGAGCGACACAGCAAATGATTTGAATAGATAACAATAAGTGTCCGGGGGGGGGTGATTGGCAGTCACCGAGGTACGTTGTTGAGTAGCGTGACAGCCGCCGGAAAGAAGCTGTTCCTGGACCTGCTGGTTCGGCAACGGAGAGACCTGTAGCGCCTCCCGGATGGTAGGAGGGTAAACAGTCCATGGTTAGGGTGAGAGAGGTCCTTGGCGATGCTGAGCGCCCTCCGCAGACAACGCTTGCTTTGGACAGACTCAATGGAGGGGAGCGAGGAACCGGTGATGCGTTGGGCAATTTTCACCACCCTCTGCAATGCCTTCCGGTCGGAGACAGAGCAGTTGCCATACCAAACTGTGATGCAGTTGGTAAGGATGCTCTCGATGGTGCAGCGGTAGAAGTTCACCAGGATCTGAGGAGACAGATGGACCTTCTTCAGTCTCCTCAGGAAGAAGAGACGCTGGTGAGCCTTCTTGATCAGAGTTGAGGTATTGTGGGTCCAAGAGAGGTCGTCGGAGAGGTTGACTCCCAGGAACCTGAAGCTAGAAACACGTTCCACCTCCGTACCGTTAATGTGGATGGGGGTGTGCGTGCCGCCCCTGGACATCCTGAAGTCTACAATGAGCTCCTTGATCTTCTTGGAGTTAAGGGCCAGGTTGTTGTCAGAGGGCCAGGTTGTTGTCAGAGGGCCAGGTTGTTGCTGATCAGATATATCCGAGGACATTGTGGGAAACCAGAATTACAGGCTAGGTGCCGGAAGACTGGAGGGTGGCAAATGTTGTGCCTCGTTTCAAGACGGGCTGCAGGGAAAATGCTGGAAACTGTAGGCTAGTGTGCTTAACATCTGTAGTTGGAAAGTTACTAGAGAATATTCTGAGGAATAGGTTAAACTGGCATTTGGATGGGCAAGGGCTGATTAGGGATAGTCAACATGGTTTTGTACATGTGAGGTCATGTCTCACAAATCTGATAGATTTTTTTGATGACATGATCAAAACGATCAATGAGAGCAGAGCTGTAGATGTTGTATACATGAATTTCAGATAGGCGTTCGACAAGGGTCTGCATGGTAGGCTGCTCTATAAGGTTAGATCGTATAGGATCCAAGGAGAGATAGCTGAATGAATATCAAATAGGCTCCATGGATGGAAGCAGAGAGTGATGGTGGAAGGTTACCTCTCGGACTGGAGGCCTGTTACTAATGGTGAGCCTGAGGGTTCGGTGCTGGGCTCATTATTGTTTGTCATCTACATCATTAATTTGGATGAGAACATACAGGGCAAGATGAGCAAGATTTGCAGATAGTGAAGATGGTTGTGAAAGATTGCTGTAGGATCTGCATAGCTCGGCCAGGTAGGCTGAGGAATGATTTGTGGAATTTAATACAGAGATGTGTGAGGTGTCACATTTTTGGATGTCTAACAAGGCCAGAACCTACACAGTGAATGGTAGGCCTATGAGGAGTGTTGTAGAGCAGAGGAATCTTGAGTACAAGTGCATGGTTCCTTGAAGGTCAAGTCGCAGGTAGATAAGGCGGTCAAAAAGGTTTTTGGCACATTGGCTAACTTTCTTTGAGAAGGAGATGGTGAGCTTTTGATGAAAAAAAATCCATGATGTTTTAAGGAAGAAGTTCCAAGATCATCGTTCTGCACATTGGTGGTGTAGAGGGATTGCCTGAAGTTTGATAACACAGGAATGTGCCACGATGATGCAGAAGGTGTGGCTTACGCATGGACACAGATACTGAAATGCACATGCATACACATGTCTACACATACAACACACAGAAGTTGTATCTGTGCGTGTGCACACACACGTGCACACATACACATACACGCTTTGGTCTCACACCTCCTCCAAGAGGTCACTCCATCAAACCCATGCGTATACTAGAATGAAGTGTCATCCCACTACAGATTAAATCAATTACAAGCATTTTTGACTTTCATGACTAGCAAATCATCCTAATTCCTTGAAACTTACTGAAGAAGAAGAAATGATGAGGTTAAAGTATAGAACAGGTCACAGTAAAGAACAGCAAATCCATGCAATATTAATAAATATAGCATTTTATCTTGGTTGATTTTTTACAAGCCCAGATGTAATGGTAACATTTTCCAATTACATTGTTCAAAGGCCATGATCCTGATGAAGCTGGAAGCAGTATGTCTACATTGGAACGTTCTCTAGCAGCTCGAAGAGGAACCCGACCTAAACTGATGATTCCCATGGATTCACAGCCCAACAATCCACGTAAGGAATTTTGTGGACGATGAGTCACAACCCTGATTACATACTACATCACTATAATGTTCTGTAACTATACCATGACTATATTGTTCTGGATTGACAAAGGCCATCCTTTGCTGATTGTCATTTGTTACTCATTTCTGGGGTGTGATTGTCAGTGGAAAAGGGCAGTTTTCATCCCCAACTTTCCTTGAGAAGGAGATGGTGAGCTTTTGATGAAAAACAATCCATGATGTTTTCAGGGAAGAAGTTCCAACATTTTGCTCAAACAGTGATTAATGCAAATTAAAGTACTTTGGTGCTTAGAAGACAATTTTAAGGAGATAGAGGTCACAGATTTGGGATTTTCTACCAAATAACCCACTGTGAAATAACTCAGAGCAATTAGTATATGCCATGACATTGCAAACACTGCTGCAGAGGCAGACGGAGTAAATGATTAATTTGTCATTCAGATATAAATTAAGCAGCTGTTTAATTTGGGGTAGCACGGAGTTGCTTGAGCATTATGGAAGTTACATACATTTAGGTAAATGGAGAGTATCCTATCAATCTCCTAGACTGAACATTGTGTTTTGAAGAGTTCTAAACTAAACTTAAGTCAATCATTCTCTACTTCTCTTGGAATCATAGTATCATGTGGCAGATACATTTCCAGTTAATGCTGGCCCCTTGCAGGGAAACCACGATACAGGACTGAGTGATTTAGGGGAATCAAGGGTAAGGGGGTGAGTGCAGGATAATTGCTCAGAGAGGAAAGATTCAGCATGATGTTCTTGAATGCAAGCACGAGGAGCTGAATGGCCTAGTCTTGCTTCTATTTTATTTATTTGCTATTTTATTTTCTTACATTTTCAACAGAGAGCATTCAACATGGTTGAAATGGCCATTAACGAACACTTATATGGCATGAATGCTGAAAGTGCCACCATTATTCCTGCAAACTCTCCACCTCTTCCTGTGTATCTGAAAAGTGAGTGGAGCTGAACACTGCACTCATCAGTGAATATCCCTACTTCTGACCCTCCAATGTTGGGAAGTTCTTGATGAAGCAGTTGAAATTGATTGGGTCAAGAACAAATCCCTGAGGAACTGCTGCAACAATGTCTTTGAGGTGGTCTTCAGTTAGTAGAATGCTTTCCCATTGGCTCCCATTCATTTCTAGTTCACTGATACTCCTCAGCACCATACCCGTTTGATTGCTGCCTCAATATTACAAATAGTAGCTTTTATTTAACTCTGAAGTACCCTTTATCTGTGTGCTGTGGACAACGTGATTGTAATCATGTATAATCTTTTCGTTGACTGGGTAGAGTGCAGCAAAATATTTTAACTGTACCTTGGTACATGTCACAACAATAAACTAAAATAAATAAACTAAACTAAATTCATTACTAATGTTAATCAAGGTAAATCTCTGAGCAAACAGAACAAAGGTAAGTTTTATTTGACCACACTGTTGTTCAATGCTTTCACTGCTTTGTTCATGATTGGGCGATTGTTAGAATTTGATATTTATGGAAGGGAACGTGTCTGGGAAACACTTGATTACGTCAGATAGAAACGCATTTTGCTGTTTCAATGGAATCGCTGTGCCAGAAGTGGGCTCAAGAATGTCTTAATGGCACATGGAAGGAGTCCAATGGACTGACAGCTGCCTCCATAATGCTGATAAAAAGGAAGCTGAAATGATCCACCTGCCCACCAATATAGTTTTGTCATTTTCATTCATGTTGTATGCTCCACTATTATTGAGGGTGAGGTCGTTCATTCCTTAACCTGTTCACCGCCCAGTTTTTTTTTCACGATTGGCCATGACCCGACTATCCTCGGGGATGGCACTGAATAGGTTAATTATCATAATTAAGGACATGAAGTGTGGGTCTGGAGCGCTGAGATGTTTATTTCAGATCTCTTAGTCCTTCCTACAGCATACTGCTTCTGCTGTTTTGCATGCACATAGAGTATGCCTGCCTTTCTCATTAACGGAAACAGTTGGGGTCATGTCCTCCCGAGTTGAAGATGTAGAATCATAAAACAGAATTCTAATTCAGAGCTCTAGTCATTGAATTATTCCATCAGTCAGTGGACTTCACTTTAGAGTCGATGAAAGATGCACTCTCTCAACTAAATTGAGCAAAATGATAGGCAAATGAAAACCGCAAAGCAGAGTGAAATCTAAATTAGAGAATATATAGAAACATTTTGTATTCATCTCTCACTGTTATTTGATCTATCAAAACATCAGCAAAGCGCTAAAGCAATTGTGAAGATGAATTTTTCATGACATTTGCAGCTTAACAAGTTGCATTACAACATTGTCAATTTAGACTAAAGTTTAAATCATCTTATATTTTGAAACAATTCACTTTGGGGTCAAGTTATGTTATATGTTCAGCCACAACCCCCATGAAAAACAGATGATATGCAGAGTAGGAAAGGGGGATATTATTTTTGGTTATAGTATTCTTTTTAGACAAGGTTAAGATGCAGTGTTGGGACAGATTATAGGATATTTTATTTTAGACGTGACTAAATTCCAGGAATAATTGAGGGAGTGTAGCATTATGCGGCCTGGATGTCAAACTTAGTTTGATTGTGCATTTGTGAAGTGTCTTCGAGTATTTCGCTGTTATAAAGCCTATATATATATATGTTAAACACAACATGCTGGAGCAACTCAGAGGGACAGTCAGCCTCTCTGGAGAGATGGAATGAGTCTTGCGTTTCGAGTCGAGATCCTTCTTCAGACTCGACCCAATATGTCACCAATTCCTTCTCTCCAGAAATGTTGCCTGTCCCGCTGATTTGCTCCAGCATTTTGTGTCTATCTTCAATTTAAACCAGTATCTGCAGTTCCTTCCTACACATGTCATTTGTCTTCAACTATGTATCTTCACAACATTGTTCCAAAAGAGAGAGAGCAAGATTGGTTGGATCTACTGTAAATCTAGCTTGGCGACAATAGTAAACTAAACTAAATTAAGATAGAGTGACTATAAATATAGTTTTGACCCAAAACGTCACTTATCCATATTCTCCAGAGATGCTGTCTGACCAGCTGAGTTGCCCCTGCACTTTGTGCGATTTTGTACAAATCATGGAGATTGAATTGACAGACAGATTTCCTCCATTCACTGAATTTCTAGCAAAACTATTCTGCTTACTGCTGTGCCTTTTTTCATTTGTTATATCAACTTTGTTTTAAATAGATCACTTTCTCAATAGGTTGATACCATTAAACGTACCTTAGTCTGTTTGCTGATGTCGCCCATCCGTTTTGATGCCTCTGGTTCTGGGGGGCTCATGTGATGGCAAATGGTGGTGAGCCACGCGCAGTGTGAACCCTCAGCTCTGGAGGGAGGAGTCAAGTGTCTCGGCGATGGGAGGTGCAGGTCACGGGGCTCCCCTGGGAGTATATAAAGTCTGGCAACCCTCGTGCCCATTGAAGGAGTAGGGAGCTGGACATCTTCGACTGCTGCCACAATAGACACAAAAAGCTGGAGTAAATCAGTTGGTCGGACACCTCTGAAGAAGGGTCTTGACCCGAAACCTCACCTATTCCTTTTCTCCAGTGATACTGTCTGACCTGCTGAGGTACTTCAACTTTTTCTGTCTTTCTTCGGTTTAAACCAGCATCTGTAGTTCATTCCGACATATACTGCTTATGTTATGATTCATATGCAAAGTTAAAGATGGATGATATTGACCATTTGGCTATTTGCAGTTAATAAGATTTTTTTTTTTTTCAGTTCAGTCACTTACACTTCTAAAGACTGGATATTTACTACTTCTTGTTTACCAATGCTCTTTCTAGTTTACTTACAATGGTTGGTTGATCTATCTCTTCTCAGTCCCTTGGTCAACAGGGTGCATTGGACATCTTAATCTGTGCAAGAGCTAAAAGTTGTATTATGACTAATGACTCTCTTATGCCAAAGCATCCTCATTTGTGCGTGTAAAATGTTACCAAAGTATAAAGCGAACAAGAATAAAACGGAAAGTATTACCAATGCAGTTTCATCAGCACCAAAACTTAATCCTTTGCAGAAGCTCCATTGGCTAAATCCTAATGAGGGGTTGCACCTGAAATATTATCACTCTTTGTTAGTCATAGTCAGTGTGGAAACTGGCCCTTCGGCCCAACCTGCCCACCCCAGCCAACGATGTCCCAGCTACAGTAGTTCCACTTGCTTGCGCTTGGTCTATATCCCTACAAACCTGTCCTATCCATGTACCTGTCTAACTGTTTCTTAAACTATAGGATAGTCCTAGCCTCAACGACCTCTTAACTGCAGGCAGGCTTGTCATATATATTTCTAATATTTTGTGTTTGTGTTTTGCCACCATTATTGGATTGCCCGAGAGCACCCAACACGCTCATAAAGCAGGAGGTACCAGGCATAGTGGAGATGGGTACAGTTGCAAGGGTCAAGAATAGAATATGGGTTGTTTTCCTTCATTCACCATGACTTGGCGTGTTTCTGGGACTATCTATGAGAATGCAAGTTGGAGATGAAGGTGCAGTTTGTTGGTTGTTTGTGTTACAGAACATTTCCGTACTGAGGACTGCAACTTTTTTGCTGCTAATCTGATAGTGCAGGTCACATTGTGTTCCTTCTGCTTATCTGCCCAGATTTTGTTTTCTCACAATTTCTGTGGTTCTTCCTGTAGATTATCCAGATAATAGGATTTGGGTAAGAAGTAGAAGATAGATGGAATCCAAAGCTGAATAATATTTAATTAGGAGGGTGGTTGGAATCTCATGTCCTCTGCTTGAGTAGGGGATGGAGGTAGAAGTGGAAACTCTCTCAAACCTTTAAGAAACACTTGAATGAAACTTGAATTGGCAAGGCATAGAAGGATATGCACCATCTTCTGATGAATGAGTAAATGTATGAATGGGTACTTCATGACGACATGACATGAGGAGGGCGGGGGCAAAGGGCCTATTTCTGTGTGTTACTCTTTTTCATAATCACTTTTCTGCCAAAACTGACATAGTGAATAAGTAATCTTTACATATTTTCACACCCAAATATTTTTATAGAAAATGATCAATTCTGCCACAATATTGTCACATTAGGCCATCTTTTGCAATTTGCAGTATAGTTGGATCTCATCAATATAGAAAATAAGTATGTTTTTAAGAATAAAAACTAATAACACCATCAAAGGGATGTATAGGAGATGGTGCATCAAAATGGCAGCCAGCATCATCAAGGACTGGCAATGCTCTAATTTCACTCTTGCCATCAAGAAGAAGGTATAGATGTATGAAACCCAGGACTTCTCCCCAACAACCATCAGGCTTTTGAACGTAACAAACACTAACTAAATTATAAACCACAAACCGTCTTGGTTGCACGAGGGACTTTTTTTGGTACTAATATTGTTTCTTTTAATTTATTGATTTTTTTTGTTTATTATGTTATCTATGAGTTATTCTCGGCCCACTCTTGATCGAACTATACACTGTAAATGGATCAATTGTAATCATGTATTGTCTTCCTTGGTTAGCACGCAACAAAAAAGCTTTTCACTGTACCTCGGTACACGAGACAATAATTAAACTGAGTAATGTGTTCACAGACCAGTTATGATGATGCTAGTAAGAATTTAATTGTTTCATTTGGCAATTAAACACTTTTGACTACTAATATTTATAATTCTCAACTTGCCATTGTAAAGTCAATTTTTCTTTCCTTATAAGTACAAGTAGTTACATTTTAAACTCATTGTGTCAAAGGTTTTATCAGTTTATTTAACACAATTTGCTTAAGAAAACATGCTAATAGGCTGAAAACCTTAAGCACAAATTGAATGTCCATGATCATTAGCATTTGTTTAAACAACCTCTCTCTGGAAGCTGCCCACAGATCTATACCTCCCTTTGAGTTAATAACCATTGCGGACCTTCACTAATTGTGAATGCTTGTAAGGAGATGGTACAAATTCAGTTTTTTTTTTCTTGAGACTGAACTGGCACCTTCTCAAAATATTTAAGGATTAATAAATACAAGCCTGGATTTTGTAGATACTTCATAGGAATTACCTACATAATTGCTGGCATTTCCCCGTATAACTGATAATATCATCAGGATTGTTGTGGGAAAGTGAAAGTATTGTAATTGATATGGGCTCTTCACTGTTTCTCAAGACTGTACTCAGACATTGGATCCCTCATAGAGTCATAAGTTCTAGGAGCAGAATTAAGGGGCTGTCCCACTGTGGCGACCTAATCCACGAGTCCAGAAGAGTGTCTTTGACCTTCAAGCTCAAGGGCACTCGCCTGGAAAACCTCGAGCTGGATCTACCGTCCGCGTTGAAACCGCGAGCTGGATTGACCGACCGCGCACACACAAACACATCACAAAGGCGGCGGCCAGAGAAAGCAGGGGAGCGCTGTCTGGAATTCAGACCTGCGATGAAGAGGAAGGTCAAAGACAGCTGCACAGTGTACCGTAAATCCTTTTCAGAGCGGGGGGGAGAGAAGGAGAGAGAAGGAGAGAGAAGGAGAGAGAAGGAGAGAGAAGGAGAGAGAAAAGGGGGGAGAAGGGGATAGAGGGGGAAAGAAGGGGAGAGAGGGGGAGAGAAGGAGCGAGAAGGAGAGAGAAGGAGAGAGAAGGGGAGAGAGGGGGAGAGAGAAGGAGCGAGAAGGGGGCAGGGGGAATGGGGGGAGAGAAGGAGAGAGAGGGAGAGAAGGAGTGAGAAGGGGAGAGAAGGGGGGAGAGAAGGAATGGAGACACTTTTAAGAAGTCAGACAACGTTTAATAAAGTTTAGCGGGCATTTTACCTACCGGTTGGTTTTCCTTGGTCCTGAAAATTCCAATGAGCCAATCAAAATGCCCAGTCAGCGAAGGAGATTGCCTACGGCCCTCGACTGCCTGTAACTAAATAGCAACCCCACTCCACTGCATCCCTCATTATCAATCCTTGCTATTCAAATTATAGGGGTCTCTATAACTACAAGTTAAAAAGAAGCTTGCCGACCCAATTTTACTCATGGAAATTTTTCAACATGCTGAAAATGTTTCCGCGACCTAGCTGAGGCCGTGAGTATTCGGGAACTTCCCTCGAGCATGAAGGAGTGTTCCAGTGACCTCATAGGGCCTCCTAGGACCACGTGTCGACCATGCTGCGAGTTTAAGTCGAGGGCAAACTCTTCTGAACTCACGGATTAGGTCGTCGCCATGGGAAAGCCACTAAGGCCATTCCGCTCATCAAGTCTACTCTGCCATTCAATCATGGCAGACCTATTCTCAACCCCATTCTCCTGCCTTTTCCCCATAACCTCTGACATGCTTACTAATCAAGAATCTGTCAATCTCCACCTTAAAAATATGCATTCGCTTGGCCTCCACAGCCATCTGTGGCAGTGAATTCCACAGATTCACCACCCTCTTCTCCTTTCTAAATGTACGTCCGTTTATTCTGAGGCTATGGTCTCTGGTCCTAGGCTCTCCCACGACAAGTGCAATGTTCTGGATATCCCCAGATCTTATGTTGGGGAATCACTTGAACAGTTTGTGCCAGGCTAGATTAAGTAAGGCAAGGAAGAGATCCCTATAATTTGAATGGCAAGGATTGATAATGAGGGGTTGCAGCAACATTTCATTAATTTAAATATTTTTTTAAATTATTTTACATTTTGATTTTTTTTAGGTTTACCTTTTTACATTTCTCTACTTACAAATTAAACTGAAACCCTTTCCCGATGTACAGTAGTTTTCATGAGGTGTCCATGCCATGGTGATTCTCAGACTATCGTTGACTGGCTTTATCTTACACTAAACATTATTCACTTATCATGGCTCTATACACTGTAAATGGCTCAATTGTAATCATGTATTGTCTTTCCAATGACTGGTTAGCATACAACTAAAGCTTTTTACTGGACCTCAGTACACGTGACAATAAACTAAACTGAGCGGAACTGAACTGAAGTATTCTACTTATTTTTGGCTTGCTCACTTCTAAACTGGCATAGGTACCCTGTCTCAATATAAAATGAATAAAAATATTTAAGTTTCAGGAATGCAGAAGACTCATTGGATATGATGATGACATCCCACAATCCTCAAAGCTGTTGGCTATGGCTTCTGAGCTACAAAGGGTCTGGGAGATTTTGTTATTAGTGATGGTTCTTCTTTTGAGTGACCTCTGGAAAAAAATGACAGTGTCCCTTTGTTGATCAGAGTCAATACATTGAATTATTTCAACGTGTAGCTGTATCATTGCAGTATAATGTGCAGCCGGACCCATGTTAACCATTGTTAATCCATTTTGAAATGTGTTCTTGCCAACGTATCCAGAGGGTTTTATATGTGGGGAAATTCTACAGTTGATCATAATGTGAACCAGCAATAATGTGCACTTTTCTGTTTATAGCCGTTGTCAGTGCGATTCCCGTTCCAACGCTAGAGAGTGCCCAATATCCTGGCATACTACCGTCTCCGACCTGTGGGTATCCCCACCCACAATTTCCATTGCGTGCCATGCCGTTTCCTACACTGGCTGTTGACCGAGGCTATGGACCAAGTAAGAATCTTTATTAACCGAGCATTATTGTAAGAGTTGCGCTTAAATCAAGATATCCTACATGTCCAGAAAATGAGTGTGATACATTGTGAGTCTTACTATTTATTTCCATGGGAATTGGGAGCTTTGACCTACAATTCATTGTTGTAGATTAAAAACTGGTTCTGGAATTCAGCAGAAATTGACAACTAAAGAGCACAGCTGTATCTGTTAGCTGGGGTAAATTAATCCTTATAATTTTACAATTGTATTCAATAATTGTCCTGAAAACTTTTCATAATGGGTTGGTAAAGAACAAATCAGGACAAAAATATGTTCACGGTAAAATGTGCTGAATATTCACTCTACTGAACACTTTTGCTCAGTCCGCCTGAACCTACCTGATCTCCCGGTTGCTAAACACTTTAATTCTTCTTCACATTCCCACACTAACCTTTCTGTCCTAGGTCTCCTCCATTGTCAGAGTGAGGCCAAACGCAAATTGGAGGAACAGCATCTCATATTTCGCTTAGGTGGCTTACAGCCCAGTGGTATGGATATTGACTTCTCCAACTTCAAATAACCCCGGCATTCCCTCTCTCTCTCTACCGCTCCCCCACCCAAGTCAAACCAGCTTCTCGTTTTCACCCAACAAACAGCTAACAATGGCCTCTATCATTGGTTTACTTTATCATCGTCACTTTTTTGCATATCTTTCACACATGGTTCTTTATCTCTTTACATCATTGTCTATATCTCTCATTTTCCTTATCCTTAACTAGTCTGAAGAAGGGTCTCAACCCATTCCTTCTCTCCAGAGATGCTGCCTTTCCCGCTGAGTTACTCCAGCTTTTTGTGTCTATATTCACTCTACTAGTTGTTTCAATTAGTACTTCACGCCCAAAATGTTGTGTTGATGTGACTCATTGTTTGGGATCTCGGTATCATTTGCAAGCCTAGCATTTAATGTCTGTGACCTATTGATGATGGCAAGCCAACTCTTAAACCATCTTCAGATAAAAAGTATTCCCATATAGTTCGTTCTGAAGACAGGTCCAAATTCAAAACATTGGCTGTCCATTCCCACTGCAAATGCTGCCTGACCGGCTGAGGTCTTCCAGCACCTGCTGTTTCCTGTGTTCCCACATCGCTGTCGTGGTGAGATTTCCAGGATTTAGAACCGGAGATTATGAGAGAATGGCAATATATTTCCATAATGCACACATGTTGGAAAAAGCTCAGGAAGTCAGACAACATGAGTGGAAAGAGAACAGTTCATATTTCTCATCCTGGGCACTTCATCAGGATATTTGTCTTTCCACATATGCTGCCTGATCTGAGAGTTTCCAGCTATTTTTGCAGTCTTGATAGACTAGACCTCTGATCCTGGAGTAGAAATTGTGTTTACGTAATTTCTCTCTGTTGGCTGATGTCTTACTGTCGTTGTTTTAGATTTCTGTGACTCTGTGCTATTGACTCAATATAATGTCATGTCCCCTTTGGTTTTTCAAAGCCATGAGTGAGGTTCAAACCACACACCTCCAGCAGCCTGCCATGTTGACCCAGACACAGCCCGAGCATCCATCAGGGGAGGAGGCCCCGAGCAGAACTATTCCCACGGCCTGTGTGCGGCCCACTCACCCTCTCCGCAGCTTTGCCAACCCCCTGCTACCTCCACCCATGACTGCACTGGAGCCCAAAGTTCCTTACACACCTCTTCTCTCTCAACCAGGTAAGTAAAAATGAGCCAATGTTTGTGAAGTAAAATGATTGAAATGATTGAACAAAAACTTCAGCAAACGAGATTAGACTAGACTAGACTAGACCGGACCAGACCGGACCAGACCGGACCAGGCCGGACCAGGCCGGACCAGACTAGACTAATGCTCATCTTAGGCCAACCTACTCATTCCTTGAAAGTGGCATTAAATAGGGTGGTCAAGAAGACTTTTGGCATACGGGTCATCAGTGAAATGATTGAGTATAGAAGTGGGGATGTTATGTTACAGTTGTACAAGACATTGGTGAAGCCACATTTGGAGTATTGTGTTCAGTTCAGATCACCCTGTTATAGGAAAGATGTTAAACTGGAAAGGGTGCAGAGAAGATTTACAAGGAATTTGCCAGGACTTGAGGGCCTGAGCTATAAGGAGAGCCTGAGCAGGTTAGGTCTTTATTCCTGGGAGCGCAGGAGGATGAGGGGTAATCTTATAGTAGTGTGTAAGATCACGGGGGGAATAGATAGGGTAAGTCCAGTCTTTTACCCAGAGTAGGGAAATGAAAAACAAGAGGACATTGGTTTAAGGTGATAGGAGAAAGATTTAATAGAAACCTGAGGGGCAACATCTTCACACAGAGGGTGGTGGATATATGGAATGAGCTGCCAGTGAACGTAGTTGAGGCAGGTACTATCACAACTTTTAAGAGACATTTAGACAGCTATATGGATAGGAAAATTTTGGAAGGATATGGGCTAAATGCAGGCAGGTTGGACTCATGTTGATGGGACATGTTGGTCAGCGTGAACCTGTTCCCATACTGTATAAGTCTATGACAAGAAGATCTTGCTAATCAGTCCCTCCCTTCATTTCCTTGATCTGTTACTATTGATATCTTTACTAAAGGATTTTTCATTCCTCCTGACCTAACATACCAGCTGACCAATTATACAGTTTCTGTTTGGCCCTTGTATGGCGTTCTGTGTTGTGCTCTGAGGTAGAAGTTCTTGGGACGCAGTTTAATTAATCAGTCTTTGTCTCAGACAAGTAACACATAGATCTACAATAATCGAAAGGGAATATCTGTTTCGATGGAGTCTGTGTAATCTGTGCAAGTAATGATCCAGTGCACCACATCTGAATGCAGACTAAGCGCTCATTTATCCCCAGCTGTCACTTTGGGTTAGTTGGAAGAGCAGTTCGGTTTCCACTTGCCAGTGGTGTTATCAATTGATGGTGGAGTAAAAAGACTTTATCCTTCAAAAATTACCAAGAATGACCAGGCACCCCTTCATCCGTGTAATTAATAAAATATTCTTCTGTCCAATTTCTCCATATAAGTAAAGTTTGTACTCATGATTTGGTGTCTCCCCTACAAGTGAGATGTGGGCTTCAGTTTTAACCCTCTTCTTCTCTCCCCCAAGTGGCAAGACATGGTTGAGACTTAAAACAATAAAAATCAATATCTTGCATCTGAATAGTTACATTCCTGGCTGCCATGTTATTAACAGCGAAAATCCAGACCATCAGCAAGGCATCCACTAAAAGCAAGCAGGGAGCCCTATCAACATTCAGAAGTGTTGTTGGCCGTTACTAAGTTGGTAGCTCTCTTGCTCTGGAGGAATAAAGACATGGTTCAGAAAATGAACCAGAAATACCTGGGCAGATGTTTAAGGTCATGTTGCATTATCAGAGGCTCTTCCCTTCGATGAAACATTAAACTGAGTTTACTCATATTTGTTCCGTGAATGGGCTACAATGTTCATACATATAAGGGCAGCACAGTGGTGCAGCGGTAAAGTTGCTGCCTTGCAGCGCCGGATACCCAGGTTCGATCCTGTCTATGGGTGCTATCTGTACAGAGTTTGTACGTTCTCCCTGTGACTGCGTGGGTTTTCTCTGGTTGCTCTGGTTTCCTTCAACATTCCAAAGATGTGCAGGTTTATAGGTTAATTGTCTTCTGTAAATTGTACCTGGGACGTAGAATATAACTAGTTTATGGGTAATCGCTGGTCAGTGCAGATTCGGTGGGACAAAGGACCTGTATTACGGCTGTATCTCTAAACGAAGCTAAGATTTTCTGCTTGCAGAGAAAGCTTTGCCTACTATGTTCTTTCTATTCATTAATACTTCTGGGCAGTCAACACACAGAAAACAGGATAACAGGAGGAGGATAGAATCCACTGAAGTTAAGTGTATCATTTCAGCACAGGCAATGATTTGATGCACCATGTCAAAGTCGAGTTTATTGTCAGATGCATGAGTACGGTGAGATACGGGTACAATGAAATCTTGCTGGCAGCAGCTCCACAGCCACATATACGAAGACAACACAAAAGAACAGGATTATTTGTGAATTATAGAGGGTGGTGAATCTGTGGAATTCTTTGCCATAGAAGACCATAGAGGCCAAGTCAGTGGCTATTTTTAAGGCAGAGATAGTTAGATTCTTGATTAATACAGTTGTCAGAGGTCATGAGGAGAAGGCAGGAGAATGGGGTTAGGAGGGAGAGATAGATCAGCCACAATGCAATGGCGGAGTAGACTTGATGGGCCGATTGGCCTAATTCTACACATATTCCTTATGACATACATAAATCACACATAAACTAAAGGAAAAAATGCAAAAACAGAATATGAATACAGTTAGAAACCAAGTTCATGTGATGCACTTTCTTTGTAGCAATGTTACAAAAATTTGACATTTATAAAATCAAGTCTGCAATTTATCCCATCAGATAAAGCATAAAAAGAAGTTTAATTTGACACCTAATTCACTTTCATATCTTCAGTATTAAAAAGGTTATGGCCATTTTCATACTTGGAAATTAGTGTCTTGTTCCCCATTGCCTTTCCATTGACTTAACACAAAAGCTGTGATCGAGGACAGTCAAAAGCCCATAACTTTCTTAAAAATTAAGAGAACTCAATGAAATTTTCAGTTATTATAGATTGAAGCATTCTGAAACAAATATGAAACAATTTTACTTGGATGACCTGAAATTAAAGCATATAATTAGTTAGTTAATTACAAAATTCAATTACTAGATCTAAACATCTATCCATTTCTTAAGAAATGATAAACATTTTTAAATTGCCTCAGTGTCCAAATAACATTCACACAATAATCCACAATATAACATGATTTTTAAATCTCATTTTCATTAATTTATAGGCCAAATGGAAGGAATTTAGTGTTTAATGCCTGTAAATTAATGGCCATTTAAATCAACTTGCGAGTGGGTTTTAGTGGAATGCGGTGGATTAGAATGTTGCAGTTTGCGGTGAAGTCGGTATGAAAAACTCTGCCAATTCATATTTTTTTTTTGTCCCCATTTCGCAACATGCAAATGTGATTAAAGGCTTCCTAAAAACGAAGTTTTAATAACCATATAACAATTACAGCACGGAAACAAGCCTTCTCGGCCCTTCCGGTCCGTGCCGAGTAAAAATAAACTGTGCACTTTATTTTCTCCCCTACGTTAGGTCCGTTCTGCTGTCGGTGTTCAGAGCTTTAGAAGATGATTTTTAAACTACTCTACTTAATAAATAACCTAGCGTTGTTTAAAAATAGCTTCATGAATGAAATGTCAGAGCGATTTCTCTTTAGCGACGAAATCGCCCGACATGGATCGATTTGGACTGTCTAGGGAAAAACGGCATTTTAAACCCGCCCCCCTCTGAAACGCGCCAAAGTCACGCACACGGGGAGTGGCAGAACAGTGCCGCTAAAGGTAGGTATTGTAAAATACCTATTCTTTGTGTTCCATTGCCAAGATAGGATTAGAATTGTACAGGTCAGTTCAAGAACATGGTGGTTATTTAAATGTGAATTAAATAGTCATTTTACTTTGGGCTGACACAATCTGAAAGTTGTGAAAGTCATTGTTCGCCCAAGAGACCACAATGTACAGTTTTATTATTTTATTTTATCAACGTGTGCTGTTCTTCCAACAACACCATGAATTTCAAAAAACCTCTCACTCAGTCGTAATCTTTTTAGTCGTTCATCGATCAATATGTCAGGAAGTACGGCTGGACTAAAAAGCACCTCACAACATTGCGAAATTGAGTTTTATTTTATTAAGATAGAAAGATAAAGTCAGAGAGCCATTCACCATCTCATAGAAATTATGAAAGTATATTAAAAAACATTTCAGAGATAGTTGCCTGATCAACCATATCCTCTCTGGTCTTTCACAACATAAACAAAATGTAGAGGAATACATAAACAAAATAAACATAAACATAAATAAAATGTAAATGTGTACTTTATCTTGTCTCTGCTACATTGCTTCAGTCATGAGAGAAACTGAGAAACTGAAATAATTTTAACTCAGATAAGTTTCACAAGAGAGGTTGCTTATTACTAAGGGGCAATTATTGTTCCTCTGACCACTTTATCTATATTTATCTATATTTATCTCTATTTCCAAAACGTACATATGATATTAATTCATAAAAAGTACCTGAAAGTAAATGCTTTAAAAAAATTAATTGAGTCTCAGTACAAAGGCATTATGGACAGGTATTGCACAAACGTCATTTAACCCTGAGAAGAACATCGCACATAGAAACATAGAAACATAGAAATTAGGTGCAGGAGTAGGCCATTCGGCCCTTCAAGCCTGCACTGCCATTCAATATGATCATGGCTGATCATCCAACTCAGTCTCCCGTACCTGCCTTCTCTCCATACCCTCTGATCCCCTTAGCCACAAGGGCCACATCTAACTCCCTCTTAAATATAGCCAATTAACTGGCCTCAACTACCCTCTGTGGCAGAGAGTTCCAGAGACCCACCACTCTGTGTGAAAAAAGTCCTTCTCATCTCGGTCGTAAAGGATTTCCCCCTTATCCTTAAGCTGTGACCCCTTGTCCTGGACCTCCTCAACATCGGGAACAATCTTCCTGCATCTAGCCTGTCCAACCCCTGTCCAACTACTAGCTTTCAAAATCGTTTTAAGAATTGTGCAAGTTACTATGACAGCAGTGGCTACTTGCAAATCATATTGAAAATATGCTCCTATAGTGTAGTTGTGTAGAGAGTTCTAACGATTTGATCAGCAGGTGATGGAGAAGCAGTGAAATATGTCAAGTTGTGATGGAGAATAGTAAGATTGAACGAGAACTTACCAGTTCGAAGGTTGATCATTATTTCATGAGGAGTCGCGGTGAGGGATTTCGTGAAGAGCCCGCCGGCGCGCATGCTCGACATTCTTCAAAGTAGCGGTGTGGAATCACAGAAACCAGTAACAGAAATGACTTGGCATAGTAAGATTAAAGAGACTCAAATTACCAGATGAAGGTGAGTGAGGGTTGGGCGTGGAGGGCACAAAATCCCTCACCGCGACTCCTCATGAAATAATGATCAACCTTCGAACTGGTAAGTTCTCGTTCAATCTTACTATTTCATTTCGGAATCACGTGAGTGACTTCGTGAAGACTTCAAAGCTTCTGTGATTACACGCCCTGGACCACGTCCATGCTGACACACCACTAGCAGGGATGGATGGGAGTAACAAACTTGCTCAAATAGTTCATACTGCAAAACAAGAGCATATTTATTAATAACAAATCAAAACCCCTCATGCGGGGACACCTCCACGTTCTCGACCTGCATTCAGCACGGCTTCCGCGAACTGTAGAGGAGCAGCAACAGGCTTGTTATAAAATCACTGAAACACAGCTTCATTAGCCCATCCTGCTGTGGCGAGAATATGGTCCATCGGCACCTCCATAATCCTCGCCGCAGACGTCGATGCAGCCCTGGTGGAATGAGACTTGAACACATTAGTGTCGATACCTGACTTACCCAAGACGACTCGGAGCCACCTGGATATCGTCTGGACTGTCACTCGATGATGAGGTCTCTTATGAGTGACAAGCAGGTATCTCTCCATTCCTCTGATGCATGCCGTCACCTTGACATAGTGACGGATATGAGAGGCTAAACACAGCCTAGCATCTGCGGGGTATGCCGGGAACTTCAGCTGCAGCCCTGTGCACCCAGGTCTATGCTGCTTTAGTAGCTCATCAATGAAGAAGACTACTTCTGTAGGGGTAGATATCATCCTGTCGACACGTAGTTTATGCAGTGTCTGTACCCTCTGTGCTGAAGTCAGCGCTAGTAACATCACCAGCTTCATGGTGAGTTTGTCCAGCTGGAGCTCTTCCATGGGAGACCACGTCCTGAGCAGGTTTAATACGTCCCTGACATCCCAGGTGATATTGTAGCGTGGTGTAGGCGGATTCATATTGAATATATCCCGCATGAGTCTGGACACTAGCCTGTTGGATCCCACCTCAATGTTGAGGTAGAATGATAGCGCGCTCCTGGCGCTGTTGATGGCACTGTAACTTAAGTGTTCATCGTGGTGCAACCCCGCGAGGAATTCCAGGACGTCAGTTATAGTCACGTGATCGTACGTGATGCGAGAGCGGCTGCAGTAGGCTTCCCACTTCTTAATATGTGAGCGGTATCTTCGCCTTGTTGACTCTCGACACGACGCCCCAATGGTATCCATGGTCCGAGTTGAGAGGCCGTATTGGACTAACGGCCTGTTCAGAACCTGCAAGCCAACAAATTTAAATAGCCATGGCAGGGATGTGGCTCCCCTGAGACAGGGTGAGTAACCAATTCTGGGCAACCCTTCAAAAGGACCCAAGGCTCACTGAGCATGTCAAAGACCACCGGATACCACGGCTGTGTAGGCCAGTCGGGTATAATAAGGATGCCCTTGGCTGCATCCATCTGAATCTTTCGTAATACCCGACTGATGAGGCAAAATGGGGGGAATGCATAGAAAAACCAATTCCCCCAGTCCAGCGAGAATGCATCTAGCGCTATAGCCCCAGGATCTGGTTCCCACGAGACGTATGTTGGTACCTGATGGTTCAACCGTGACGCAAAAAGGTCAATGTCCGGTTTCCCAAATTTGGCTGTGACTTTGGCAAAAATTTCAGGATGCAATATCCATTCAATATTGTCATTAAAGTTGCGTGACCTGGTGTCCGCCACAGTATAAAGCTCACCCGGCAAATAGGTAGCTGAAATCCAAATGTCTCTTTGAACACACCAGAGCCAAATTGAGTTAGCCAATTTATCACACGAAACTGACCTGGTACCGCCCATATGGTTTAGATATGCCACCGCTGTGGTGTTGTCTATTTGGAGACGGACATGTGCTCCAATAAGCTTGGAACAATAAGCACGAAGTCCGTGGAATGCTGCAAGTATCTCCAAATAGTTTATCCCTTGTGACAACAACATAGCAGCCTCAAGGGTGTCCCATCTGCCCCCGCAACTAGAGCAATTATCTGTAGCTCCCCAGCCATAAGAGCTCGCATCAGTTTGCAAGTATACCACCGGATTAGCCTCAATAATAGGCTTAAATGAGTTACTAATGTGACACACCCACCATCGTAACTCATCCTTTGCTTCAGGCGGCAGCTGCATTGGTCGATCATAATGACCAGCGTTCTTTTTTAACGCAGCGATCTTGGCTCTTTGCAAATTCTGATAATGCAAAGGCCCATATCTGGCTGCCGGAAACAATGCGACAAGTTTGCCAATTACTTTAGCTGTATGTCGAATCGATGGTATACTAGCGCAGATTAAACCTTGACACACCTGGGTGACCTCCTCAACCTTATTAGTTGGTATGGTGACCCTCATGCAAATAGAGTCCACCGTAAACCCCAGATAATGTATTACCTGGGAAGGGCAGAACTTTGATTTTTCTGGATGGACAATAAACCCCAGCTGCTGGAATATATTGACAGCAGCTGCAACTCCCTGTTCAGCCAATTCCAGGGTGTGGCCGACAATTAAGATATCATCTAAATAGGCCATTACTATATGGTGTCATTCTCGTAAATAAGCCATAATTGGTTTCACCAATTTAGTGAATAATCTAGGGGCTGTGGTAAGCCCGTTTGGCAAAGCCCTATATTGCCAGAGTTGACCCATCCAGATAAATTTCAAAAACCTCCTATAGTATTTTTGAATGGATACAGAATAGTACGCATCTTTTAAATCAATGCATGCCATAAAGCAACCATGTGAAATCAATGATTTGGCTGTTTCAAAAGTGTCCATTTTGAAATGAGTATATGTTACAAAAGTATTTAAACGAGTCAGGTCAATAATGACTCGACAGCCTCCATCCTTCTTTGGTCTAGTGAATATATTAGAAACAAATTCAACTGGCTCATGAACCGTTTTCTCTACCACTCCCTTCTGTTCTAACCTTAAAATTTCCTTGTAGCCTGCTGCCTGTTCTGCAGCAGACAGTGTAAATGTTCGACCAGGCATGTGCTGGGATGGAGGAATGTCCCCATTAAGAAACTCAATTTTATGACCCTGAATATTTTGTAACACTTACTCGTCACCAGTAATATCACCCCATGCTCCCAAAAAGAACCGAAGGCACCCACCAACATGTGAGGTTAGACAAAGGGAAAAGAGAGAACCAGACCGCCTCACCTCCGTGGTTACCGGTGGTCTTTGACACGTGTGGGTGGACGTGGAGGTGCTGGATTGGCTTGAGGGCGCGGCGTCCTCATCTTCCACCAGGGTTTCTGCCGGCCCTGTCCTAAAAAAGCCCCCTGCTGCTGGGGCTGTTGGTAACGAGGTGGAGCTGGAGGGTAGGTCCTTGTAGAGGTGCTGGCAGACCCTCGTGGACGAACAAGCGGAGCTTTCGAGCCCGACGGCGTGGGGGCACTATGAGAGCGCATGAGTCCCACCGTCTTGGCTTGTTCGTCAAGCTCTTTGACTCTCTTCGAGAGATCTTCTCCAAAGAGCTGACGGGGCGGCGGCGGCGGCGGTGGTTTGCACAACCCTGCAAACTTAGGGTTGAGCGCGGGGCGGATGCTGCTTTTGCGGAACCCATTGATCTCATGTTGAGTTGCGCATAATAGAGCCAGAGCATCCTCCTGATCCAAATTTAATTCATCCCCATCAACCGACCGCACAAAGGCGGTAATACCGGCCGTGAGGAGCTTCAGGATCCGCTGAAGTTTCAGCTCTTGTTGACGGATAGCCGCACTGATGTTGCCCCATATCGGCGTATTGACCACAGGCACGTCTTAGTTGCCACATCAAGAAGTTCCTCCGCTGGTAAATCTGACGGAGGTGGTATGGGATCAGCCAAAACCTCCTCATCCTGCTGCTCCAGGCTGATGGTGGAAGTTGGTGAAAAAGCCCCGTGCCTGTCGCTGCTGGACGCTTGCTGCTGTTGACCTTGAAGCAGGAGCTCCAGCAGCCGCTCCATACGGTCAATACGCCCCTCACCCTGAACACTCGGGTGGTCGGAGTCCTCCGGCTCTGAGAAAATGCCGGGGCCCCTATCATCGGCCCGCACCTCATCGAGGCCCACCCGGTGCCGGTAGTTGTCGCTAACAGCCGCCGAAGTGAAACTGCGCGATTCCCGCGCGGGTGTGTTCAACCGCCTCCGTTTAGCGGGAGCTGAAGCCGCTGCCACTAAGGGCACTTGCGGCATGGTGTCGGCACCAGCCGTAGCATGGATACCTGATGCCCGCGCGGGCTTGCCGGCTGCCCACGTCGTGGACCTTGCCGACGCATGGTCTCGCCCACCCATCCATGGGGGACTCGGCGACCGTGACGAGACCCGGCCCAACCGACCCGTCCCAGCGTCGAGAGTTGGGGGGCGTCGACTGGACCTCACAGCCGCCCCGGGTCTCGCCCTGGAACCTGACCGCTCCTCGGCGGCAGGTAATGCCTTAGCCCCGACAGGGTTAGGCTTCCGGGCTCCTGCCCTTCCCCTACTCGGAGGGTTGAGGGAAAAGGGCCGTGCAGCTGCACGTACCCCTCTGCTCGAGGTCACCAGCAAGCCTGCTGACGACCTGACTGCCATGGCAGGGTCCTCCTGCTCTGGCGGCACACCACACTCCTCCTCGTCGAACTCCTCCGAACTGTGGTGTGCTGGCGGATCCGGACCTGTAAACACAGGGCTTACCGATATTCCCGCCTGTGTCCCGGCCTGCGCTGCAGGTACCGCCGATATCAATGGCTCCGGGACTGCTGACCGGCGACCTCGTCCAGACGTCCTCCAGCCCTTGGAACTCCCATCCATGTCCTTGCTGCAAGAAACAAATCAATACAACAAGGACCACCAACTTAAGGTAGGATACTTACCTCAGTGGTTCCCTTATGAAGGACTGGCGAGGAGCGCGCTCCACCGCCAGCCGTCGCAGCAACGCGATACGACGATATGTCGAGCATGCGCGCCGGCGGGCTCTTCACGAATTCACTCACGTGACTCCGAAATGAAATCACATGGAAATGGACATGCAATTGATTGCCATTCCATGCCTTTGCTGCCCTTGTCCTGGACAGCATAAATTGTTGGTATATTAGGGTTTTCATTTTTTAAATCTCAAAATGTTGTAACAATCCTACAGACAACACCAGTAGTCAGGATTGAACCTGGGTCTCTGGTGCTGTAAAAGACCTGTCCCATGATGCGAATTCACCCAAGAGCTCTCCTGAGTTAAAAAAAATCAAACTCGCGGTACCTCATCACGAGTATTTTTTTATTCTTGGAGATTTTTCACACTGTTGAAAAAATTTCACGAGTAACCTGCTGTTAGCATTACGAGACATCCACGAGCTCCAACGTGCCCGCTACGTACATTCTACATACTTACCACAAGTTTTGATTTTTTTTTTACTCGGGAGAGCTCTTGGGAGAATTCGCATTGTGGGACAGGCCTTTTACAGCACCAGAGACCCAGGTTCAATCCTGAGATTTTAAGATTTTAAAAATCAAGCCTGTAATTTATCCCATCAGATAAAGCATAAAAAGTTTAATTTGATACATAATTCACTTTCATGTCTTCAGTATTAAAAAAGTTATTAGCATCTTGTTCCCTGTTGCTTTTCCATTGACTTAACACAAAAGCTGTGGTCAAGGACAGTCAAAGGCCCATAACTTTCTCAAAAATTAAGAGAACTGAAAGACATTTTCAGTTATTATAGATTGAAGCATTCTGAAACAAATATGAAACAATCTTACTCAGATGACCTGAAATTAAAGCATATAATGAGTTATTACGTAATTGTAGCTAATTACAAAATTGACTGCTGTGACAGAAATAGTAATAAACACCCAGATTGCTTTGAAAATTAAAAAATGTGATATTCTTAAGATCAGAACTTTAATAATATTGTTTTATATGATGTAACTCTGTAACAGATGGGTAAATAAATTACAATTTCTAGCAATAGACCAAGTCTTTATGGAGAAGATCAATTGCTAGCTGGTACATTGGCATATCATAATCAGTAGCATCATCATACTCCTCAGATTGTAATCAATAAGCAACTCTGTACACCTTGTTTTTCCTCAACTTTTCAATTTTGGCATTGTAAACCACAGGTTTTTGCTCTTCAAACCATGCATGACATGCCTTTCTGCCCACTACTTTCCCATTAAGAATGTCCTGTAGATCATCAGATTTGGAGTAGTCCAGATTTGGATAATCTCTGCAAATGCTGTCTAAATCAGCCTCTTTTGCTGGGCATTTGGATTGACAATTTTGCATTTCTTCTTCTTGGACATCTGTTTAAAATGTAAAAGAAAAAAAAACACTGAATAGCATTAACAGAAACAAGTTATTATTTTAGAAAAAAGGTAGAAATTATAAAGTTAAATGCTAAAACAAATAGTAAATACCCAACAAAAATGTCATATTCATCAGTTTCATCAAATCAATTAAATTTATCTAAATTAAATTCATCTAAATTCAATTACTAGATCTAAACATCTATCCATTTCTTAAGAAAAGGCTTTTTTTTAAAATAGCCTAAGTATCCAAATAACAAATAACAAACTGATCCCATTTGACACACAAATTCAAAATATAACATGTTTTCTAAATCTCACTTTGTCATGAATGTATATGCCAAATGGCAGGAATTTAATGTTTAATTCCCATAAATCAATCCAGAAACATCCACTCTCAAGATAATCAACCTTTGATCAAAATCATTATTTTTTGCACAATACATCTGACTAAAACTGTACTCTGGATATTTAGTGAAAATATTAATCATGGATAGACAATAACACAAGATATAGATGACTTAGATGTCCAAAAAAAAGGAATTTAATTATCTTGAGAGTGGATCTTTCTGGAATGTGATCGATTGGAATGTTGCCGTTGCGGTAAATTTAAGCCCATATCGGCAGGCAAGACATGACCGATTCGTATGGGGGCCTAAATAATATTTTTTGCATCATAAGATAAAAATAAAGGCATACCATAAAGCAAAATATTATGTTCAATAAATGACATACCCTTTGTTTCCTCCTGATATTGCGATCCATGATGTTGAAGGCATTTTTAGTCGCGTTTAAATTTAATCCAGCGACACAAAATTCCAGCAAAATTTTAAAACAACGAAAGCGCGAACGATTTTTCTTCATCAGCTAGCAGCCCGAGGAATTCCCTCTCCGACAATCAATACAAACCTGCATTTTAATCCCGCCCCCCCCCCCCCCACAAAGCCTCCGGAATCACCAGCACAGGACATGGCAGATCCACAGTGCCGCTGATGGTAAGTTTTGTAACATCGCTACTGTCTGCATATAGTTTGTACGCTCTTCCTGTGACCACGTGGGTTTTCCCCGAGTGCTATGGTTTCCTCCCGCACTTCAAAGATGTATAGGTTTGCAGGTTAATTGACTTTGATGACATTCTAATTGTCCCTAGTGTGTAGGGTAGTGCTAATGTACGGAGTGATCACCAGTCGGTACGGACACAGTGGGCTGAAGTGCCTATCTCCGCACTGTATATCTAAAGTCTAAAGACTTGAAAATTATATAGAAAGCAGTTAAAGTTCATTCGGTAGGAGAGAAATTATGTTTAAGGTTATGGATGGGTTACCACTCATGCAGAATGCTTTTAGGTTCATTTTTGTCACATGTACTGAGGTACAATGAAACGTTTTATTTTTCACTGGATCTGGGAGAAGAAGGAATAAGTGGGGTTAAACTGGTTTTTATTTTGGCTGCTTTTCTGAAGCAGCATTAAATATAGATGGAGTCAATGGTGAGGAATCTGGTTTGTGTGAGGGACTGGGCAGTTTCTTATGGTTTGAGCAGATCTTTTTCCAAACTCAAGCAGTAATGCAACCCATTAGTATGTTATCTATGGTACATCTGTACAAGTGTGCAAGAGTCATTGGAGACATGCCCAATTTCCTCAGTCTCCTGAGGAAGTACAAGCATTGGTAAGTCTTCTTGGCTATTGCTTCAATACAGTTGGTCCACAATGGATCATTGATAATATCAATGCTATCGAGCTTGGAAATCTCAACCATTTCCACTTTCTGTTGATTGGGACATGTATTCCACCATGTGAAGTCGATAACTAGCTCCTTCGACCTGCTGACATTGAGGGAGAGGTTAGTGTATTGACACCATATTACAAAATTCTCTATCTCCATCCTGTACTCCGTCTCATCATCATTCATGATCCGGCCCACCACAATGGTGTCATCTGCAAACTTGTAGATGGAGTTACAGCCTAATTTGACCTCACGGTTATGAGTGGATAGAGAGTATAGTAGGGGACTGAGAATGCATCCTTAGCAATTGGAAGAAAATTACAGACCAATGCAATGAGACATCTGAACTATTAATTCTAGTTTGTGCTCGTTTCATTGATTTTTGTGAGATATTGTTTTGTTGTTAAGCATGATCAGAAGGTTATCTTGCGTTTTCATATATCAGAAATGCATGCAGGTTGATGCTATATGCAGAGGTACTCAAAGTGAAACATCTTAGATTGAAGTTAGAAGTTTTACTTTGCATTTTTTTGGTGTTTTCCTGTACTGCATCAAGGGGATGGAAATTTCAAATACTAGTTGGCATTGCATTAAGGTGAGAGGGGCAAAGTTTGAAGGTGATGTGTGGAGCAAGTTCTGTACACTGGGTGGTGAGTGTCTGGAATGCACTGCCAGGAGTGGTGGTGGCTACAGATAGGATAGCAGCATTTAAGGGACTTTAGGATAGGCACATAGAAATGCTGAGGATGGAGGGATGTATATCAATTGCAGGCAGGTAAGAGTTGGTCTTGGTGTCATGTTTGCATAGACATTGCGGGTCAAATTGTGGGTGGTACAGTGGAGTACATTGTCCCTAGTTTGTGTAAGGTAGTGTTAATGTACGGGGATCGCTGGTCGGTGCGGATTCAGTGGGCTGATGAGTCTGTTTCCATGCTGCATCTCTAAGCAAAACTAAACTAAACTAAATGGCTTGTTCCTTGTTCTCTCTTCCACGTTCATTCAATGTCCTAACTAATGAAGGTCAGGATCCAATACTGCTTACTTACTATAAAGATAGGCACAACATGCTGCAGTACCAAGCAGGTTAGGCAGCATCTCTGGAAACGAGGAATAGGTGACGATTCGGGTTGAGACAAATCGGGTTGAGATTACTCCGAATCAGGGGAGAGGGAAACTAGAGATATGAAGAAACACAAAGAACAAATGAATGAAAGGTATGCAAAAGGACAAATCAAAGCCAGCAACAATGATGAAGGAATGGTGAAGTCCACAATGGTCCATTGATGGCTGTGGGGAAGGAGATAATCAGTGAAACTCATGAGTGAAATTCAGCAGGACAACTGAAACTAGTAAGATGACTATGATGGCGAAGAAATAGAGAGAGAGGGAATGCAAGGGTTACTTGAAGTTGGAGAATTCAAGATTCATACAGCTGGGTTGTAAGCTGCCCGACTAAAAACGTCACCCATTCCTCTTCTCCAAAAATGCTGCCTGACTCGCTGAATTACTCCAACATTTTGTGTCTTTCTTCAGTGTGAACCAGCATCTGCAGTTCTTTACTACACATCCCGCTTATTTACTTTGTTACCTACATGTGCTGTCAGCTTCATTTACACCCAGGTCCCAGGATGAGGTGTTCCACACCAGGTCATCACAAATGTCCTCATTCTTCAGAGAACGGGGATTCCCCTCCCCCACTGTAGATGAGGCTCGCACCAGGGTCTCCTCCATACCCTGCAACACTGCCCTCTCTCCCCATTCCCCCACTCGCAACAAGGGCAGAGTCCCCCTGGTCCTCACCTTTCACCCCACCAGCCGGCACATACAACACATAGTCCTCCGCCAGTTTCACCACCTCCAACGTGACCCCTCCACTCGCCACATCTTCCCATCTCCCCCCGTCTGCCTTCCGCAAAGACCGCTCCCTCCGCAACTCCCTTGTCAATTCTTCTCTTCCCTCCCGCTCCACCCTTTCCCCGGGCACTTTCCCTTGCAACCGCAAGAGATGCTACACTTGTCTCTTCACCTCATCCCTCCACTCCTTTCAGGGACCCAAGCAGTCCTTCCAGGTCCGACAGAGGTTCACCTGCACCTCCTCCAACCTCATCTACTGCATCCGTTGCTCCCGATGCCAGCTGATCTATATCGGTGAGACCAAGCGGAGGCTTGGCGATCGTTTCGCCGAACACCTCCGCTCGGTCCGCAATAACCAACCCGACCTCCCGGTGGCTCGGCACTTCAACTCCCCCTCCCATTCCGTATCCGACCTCTCGGTCCTGGGCCTCCTCCACGGCCAGAGTGAGCAACACCGCAAGTTGGAGGAACAGCACCTCATATTCCGCTTGGGGAGTCTGTATCTGGGCTTAAACATTGAATTTTCTCAATTCTGTTAACCCTTGATGCCTCCTCCCCTTCCCACCTCTCCCTCAGCCCTCGGGCCCTGGCATTCCCTCTCTCTCTATCTCTCCCCCACCCAAGTCGCACTAGCTTCTCATTTTCACACTACAAACAGCTTACAATGGCCTGTATCATCGATACTTTTTTGCATATCTTTCATTCATTCTTCTTTATCTCTCCACATCACCGTCTATATCTCTTGTTTCCCTGATCCCTAACCAGTCTGAAGAAGGGTCTCGACCCGAAACATCGCCTATCTCCTTCGCTCCTTAGATGCTGCTGCACCCGCTGAGTTTCTCCAGCTTTTTGTGTACCCTTCATTTACACCCTTCTGCATGGTAAATTCGTACAGCAGTGAAAAACCAACTGAATGCATCACCCTGTGTCAAATTACTCAGTCAAAGCATGTGCAAATGTGTTGATGCATTAAATGTCATGTTGAATGTTACCGTGTTAAAATAGAACTTAAACAGTCAAGAATGTTATCCTCAAAGAAAGATTTAATTGAATATATGTGGAGCTATTCTTCTTGTTCTTTTCATAGCTTTGTAGCCCAGAGAGATGAGCAAAAACTATAATCCTTTTCCCAGCATGAAGGAAATTGATATAATTTTTCTCTTGAATATAAATGTTCTGTGTTGTTGTATCCTGCTGGACATTTTAGAGAGCCAGTAGCAATAGAAAGCTTTGCAAACTAGTCTGAAAATAATAACAGCATGCCAGACTGGCAGGGTAATAACTTAGACATTGAGATGTGCTTTTGCCTCCAAGCTCTGACTCAAGACAAAGAGTTCTTGTTTGAGCTGAGACAGTGGTTGCACCTCTCACCAAAGCAGTTTAAAAATGGACTTAAAGTGCATTTGTTCCAATGGGTGAACACAACCTTCAGAGGACAAATGCTGTTTATTCCACCAAAATGATTTGGAATCACTTTGTTGACTTTGTTTAGCTCACTGTGTATATTCCTTGCTTGCTGTTATTTGCTAGGAGCTGGATCTTTGAAGAATCTTCAAGCATTTCTAATGTCCTTGTACTCAGCTGATAATAACTGGACCGGAATTAGCTCAGTTCTAATCCCACGGTACATTTCTTCTACATAGTATAAAACTGAAGGTATTGTAAATGGCAAATTTCGGCTCACTCAGGGAAACAGTGCTGTTCTGCTCTCTACGTAATTAACTAAATGGGGCAGCATGGTAGTGCAGTGGTAAAGTTGCTGCCTTGCAGTGCCAGAAACCCCGGTTGGATCCTGACTATGGACGCTGTCTGTATGGAGCTTTGCAAATTTGCCCTGTGACCGCGTGGGTTTTCCCCAGGTGCTCCGGTTTCTGCCCACACTCCAATGATGTAAAGGTTTGTAGGTTAATTGGCTTCGTTAAAAATTGTGATTTGTCCCTAGTGTGTAGTGCATGCTAGTATAATGGTGATCACTGGTCAGTCCGGACTCCGTGAGCCGAAGGGCCTGTTTCCGCGCTGTATCTCTAAACTAAACAAAACAAAAATATAAGCATGTCAGAACATCCCGTATCATGCGGGAAATTTAGGATGCACTCTGTGCCTTGGACAACATCAGGTTTTGAAAGTGTGGTCATTTAGAAAAGTTCAACCTCTGGGTTTTGGAATGAAGCGACACCTGGTGTCTGTCCAGAGCAGTCCTTAAGATAAGGGTTTTATAGATAACATGTGACATCCCATAACATTAGAAAGCAGTCAGAGAGTATTGGGTGAATGATTTAGACCCGCAAAGGCAGCCAGGAAATTAGCAAGACCCCCAAGTACCCCTTGAATGCTAGCCATTAGTTTGGTCTGCCGATATTAACCCCCTCACCTATATCCACCTATCATTCTTTTCACCTTTCAACTCCCTGAAGAGGGTCCTGATCCAAAACGTCTGACCCCTTTAATTCATCCAGTGCTTTGTGTTGTGGTTTTGGTTCTAAATACTGACAGGAGAGAGAGTGCCCCTGGGTAGTGCAGACAGAGACAAGACCAAGGCATTGATGCTTCAGACACAGTGATAGGGTAAAAAGGACAGGAGAGCTGTAGATATGTAGATCCAATTAGTGCCATTTCTGTCATTGAAGAAATTATACCAATATTGGATGTTGCTTCCTTGGTGCCTGGGTCAAGTAAGTCACTGAAGGACTTTAAAGCATTTGGGGGATGGTGGGGGTGAGGAGGAGGGGGGGGGGGGGCAGTAGGTGGGTTGGAGGATGCCCATGCCAGACTTTTTTGTCCTTATCATTTTTTTTTAGCTTCACGCCACAGAAACAGTCCCTTTGGCTTAATTCATCCATGCTGATTGTTGCTTAGCTGAGCTAGTCTGACCTGCCCACCATTGGCCCCCTAGACCTTTCCTATCCATTTACCGGTCCAAATATATTTTTAAATGTTGTTATTGTACCCATCTCAACTAGCTCCTCTTGCAGCTCGTTCCATGTACCCAATGCCCTTTGAGTGAAAATGTTGCACCTCATGTCCCCTTTAAATCGAATCCCTCTCATCATCATTGGAAGAGTGGGCTGAAAGATGGCAAATGGAGTTTAATGCTGATAAATGTGAGGTGCTACATCTTGGCAGGACAAATCAAAATAGGACGTACATGGTAAATGGTAGGGAATTGATGACTGCTGTGGAACAGAGGGATCTAGGAATAACTGTGCATAGTTCCCTGAAGGTGGAATCGCATGTAGATAGGGTGGTAAAGAAAGCTTTTGGTGTGCTGGCCTTTATAGAAACATAGAAACATAGAAAAATAGGTGCAGGAGTAGGCCATTCGGCCCTTCGAGCCTGCACCGCCATTCAATGTGATCATGGCTGATCATCCAACTCAGTATCCCGTACCTGCCTTCTCTCCATACCCCCTGATCCCTTTAGCCACAAGTGAGGCCACAAGTGAGGCAGAGAATTCCAGAGACTCACCACTCTCTGTGTAAAGAATGTTTTCCTCATCTCGGTCCTAAAGGAATTCCCCCTTATCCTTAGACTGTGACCCCTTGTTCTGGACTCTCCCAACATTGGGAACAATCTTCCAGCATCTAGCTTGTCCACCCCCTTAAGAATTTTGTAAGTTTCTATAAGATCCCCCCTCAATCTTCTAAATTCTAGCGAGTACAAGCTGAGTCTATCCAATCTTTCCTCATATGAAAGTCCTGACATCCCAGGAATCAGTCTGGTGAATCTTCTCTGTATCCCCTCTATGGCAAGGATGTCTTTCCTCAGATTTGGAGACCAAAACTGTACGCAATACTCCAGGTGTGGCCTCACCAAAACCCTGTACAACTGCAGTAGAACCTCCTATACTCAAATCCTTTCGCTATGAATGCTAACATACCATTTGCTTTCTTCACTGCCTGCTGCACCTGCATGCCTACTTTCGATGACTGGTGTACCATGACACCCAGGTCTTGTTGCATCTCCCCTTTTCCTAATCTGCCACCATTCAGATAATAGTCTACCCTCATGTTTTTGCCACCAAAGTGGATAACCTCACATTTATCCACATTATACTGCATCTGCCATGCATCTGCCCATTCACTCAGCCTATCCAAATCACCCTGCAGCCTCCAAGCATCCTCCTCACACCTAACTATACCCCCCAGCTTGGTGTCATCTGCAAATTTTGAGATGTTGCATTGAATTCCCTCGTCCAAATCGTTAATATATATTGTAAATAGCTGGGGTCCCAGCACTGAGCCTTGCGGCACCCCACTAGTCACTGCCTGCCATTCTGAAAAGGACCCGTTTACTCCTACCCTTTGCCTCCTGTCTGCTAGCCAGTTCTCTATCCACATCAATACTGAACCCCCAATACCGTGTGCTTTAAGTTTGTATGCTAATCTCTTATGCGGGACCTTGTCGAAAGCCTTCTGAAAGTCTAGATATAACACATCCACTGGTTCTCCCTTATCCACTCTACCAGTTACATCCTCGAAAAATTCTATCAGATTTGTCAGACATGATTTACCTATTGTAAATCCATGCTGACTTTGTCCAATGATTTCACCACTTTCCAAATGCGCTGCTATCCCATCTTTAATAACTGACTAGCAGTTTCCCCACTACCAATGTTAGACTAACTGGTCTGTAATTCCTCGCTTTCTCTCTCCCTCCTTTTTTAAAAAATGGGGTTACATTAGCTACCCTCCAATCCTCAGGAACTACTCCAGAATCTAAGGAATTTTGAAAAATTATCACTAATGCATCCACTATTTCTGTGGCTACCTCCTTGAGTATTCTGGGAAGCAGACCATCTGGCCCTGGGGATTTATCGGCCTTCAATCCGTTCAATTTACCCAACACCACCTCCCGGCTAACCTGGATTTCACTCAGTTCCTCCATCTTATTTGACCCCCGTTTCACTGCTATTTCCGGCAGATTCTTTATATCTTCCTTAGTGAAGACAGAACCAAAGTAGTTATTCAATTGGTCTGCCATGTCCTTGTTCCCCATGATCAATTCACCCGTTTCTGACTGCAAGGGACCAACATTTGTTTTAACTAGTCTCTTTCTCTTCACATATCTATAAAAACTTTTGCTGTCAGTTTTTATGTTCCCTGCCAGTTTCCTTTCATAATCTATTTTCCCTTTCCTAATTAAGCCCTTTGTCCTCCTCTGCTGGATTCTGAATTTCTCCCAGTCCTCTGGTAAGCTGCTTTTTCTGGCAAATTTATAAATCAGAGCATTGAATATAGGAGTAGGGAAGTAATGTTAAAATTGTACAAGGCATTGATGAGACCAATTCTGGAGTATGGTGTACAATTTTGGTCGCCTAATTGTAGGAAGGATGTCAACAAAATAGAGAGAGTACAGAGAAGATTTACTAGAATGTTGCCTGGGTTCCAGCAACTAAGTTACAGAGAAAGGTTGAACAAGTTAGGTTTTTATTCTTTGGAGCGCAGAAGGTTGAGGGGGGACTGGATTGAGGTCTTTAAAATGATGAAAGGGATAGACAGAGTTGACGTGGATACGCTTTTCCCATTGAGGGTAGGGAAGATTCAAACAAGAGGGCATGACATGAGAATTAAGGGACAGAAGTTTAGGGGTAACATGAGGGGGAACTTCTTTACTCAGAGAGTGGTGGCTGTGTGGATTGATCTTCCAGCAGAAGTGGTGGAGGCAGGATCGACTTTACTTTTACATTTAAAAGTAAAGTGGATAGGTATATGGACGGGAAGGGAATTGAGGGGTATGGTCTGAGTGCAGGTAGATGGGACTAGGGGAAAATAAATGGTCGGCACGGACTGGAAGGGCCGTGAGGGCCTGTTTCCATGCTGTAATTGTTATATGGTTATATACCTATGCTCTGCGGTTTTAGAGTCCCATTCACCTCATCCCTGACCGTGATGATTTTATATACCTCTGGAAGATAACTCTGCAGCATCCTGCACTCTCAGAAATAAAAATAAACCCGACTTATCAAGTCTCTGCTTATTTTGTTTTATTCTTTTCATAGTAACCTGGGGATCACTGACAAGCAAACATTTATTGACAAATCCTAATTAACTTGGGGAAAATGTTGGTGAGCCATTGCAGTCCTTCTGGAGAAGATTCACACACGGCGCTGTGGGGCAGTTAGACTGAGTATCAGTGGGAGAGCGATTAGGTGGTAATGATCATAATTCAGTTAAATTGGCATACTTTGAGCAGGGATCTGAATAACTATCTTATTTCTGTCTTCACAAAAGAGTGCAGTAATGCCAATATTGCAACTGATTGCTGTTAACAGATGACACAATGCTATTGAAAGTGTAAAGTATAGGATTGGATAAATAGAGCAAAAGAGAATGAAGTAAAGGGCCTGCACCATTTGGGCAGGAGACTCTGCGCTCGCCTCATGATCGCCACATGGTCGTCACATATTCGCTGGTGGTCTCTGGTGAGTCTCCTTCATGGTCGCGAGGAGTTCCCGCATTCTGGGAACTAGTCAGGGCCTTAGTTAGGTCACCGCAAATTTTGCAACATGTTGAACATTTTTCTGCGACCACAAATTGGTTGCCATGGCGAAAATCGATAATCCTGTAGTTGTAGGTGCAGTTGTAGTGGGGTCACCATGTAGTTATGGGAAGTCGTAGGTAGTTTCAGTTAATCGCCTTTGCGGACTGGGCATTTTCATTGGCTCATTGGGGAAAAAAAACGTAAGCACGATTTTTCAGAACCAAGGATAACCGACCGGTAATGTTAAATGCCTGCCGCTGTGTATCTCTGTGTATCTCTGGCTTATTAAAAGTTGTCTGGCTTCTTACAAGTGTCTCCACTCCTTTTACCCCCTTCTCCCCCTCCCTTCTCCCACCTTCTCCCCTGCCTCCTTCCCCCCTCTTTTAAAGGACTTACCGTACACTGTGCTAGCCGTCTTAACCTTCCTGTTCATCGCGGTGTGTGTCTGTATCACCTTGGTTTTGCACTGAGTGAATTTCATACAGCGCTCCACCGCTTTCCCTACCCCCGCCTTTGCGATGTGTTTGTGTGGGTTCCACTCTGACAGTCGCCGTTCCAGTTCCCGGTTTTTTAGGCGAGTGCCACGAACTTGACAGTCGCCGGCAGTCCGCTGAAAAATCGCTTAAGTGGGACAGGCCCTTGAAGATTCCCGCTTACTTGAAAGTGCAGAAAGCACCTGATCCAGATATAATGTAACCCAGGCTAATAAGAAAATG
Source organism: Raja brachyura (assembly GCA_963514005.1). Next base: position 32,950,585 of record OY740781.1, read on the forward strand.
CAAGTGCAGAAACACATGGAGATGAGGGGTGATCTTACAGAGGTGTACAAAGTCATGAGAGGAACATCAGGAAGCTTCACAGTTTCTTGCCCAGAGTAAGGGAATCGGCAACCAGACAGGTCTAAGGCAAGGGAGGAATGTTTTCAGAGGAACCTGAGGGGTTACTTTTTCATGCAAGAGGTGGTGGTGTATGGAATGAGCTGCCCGAGGAGTTAGTTGAGGCATGTATTATCACAACGTTTAAAAGACATTTAGACAGGTACATGGATTGGGCAGGTTTAGAGGGATATGGGCAAACACGGGCAGGTGGGACTAGTGTAGATGGGACATGTTGAACGGTGAGGACAAGTTGGGCCGAAGGGCCTATTTCCACACTGCAAGACTCTATGGCTCTATAACTGCAGAAGCTCTGGCTATAGGAATGTTGCTGGAAGCTCCGAGTATAGCTAACGTTGTACAATTGCTTAAAAAGGTAGGAAGAAATAAAACTGATAAAAGTAAAAATGAAAAATAACTGCAGGTGCAGGGAGTCTAAAATAAAAACAATACTGGTGTGGGACAATTCCTAAACTGTGTTGACTACTTTTCCGAGGTAGTGGAAATACACAGAGAGTCAGGTTGCATCCGTGGGTAGAGAAACAAAGCTAACAATTCAAGACTCTTCACCAGAGCTGGGAAGGAGATGAAAGAAGCTTGCTAAGTTAAAGGCGGGCGGCGAGAGCGTTATCTCTGGTTGGGTAATACCACTGATTTTCTGCACCCTTGGTTCCAGAGCTGGATATTCAGTGGTGGACCTGTAAATATAATTGGATAAACTAGGATAGTGGCTTGTTGGTACATCTTTCTCTCTCCCATCAAAGCCCTTTAAACAAGATAGGTACGATGGATTCTGTCAAAGAAAGGTTTATGACATCGGACCTCACTTTCAGTTCAAGTATGTTCTCACTGACCCTATGATGTCCTGTCATGAAAGCACAAAATTGGCTTGAAGTGATTGTAAATACTTCATACAAGTTATAGGTTTGTGCCCAATCTGCACCTTATCCTGTGTGACAGTAAATTGTAGTGTATCATATAACACTTTGAGGATGTAATGTGTCAAACCAATCAATTGTAAGTTCGAACTTGAATGCATGCTCACTGAGAATGTCTAGTCAGCAGTAAAAAAAAACTATTATTTTGTGAAGACTTGACAAAGGGACGGCAGTAAATAAAAGTGATGATTGTAAGTAACTAGATTGATGAATTAAATTGTCGCTACGGTTTTTAGGCTGCTACAAGTCATGCTGAAATACTCTGGTTGTCCCTTATCCCTTATGTATCTATACACTGTAATTGGCTCAATTGCAATCACGTATTGTCTTTCCACTGACACGCAAAAAAAGCTTTTCACTGTACCTCGGTACACGTGACAATAAACTAAACTGAACTGGTTGGGATATCCAAGAGCTGCAAACTATCTATCTCCTGGAGTAATATCTTCTCTTCATCGTGCACCAAGCATACAATTATTACTGCACCTAGGGGTGTGCAGTAAATGTTGCCATTGTCAGTAACATTCACATAATGCAAAGCAATGCAAAAAAACCTGATTCATCAGGTGCACATTTAGCAATCTTCCATTTATAAAATATGGAATTTATAATCTGTTTCATCAACATGCCATTATCCGTTGACAATAACTTTATTGACCAAAATATGGAAGTCAGAGTTAAACAGAACATAGAACACAGGAATGGGCCCTTCAACCCACAATGTTTGTCCCAAACATGCTGCCAAGTTATACTGATATCATTTGTCTTCACATGTCCTTATCCCACTATTCCCTGCATTTCCATCTGCATACCGAAAAGTCTCTTAAATGCCACTATTGTATCTGCCGCCGCCACCACCACCCCTGACAATGTGTTCCAAGCCCATACTACACTCTGTAAAGTTCTTGCCCAAGCCCATCTCCATTAAACGGTCCCCCTCTCACCTTATAGCTATGCCCTCAACGTTAACAAACTCATCAGGAAGGCTGGCTCCATCCTGGGGGTGGAGTTGGATTCATGGGAGGTGGTCTTGGAGGGGAGGATGCTTCTCAAACTGCAGAGGATTCTGGATAATACAGCTCACTCCCTCCATAACGCACTGGTCAACCTGAGGAGTATGTTCCGCAACAGACTGGTTCCTCCAAGATGCAGGACAGAACGCCACAGGAGATCCTTCTTCCCTGTGGCTATCAAACTGTACAACTCCTCCCCTTCTGTCGTGCGGTAGACTGAGATTGACTCCCTCCCCTACCCCCCTTCCCAATCTTTGCACATCCCCAATCCTTTCCACTCATCACTTTAATAGTAAGATTAAACGAGAACTTACCAGTTCGAAGGTTGATCTTTATTTTATGAGGAGTTGCGATGAGGGATTTTGTGAAGAACCCGCCAGCACGCATGCGCGGCATTCTTCAAAGTAGCGGTGTGGAATCACAGAAACAACAACAGAGAAATGACTTGGTATAGTAAGATTGAAGAGACTCTAATTACCAGTTGATTTATGATCGAGGGTTGGGAGCGGAGGGCACGAAATCCCTCATTGCTTCAGCTGCATTGGTCTGTCGAAATGTCCAGCGTTCAGTTTTAACGCTGAGATCTTGGCTCTCTGCAAATTTTGATAATGCAAAGGTCCGTATTGGGCAGCTGGAAAAAGTGCTACAATCTTGCCAATCACCTTAGCAGTTTGTCTAATTGATGGTATACTGGCCCAGACTAAATCTTTACATACTTGGGTGACATCCCCAACTTTGTTAGTTGGTATGGTGGCCCTCATGCGATTGGAATCCACCGTGAACCCCAGATAATCCATGACCTGTGAAGGGCAGAACTTTGACTTATCTGGATGGATAATGAACCCCATTTTCTGAAAAATTGCCACGGTGGCTGAAACTGCCAGTTCAGCTGATTCCAGGGTGTTTCCAATGATCAGGATATCATCCAGATAGGCCATCACTATGTGATTTTGTCTCCTTAGCGTGGCCAGAATAGGTTTGAGTAGTTTAGTAAATAATCTAGGGGCTGTGGTAAGCCCATTTGGCAAAGCCCTATATTGCCAGAGCTGATCCATCCAGGTAAATTTTAAGAACTTCCTGTGGTGTTCCCGAATGGATACTGAATAGTATGCATCTTTTAAATCAATGCATGCCATAAAGCAGCCATGAGAAATCAATGACTTGGCTGTTTCGAACGTGTCCATTTTGAAATGGGTATATTTTACAAAGGTATTCAAATGGGTCAGATCAATAATAACCCGACATCCTCCATCCTTCTTGGGCCTAGTGAATATGTTGGATACAAATTCAATTGGTTCGTGTATAGTTCTTTCTATCACGCCTTTTTCTTGTAACCTTAAGATTTCAGCATAGCCTGCTGCCATTTCGTTGCTAGACAGCGTAAATTTCCGATCTGGCATATGCTGGGATGGAGGGATGTTGCCATTGATGAATTCAATCTCATGGCCTTGAATATTCTGTAAGATAAACTCATCAGAAGTGATGGTTCCCCATGCCACCATGAAGAACCATAGTCGCCCACCAACATGTGAAGTTAAGCACGCAGGCGCATGAAAACCAGATCGCCTTACCTCCATGGTTACCAGCGGTCCTTGACATGTTTGGCGGGACGTGGAGGTGCTGGGTTGGGCTGATGATGCGGCGTCCGCATCTTCCATGGTGGCCGCTGGGGGCCTAGCCCTAAAAAAGGCCCTGGTTGTTGAGGCTGCTGAAATTGAGGCAGAGCTGGAGCGTAGGTTCTTGCCGGTCTAATGGCAGGGCCTCATGGCCTGAAGAATGGCCCTTTCTTGGCCGCCTGCCTGGACGTGATTTGTGACCGCATCAGTCCCACCATTTTGGCGTGGTCATCCAGCTCCTTGACCCTCTTCGGGAGGTCTTCCCCGAACAACTGTCTGGCTGGTGGCGTAGGAGGTGCTTTACACAACCCCGCAAATTTCGGGTTCAGCGTGGGTCGGATGACGCTCTTCCGGAAGGCGTTGATCTCATACTGTGTGGTACACAGTAGAGCCAGAGCATCCTCCTGCTCCATGCTCAGATCCTCCCCGTCCACCGACCGCGCAAACGCGGTAATCCCAGCAGTGAGCAGCTTCAGGATCCGCTGGAGCTTCACCTCCTGGGTCCTGATTCCTGTGCCGATGTTGCCCCAGATTGGCGTATTGACTATGGGCACGTTGAGGGAGTTGCAGTTCGCTGGGGCTTTGTGCCTGTTTATGGCCTCCGACAGGACCTCCTCCTGGAGCTGATGGTTGGTCAGGAAGTCCACGGTGGCAGCCAGTTTGGGGTTGAGGGGTAGACCCGATGTCTCTGATAATGCAAATTTTGTCGCTACATCGAGGAGTTCTTCCTGAGGGGCCTCCGATGTAGCTGGTGTATGGCCCAAAATGTTCTCATCCTCTGGCTGCCTCAGGCTGCCTGCTGACGATGGTGATATCTCCCTGTGCCCTCTGGAGCTGGATGCTTCCTGCCGCTGATTCTGTTGCAGGAGGAGTTCCAACATCCACTCCATCCGGTCAATACGCCCTTCGCCCTTAGAACTCGGGTGTTCGGAGTCCTCATGTTCTGCAGAACTGCTGAGGCTCCGGTCATCAGCCCGCACCTCGTCGAGGTGAACCCGGTGCCGGAAGCTGTCGCTACCAGCCGCCGCAGCGAAGCTGAGCGATTCCCGCGTGGGTACGCTCAAACGCCTCCTTTTGGCGGAGCTCGATCCCGCTGCCTCGGAGGGCAAACGCGGTGAGGAGTCGGCACCCAACGCCTCGGCGTGGTGACCCGACATCCGCGCGGGCTTGCCGGCTGCCCAAATCCTGGGCCTAGCCGACGTACGGTCCCGTCCTCCCATCCACGGGGGACTCGGTGACCGTGGCGGGACTCCACCCGAGTGACTCTTCCTAGTCTTGGTGGTTGGGGAGTCGACCTTGCAGGTCTCCCAGTGGACTTGAGTCCCGCCATATCACCAGTCCACAGTCTAGCTGCAGGTGATACCTTTGCCCCTAAAGGGTTAGGTTTACGGGCTCCATCCCTCCCTCTTCTCTGAGGGCTCAGGGAGAAGGGCCGTGCAGCAGCACGCGAGCCCTTGCCCAGGTCGACCAACGAGCCCGTTGGCGACAGCGATACGGAGTCAGGGTCTACCTGCTCCGGTGGTACACCAAAATCCTGCTCCTCGGGATCCTCACTGGAGCTCCGGTGTATCTGCGGGTCGGGCCCTGTAGTGACAAGGCTCCCCGACTTCCTCGCCTTTTTCCCGGCCTGACTCGCAGGTGCAGCCGTTGATGAGGGCTCCGGGATGGGTGGCCGGCGACTCCGAGCGGACGTCCTACGGCCCTTGTTTCTCCCGTCCATGTCCCTGTTGAAAGAAAACACTCTCCCAACAGGAACTAACCAACTCAAGGTTAGTTTCACTTACCTGAGCGGCTCCTTATGAAGGGTTGGTGGGGAGCCGCGCTCCCCTCCAGCCGTCGGCAGCAATGCGTTGCGACGATATGTCGTGCATGCGTGCTGGCGGGTTCTTCACGAAGTCACTCACGTGACTCCGAAATGAAATTTAATGTTTCATGTATTTTGTGTTTTTATAACTGTTGGCAGATCAATTTCCCTCCTGGGATAAATAAAATTCAATTGTAAGATTGTTAAGGGTTTCGACATGCTAGAGGCAGGAAACATTCCCGATGTTGGGGGAGTCCAGAATCATGGGCCACAGTTTAAGAATACGGAGTAAGCCATTTAGAACGGAGACAAGGAAACACTTTTTCTCACAGAGAGTGGTGAGTCTGTGGAATTCACTGCCTTGGAGCCGGTGGAGGCAGGTTCTCTGGATGCTTTCCAGAGAGAGCTTGATAGGGCTCCTAAAAATAGTAGAGTCAGGGGCTATGGGGAGAAGGCAGGAACAGGATACTTATTGGGGGTGATCAGCCATGATCACATTGAATGGCGATGCTGGCTCGAAGGGCCAAATGGCCTACTCCTGCACCTATTGCCTATTGTCTATTGTCTATTGTATCATATCGTATCATATCTAACGTTGGACATTTCCACCATGGGAGAAAGGTTCTGACTATCTACCCTATTTATGCCTCTCATAATTTTATATACTTCTATCAAGTATTCCTTCAACCGCCGACACTCCGGAGAAGAAATGTCATCTAATTCTGGATTTTTTTGCGGGTTTTCTTCACAGGTTCCAATCTCTCGTTGAGTCATGGTAAAACGGCTTCCCTGGGATTGGCCGGGAAAGCAAGATCTCCACTGCTTCCTGTTTCTGTTCCGACAGCCCCAGAGGTCACCGAGGAGAGCCACAGGACAGAGGAGCAATCTAATGTAAGGTCAATAGAATTAGTCACATTTTAAAAAGGAAAACTGCTGATGCTGGAGGAACAAAATTTGATTGTTATGTAACGTACTGACAGTATTTTTCCCTTCAGGAAGATTGGTCCTGGTTAGTAGACTGGTAGATGGATGACATTTCTCTGCTGCTGTTAATACAGAGAAAACAATTTAGTGTTAAGGGTGAGCAAGAATCATGTATGTGCAGTTTACGGCTGCAAATTAATTTAGCGGACAAAATATCTAAAATTGAATGGCTGCTTCTGCTTCAATCACATTTTAAACTTGCGTAATATTTAAAGTCCACTTACTAACCTAGCCTGTGCATCCTCTCCTTGGCAACTTTCATTGCAGGGTTACCTGGGTTTGACTCAGGATTAGCTTAGAACAGCACAAAGCATTCAGCATTAGCCAGTGGGCTCCATGTTACTTTATTTTAGATCTGTCTTGGGTATGGCACTCCCTGCAGTTATTGCTTCTCCTACCTGGCCCTGTATTTGTGTGGCTTGCCATTTTAGGGGCTAGATAAGACTCAGTCACATAGATGTCAAACATTTAGGTCAAACAAGGTACTTACAGCAAATTTCCTTCCTTAAAGGGCACTGGTGAACTAAATTGTTTTCAATTAATCTTTAACTTTAAAATTACTGTTGGTGCTATTAACATTTAAATAAATTTAAATTCCCCAATATTTTGGCAGGATTTGAACTCACAGCTGTGGATCAAATTTGTGGAATTCTCGGCAACAGAAGGCAGTAGAGGCCAATTCACTGGATGAATTTAGAAGAGAATTAGATAGAGCTCTAGGGGCAGAATCAAGGGATATGGGGAGAAGGCAGGAACGGGATACTGATTGTGGATAATCAGCCATGATCGCAATGAATGGTGGTGCTGGCTCGAAGGGCCAAATGGCCTCCTCCTGCATCTATTTTCTATGCTTCTAATATTGTGGGCCTCTGTCCAGTAATTTAACCATCATGCTGTCACATCCCTTCACAGATTAATAGTTTACATATAAAGGTAAATCAGAGGTACCTAAAAAACTATTTTAAAAGCACCGTACACTAAATCATTTCATCCCGCTGCATTGTAATTTGAATTCAAAACTGAGCTAAACTCTAAAGGTCATAAGGTAGTCACAGTTTATATTAAACCAAAGTGCTGAAAACGTTAAGCATTTGTGGGCAGCATGAGTAGAGCTGCTGCTTCACAGTGCCAGAGACCCGGGTTCGATCCCGACTCTGGGTGCTGTCTGCGTGGAGTTTGGACGTTCTCCCTGTGAGCGCGTGGGTGTGCTCCGGTTTCCTCCAACATCCCAAAGATGTGCAGGTTTGTAGGTTAATTGGCTTCTGCAAATTGCCCATAATGTGTGGGATGCAAAAGCGGGATGACGTAGACAAGTGTACGGGGTGATTAACGGGTCAGCATGGACTTGGTGGGCCGAAGGGCCTATTTCCACGCTGTATCTCTAACCTAAACTATCTCTCTCAACTAAACATTTAAGTCATACTGTTTTGTATTTTCCATACTTCAAAATGTCTGCATGGTATAAAACATGGTTGTCGTGTTTCTTCATTCAGGTGTATGAGCAGGATGACTTGAGTGAGCAAATGGCCAGTCTGGAGGGCTTAATGAAGCAGTTGAATGCCATCACAGGCTCAGCATTCTAACCACCATCACTACCTGCTAGAGACATATCAACCAGGAGCCAGGCAGCATGCCAGTATTTATGTACTGACCTTGGCACACCCTGTGTGCCCTCTTCAGCAACTTTCAGTTCAAACAAGGAAATGCCTCGAAGGGACATTGTTCATGTGGACTACCATTCCATTGCTCACCTGTACATACCATACCATCTTAGAGACACATACTGGAATTCTGTTAATGCCCGGCTCAGTATATATTTCACTTACAATTTACCTGGGCAGCTCGACCAGAGAGGTTGCCCAGCTTAGCCCAGGAAAGGGAGGTGGGGTTGTGGGATGTGGAGTGCAAGTGGGGTGGGGATTGTTATGGCGGTGAAATAGAGTTGGTGAGAATGTTAAGGACAAAGTACTCCTTCCACAGGCGTCCACCATAATACAAGTTTAGAATAGTCTGTGAATACCGTGAAAACTAAGAGGTTGGTTGAGAAAGTAGGGGAACGTTTCAGATTTTAGCCAGTGTTTTATTCTCACTAGATTGCTAGGCAAATAGTAAAAAAAGAAAAGAGAAATGGAGCAATTTGATACCGGCAAATAGGTATTGATTATTTGAAAAGAATGTAGACTACAGACAGGATGCCAGCATGAGGCAATAATTCAAAGTGTGTCGGCTTTCATTTAAAAGGGGCCTCCAGGCTCAGAAGGTTTGTTACATAGATAGGCACTGCAGAATCAACATTTCGTCTCTGCTCTGGTGTGTGTTCACCACTAGTGTCCCCTTTCCCACCTTCATTAACATATTGGTGATCGGCTCCATTTGACTCAATTGAAGGTGATGACATCAAATTTCAGAAGTGCAGCACTATACCCTGTATAGGGATGCTGCAAATTTGCACATTTAGACCCATCAATCTGAAGACAGATTTCTCCCTCCTCTAGCTCTTGAACTGCTTAAATGGCAATTTTACTTCCCCATTTGAAGTGCAAAAATATAGCCATCCAAGTTTTAAAGTTTTGTTTGCTGTATCTAGTTGCATACTAACAAGCTTCACTCTGAGGTTTATTTATTTATTGTGGGAATGTTTAGGTTAAAGATCACAGCAGATTCATAGACCATCTAGTCACTTTGCAGCCTGTTATATATCTTCTTGGAGGCAAAATTACAAAAGATTGTTATATTTTGCTCACCTTTGATAAGAGCAAATAACAGCCAAACATATAATGTTGGAATATTATCAGCCCATAAATGGTCCAGATACAAAACAATTGCAGATGCTTGAAATCTAAAGGAAAGAAGAAAATACAGGTAATACTCAGCAGGTTAGTCAGCATGTTTGGGGAGAGAAAAAATAGTTCAAATGAAACGTCTTTAATTTCATTAACATTTCTAGAATTTTCCATCTTTTTATTTGTAAATCATATATCACGTGATAAAATAAGCCTCTTACATAGTTGGGCAATTAAGTATATTCCCTTATCAAAACACAGTATTCATGTTCTCATGAGTTTCATTTGAAATCATAACTTTATAAGAAACTTTTTTTAAGAAAGTACACAAAATACATTTTTGTCTATCAAATAGGAACTCTTATGAGAGTTTGAGTTATTTCTTGTCACCAGACATTTGGGTAGAAAATCATTTTTTGTTTTATATATTTTTTGAGGCATTGATTCTGATTCTTTGCATAAATTTTACAATGGTACGCCGTGCAGTGGCTACTTTCCATTCCAACTAATATGGCCTCATAAGAATATATAAATTTAGGACATTTAATTGCACGTTTTCAGAACCTTCTCGGATAATTGCCAAAAAGAGAGCAACCCGAGGCTGTGATATTTAACAATATCTTCATTAAGCTGTGATCCTGGAATTGAAGAGATATTTTAAGCATAGTCTACCCACGTTATTACAGACTCTTTATAATGGATTTTGGGCATAGTGGACCCATAGTGGTCCCACGGTAATCAGACACCACTGTCTCTTTAAAACAACAGGCTGCTGGTTGCACTGCAGGAGGTCACTGAAATTGACAAGCAATTGCTTTGATCGGCATTTGTGCAATGCGACCCTATTGAGCAATGTAACAGACAACCTTTAGTATTTTTAGCTTGCAGTAACGAAAATACATTATTAGTTGTTAAAAATAACTTTCTATTTGAAAAAACTAGTTTCAAGGCGTGACCGCCAGGTGATTGGAGAGAAACCCTTACTAGATTACAGCAAACAATCGGTAATAATGGTCACCATTCCCTCCCACCCCCCTCAGTCTGTTATAATGAGGGTTATCTGTAATTTCCTGCAGCACAAAACCTGATAATTTTATTCTTGAAGTTATGTGTAAGATCAGTCTCATTCTTGCTAAGGTAATGTCAATTGTAACTGGAAGCAAAAATGTCATTGTCCTATCTGGGACATATGAAAATAAAACACTCTTGACTTGAATATTATAATTGCTGCCCCCTTTTAGAACCTCAGTCTCCATGTTCTTCCCTATGTTATTTTCTGCAATTGGAAGAGAGGTGCAGTGATTAGCAATTGAGTCTTTACTGAGAGCTGTGAGTGATTGCTGGAATCAGCTACATTTTGTTAGGAGTTTGATGGAAGCTGTTTGATGGTGAGTGAGATGTGAGACAGGTGTGAACTCTAAAGAACATGCCCTTCAAACCTAGTATTGGCCACATCACTATTTTGTAAACCAAACCCTTCTCTTCCGTGAAATTCCCATCAAAATGAGAGAGCACATTGATGGAAACTAATGAGCTTATCCCGCAGGAAAGAGGAGGGGTTGCTGGTTGCAGCTTAGCACCTGTATGGTTCAAGATAGGTGATGTGTTGGTGCCAGGATACGAAAGACAATGGGCGTGTGGTGCAGCAATGGTAAGGAGCTTTGAGATGTGGAGTGTATCATTATGAGCAGGAAGAGTTAGACTATAATTTCCAGCAGTGAATAAAGAATGCTTGTTACTGGAAAAAGAAAAGCATGAGAATAATCTGGCTCGAATAAGCTCGGGGTTGAGCAAGGAGTCAATGCATTCGGATTTTAACTCGGCACCCTGCTCATGTCATTAAAAGTTTGCCTCCATGTCTACCTGGTCCATGGAGTGTTGCTTCCCACTGAACCTGTTGAGAAGTTACATTCAACCAATGCAGATATCCCCTTTAAGAGATGCTGCTCTTAAATTAAGTTATTGACTTAACTCACACAGCTGGCTGGACAGGCTGTCTTTAAATAATACAGCTGATGCTGAGAATCTAATACCAATGAGGGAGTTCTGATTAATTTTACTTACAATTACCATTTACACAAAGACTTGTGCAGTGCCTCCATATTCCCAATGACAGGGCCCCATAGACACTCAATTTATTTTACCCCCAAAAGTTTGCAATCTGAATCATTATTGATAAATCCATGGAGTATCCATGGATACTCTATAGGTAATGTGCCTCTATAGCTAATTAGATTAGCAAACAATTTTCAAGCCACACCAGGCGAAGCCCAAGTGTATTTATTACAATCCAAGTGAAATTTAGATCGAATCATCTGGACCATATGCTAGTGGATTTATAGCTTTGCAATATTTTTTATTATAATGAGGCACCGGCTATTATTTGGGGATTGGAAAATAGGATTTAGACATTAAATTTTCATAATAATTTTCAATTATTCGTGTCAATTAATTTTCCCAATGCTGAAGCTGACTTGACCAAAATATGTCACTGAATATAATGCTTCTTATGCTGTTGGATTTACATAAATAAGAAAGTCTCTGATGAGCAGCGGGATGGTGTTGAATAGTTGCAATGCAAAAAAGATTGAATATTGCAGAGTTTGGGAAAGTGCAAGTTTGTAGGATACAACTTTTAATGTCATTAAGCAGATAATGTTCACCCTGCTATTGAAAGGATGTTGCTGAGCTGCAAGAGCGCGGGGAAGATTTACGAGGATGTTGCTCGGACTCAAGGCCCAGAGCTACATGGAGAGGTTGGACAGGCTAGGACTCTTTTCTTTGGAGTGTAGGAGGTCGAGGAATCAGCTTGTAGAGATGTATAAACTCATGTGGGGAATAGATGGGGTGAATGCACTAAGTATTCTATTCTAAGCAGGGGAATCAAGAACCAGAGGACATAGGTTTAAAATGAGAGGGGAAAGATTTAATAGGAACCTGAGAGGCAACTTCCCACGTTGGTATATGGAACGAGCTGCCAGACAAAGTAGTTGAGGCAGGTACTATAACATGATTTAAAATACATTTGGATAGGTACATTGATAGGAAAGGTTTAGAGGGATGTGGGCCAAACACAGGCAAACGGGACTAGCTTGGATGGAGCATCCTGGTCGGCATAGGCAAGCTGGGCCGAACGACCTATTTTCTTACCATATGACTCTTTGACTGTAAAATGTGCAGTCTATTAGTCTGTCATTACAGTTGGACAATTTGGAATTGATAAATAATGGGCTTGTTTTTTTGTTCAATTTTTATAATTATAATGTGATATCTATAGATGACCAGACAACAAACAAAAGCTGGGAGACCAGGCACGGAGCTGTGATGGCCGACAGAACCACTGAGGGTCAATAGCATACACAATATTAAATGCACTATAACACACAGACACGAGTTGGAAAACTTACTCGTAGAGGGAATTTCGAGGCAATGAAATGTTGTGGCTCTGAATGTTCCATTGAATGGTTTGCCATCTATCTTGCCTCCATTAAGACTGACCTTACATACATCTGCTTGACCATTATCACTTGACAGTTTATTTTTTGCTTCTCATACAATTTTTATTGTGTGACATACTCACGGGAAATGTATTCTATAAAGGCTTTGCCTTTAACCTTTGAAACAAGTCCAATTCATGTACATCTCCATTTCTGTCTGTCTGTGCATCTATCTGTTTCTCTTTCTCTCTGAACACCTCACCCTGTTACTCTTTCGCTGTCTCTGTCTTTCTCTCCTGAACCAAATTCTCTGTTTATTTTTCCTTTCTCCTGTAACTTATTCTCTGTATCTCTCTCTCTTTATTTCTGTATCTCTTTCTACCATACATTTTCCTCTCCTGCACTTCCCGATCAGAAGTAAACTGGGGTTAGAGGGAACCTAAAGATGATCTGAACCATATCCATCTCGTCAAACCAAGTTATGCTTACGGTCATATGCACGTATGGTGAGATACAAGCACAATGTAAATCTTGCTTGCAGCAGAATCACAGGCACATATACTCAGACAACCCACAAAATCATAAATAATGTATAAACAAGACAGTGAGAAGAGCAAGCCATTAGTGTAAAACACAGTTAGAAAACAATTGTAACATAGTACAAGAGGTAGACACAACAAGCTGGAGTAACTCAGCGGGTCAGGCAGCATTGCTGGAGAAAAATAATGGGTGACATTTCAGGTCCCTTCATTAGATGGTGGTCCATAGTGTTTTGAAGTAAGAGTAGGATTATGGTTGTGCAGTTCAGTTCAAGAACCCGATGGTTATCAGAACATAGCTGTTCCTGAACCACGTGAGGTGGGACTTTAGGCTTCTCCACCTCCTGCCTGATGGTAGCAGGGAGAAGAGAGCATAGTCCAAATGGTGGGAGTCTTTGTTGATAAATGCCACCTTCTTGATGCAGCACCTGATGTAGATGTTGTCACTAGTGGGGAGGGCGGTATCCATGATGGATTGGGCTGAGTCTCTGCAGAACCTTACATTCCTATGCATTGGAATTGGCATGCCAGTCCTTGATGCAACGTTGGGATACTTCCTACAGTATATCTGTAGAAGTTTGCGAGAGTATTCAATGCCATGCCAAGTCTCTTTAAACTTCTAGAGGCACGAATATACCTTCTCAGTGATTATTTTTTTGTGTTTGATCCTAGCACAGATCATCCAAGATGTTAGCACCCAGGAATTTAAAGCAGCTAACTCACTCCCCCACCAACCCAATGAAAATTAGCATGTGATCTCCCAACTACCCTTTCCTGAAGTCAATGATTACAAAGCTAGAGGTAGTTTGGACGAGCACCTCCATCATAAAATTAACTTAACTCTGCTTTGTACTTCTATTACAGCTGTTGGTGTCATATTTGGAGACAGGTTCAACTTATCATTTGATAGGCAAAAAAGCTTCTCTGTGAGATAGAAATTTGTTCTCAGCTAAACGTGCAAGGTAGCAAAGGATTCAATGGAATTCTGTTCTAATGTCATCAGAGAAAACGGATATGAGAAGCTGAATACACTTGTGCTGCAGTGCACATTTAACACAGGTGATTACTGACAAATCTCTTGTGCCTTTCTTTCAGAAATGAAATGGCAAAGATCTGAAAATTAATTAAGTTCATAGACAGAACAGACTAAAGAAAGATTGCAGATAGTCCCAAGTTTGTGGCACAGTGATTATTAAATCATACAGGAACAGTTTTGGAGGCTAAAGTGGGGACACACCATTGACTGTGTTTAGACCGAGTGGGAAATGTAACCCTCAGTGTTTAGTGGCACTCCTGGTCTTTGATGTATTGAGTATTTCTCAATGGCATTACTCAAGGTAAAAGATGACACAGCAAGCCTTTCATTCAAATAACAATGTATATAAAGATAGACCCCAGAATTTATTTCAACTGGAAAAGGCAGAAAATTACATTGAGTACAATGTACGCAAGGGCTTGCAATGTAGATAAATCTTGCGCAAAGTCCATGAGGTTGGGGATACTTTCCTACATTGTACATTCAGTGCGAGAGGCTAAGACCAAATTTCTACCCCACTGAGAAACCTCTTCTGCCTATCAAATTTTAAATTGAACCTGTCTCCAAATATGACACTGACAGTTGTAATAGAAGTATGGAGCAGATTGAAGTTAATTTTACAATGGAGGTGGTCCTAAAATACCTACTTCTAGCCTAGTAACAAAATGAAATATCCCACAACTTAAACAAAGCATACAATATTGTCCCAGTTGCTTGATTTTTACATTATCGCGATTCAAGCAGGAGATATAAAGTAAAAACTTCACTGTTTAATGATTGAAATCATCTTGTGTTCCAGTAAATGGTGCAAAAATATAATGCAACATCTCCAAAATCTTTCCATATGTGAATGGCATTTGGCTTAATATTTAGCTTTCTGATAACAATAAATCAGATGCAGACACAGAAGCATTTATTTCAACACCAAACAGTTGAGTAAAACTCATTAAATTAACTGAGGCTGGTGAACCAAGTCATTTGCTCCTAGTGCTGAATTTATCATCTTGTACAATAGCTGATCCGGTTTTCAATGCCTTAAGTTGAATTAATGTTTTGCTTTTTTTTTACCATTTCCTAACCTATCATGAAAAACATTGATCTATTCATGTTGTCTAGTTTTAGCAAAATCATACTTTGATGCCAAAATTAATTTGCAGTTCAACAGATTTCAGATAATCCAAAATATTACACACTAAGTATAAAGATGCAGAGTTCTTTGAATCATTGAGTTATTCTTATACTTGTTTTATTTTCTACTCCTATTCCACAAATAGTGGGGGAGATCGATTAGCATTGATTTGATGCATCCACATCTTCATTTTTCACATGATCTTTACTGATTTCTCTTTCTAATATGTACAATTCCTAATTTGTCTTGTGATGTTTTAGATAGAAAAAAATAAATTCAAGTTTTAAAGATAAGACTACCCTTCATGTGAGCTATGATTTTTTTTTTGATTCTTGAAATTGACTTTCTTAATTTCATATTGATTAGTTTAGGGTGATCGAAGTATTAGGCCCAACAATCAAGAGAAAAATGAGTTCAAATCCTCCCCTGGTGGGTTGAAAATCGTAATTAAAGGTGGGAAATTAAAAAAAAATATTCCCAGTAAGAGTGGTCTTGAAACTGTTCGACCATGTTCAAAATCCCAGCAAGTTCAAATGTTATTTAGGGAAGGAAACTTGGTGATTTTCGAAGCCTGGTCCACTATTGCTGCAGTTTTACAACAATGTATTAATGTGTTGCCTTTGAGAAGCGCCAATAAGTCATTGGTCTTATAAAGTGGTGATCTCCATCTTCTCAAAGACAATAGCTATCACCTTCAATGATACCCACCTCTCATGTATGAATAAAAAGTACCAAATATTATTAGGCATAGGTTATAATAGTCCAGAAATCATAGTACAAAATAAATGCCTTCAGTTCTGGTTGATGGTTCTAATGTCATCATGAAAAGTAGAGAAAGTGTTGGCATTGGTGATGTTGATATGTGAAGTAGCATCTGGTAATAGGCAAAGTACATGTAAATAAATCAAAAAAATATGTTGATTGAAGTTGTCCTAATATTGTTGAATAAAAACAAAAGGGACCCCAATCAATTCCACAATTTGCTCCCATGAAAGTAGCCTGCTGAGCCAATTAAATGGCAGTGACACCATGTGAGTAGTATTGTACTAAATATACAGCAACGCAAGGAATGAACTACTATCACCCACTGAGTGTGCATTGAGGGATGGATAATAGAGCTATAAAGCATGAAAACAGTCCCTTTGGCCCAACTCATCCATGCTGAACAAGATGCCCCATCTAAGCTAGTCTCACTTGCCTGCGTTTGGCACATATCCCTCTAAGCCTTTTCAATGGTTGATTAGAACAGTATGTCCAGCACCATTCACACTCAAAACAACATCTAAATAAATCTGTTAGATAGCTGCAGTAAGTCGCGATATTAACATTTTTATTTTCCTTGATAGAAGTAGAAATTAGATCAACCTACTTATCACAGTTCACAGACATATGAATAAACGATTCAAAACTCACCCAAATTTATTAACATTGCAAATAATTATTAATTAAATATGGGTAGGTATAGACAGCAGGAGGTTGACAAACAACATACAATTAAATATTATTTGATGCCTGTACTAACTTTAATATTTATTCATTATTACATCTTAATTTTGTGACTAAGGAGCTTCAATTTTTTTGCTGTTCAGTAAAGCCGCTGATGCAAAAATAAGTGTTGAAAAAATGTGAAGCTCTCAATATATTCTAAAGGAAATAGCAATTAAGAAAGAAAATACTGAAAAAAATAGATCTGACAATGTCATAAACATTTGACATTTTGCAGAATTGTGCAAGTTTAAAATTGTCAATGTTAAAATATTTTTTGCTGAGGCTCCTTTGTTCTCCATTCTAAAACAAATCACTCAAAAAAATAAAAATAAATATGCCAAACCAATATTTACAAAATTGTAAAACTGACAAGGAAATATTCTCGGAATGACATTCTTTTAATAAGTAGTTGTCTCCCACTGTTTCACTGTTTTTCTCTCTTTTCACATCATCACCTGCTTCTCCACAGCAAGCCTGAAATTCGAGAACTGATTGAGAAGCAGTTGTGCCAAACACAGCTATTGTATCCCACATGGTTTTATGTTGCTGCCCAACAAGTACTATCCTGTAAAAAATGAACCATTCCATGCACATTAAGAATACAGATGCTTTCTGAAATCTGTCAAAAACAGTTGACATTTTACAGAATTGAGCATTTAAGTTTAAAATCTTCACAAGGCAAAATAGACAGCTTGGTGGTGAGCAGTTAGTGCAGCTGTCTCAAATCTAGTTCTGGGGATCCAGGTTTAATCCTGACCTCAAGAACGGTGTTTGCACATTCTCTCTGTGACAACATGAATTTCCTCTGGATGCTCTCCAGTTTCCTCCCACATCTCAAAGGTATGCCGGTAGGTTAATTACCTGTTTCTGTTGGTTGCTAGAAGGAAGTATCAAAAAGAGAAATTGATGGGCAAGTGTTAGAGAGAATACAAGGGATTATGGAAAGGCAGTGGGACAAATATCCCGGGGAGCTTGCAGAGACACAATGGGCTCAATGGCTTCCTTCAGTGTTGTTATGATTTAACGTGTAAATCTGCAGAGTGCCAGCAACATCTAGCAGACAAACAAATATAAAGCTGACTGCTTTCAGTTGTTTTGCGCATAGACCATTACCACGGAAGTGGCCATACTTTGATGGAAATCTGCTTGGCTTTTGATGGTGGCTCTGATCTCCAAGCTACTCCAAACTGAAGCTTCCTCCCAACAAAAGATAAACTTCCATTCATTGCTTTAAAATTAAACTTATTCAACTAACTTAATAAATTCAGCTGAAAATCATTTTTCTCCTCTTCTTAGTTTCAATAATTTTGATTTTAAGTTAAGAAGAACAATGCAGGATGGTAGTGAATTCTCCTTTATGAAATCATAGATTAGTGGCAGGTCTATTATATTCACCAATAAATGGATATTCACAGAAACAATAATACATGTAATTAATCTCTAAAAAATCATTGTATATGAGTCATAGAAGAGAATCTGGAAGGTCCATGGTCCTTACTCAGCTTCAATAAAAATCAATGCATTTTTGCCTAATTCCCCCTATTCTATTGCATTTATTAAAATGTAGATTAAAATAAGAACTGAGGAAAGCACATTTTGCAGTGATGACTTGCGAGTGTAGCTTCTCCGGTAGCTACGTAACTGCACATACTTGTAGTGAACACGTTAATTTGCTCTAAATGTTTATGCCTAGTTGAACTTCACATTATGAATGGATAAAACAGTCTGTGCTGAGAATTGTTGCTCTGTTTCCTGTGCTTTACGTTGAATGTCCATTAGAAGATTACCATCTACAGTTGCCATTTTAATATTGTATCACCTTGTTCAATGTACCTTGACTTTATCGTGGATCCAGTTCATTTTAATGGGCCTTTTGTTTAATGAAAGCACATGTTTTTTTTTTTAAATGAAGCAATCTATGTGAAGGGTCATAGCTCATAGACCAGGACAAGTTTGCTATTTTGATATCTTTTGTTGATCAATGAGCAGATGATTGACCCGCTTTTGCTCCAACCTTTTGAATAATATGATTGATCAATGTTGGTCTGCAGATGATCAAGCAGAACATTTGGCTTTTCAAAAATTGGCTTAATTATCTTTGAGTTAACATTTATAACAATAAATTCATTGCCTGCTATTGTACTGGCTGTTGAAGAATTGCAGAATTAAACCAAATGTTCAATTTCATGTGACCTTGCTTTCGACAACATGGAGCACGTGCAGTTAAGTTGCTGATGAGAGGGTTGATTCATTTTGACTAAGTTTATACAATTGTTTATAAATGGGATTTTTTTTACCAGGTTATCCAGTTGTGATGAAGATGGATTGAACTGAATGGGAACCAAATTGGGTTATATCTAACGTCTAAAACTTATCAGTTGTAGTTGTTTATCTTTTGAGGCTAATATAGGTCATGGAATATTTGAAAATATAGATCACATTTAGCAGATCATTTAGTAAGTTAAGGTAACAAAAGGAATGAAGGGAAATATTAGCTGTGTAATCCAAATACATGTTGTGGGTAGAAGCTAATTTGGAAGGAATATAAAAGAAAAGAAGCATTGAAAAATAAATATGCACTACATTCTACAATGTTCCCTGAGATATTTTGTATCATTTTGCCAATTTGTCTTGCAAGGCAATAATTCAGTAGGATCAGACTGCAGATATTCAAAATAGCAAAAGCAACCAAATGGACAATACGTTATCGGATTAAAAAATGATTGATCCTTCCATCGATTTCTGTTGTGGTTCCAGTGGAAGTGAATTGAAAAAGGCAAAACTAAGACTGTCGCTGAACGTCTCGACAACATTTTAATTTAGGCACTGAAACAGGTCCATGGCTGGTAAGGTGGACCTTTCAAGATCATTGATATCAACAGTGCAGAAGTCAAAACTAGGAATGGTCTGCCCCACAAGCAACATACTCCTACTTCAATAGGAGTTCAGTGAAACCACCTAAACTTATCCACCACCAATGAGGATTACTGTGGAGCTGTTTCACCAGGCTTCACCATTAAAGATGATCCTGAATTTGAATTTATGGAATTATTCCTTGTCAATGCACTTTTGCAAAATATCAATTTTCCCTTTAAACCTGATTCAAATCAAAACCATTTGGTATATTGGATATATTGGATATATTGGATAGTACAATAGACTACTGCTGCTGTCCTTTCATGTTCAGAATCTAACAGGAAGTCATGATGGAGCTTTATAGTACTCTGCTTGGGCCGCAGTTGGAGTATATTGCGTGCAGTACTGGTCGCCCCATTACAGGAAGGTGTGAAGGTTTTGCAAAGGGTGTAGAAGAGGTATGCCAGAATGACGCCTGGATTAGGGGCATTAGCTGCAGGGAGAGGTTGGACACACTTGGATTGTTTTCTCTGGAATGCCAGAGGTTGTGGGGAAACCTGATAGAAGTATACACAATTATGAGAGGCGTAGATAAGATAGACAGTCAGAACCTTTTATTCCAGGGCGGAAATATCAAATACCAGAGGGTATAACTTTAATGTGAGAAGTTTAAAGATGTTTTGTACAGAGGGTGGTGGTGGGTGCCTGGAATAACCTGCCAGGAATGGTGATGGACGCAGATGGGATAGTGGCATTTAAGTGACATTTGGATAAGCATATGGATATGCAGGGAATTGAGGGATATGGATTATGTGCAGGCAGATAAACATTGGCCTTGACATTATGTTCGGCACAGACATTGTGGACTGAAGAGCTTGTTCCCGCACTGTACATCTATGTTCTATATTCTATGGTCATACGACTGTTTTGCATTCCTGAACAGAGCAGTGATTAACAATATTGTAACTCTTGATATACTATAATGAGATAATAACCCTTTCAATGGCAACGATATACTGCAGTTCCAAGTTGAGGTAAAAGTAATGTTTGCAGAAGATAGATTCCATGTTACCTAATTTGCTCCTCTTTCTTGTGATGTTCATTTGTAGTTGCAATTTCCTTGTAGAATTCTGGGTTGGTTTAATCTCACAGAAGAACCGTTTCTTACATAAGTCTCCTTGGTGATTTTTCACTACCATTGCAAAAATGTACACTTGATTAAACTGGCATGAACCTATTACTATATACTGTAAATTAAGGCAAACTGAATATATGTGATTGCAAACGAACAACAGCATTTTTATTGTACAATAAGGTAGCTCCTTTCTTTGCGAGTTGTTAACTAGGGGATTGGCGGGAGGGTGGGAACTATACCTTTTTTATAATTATTTAATTTATTAGGCTGTCTTTTTTCAATAATTTATGAAGAAAGAGTCAGGAACAGGCTCTTGTGTGACAATGGTAAAGGCTTAATGTGAGGGTAACAAATGCAAACACACACGCACACACATGCACACACTGAAAGACCAGACCGTCAGACTGTCACATGTTGAAATATAGACAATGTTAACCAAATTAGATTAGAACCTATGATATTAAGTGTACAATGGACTTGCAAATGGTTAAAAGAAAAAAGATAGAATGACTGTTTCTACGTAAAACTTGTACACAGAAAAGGGTTTTGTAATACACAGTAGAGCAGTCATATGTTCGTTTTTTATAGATATGTTATTACACTGGTGCATTTTTGTTTGATAAATAAAATTTTGATACAAAACTTGAACGGCCTGAATCTCATTTGTTATATTACTTAATAAATACACTGGATTTTCATATCCTTTTTTGCATGGTCCTCAGAAATGTAGACGTGATGATCAAATGCAAAACAATAAATACATGTTCATAACACTTCAGGGAGGAATCATGATCAGCCATGATCACATTGAATGGCGGTGCTGGCTCGAAGGACCCAATGGCCTACTCTTGCACCTATTGTCTGTTGTCTATTGTCTATTGTCATGACATGTATTCTCCCAGAGATTATAATTTCCCAAGTGACCTTCAGGTCCAATGATGATTGTCCAAAAACCCAAAAGAAGGAATGTGACTGTCTATCTATATTATTTCTCTGGGCTCTTTTAAACAATGTTTTTAGAAATACAGCGTGGAAACAGGCCCTTCGGCCCACCGAGTCCACGCCGACAAGCTATCCCCGCACATTAACACTATCCTACACACACGAGGGATAATTTACACATATATTAAGCCAATTGACCTACAAACCTGGACAGCTTTGGAGTATGGAAGGAAACTGAAGATCTTGGACAAAACCCACTTGATCACGGGGAGAATGTACAAACTCCGTACACACAGCACCCATAGTCGGGATCAAACCCAGGTCTCTGGTGCTGCAGGTGCTGTAAGGCAGCAACTCTACTGCTGCACTACCGTGCCACCAAGTCTTGCTGGGTACCAATTCTCATCTGCCTTCACATAATCTATATCGGCACATTCTCAGCATATCTATCCGCCCATTAAAAAGTCTCTTAAATGCCACTATTGCATCTGTCTCCATCATCACCCCTGACACCACGTTCCAGGCACACACCACCCTCTGTGTAAAAAACTTGGTGTGCACATTTCCTTCAAACTTTCCCCTTCTCAACTCAAAGCTATTCCATCTAGTATTTGCTATTGATTTCCTTGGGAAAAGGTTCTGACTGTCTACCGTATTTACAACTCTCATAATTTTGTATACTTCTATCAGGACTCCCCTCAACCACTGGCATTCCAGAGAAAACAATCCAAGTCTGGAGGTAGTTAATACCTCCTAATCCAAGCATCATTCTGGGAAACTTCCTCTGCACCATCTCCAAAGCTTCTACAACCTTCCTGGGGCACCCAGAGCTACACACAATACTCCAAATACAGCCTAACCAAACTCTTATGACATCATGACTTCCTAACTCAATGCCCTGACCAATGAAGGAAAGCACACTATACGCCTTCTGCTTAAGGTTTCTACACCTTAAACGCACCCTCCTCTCAAAGGCGCCAAAGTCACACACACAGCCAATGACAGAACTGCAGCGCCGCTGAAGGTAAGTTTTGTACCATACCTAGGTACATGAGACAATAAACTAAACTCTCAAACTTGCTCGAGTTAAATTCTATATGCCATTTCTTGGTCTACTTTCCCAGTTGATCTAGATTCTGATGTATTCTTACCGTCCACTATACCATCAATTTGGTGTAATCTGCAATGCCAACTACAGTATGCCAACTACAGTATTAACAATGCCAACTACAGTATGTTTCATAATTGTCAATATAGATGATGAATAACAGTGGATCCTGTGCCAATCCCTGTGACACATTGCCGGTGACAGGGCTCCAAATAACCCTCCACTTCCACCCCTTGACATCTACCACTGTGCTAATTTTGTATCCAATTAGCCATCTCACCCTGGATTCCCTGTGATCTAACTTTCCAGGTTAGCCTACCATGTAGGACTACGTGAAAGGCCTTTGTCAACACCATCTACTGCCATGCCCTCAACAATCCACTTGGAAATCTCTTCAAAATAACTCAGTCATATCCATGTCATGATTTCCCTTGCACAAAACTGTACTGACTATCAGTTAATGCCTTCCTAAATTGCAGGTAGATCATTTCTCCTAGAAATTCCTCCCTAACTTTCTCACCACTGATGTTCGGCTCCGTAATCTGTAAATCCCGTAATTGTCCTTTCAGCCCTTGTTAAGTAAAGGCATAACTTTGGTCATTCTCCAGTCTTT
The DNA here is from genome assembly GCA_963514005.1 of Raja brachyura. The sequence continues at coordinate 32,974,102 of OY740781.1, forward strand.
TGTAATCCAAACCGAGGCTAGCGAAGATGCAAATATCTCAGCCTAGGCCCCAGCAATTTCTTCCCTAGCTTCCTACAGCATCCTTGGATACACTTGAGCAGGCCATGGGAATTTATGCATTTCAGACTGCCAGCATCACCTCATTTTTAATGTGGATATTTTTCAAGTCCACTATCCCTGCAACTTCCAACATTCTTTGCTGAGAAGCCCTGACCAGGAAACCTTTCAAAATATAAGGAGGGAAATAAGAGAGCAAAAAGAGAACATGAGATCCCTCTGGCAGATAATATAAAGGAGAATCTTGAGAGATTCTTTAAGTATATTAAAAACAAAAGGGTAACCAGGGTGGGAATAGGGCTTCTTATTCCCTTCCGTGAATCCCTTTGCTCCCGTGACCTTCCCCATGGTAAAGCTAGATGAGAATTATTCATTTAAGACCTCACCTACCTTCAATGGATTCACAAATAGATGAACCACATTGATCCTTAAGAAGCCCTATTCCCACCCTGGTTAACCTTTTGTTTTAATGTTCTAAAATAATCTCTCGGGATTCTCCCTTATATTATCTGCCAAAGGGATGTCATGTTCTCTTTTTGCTCTCTTATTTCCCTACTGGTATGTTGACACCACAGGACAATGGTGAGTAAGGTGATACAAGTCCAAGAGAACCAGCCAAGTTCATAGGTTGACTCAACTTTGCTCGTGATGAATCACAGCTCTTGACCACTTCTCATGTCTCTTTCCTCTTCTTTTCTCCTTCAGCCTGGTAGGTAAGTAAAGGTTCTCCTGCTTGTTCAGAGGAGCATTTTAAAATCAAACCCCTTAGAATGTGAATTATTTGCTCAGCAAGTAAATGAACAAAGGTGACTTAATTGTCTTCCTGTTATTTAGAATAAAAAAATTAAGGGCTTGAAATGATGACCACCCCCCCACCCCCGAAACGTTCATCTTGTTTGTTTGTCCATTTGTTTGCCCGATTTGTACACAATAGCGCTACAATTTTTGGCCCACCTTACTCGCCATTGTCCTGTGATGTCAATTAAACTTTTTTTTCGTTCAGATTGATGGTATATTTTACACGTTATCGACGTTTAAAACTTAAAAAAATAAAACTGTGCCCCACTTGCCCCCCCACACCACTTGCCCTGCCCCCACTTATGCCTTTACTTGACAGGCGTCACAAACACACCCCTCCCCTGACAGCCACCGCCGCAAGCCCTCCCCCTCCCCCGGCTCCAGGACGCATGGCCCACCCACACGCCAGCCCCGCCTCAAGCCCTCCCCCGGCTCCAGAGTGCTCAGCCCCCCACCCCATAGCCCCCGGCTCTAGCCCTCCCCCTCCACCCGACTCCATGACACTCCCCCCCCCCCCCCCCCCCCCCCGACAGCCTCTGCCTCAAGTACAACTTCATCGCCACCCTGCTGGAGAAACCGGGATCAGCGGTAGTTTACATCGGGATCCTGGGGAGGTGAGGAGGGAATCTGGGGGGATTGAGGGAGAGGAGGGGGTATGGAGGGGAAAGTAGGGGAGGTGAGGAGGGGGGATAGAGGGAGAGGAGGGGGGATAGAGGGAGAGGAGGGGGGTAGGGAGGGGAGGGGGTTAAGAAGGGAGGGTAGGGGAAAGGAGATGAAGGGAGAGGTGAGGGAGGGAGTAGGGAGGAGAGGGGAGGAGGACAGGGGAAAGAACAGAGAGGTGAAGAGGAGGGGGAGCAAGTGCTGGGGGATGAGGGGAATGGAGGACGATAGGGGTAGGAAGAGGGATGGTGAAGCACAGTTATGGGAGGGTTGCCATGATGGTGAGGCACAGTTGTGGGAGGGTTGGCACGACTCACGTCAAAATGGGGACAACAGGAACACCTCAGCTGCGCTTGCGCAGTTCGGGGCTATTGGTGAGAGCTAGAATATTGCGTTGGGGGGACAGATCCAACGGGTCCCAATTGGTCTAGTCTCTTCTAAAATTGAAATTCCTATTTGTTTGAAATACTCGTGTCCAGATGCAGCCTCACATGTAAAGATCTACTGTATGTAACTTCTAATTTGGAATGCCCTGCTCCTTCACACTGTTAAGGGCCTGCCCCACTGCGGCAAACTAATTTGTGAGTTTAGAAGAGTTTGCGCTCGCCACAAACTCGCAGCATGGTCGACACGTGGTCCTAGGAGGTCACTGGAACTCTCCTTCATTCTCAAGAGAAGTTCCCGCATACTCACAGCCTCAGTTTGGTCGAGCAAAGATTTTCAGCTTTGAACCGACAACTCTGAAATAGATTCCCAGGCTATTTATCACTTTAATGATATTCCATTGGCGTGTTGGTTTTACATAAATAAAATGTATTTCCACACTTGAATATGAAAGCTTGAAAAGTAAAATTTAAGCATATAAGGGTAAAAAATTACTGTCTCATGCTATCTTCTTTTTTCCCCCTTTTCTGTTGCTGTTTGACATCCATCTTTTATGATGAGTGTTTACTTCCCTCCTACCATTTTGGCATAGGACTACATAGAGTCGTACAGCACAGGTACAGGCCCCTCGGCCCAACTTGCCCATGCTAACCAACATATCCCATCTACTCTAGTCCCTACTGCCTGCATTTGGCCCATATCCCTCTACACCTTTCTTACCTATGTAACTGCCCAAATGTCACGAGGCACAAGTGTGTGCAGATGGTGGAATCCTGATTTAATCTGTCTCCTGACCAATTCAGGACAAAGCTAAAGGTCCACCTCAGTTTTGTGGATCTGGAATGTGGAGAGGTACTTCTCCGAAGGATATTAGTGAACCACAAATGTTTTACAACAGCAGTAGTAGTTCCACGTTCATTACAACCGAGACTGGTGCCGAGAAACTGGTTTGAATAGTCCCCAATTTTTATGCACTAATCATGCAAAAGTTGTCTTCCTAGAATAGATTGGACAAGCAAACGTGTCCTGGTGAAATCATGTACACCCTGAACTGGACTGAGTTCTTCCATTTATTTTCCTATATTTCTCCACCGTGAGATATATGCCTAATAACATCACCAATTATTTTTGTACCAACATAATTTGGGGCATTGGGATACAACCCATGACCATCAGAGAGCAGTCTCAACTCAATTGGTGGCACAGATATCCTCTTGCAATCCACAACAAGAAGAATCATTGAATGCTTTTTCAACAAACCCAAGACTGTTATCACAATGACATTATTCTGCAGCAGATAGAGTTGTTGCCTTGCAGCACCAGGGGTCCAGGTTCAATTCTGAGTGCTGTCTGTATCGACTTTGCACATTCTCCCTGTGACTGCGTGGATTGTCTCTGGGTGCTCGAATTTCCTTCCACATTCCAAGGGCGTGTAGGTTTGTTGGATAATTGGCTTCTCTAAATTGACACTAGTGTGTAGGATAGAACTAGTGTACGATTGATCGATGGTTGGCATGAATTCGGTGGACCGAAGGGCCTGTTTCCACACCGTATCTCTGAACAAATACAGTGGCTTGCAAAAGTATTCATACCCCTTGAACTTTTCCACATTTTGTCACTTTACAACCACAAATGTAAATGTATTTTGGGATTTTATGTGATAGACCAACACAAAGTGGTGCATAATTGTGAAGTGGAAGGAAAATGATACATGGTTTCCAAATTTTATTACAAATAAAAAACTGAAAAGTGTGGTGTGCAAAAGTATTCAGCCCCCATGTCAATACTTTGTAGAACCATCTTTCTCTGCAATTACAGCTGCAAGTCTTTTGGGGTATGTCTCTACCAGCTTTGCACATCTAGAGACATTTTTGTTCATTCCTCTTTGCAAAATAGCTCAAGCTCAGTCAGATTGGATGGAGTGCGTCTGTGAACAGCAATTTTCAAGTCTTGCCAGAGATTTTCAATTGGATTTAGGTCTGGACTTTGACTGGGCCATTCTAACACATGAATATGCTTTGATCTAAAACATTCCATTGTAGTTCTGGCTATATGTTTAGGTTTGTTGTCCTGCTGGAAGGTGAACCTCCGCCCCAGTCTCAAGTCTTTTGCAGACTCTAACAGGTTTTCTTCCAAGATTGCCCTGTATTTGGCTTCATCCATCTTCCCATCAACTCTGACCAGCTTCCCCGTCCCTGCTGAAGAAAAGCATCCCCACAGCATGATGTTGCCACCACCATGTTTCACAGTGGGGATGGTGTGTTAATGGTGATGTGCAGTGTTAGTTTTCCGCCTCACATAGCGTTTGCATTTAGGTCAAAAACTTCAATTTTGGTCTCATCAGACCAGAGCACCTTCCTCCACATGTTTGTCGTGTCACCCACATGGCTTGTGGCAAACTGCAAACGGGACTTATGGCTTTGTTTCAACAATGGCTTTCTTCTTGCCACTCTTCCATAAAGGCCCGATTTGTGGAGTGCACGACTAATAGATGTCCTGTGGACAGATTCGCCCACCTGAGCTGTGGATCTTTGCAGCTCCTCCAGAGTTACGATGGGCCTCTTGGCTGCTTCTCTGATCAATGCTCTCCTTGCCCGGCCTGTCGGTTTAGGTGGACGGCCATGCCTTGGTAGGTTTGCAGTTGGGCCATATTCTTTCCATTTTCGGCTGATGGATTGACCAGTGCTCTGTGAGATGTTTAACAATTGGGATATTTTTTTATAACCTAACCCTGCTTTAAACTTCTCCACAACTTTATCCCTGACCTGTCTGGTGTGTTCCTTTGGCTTCATGATGCTGTTTGTTCACTAATGTTCTCTAACAAACCTCTGAGGCCTTCACAGAACAGCTGTATTTATACTGAGATTAGATTACACACAAGTGGACTCTATTTACTAATTAGGTGACTTCTGAAGGGAATTGGTTGCACTGGATTTTATTTAGGGGTATCAGAGTAAAGGGGGCTGCAAAATACCTTTGCACGCCACACTTTTCAGTTTTTTATTTGTAAACAAAATTGAAAACCATGTATAATTTGTCTTCCACTTCACAATTATGCGCCACTTTGGGTTGGTTTATCACATAAAATCCCAATAATATACATTTAAGTTTGTGGTTGTAACATGACAAAATGTGGATAGGTTCAAGGGGTATGAATACTTTTGCAAGCCACTGTAGGTAGTGCTGCTACCTGCGTTTGATCCTAACATCTGGTGCTCCTTGTGTGGAGTTTGTACTTGTTCATTGTGACTGAATGAACTTCCCTCCTTCAATCCTCCATTACGAGTGTTCTGGTTTCCTCACACATTTCCAAGATGTGCTGGTTGGTAGGTTATTGTTAATGTAAATTACCCTTGGTGTACTTTAGAGATATAGCACGGAAACAGGCCCTTTGGCCCACCAAGTCCATGCCAACCAGCAATTACACTGCGCACAAACACTATCGTACACACTGGGGACATATTTTGCAATTTTACTGAATCCAATTAACCTACAAATCTACACGTCTTTGGAGGAAACAGGAGCATCCAGAGAAAACTCACGTGGTAACAGGGAGAATATGCAAACTCTCTACATGCTGCACAGGTAGTCAGGATTGAACACGGGTCAGTGGGGTTGTCAGGCAGCAGTTCTACTGCTGCGCCACTGTGATGCCCCACCAACTGTACTGTTGGGAGATGGTAGGAGTATGCAGGTGAATGTGAGAAATAAATTATTGGGATATTAATGGTGGAATTAAATGGATGAGAATGTTTTAAGAATGGTGTTTTATGCTGTGGCAAAATCAGATTGCTGCTGTTTTAAAGACTCACAGGAGAAACTTTATTTTTATTTTCGCTAATGCTGCCTGACCTGTTGAAGTTTTTTTCATTTTATTAAACATTCAGAGTAGTCACTAGTGTCAGTAATGTCAGTAAGCACAGTTTGAAACATAGAGAAACATAGAAAATAGGTGTAGGAGTAGGCCATTCGGCCCTTCGAACCAGCACCGTCATTCAATATGATCATGGCTGATCATCCAGAATCAGTACCCCGTTCCTGCTTTCTCCCCATTTCCCTTGATTCCGTTTGCCTTAAAGGGCCTGTCCCATTGGAATATTTTTTCGGCGACTTGCCAGCACCCGTCATAGTCGCAGCAGGTCGATGAAAATGTTCAACAGGTTGAAAATCCAGCAGCGACCAGAACAAGGTACGACTCTTTGGGCGACTACTCACGACCATACAGGCTTCACCCCGCGACATGTCACCAGGGTGTCGCCTGTATGGTCATGAGTAGTCTCCTCAGTCACCCAAAGGGTCATAGCGTCTTTCTGGTCGCCGCTGAATTTTCAACATGTTGAAAATTATCGGCGACTACATTGACCTATGACGGGTGCAGGCAGTCGCCGAAAAAGTCGCGTAAGTGGGACAGGCCCATTAGAGCTATATCTAACTCTCTCTTGAATACATCCAGTAAATTGGCCCCCACTGCTTCTGTGGCAGAGAATTCCACATTCACAACTCTCTGGCTTCTTAGGGACCAGTTTTATAATAACCCGCAATAGAATCACAGAATCATTTCTATGTAGTGTACAGCACAGAAAAAGGCTCTTATAGTCCACCTTATCCACTGCAATCTATGCTAACCGCATATGCTTGCATTAGAACCGTATTCCACTCTGCCTTTCCTATCCATGTACCTATCCAAATGCCTTTGCAACATCATAATGGTATCTACCTCCACCATCTCCTCTGGCAAATTACTAGAAATATTCACCACCATTTGTATGAAAGACTTACCATTCAGATCTCTTTTCAATTTCTCTCCCCTCTCCAAAAACCTGTCCACTACCCCAGGGAAAAAGATTCAAACTATACCCCTCAATATTTTGTAAATCTCCGTAAGAATAAACCGAGGTGATCCAAACTCTCCTTAAAACTACAGCCCTCCCTTCCAGGCAACATGTGTTCAGTGATTATCCTCTGCACTCCCTCTATTGGTACTATTCATTCCTGCAGCGTGGTGATCAGAATTGCACACAATATCCCAAATCCAATCTAAACAATGTTTGTACCAAATCCAATACCGACGTCCCATATCTTGTAATAAATTCCTCTTCCTATGAAGGCAAGCATTCCAAATGACTTTTTTCACTACCCTCTCCATACATCGACTCTCCCAAAGTCCCTGCCATTTACCATGAATGTCCGAATGGCTGAATGTCCAAACAGAATTTGATCTCACAAAATGCATTTCCTTGCACTTGCCTGGATTAAATTCGACTTGACACTCTTCCATCGATTTTTTTCAACTAATTTTTTCAACTGCTGTTTCTTTAAATATCTACCAATCTTCATTATCTACCACCACTATTTTTTGTGTCATCTACAAATTTACCAATCATGCCCACTATATTCTCATCCAAGTCATTTATATATAACTTTTTCACTCAAAGGGTGGTGGGTGCATGGAACAAGCTGCTAGAGGAGGCAGTTGAGGTTGGGACTATCCCAACGTTTAAGAAACAGTTAGACAGGTACATGGTTAGGGCATGGAGGGATATGGACCAAATGCAGGCAAGTGCGACTAGTGTTGCTGGGACATTGTTGGCCGATGTAGGCAAGTTGGGTCGAAGGGCCTGTTTCTACACTGTCTCACTCCATGAGTCTATGACTCTAAATTCCCTACCACTGATGTAAGGGTCATGGGCCTGAGTTTTCCAGACCTATCCCTACTGTCCTTTTTGAATAAGGGAACATCAGCTATTCTACAGTCTTATTGTACCTCACCCCTGGCTAATGAAAATGCAGAAATCTCCGTTGGAGCTCCAGCAATCCCCTCCCTTACTTCCCTCAGCATCCAGGGATAGATCCTGTCATGCTCCGGGGATTTATCCATCCCAATTTGCTCCAAAACCTCCAGGACTTCTTCCTTCCGGAGACAACTATTCTGCAGAATGTCAGTGTCTGAGATCCTATATTGAAATCATCTGTTGCACATTTCATAACTTCAACTATCAGAGCAGCCTCCTCGGAGACTAATTCATGGAGGTGTTAATGACATGCATATGACAAGGATATGCAGTGTGTCACCTCCATGGGCATTACAGGTGGGTCAGGCAGGGGAACAGGTATGGATCAGGCAGGCGGACCGGCACATTTTCCTCATTTTGGGAGCCTCTCCCACAGAGAGAAGTCCACTGCTTGGGAGAATGCTGGTACCCTGGAATTCAGTTTAGTTCAGTTTCAGTTTAGTTTAATGCCACATGTACCGAGGTACAGTGAAAAGCTTTTGTTATGTGCTAACCAGTCAGTGGAAAGACAATACATGTCTCCAATCGAGCCATTTCCAGTCTACAGATAGAGACATGTTAAGGGAATAAATGTTGGTGTAGAAGTGGAGATTTAAAAGTGTGGAGCGATTGTAACATGTAATTGTAGATCTGCTTTTGTGGCTAAGCTCGCAAATATTTGCCTGGGTTGGGTGCCATCTTGGAAGTAGCAGGCATTGCTTTATTGTGAGAAGCGCAATATTTAAGGGAGTTGTATGGTGCAAGGTAGGGTGCCTGGAATGCATTGCCATGAGTGGTCTTCCTCTTATTTTTGTGTCCATCTTGTTACAAATGTTGATCTCGCTGTCATCGTCCGTCCTGAAAAGGACGCAAGGTTCTGGCAACAATCAGTGGGAGCCATCACTTGTCTCCGTAGATGATGGTGGTAGCAGAATTAGCTCAGAATACTTCCAGTTTCCAGCCCCGCGACGTGGACGCTTCTGCTATGGGGCGGCCACGGGTGGTGGTGGAGACAGATAAGAGAGTTGCGTTTAAGAGGCTTTTAGATAGGCACAACAATATGCAGGGAATGCACAAGATCACGAGAAGGCAGAAGAGATTAAAAACATAGAAATTATGTGCAGGAGTAGGCCATTCGGCCCTTCAAGCCAGCATTGTCATTCAATTTGTTCATGGCTGATCATCCAAAATCAAGTCAAGAGTGTTTTATTGTCATATGTCCCAGATAGGTCAATGACATTTTTACTTTCTGCGGCACAACAGAATATGTAAAACTAGTACATAACGGAAGAAGAAAAAAAGTTCAGTGTGTGTATACACATGCATACATACTCAATAAAAAACATATATAGTGCAATAATAATAATGGTCTGTTGCAGTTCAGAGCTTATTTGTTGTCTTATTTAATAGCCTGATGGCTGTAGGGCAGAAGGTGTTCCTGAACCTGGACGTTACAGTTTTCAGGCTCTGGTACCTTCTTCCCGATTGCAATGGTGAAACGAGTGTGTGGCAAAGGATTGTGTGGGTCTTTGATGATGTTGGCTGCCTTGTTGAGGCAGCGACTTCGATAGATCCCTTCGATGGTGGGGAGGTCAAGCTGGTGATGGACTGGGCAGTGGTCACAACTTTTTGCCCCGTTATTTACCCTGTTCCTGCTTTTTCCCTTGATCCCGTTAGCCCTAAGAGCTAAATCTAATTTAGTTTAACCTGGCATCATGTTCAGCATGGACATTGTGTGCTTCAAGGCCTGTTGCAGTGCAGTATGGTTCTATGTTCTATTAACTCAATACGAGGGCTGAGTGCAGTGGTGATTGATTGCCTTAGATCAAGATTGCAGCCTTCGGCAGAGTGAGCAGGCAGAGTGAATCAAGGGGCTGTAGTATGTATCTTTTGGTGTTCAGACTGAGATCAGCATGAAAGTGCTTCAAGTTGAAGTAGTCTGCCTTCAAGGGAGAAGATGGTAGAAATTAAAAGCACCATCAAAAATATTCAGAATAATTGTCAACTCAGTCATTTTATTTCCTTTCCAACCTGATTTATATTTCATATAACCAACCAATTTTAAACCTTACAGCACATCTGCAATATTCACTCACATCCCATTTACTAAAGCTTTTGAATATTCCCTTATTTAGACAATAGACAATGTGCTGGAGTAGGCCATTCGGCCCTTTGAGCCAGCACTGCCATTCAATGTGATCATGGCTGATCGTCCCCAATCAGTACCCCGTTCCTACCTTCTCCCCATATCCCCTGACTCCGCTATCTTTAAGAGCCCTATCTAGCTCTCACTTTAAAGCATCCAGAGAACCGGCCTCCACCATCCTCTGAGGAAGAGAATTCCACAGACTCACAACTCTTTGTGAGAAAAAGTGTGTCCTCGTCTCTGTTCTAAATGGCTTATCCCTTATTCTTACACAGTGGCCCTGGTTCTGGACTCCCCCAAGATCAGGAAACCTGTCCAAACCCTTAATAATCTTATATGTTTCAATAAGATTCCATCTCATCCTTCTAAAGTCCAGAGTATACAAGCTCAGCCGCTCCATTCTCTCAGCATATGAAAGACCCGCCATCTCGGGAACTAACTTTGTAAACCTACGCTGTACTCCCTCATAAGCAAGAATGTCCTTCCTCAAATTAGGGGACCAAAACTGCACACAATACTCCAGGTGTGGTCTCACTAGGGCCCTAAACAACTGCAGAAAGACCTATTCTCAACTCCACTTGTTATAAAAGGCAACATTCGCTTTCTTCACTGCCTGCTGTACCTGCATGCTTACTTCATTGACTGATGAACAAGGACCCCCAGATCCCGTTGTACTTCCTCTTTTCCCAACCTGACACAATTTAGATAGTAATCTGCCGACCCGTTTTTGCTACCAAAGTAGATAACCTCACATTTATCCACATTTTACTTCGGAGTCATGTGAGTGACTGCATGAAAACCCCGCCAGCACGCATGCGCAACATAGAAACATAGAAACATAGAAATTAGGTGCAGGAGTAGGCCATTCGGCCCTTCGAGCCTGCACCGCCATTCAATATGATCATGGCTGATCATCCAACTCAGTATCCCGTACCTGCCTTCTCTCCATACCCTCTGATCCCCTTAGCCACAAGGGCTACATCTAACTCCCTCTTAAATATAGCTAATTGATCCAATGCGTCCAACGCATTGCGCAGCGACAGGTGGGAGGAGCGTCGCTTATCCAGCGGTAGGTTTAAAACGGACCTTCAGGTACGTTTTTACTATTCTGAGGTCGTTTTTGGCAGCTCTGTATAATTTATTTTACAGAGCAAAAACAATTATGGACAAGTCTAGGATGAAGTCCAAACGGACCACAGCGAAACTGACTGCGGAGGACCATGGAAATGCGGGCAGTCAGCAGCGGCCGACTTCACCTGAGCTGCGAACCGTACAGCCAGCAGCCCACGACATGGCGCCACTACAGCCCGTAGGTGTACCTCGGACTGGCGGTAAAGCCACCCAAAATTTGGATAGGCCCGGAGACTCGGCTGAGACTGGAAGATTCACCGCCTGCGGATAACGACAGTAGCCGTTTATCTCGCATGTAGCGGTTGATGGAGCAACTGCTTGAACGTGACCTACTCTAACTAACGGAGTCTGGTCACCATGGATCTCCTCGGACACCCACGGCAGCTCCTTTTACAGAGCTGCCAAATGTCTCCCTCTCCTCGGAAAGGAGCATAAGAGTCAATAATGGGCTGACTCTGAACATGAGGGTTTTGCTGAAGACTCTTCCAGCGTGCTATGGGTGCAGGATCAACAAGAGCTGCTCGGCATGGTCTACAAATTTGCGATGCCCTCGCAAAAAGGACTGCCGTTACATCTGCAGCTGGCAGCCAGCATCTATTACCTCACCACCAACCAGCTGCAGGAACAGACCATGATTGACAGAGCTGCTAAATATTTAGGACCAGAGAACTGCGTTTCCCTCATTGTTCCTGTGGTGAACAACCCGATCTGGGGAAACATCGGTGCTGGCACCAGAACCCAGGAAATAAAGATACAGAAGATCCTTAAACTATTGGCTTCCGGAATAACAGCATTTGCCAGGTCAGTGGATGGCAAGGACATGTCGGAACAACAAGACGCCCTGGCACTCTTCTGCAATGCACAGTTTGAAATAAACTTTTTTAGGAAGAGTGTTATCTGACCTGCCTTAAACCCCAAATTTGCGGTGTTGTGCAAGAGCTACAGCACGCAGCCGCCTACTTTACTGTTCGGGGACAACCTGCCGAAGCAGGTTAAACACCTCGACAAGGAGGCAAAAGACGTCGGCCTAATGAAAGCGCCGTCCACTGCCAAGACCTCGTATCCTCGGCGGTAGCACCCCTACGCATCCACCAGCAAGCCACGATACTACAACGAAAGAACAGCAGCTGGTGAAAGCTCCAAGGCTGTACGTTCAGGACAAAGGTCTTTTTTAGGCAAAGGCCCAGTATGGCCATCGTGGAACACACCCCAGTGCCTCCAAACCCCAAGAAACAAGGACGGAAGAAACCAACACAGCACCACCGGTAACCATGGAGATAGGTGGGTCTGGTTTCTTCCGGAACATAGCATGTGTAAGTTCTTCACAGACTGGGGGAAGGTTACACTTGTTTAGAAATGCATGGAGTTCCATAACGTCTGATCCTTTTATACTGCAAAGTACCCAGGGATACAAAATTGAATTAATTCACAAACTCCTCCCTCCGGTTCAGCATGCACCTAGCCGAACGTTCGTGCTTTCTCAAAAAGAAAGATTGGAAGGTCATGCAGAACTTTTGAGGTTACATACAAAAGGAGTAATTGAGAAATCCAAACACGAATCTCTTGAGTTTGTGTCAAATATTTTCACAAAAAACAAAAAAGATGGTGGATGTCACATCATCATTGATTTGACATAGCTGAATACTTTTGTGCAGTATACCCACTTCAAAATGGAAACTTTTGTTATTGCCAAACAGTTAGTTTCCAAAAGATACTTCATGGCTTGCATCGACCTAAAAGATGCATACTATGCAGTACCAATAGAGAAGGGTCACCGCAGATATCTGAAATTTAACTGGATGGGGCAGCTCTGGCAGTACAAAGCACTGCCTAATGGATTAACATCAGCCCCCAGACTATTTACCAAAATATTGAAACCAGCCTTGGCGTTTCTCCGAAAACAGAAACATATCATCATGGCATATCTGGATAACATCTCAATTGTGGGAAAAAATCTGGAGTTGGCTAAATTGGCTGTTTCAGCCACCAAGCTCTTATTTGAAAAGTTGGGGTTTATCATCCATCCAGATAAATCCAAGTTAACACCTTCTATAACAATGGACTACTTGGGGTTCACAATTGACTCTGTTCACATGTCTGTGACTTTGCCAAAGGACAAGGCAACAGCCTTAATAGAGGCATGCAACAGCCTTGTTTGCATCAGTCAACCATCTATTCGACAAGTAGCCAGGGTAATTGGGAAGCTCGTGGCTGCATTCCTAGCCACACAATTTGGACCTTTGCATTACCAAAATTTACAGAGGGCCAAGATTGAAGCACTCAAACACCATGCTGGCCATTTTGACAGGCCAATGCACTTACCAGCCAAAGCAGTTTTGGAGTTGCAATGGTGGATTAACAACACTCGACATTGCTCTAATCCCATCATAATCAGCAATTCTTCAGTTGTGTTACAAACTGACGCCAGCGCTCACGGCTGGGGAGCAACCAATACCACCTACAGTTGCGGTGGTAGATGGAATGCACATGAGTTAACTTTACTTCAGACACTGGGTATTAATCATCTAGAAATGTTGGGAGCATTCCACGGACTTACTGTTCGGACATGCACCATCTGCATGTTCGCCTACAAATTGATAATACCACCGTGGTGGCATATATTAATCATATGGGTGGAATTAAGTCGATATCTTGTGATGAATTGGTCAATAAAATTTGACACTGGTGCATCGAAATATCAGCTACTTACCTTCCAGGTAAGCTCAATACAGTGGCGGACACCAGGTCACGCAAATTCAATGACAACACCGAATGGATGTTGGACCACCAAGTATTTACTGACATTGTAACTCAGTATGGAACACCAGATATCGATCTATTTGCATCCAGACTTAATCACGAATTACCAACATATGTTGCATGGGAACCAGACCCTGGGGCAGTAGCAATGGACGCTTTCTTGCTACACTGGGGGGAATTGTTTTTCTATGCATTTCCCCCCTTCTGTCTCATCAGTCGGGTCTTGCAGAAAATACAACAAGACTCCGCGTCGGGTACCTTGGTAGTACCCGACTGGCCTACTCAGCCATGGTTTCCTGTGGTATTCAACATGGTCTTGGAACCATGTATACCAATCTCCAACCGCCCGAGTTTATTGATTCATTCTGTGACAGGTGAAAGTCACCTGCGCCATGAAAGAATAAACCTGTTGATTTTCAGGACCACTCCTGGAATTTGGACTGTCGGACCGAAGCATGAACATCATCACGGCAGCCTGCAGAGAGTCCACCAGGAAACAATACGTCTCATATATCAGAAAATGGGAGATATTTTGTACCAGGGCAAACATCACTTACCATACGGCTACTATAACAAATGTGCTGGAATTCTTGGTGGGCCTACACTTTGATGAAGGCTTGACCTACAGTGCCATCAACTGCTAGGAGTGCCCTATCATCATACCTGGGACAGGGTTTAGGATACCACACCTGGGGTTGGATCTCACCCTCTAGTATCAAAACTAATGAAGGGTATTTTCAAATCTAATCCCCCCCCAGGCCTGGGTACTCCCAGACCTAGAATAATGGTATTGTGTTACCTCTGATCAGGGGTTGGGCACCAGCTACTTCCCTAACACTAGCGAAACTAGCATATAAAATGGTGATGCTGATGGCACCAGTAATGGCACAATGGGTCCAGTCTCTGCACAAATTAAGACTGGACGCCAAGGTAACATCCAAGAATAAAATAACATTCTATATATTTGAGTTACTTAAACAGAACAGGCCTGGATCGTCTGGCCTCAAATTGGAGTTCCTGGCATACCCCATAGACCTTCGTCTATGTATAGTGAACCATCTATTAAATGGCCTAGTGGTCACCAAAAGCCTAAGAGGCACGGAAATAGTTTTATTAATAAGTCATAAACGTCCTCATAAAAGAGTGACCATACAGACCATTTCAAGATGGCTTAGACAGGTATTAGGTGCAGCAGGGGTGGACACTGATGTCTTTAAATCTCATTCCACCAGGGCAGCAGCTACATCGGCAGCAGGAATGTTGGAAGTTCCCATGGACCACATCCTTGCAACGGCGGGATGGTCTAATGAAAGAACCTTCCAACGGTTTTATAATAAACCC
Organism: Raja brachyura; assembly: GCA_963514005.1. The sequence continues at coordinate 32,989,150 of OY740781.1, forward strand.
GTTGCCAGACCTGAGACATTTGCAGGCACAATTTTAAGTTCTGTATTATGATTTTACCCCAAATTAGGGGTTATTATTATTTGTTAATAAATGCATCATTGTTTTTCAGCAACCGATTCATGTCTGAATACGTTAACATACTTCCTCCATTGGCCATTATGGCAGTGTGTGAGCATGGACTCGTTCCACGGCATGAAATCACAGAGCTTTGAAATCTTCAGGTAGTCGCTCACGTGACTCCGAAGTAAAATAGTAAGATTAAACGAGAACTTATCAGTTTGAAGTTTGATCTTTATTTTATGAGGAGTTACGTTGAGGGATTACGTGCCCTCTGCTCCCAACCCTCTATTATAAAGATCAACTGGTATTCTAGCTCTCTTATCTTAATATATTTAGTCAACCTTTTATCTGTGATTTCACACCGCTGCTTTGAGGAATGTCGCGCATGCGTGCTGGCGGGGTCTTCATGTAATCCCTCAACGTAACTCTTCATAAAATAAAGATCAAACTTCAAATTGATAAGTTCTCGTTTAATCTTACTATTAAACTGCATCTGCCATGCATCTGCCCACTCACTCAACCTGTCCAAGTCACCCTGCATAAGTTTGAATAAGTTTGAATTTATTCCCCGAATAAGTTTGTTCCTTCAATATATTCTAAGTTTACTATTCTCTTTTTCAGCCATAAACAGATATCATCAGGAAAATACGAAATCCTATTTTTCATGCTTGCTTTTAAAATTAAATTTAATACAAGTTCCTCATGACTGAGTAACTATAATTTTGTCTCCGCCAATTTCAGTTCTCACTTCTGATTGTTTACTGCACCAGACTTATAGTTTGTGAAAAATCTGCAGTGCATTTAAGGGAAGCTATATTCCGTAATTTTACAGGAGAACTTTACAGTACTGCAGGAATATTCAATATGTGTGACACCGTGTCCTCAATAGTAGACGCTGCAAATTAAAATACAATCCACGGGGCTAATTGTAAGTGAAATGCTTGAATACAATACCAAATCCATTGTAAATCAGGGAGTATTATTTTTGATGACCAATGCCCTGGACTAGTCAAATCGAATCAATAGCCAAGATGGTAATTTTCCTTTGCCGCTTTTGGACTTTCCTGAATATAAAATAAAACCCTGTGTGATTGGAACTTTTGGTTGATTTAACAAAATAATCATCCAAATTGGTTCCATAGACATTTACACCAACTGTAACAATTATATTTTGACTATCACAATACATTTACATACACCACCATGCATCCTGAAGGCCAGTGGTCGTTTTGGGTGTGAATCGAGAAACCAGTCGAAAAAAGGAATATCTTAGCTCCCTGAGTCGGTTCAGTGATACGAATCAGGGGCTGCGGAACGTTTTGAAAGTGGGGGGGGGGGGGCTGAGCGATCACTGATCACCAGCCTCGAGGTACCCGGTGAGGGAGCGGGGCGACCGAGCAGGGGGAGGGTGGCACAATTATTATTTGTTGTTGTTGCTCGACCTCCAAAAACAAAGGGATAATACAGGCCATCCCCAACTCAAAAAGAGGAGGGATATATCCCCCATCCCCCCCTCCCTCTCTCCCTCTCCCTCCCCTCCCTCTCAGGACCGACTTACTGACACTGACTCTCTCTCTCTCTCTCTCTCAAGGCCCACGGTCTCACCCTTCCTTCCTCCCGCTCGGCGGCCAATCACAGCGTTTGCCCCATATCTCACACTGCCCCATATCTCGACTGTGAACCGTGCTGTGATTGTCCGTTGAGTGGAGGTGAGGGAGGGTTTTGGAGGTGGGGGGGACAGTCTGTTTCCACCACGGCTGGTCATGGTTTTGCCCAAATATCATAGAGTGGAGCTCCGCTCTATTCTCTATTCTGGATGTCGGAGGTCCTCAGAATTAGATAAATATACGCCTGCGGGCCGGATAATTTCAGCTTATGAAGCATGTCTCGCCAAAAAAGTGGATGGGCTGCAGCAGTTCGCCCCAGCTGGGGGTCCACAGAAGTTGGAAGAATTCTGCTTACTGAGAATAAAGACACGAGACAGCACAGCGCGGACACTTCCCGTCTCTCGGGCATGCTCGCTGACACTAACTCACGCCGATTCACACTTACTCACATGGGCCGTGGAACCGGGGGGGGGGGGGGCTGCAGCCCCTCCACGTTTTATATTTAATTTTATATTCCCTGAAGGCGGAATCGCATGTAAAGAAAGCTTTTGGTGTGCTGGCCTTTATAAATCAGAGCATTGAATATAGGAGTAGGGAAGTAATGTTAAAATTGTACAAGGCATTGGTGAGACCAATTCTGGAGTATGGTGTACAATTTTGGTTGCCTAATTATAGGAAGGATGTCAACAAAATAGAGAGAGTACAGAGGAGATTTACTAGAATGTTGCCTGGGTTCCAGCAACTAAGTTACAGAGAAAGGTTGAACAAGTTAGGTCTTTATTCTTTGGAGTGCAGAAGGTTAAGGGGAGACTTGATTGAGGTCTTTAAAATGATGAAAGTGATAGACAGACTTGACGTGGATAAGCTTTTCCCATTGAGGGTAGGGAAGATTCAAACAAGACAGAAGTTTAGGGGTAACATGAGGGGGAACTTCTTTACTCAGAGAGTGGAGGCTGTGTGGAATGATCTTCCTGCAGAAGTGGTGGAGGCAGGATCGATTTTAACATTTAAAAGTAAAGTGGATAGTTATATGGACGGGAAGGGAATGGAGGGGTATGATCTGAGTGCAGGTAGATGGGACTAGTGGAAAATAAATGGTCGGCACGGACTGGAAGGGCCGAGAAGGCCTGTTTCCGTGCTGTAATTGTTATATGATTATATGATTATTCAGGAAAGTCCAAAAGCGGTGAAGGAAAATTAAAAATGACCCCCACCATCCCGTCTCCCCCAGCCAGTGATGTGATGGACATGGGGTCTGGACCAATCGTTGACAAGTCCCGCCCCCGGCGACGTCAAGTCCGTTATTTGGGTTTTCGGCGATGCGTCCATTCTGATAGTTGGCTTTTCAGTGATCCGCCCTTTTGGTTAGTTGGCTTTTCGGCCTTGCGTCCTTTCAGTTTTTTGGCTTTTCGGGCATCGTTTCCATTCGGTTATTTGGCTTCCACTTCTTTGCTTCGGCATCTCGTCCTTCGACGCCAAGTCCGCATACAAGCCAAGATAGCGCACAATGCATCTACTTCCTTAGGAGGTTTAGGAAGTTTGGCTTGTCCCCAACAACTCTCACCAACTCCTGCAGATGCACTGTAGAATTAATTTTATCAGGATGCATCACAGCTTGGTTTGGGAAAAACTCCATCCAAGACTGCACGAAATTGCAGAGAATCGTGGATGCAGCCCAGATCATTGCGCAATCCAATCTCCCTTCCATTAACTCTACCTACACTTCATGCTGGCTCGGCGAGGCCACCAGCATAACCAAGGACAAACCATAATTACCTCGGTCATTCCTTCTTCTGCTCTCTCTCATCGGGCAAGAGGGATAGAAGTGTGAAAATGCATACCTCCAGATTCAGGAACAGTTTTTCCCAGCTGTTATCAGGTAACTGCTAGAGAGCAGTCCTGAGCTACCATCTACCTCATTCAAGATCCTCGGACTATCTTTGATCAGACTTTACTGGACTTTATCTTGAACCAAACATTATTCCCATTCTCATGTAGCCGTACACTGTGGAAGGCTTGATTGTAATCATGTATAGTCCGCTGACTGGATAGCATGTAACAAAAAAGCTTTTCACTGTACCTCGGTACACAAGACAATAAACTAATCTAAACTAAAATTAAAACTACACATATCACCTTTTTTCATCTCTGTCCTGCCAGTTGCCATCAGCACATAAACCTTATCATGCAATCTCTACCTCCTCCCTTTATAGATTGTTCCTTTATGTTAGCTTTGCTTCAACAGCTCTGCTTCCTTCTTCCCATTTAGATAAAGCTGAACCAGGCTCTGATATGTCAGAGTATCAGTATTACCACAGGAGCATATTCCATCATGGAGTGCAGCATTGAATTGTAGCTCAGAAGGAAATCTGTGAGGATGCTTCACAGCAAGATCTGATCTGTTTTGCATGAAGTTTCATTAGCGTCTCTTTCAATGTACATAGTGATCTCTTGCAGCTTCTCCCTTTGAAGCTGGATAATGTGAAGGAGATGAAAAGTGATTTTTGATCTTATTTTATTTCACAAATTGTTAAAATTGAATTGAATAAAATTAAGACCATTATATGATATAACTTTCTTGGAAATGATTTTGAGTTCTACCATTGAGCTTTCAGTGGTGGCACATCATGACTTACCTCTATAAAACTTGAATGGTTTTCCACCAAGATTAGGGTCATTCCACCCTGAAATATTTTATAACGCGCTGCATCAATTGGAGAGGTGCTACTGATGCTGTACCTTGCAGTCTCGGCAGATTGAGAATCTGCTGGCTAGCTCTTCCATGACTAAGATGGGCTGAAGGGCCTGTTTCTGACAAACCTACAAATCCCTGGATGAGAGGATTAAAGACTTTGTGGCTGTTTGCAGCTGATACAAAGATAGGTGGGGGGGTAGGTAACGTAGAGACTCACAAATTTACATAAATATTGGATTCTTCAGCATGGATTTTTCAATCAGTACCGGTGTTGCAGGTAAATTGCTTTCTACTGCCTGTAGGTTTATATTGGCACTTGGAACTAAAATGGGAAAAGATTTCTTCACTCGCAGGATGGTGAATCACCTACCTTGGAGCACTCTGGAGGCCTGGTAATTGGCTTGCTTGTAAAGCTGAGACTGATCGATTTCTGGTTATTAGAGAAATCAAGGGATATGAGTATAGGGAAAGGAAGTGGTGTTGAGGTAGGTGATCAGCCAAGACCTTGTTGAATGGTGTGGTGGCTTCAGGGCTGATGGTCCCACGCATGCTCCTCATTCCTATGTTCTTGTGTTATGTTCCTTAGAGCCAAATAAACAACTTCCTTCTGCACAGAGATGATTTTATTCTCCTTGAGATTAATGTTGGCTAATTAAACCTCCTGGATAGATTTACAAGTATTCAGGGATCTTCTCCCTCTCTGGCAGTTGCAGACAAATAATTATCTTAGTTGTATTAAAGGACTCCCTTTAATATTTTGCTTGGGTAGCTAACAACCCAATATTGTGAATGCTTTAAATAATACTGCTCCTACCCTTGCTTCATTCCCTCCAATTCTATGCACACCCATTTATCCCACTATCCCACCCATCACCCTCCTTTCCTTTCCTTCGTAAGCACATCTCCCATCCTTGAGTCCCTCATTTCTCTTCCCGTCTGTCCTTTTCCAACAACGTATATCCCTCTTCTCATTTTACATTTCACTCCTCCTCCTCTTCTCATCTTAACCCTATCTCTTTTTCAGCTTTCTCTCCCCACTACAATCGGTCCGAAGAAGGGTCCAGACCTGAAACATCACCTGTTTATTCCCTCCCCAGATGCTGCCTGACCATTTGAGTTCACCCAGCACTTTGTGTTTTGCTGCCTTGAATATTTTGCCTGCGTCGGCATGAAATAATTTAGGTAATTAGTTTATGTCAAAAGCAATCTTGTTATATAAATCTCCTTATATATATATATTGACTGTCCTATGTTGGTTTTCTTATTGCATTCTTTTGTGCTTGTACCTGGTCCACTTGATAAAGACATTGACCCCAGAGCAACCTGGCACTGAGAATTGTCTAACCGTTTGGTCCAACTTATTTGCATATTATTCCGGAGGGTCATCTATATACAGTTGCAATTTCTTTGTCCTAAATATATTCTTCTAATCCTGTTTAAATTTGATGAGACATCCTTTCATAATACATGCGGAAAATGCTGGAAACACTCACTACACCGGGCTGCAACTGAAAGAGAAGCAGAATTACTTTTTCAAACACTTCGTCAGAACTTAAAAAGAGAAAGAAAAACAAGTATAGTTGTAAATTACAGAAAGGTATGGGATTAAGTGAGGCCTAGAGGTCTCACTAAGAAGGTAAGTTTCAAAATACATCCAGTCAAACTTACGGGTCAGAATGAACAACATTTTCAACTGGACTTACTTTCCGTAGAACAAAGATGGTAACTATGGGAACATCTATAGGCCCAAGTTAGGCCTGCCTTCTTTAGGGTTACAAGCTTTGTATTTTGATTCTACAATCTCTTTCCCTCACCTTGTTTTCCCCTAAAATGCCAAATAGCTGGATCCTATACACATATGCTGTCTAATATCCTCCATGTCATAAGCATGATATTGATTCAAATGTATTAATGGTTTACGTTAATAAAGAAATCAATAGCAACCCCTGTATCTCGGGGGAGGCTAAAGTGGATGCAAAACAGAATGGCAAAAACTCCAGGTCAGTAACCGGCCTATGGTAAAAATAAAAATAAAAATCAATTCAGTTGACCATCCTGTGGTCGTGAGGATATGGTCGATGGGAATGTCCATTGCCCTGGCCACTGACGTTGATGCTGCCCTGGTGGAATGAGATATACAATTGTCAGTGTTAATACCTGCATAAACCAGAACCTGCTGCAGCCACTTTGAAATAGTCTGAATTGACCTTCCCTTGTGTGGTTGTTTGTCGATTAATAAACAATGCTGATTCCACACTTCTTAGGATTCTGGTGGCCTTGATATAATATAGCAAGCCTGCCCTCCCACATAGACGTGAGGCCGTGCGGTATCCGAAAAATGATCTTAAATCCTGCCACCCCTGGTCTGCTCTGCTAGTGTAGATCAGAATGTAAAATGTAATGACACCTGCAGCCAATTCCATCCTATCTAGCCACAGCGTTTGCAATGTTTGCCCTCGTTATGCTGATATTAGTGTCATGACTAAGGATGTAGCTGGAACCCCCTGGAGAAGTAATGTTAACACATTATCCAAACTGCATATTCTTGTAGTGGGAGAACTTGTGTCAAGATCTCTTTTACAACTCGATATCCGGGGTTGAACCCGACAGAGTGGCTTCCGTTTGTTGCAGTTGTAGTGGCTCTATAACTGAATTACTGTCAAATACCATTTAAGAATGAACTGGAAGACGTCAGTAATCTGTACCGTATTAAATGTAACATTAACATTTAAACAAAACCGTTTCCGATTCCCTCAATAGGAATGTACTGTTTTTTTGGGTGCTATCCCTGCACTCTGTAGTGAGCACATCCATGGCTTGATGTGACAACCTGAGCCGTAAGTCAATCCATTCAGAATGTGTAAGTCAATAATTGTTTTATTATGCAGAGGCCGGTTTCCTGAACCACAGTTTGAACCAGCAAAGTTTTCATTTTTTAGAAAAACGTATACCGTTGTATTATTATGCCTGATGAAAGCAGGCAACATGGCTGCTTAGCCAGTCTAACAGTACGAAACCTAAAGCGAGGTCTTGCTGACTGTTTTAAGACCCGACTGATTAGGCAAAATGGAGGAAGACATAAAAGAACATTCCTCCTAGCGAGAATGTATTTCTCCGTGCCACATATTTTTGCAATCAGTGAATAAACATGAAACCAACATGTCGATATTCGATGTAGCATTGAACCATTCATAATACTTTGAGATCCAATACCTATTCTGTGTTGTCATCGATCTGAACTGGATGATACACCAGTGGCAAAGGAGAGTATGTAAATTATTACAGGATACTTTTACTTGATTGCCATGTGACTAACATATGCCACCACTGTAGTGTAGCAACGAAGTTGAGCATGTAGAATATGTATATTCGCTCAATAGCCCCTTACCCATGGGGCGCATCTAGTGTATGTATTTAGTTGATACCAACAATTGAAGAATTGGTAACTCATGCAAATAACCACTACCTCCTAGAGATGGTATTCGGAACTTCTCACCTTAGGGCCCTTAGCATCAGTTTGTAATAACTGAATTCAACCGACCAACCTACTGGAGCAATGCTGAATACTGTTTGTTCATCATTGTGATTGAGGTAGCTTCAGCTGATAATAGCATAAGGTTGTTAACAATGGTCTACATGTCCTTTGAGAGGTCGCTACTTTGCACGATATCACTTCCTTGATTTGCTCAGCTGAAACACAGCTACTATATTGCCAATTACTCTTGATGAAATAAAAGTCAGTTTTATAACAGGTTGCTATTAACTCCAATCTCTTGCCACAGGGCGGAGTCATAGGCTAATTAATAGTTAAAGGTAAATCCCAATGACCAACAAACAGTTTATCCCATTCCGCAATGTTTTACTGTTATCAGTACAGTTATATTGTCTTTGATAACCTCTGTAATGGGAACTGCACATACAATGGATCTTTGAGACCCTTATGAATCTGTTGTTAGTCAGGAAAATAAGTTTTCATATTCGGAAAATTCATATGTCCGACACTCCATTTTTCATAATGAACAGGCCACTCCTGCCTTATTCCATGGGTGCTTTGCATGAGAACTCTGGCCTGATTTCCAAACCTTATCTTCAAAGACAACCCTGGCCATAATCCAAACTTGCTTGGAATGCTAGTACTGTGCCTATAACCAGATTTTTTTTATCCTTTGTGTGTTGTACAAACAAATGTAAATGTTACAACTTGTGAACAGTGTACTTACCCATGTTTTGGAAGTGCCAGACCCATTTTGTTGAGTAGGGTTGGTAGGCTGCATGGACTTTCTGAGCTATCATGCTGCCCCCAGCTCCAGTGAACCGCCTACTGCCGATGAGAACCTGGGGTGCATTCTGAAACGATGACGTTTGCCCGCCGTTGGCCTTAATTGATTCATCTGTCAGGTTTTTCTCCCCTGTTGAATAGGCCTACCTGAATGACAGATTCGGCGGCTGGCTCCCACATCCCCCTGTTGGTGCTGTTCACTGCCGGCAAATATGTGCTCTAGTATGTTCCACCGACTTCTTTACAGCCTGGACTCAGTTATATCTTGACCTTTCACACCCCCCTCCTCAGAGAAGCCGATTCGTAGGCAGCCCTAAACAGGCACTGCCGCAGGCCACAGTATACCTATGCTGATGTGAACCCATTGGACATATACCCAAATAGAACATTCTGCTGGGATGGCAACTTTGTTGTCAGGAAAAGGTACCTCTGACACGTGCCCTTCATCCCTTGGGGTATGCCCCACGGCCATACCCTGAGACTCAGCGTCAACAGGATACTGACCCGTCTTGGTCTCCGCCTCCAAGAGGGAGACCTGTAGCAGCTCTGTCAACTGGCGCTGCTGGTGCGGCCCGCAGAGGTGGAACATCTGGCTCAACCTACCATCAGAGTAAGGGTCAGAGCTAAGATGACCCATGGCTCACACCTCCTCATCCATGAGGGTGCTATCAAACAGCTTGCTACAAGGTGCTGCTGGGTGGAGCTGACACTCCTCCTGCTGGCGTGTGCCCTGCTGTAGCACTGTATGGAATAGTTGCTGCATTTGGGATAGTCGTTCAAACGCACTATCCAGCCCCAGTGGGTCCGTGGGCCTAGCAGACTTATGTGTACTTTGAGCAGCCCTGACCCAGGCACTGCTGGCGCAGCCTGTCCCGTAGGCCCACGCTATTACACATGAAGCACCCCTGTCCCAGGTGCTGCTGGCGCAGCCTGTCCCACAGGCCCTCGCTATTACAGTGTAGGCTAATTCAATTTTTAGTGTAGAGCTTCACCTGTGAAGGGTTAATGCAATTTTAACCCTTCACAGCAACTTGTGCTAAGCAAAGAAAGAATTTCATTGTTAGGGACATGACAATAAACTCTTTTGTCTCCAAAACACTATAGCATACATGCAAACTTTATTAGTAGAAAAACCCTTGCAACCCGACTCACCCGAGTCCAATAGGGCTGAATGAGTGCGGCTGATGTACTGACACGCATGCGCACTGGAATTACTCACGTGACTCCGAATTGTAAATTGTAAATTGTCCCTAGTGTGTGTAGGGTAGTGTTAATGTGCGGGGGATCGCTGGTCAGTGCGGACAGACCGAAGGGCCTGTTTCGGCACTGTATCTCTAAACTAAACTAAAAGTAGTGTTCTACCCTCTGTCTTTAATGAGCATGAATTGGTACTGAATAATATGCATCTTGCAAATCAATGGTTGCTATATAACAAACTTGTGAGACCAGCTGTTTTGCAGTAACGAAGGTGTCCATTTTGAAATGTCTATAGAGTACTGAACAATTTAAATGAGTGAGATCCAAAATTACTCTACAACCCCCATCTTTCTTAGGTCTGGGGAAAATATTCGACACAAATTGTTGTGAGTGATTAATGGCTTTTTCAATCACTCCTTTTTTACACAAATTCTTAATCTCTTCGTTAACCTGTTCAGTTTCTGGAGCAGAAAACACTAACATTTTATTTGGTTTGTGCTGCTGAGGTGGATCTATCCCAGAGATAAACTCAATGGTAGAACCTGACACAGTATTTAGTATAAACATATCACATGTAATACAGCACCATTCATTGTAAAACAATTGTAATCTACCTCCAATAGGAGGTTGTGCACCAGAACCTTTAACAAAAGTTCCCAGTACCTCTGCAGTTGGTCTGAAAGCCTGCTGTCTGCTCACATTGGGGTAGAAGCCACTTTGTCTTGGTGGGTAACCTCGTTGCCCCACTGGCCTCCCCTGCTCGGTCCAGCACCTGGATCGGATCTTCGAAACGCAAACCCAGGTTTGCGAAAAGGTGGCCGTGATGTATTTGGCTTCATCAAACCAATTGTTTTTGCCTCATCATCAATATCTCGTATCTGTTTGACAAGGTCCGTTCCAAACAGGAAGTCAGGCATTTGAATATTTGTCGCCTCACACAATCCAGCAAATTTTTGATTAAGAGTTGGTCTGATGGCGATTTTCCTAATGCAATTAACTTCAAAGTATGCATTGCATAACAGAGCCAACATATCTTTTTGTGTTTGATTTATCATGGTCCCATTGTCCTCTCATAGCAGGACTCATGGGTGCCCAAATAGCTGGGTACACCGTAGGCACTTTCAATGCTGCACAATTGACAGGTGTTTGGTACTTATTGGTAGTCTCTTGCATTATAGCTTGCTGGAGCTGGTGAGACACTAAATAACTAACGTTGTTTGCAAAGTACTCGTCCATTGCCTCACCAGTCCCCTCCGGAATAGCAAAACTCATTGCAATATCCGGGACACCCAGAGCATGGCTCTTGTGCTCTGGTGTTTGCACATAAGCAGGGACACCAGACATGGGGTCAACTGCATCCTGCCCCGCTTCTCCCAAGTCATATATTAGGGAGGCATCCTCCAGTCCTAAACAAGGCGCTGGAAGGAAATCCCCTTGCTGACTTTCCACATCTTCCACTTGATATGGGCCTTGTTGAACAGCTGCCTGGGGAATCACTGGGCCCTTAGCCCCTTGTTTTATCAGAGTTTGGAGCATCTTCTCCATATTCTGCATCCTCCCACACATTCATTTATTATCTGGAAGGGAGTCACATTCTTCTTCTTCAGACTCGTCTGATAACACGGGTCTATTAGATTTTCTTTTAGCCTTTCTATGGCTGTCGGTGGCCTCAGCCTCCTGAGTAACTGGAACTGCCGTGGAAAGTTCACTTTCTAATGCAACTGCTGTCGGTAAAACGGCACCCGGTATCGGAACCGGCGTTGCCTCACTCATCTCCCAACCAAAACGATTAAGTGAATCCGTGGACCCACGCTTAGAACGAACTCTCCTACCTGACCGCTCCATATCACCAACTCCTACTGACTTCTCGAGCCAGCTTTACGGAGTTAAATACTCGCAAAGTTTTCAAAACCACTTACCTGTGAGTTTTCTACTTACCGCTGGTGGAGCTGTGCCCTCCAGCCCGTTCAGTGCGACATGCGCGGACGTAATGACGCGCATGCGCCTGGCGGGACTTCTTCACGTAGTCACTCACGTGACTCCAAAGTAAAATCAACATCACTAAAAATTACCTGGTCATTTTTCACAGAGCTGCTTGTGCGACCATACCACGTGCATATTGGTTTCTCCATTTTTTAAAGCAATAACTGCATACAAGAAATGACATATAGAACAAATAAAAAAACTGGCTTTTCTTTAATTATAAATATTATAAAAGTGTAAAATTGGACTGTCTTTTGATTTAGTGTTCTATGATGACAGCAATAGATGGTTTGTTTTGTCAATACTGATTAAGATTTCACACTAAATCTTGGGGGATGAAATGAATTTTGTAAATGAGAAAAAGTCTGCATTGCCATAATTCACATGTTTACAACAGAAGTGGCAGGCAGCTCAGTTTTTGTGAATTCTGGAGATAATGGGTTCTGTCACACTCTGATGCCTGTGGACTGAATTAAAAGGCATATGGAACCTGCAGTCTCTTCCAGAGGAACATTCATTCATATCACAGGCTGTTAATGATATTGTCCTGCACTGTTGGCCTGTGAACATTTAATCCTCTCAAGAAGTCCAAGTGACTCCAATATGACAGCGCATTTGCAAAGTTATGACGGCAATCATCAAAGTTGAAGCAGGCAAATTAAGAAAAATGATGGCATGTTTAAAATGAGGAACTTGGAAGGTTTTTTTATCTTCCATTCATAAATGAAACTACAATTTACAAAAACCTTGCAATGTGCATTGTGCCCACAACCGATGCCTATCCCCTCTTTGCACAGAGTCTCTTGCCCAGGATAGGGGAATTGAGAACCAGAGGACATAGGTTTAAGGTGAGAGGGAAAAGATTTAACAGGAACCTGAGGGGCAACGTTTTCATGCAAAGGGTGGTAGGTGTATGGAACGAGCTGCCGGAGGAGAAAGTTGAGGCAGGTACTATCGCAACATGTAAGAAACATTTAGACAGATACATGGATAGAACAGGTTTAGGGGGATATGGGCCAATTGCAGGTTGGTGGGACTAGTGTAGATGGGACATGTTGGCTTGTGCGGGCATGTTGGGCTGAAGGGCCTGTTTCCATGCCGTGAGACTCTTTAACTATATTTTGAAATCTTCATCAACTTGCCTTACCGAGACTTTACAATTTTCTCCAGACCTTTCTGTGTTGTCCTTGCTTTCTCCAAAATTAATGATTCAAATTCCAAAGGCCAGCACTTAATCTCCACAGATAGACACAGAATACTGGAGCAACTCAGCAGGACTGGCTCCATCTCTGGAGAGAAGGCATGGGTGATGTTTTGGATTGAGACCCTTCTTCAGACTGAACATTCTCCACAGTTCTTTCACAAAATTACTTTCTCCTTGAAGATCATCCAAAAATCTTTCCCTGACCAAACTGTCACCCCATCTACTTTTCCCCTCCTTGGTTTAGAGTACATTTATATTTGTCAATGTCTTAAAACTAGAGGAAAAGAACATTGTAATTGTGATTTTTAATTGGGATTAGTAAACACGATGAACAAATTACTGGATAAAATCACTGAAGTGGAAACTGTAAGTGGCGTTAGAAACTATAAATGTATTTTGAGAAAGATGGGGATTGAGGATATGGATAGATAGTGTGCAGTTGTGATTGATCAAAAATGGGTGTTCGGCCAGGTCTGCATAATTGATCTTAAATTATTTCATGTATCAGTGGAGTAACCTCTTGGAAACAGCAAGTATCAGTGTCAGTAATTAGAACATGCATCAGAAATGCTGGAAGGTGAGACTGCCACAAGCATTTTCACTGCAAGTGCATGTACGGGGAGAGTCGATAAGCTTCATTGTCGGGTTCTATGTAGTGTCATACAGTCAGAAACATGCAGCACATAAACATTCACCACACCCAGGCTGACCCATCTGTACTAATCCCATGCACAGCACATGGTCCAAATCTTTTTATCCACTTTGGAGGCAAAAACACAAAGGCAGATTATTATCTGAAGTCAAAGTCAAAGTCAAAGTCAAAGTATCCTTTATTGTCATTCAGACCTTTCGGTCTGAATGAAATTTCGTTACCTTGCAGTCATACATATAAATAAAATAACAAAACGCACAATAAACATAAATTTAACATCCACCACAGTGAGTTCACCAGGCACCTCCTCACTGTGATGGAAGGCAAAAGTCTTAAGTCTTTGTCTTGATACCCAGAATGGTATCAATTGGGGAAAAGGAGTAGCACAACGGGATCTGGGGGTCCTTGTTCATTAGTCAATGAGAGTAAGCATGCAGGTTCAGCAGGCACTGAAGAAAGCAAATGGCATATTGGCCTTCATAACAAAAGGAGTTGAATATATGAGCAAAGAGGTCCTTCTGCAGTTGTATAGGGCCTTGGTGGGACCACAACTGGAGTATTGTGTGCAGTTTTGGCCTCAAAATATGAGGATGGACATTCTTGCTATTGAGGGAATGCAGCGTAGGTTTACGAGGTTAATTCCTGGGATGGCGGGACTATCATATGTTGAGAGAATGGAGCGACTGGGCTAGCATACATTGGAGTTTAGAAGGGTGAGAGGGTATCTTATTGAAACATAAACAATTATTAAGGGATTGGACACGCTAGAGGCTGGAAACATGTTCCCAATGTTGGGGGAGTCCAGAACCAGGGGCCACAGTTTAAGAATAAGGGGTAGGCCATTTAGATCGGAGATGAAGAAAACCTTTTCACCCAGAAAGTTGTGAATCTGTGGAATTCTCTGCCTCAGAAAGCAGTGGGGGCCAATTCTCAGGATGCTTTCAAGAGAATGTTATATATAGCTCTTAACATAGAAACATAGAAACATAGAAAAATAGGTGCAGGAGTAGGCCATTCGGCCCTTCGAGCCTGCACCGCCATTCAATGTGATCATGGCTGATCATCCAACTCAGTATCCCGTACCTGCCTTCTCTCCATACCCCCTGATCCCTTTAGCCACAAGTGCCACATCTAACGCCCTCTTAAATATAGCTAATGAACTGGCCTCAACTACCTTCTGTGGCAGAGAATTCCAGAGACTCACCACTCTCTGTGTAAAGAATATTTTCCTCATCTCGGTCCTAAAGGAATTCCCCCTTATCCTTAGACTGTGACCCCTTGTTCTGGACTCCCCCAACATCGGGAACAATCTTCCAGCATCTAGCTTGTCCAACCCCTTAAGAATTTTGTACGTTTCTATAAGATCCCCCAGTTAGCGGAGTCAAGGGATATAGGGCGAAGGCAGGAACGGGGTACTGATTGTAGATGATCAGCCATGATCACAGTGAATGGCAGGGCCAAATGGCCTACTCCTGCACCTATTGTCTATTAATTCAAGTGCTCATGTTAAATGCTGTCAGTGTCTCCGCTTCAAGCAGCCCTACTTTCTCAGATAGTACATTCCAAGTGTACAGGAAAGAATTTCAGACCAAAGATAGACACAAAAAGCTGGAGTAACTTAACAGGTCAGACAGCATCTCTGGAGAAAAGGAATGGGTGACGTTCGCGTTGAGACCCTTCTTCAGAATGAGAGTCCCCTGACTCAGTCTGAAGTAGGGTCTCATCCAAAAAGGTCACCTATTCATTTTCTCTGGTAGTACATTCTAAGTATTTGTCACTTTTGAGGTGGAAAAGGCCCCATTTATCCCCTTTGAAAGTTTCTACTTATCCTAAATTGAGATTCTCTTGTTTTGTCCAATATGGGAAGAAGTCCACCCCATCTAAACTCTTCATAATTTTATATATCTCAATCATGTTACTGCTTAACCTCCTGTATTCCAGACCTAGCTTCTCCAGTGTCTCCGCATAACTGAAACCTTCTATCTCAGCAACATTCTGGTGAATCTCCTCTGCACCCTCTCTTGTGCTATCACATCCTTTCTATAATGTGGCATCCGGAACTCCATACAGTTCTCGAGTTTAGGGCTTATCAAAATCTACAAGGTCGGAGCATAAACTCCCTGCTTGTGCACTCAACCTCCAGACTAATAAAGGACCATATCCAATATGGCTTTCAATAGGTCTACTTGTGCAACCACCTTCAAGGATCAATAGTCATGTATCCATGTATCCGTGTACCCGAGGTTCCTCAGTTTCTCATTACTACCCCACTGGTCACTGTGCCTAAACGCATCCAAGTTTATAAACTTGTATAAACTTGTATGCGTATGTCCTAAACTTATTAGTGCTTCCAAAATGCATCACCTCACCTTTAACTGGTTCAAACTCCAAATGTAATTTATTAGCTCATTTCAACAACACATCAATATCACTCTGTTGCCCTGGAATACCTCCACATTGTTTACGATTTCACTACTCTGTGTCATCTGCAGACTTTTTGGTATAGGGTTATGATTGTCACATGTACCAAGATACAGTGAAAAGCTTTGTTTGCAATCCAGTCAAATCATGCTATACATGGGTATAATCAAGTCATACACAACTAGCATCAACAACTAGAGAGTAGTCCTGAGCTACTATCGACCACATTGGAGATCCTCGGACTATCTTCGATTGGACTATACCTTGCACTAAACGTTATTCACGTTCTTCCCTTTATCAAACATCCATACACTGTGGATGGCTCAATTCATAATGTATTATCCTTCTGCTAACGCAACAAAATTGTTTCACTGTACCTCAGTACATGCGACAATAAACTAAACTAAACGAAACAAGTGCAACAGGTAGTGCAAAGAGAGAAACACCAGTTGCCTCATATATCCACATCCAAATCAATATATATTACAAATAGCAAATATCCGGCACTAATCCTTAACACCACTAATAACAGGTATATAATCATTAAAACAACCCTCACCATCACCCTCACTCCTTTATCGGTCAATTATAGATCCTGTTTGCTAAATTACCCTGGATCCCATGGTCCTAACCTTTTGCAACAGTCTCCCATGTGGGACCTTATAAAAGGCTTAACTGATATCCATGAAAAATATACTGCTCTACCCTCACTGATAAACTTGATTACCTCTTCAAAACAAAATGCAGTCATATTCATCGGAGAGAATTTACCGTTGACTAAGCCATGTTAGCTCTCTGAATATATTATGTAATTCCATATACTATATTCACCACCTTCTTTGCCACCCTTATTACTTGGGTTGCCTCTTTCATGGAAATATGAACTTGGACCCCTCAGTTCTTCTACATTTACTATATATGCCCTACCCTTATTAGAAACCCCAAAACGCATCAGATGTACTCATTAAGAGGTAATTCCACCTGCGAATGTTCCATCAATTTTCCAACTGATCTACATTCTGCTGTAGACTTTGATGACTTTCCTCTCTATTCATAACACCACCAATTTTTTTCTCATCTGCGGACTTACTAATCATGTCTCCTACATTCACATCCAAGTCATTTATATACATCACAAGCTTCTTTTACATCCAAGTCATCTAATGCAAAGATAGATAGATTCTGGATTAGTACAGGTGTCAAGGGTTATGGGGAGAATGCAGGAGAAAGGGGTTAGAAGGGAGAGATAGATTAGCCATGATTGAATGGCAGAGTAGACTAGATGGGCCAAATGGCCTAATTCTGCTTCTATCATTGATGACCTTAGCATACAGCACAACCAGCAAAGGTGCTTGCACTATCCCTGTGATACATCACTAATCATAGATTTCTAATTCAAAATAAAATCCTTCCACCACTACCTATACTTTTTATCACCAAACTAGTTTTGGATACAATTGCACAACTCATCTGGGTTTCCATTTGCCTTAATCTTCTGAAGCAACCTATGAAACCTTATCATGTGCTTTACTAAAGTACATATAGACATCTATATTCCTCCCTTTATCAGTCGCCTTTGTTACCTCTTCAAACAATTCAAAATTTATAAGAGGATTCACATAAAGGGTGGTGAGTGTATGGATCAAGCTGCCAGATGTGGGAGTTGAGGCTGGGACTATCCCAATGTTTAAGAAACAGTTGAACAGGTACATAGATAGGACAGGTTTGGACGGATATGGACCAAGTGCAGGCAGGTGGTACTAATGTCGCTGGGACATGTTGGCTGGTGTGGGCAAATTGGGCCGAAGGGTCTGCTTCCACATTCTATCCACTCTATGACTCTAGGATTCCCCCCTCACGCTAACAAACACTCATCGGCCCTTGCCCTTTCAAATGTGCCTAAATTCTGACCCAAATATAAATCTGCCAGATGTGTCAAATCTTTTTGCCCTCCTAATTTCCTTTTTATACTCTTTCATAACATCTGTACTTCTCATGACACTTGCTTGATTGTAATTGCCCATAACTGAACCATATGCTTCTTTCCTTTTCCTGGTTTAACCTTTAATAACCTTCAGTTAGCAAAAATAAAGACCACAATGAATTCAATATATATCTGAGAGGGAAAAAAATAGTAAGATATGAAATGATATGTAACCATGTCAAGCACTGAAGAGAAAGCACAGAGGATGGTGTGTGTATGGAACAAGCTGCCAGAGGAGGTAATTGAGGCTGGGACTATCCCATCGTTTAAGAAACAGTTGGACAGGTACATGGATAGGACAGGTTTGGAGGGTTATGGACCAAGCGCAGGCAAGTAGGACTAGGGTAGCTGGGACATTGTTGGTCGGTGTGGGCGAGTTGGGCCGAAGAGCCTGTTTCCACACGGTATTAATCTATGACTCTCTGACGCTAATAAGTGAATGAACATTAACTGTTGAAATTGAAATTGAATTCATAATTCAATAAAATTAACCACGTTTTAAGTCTTTTTTTAGTGCTTGCTTTTCATTCTATTGATGACTTTTGTGAAGAGTGTGTATGGGTAGATATTAGCAATGGATAGACTGGCATGCACACAATACAAACTGCCTTCATCAAAGAACTATCAGCCTTGGGAAAAATGACCTCGCCTTTAGTCTGTAACATTAAGAAAGGAGAAAAATGGGAGAACATAAACATTCTTAGAACCTGCTGAGAAACTGATGACTGCAATCCAAGTGCACTTAATTACAAACAGTATCTTTGCATTTCCTTAATTTATGTTTTCATTCCAATTTCACCATCTGTTTAGTTTTCAAAGTAGACAGTTACATTAGGCCAGGCCAATATGATGAACGAACAAGGAAAAGAGAACCATCTTTCAATCAGACTGACTCTGAACTGACATTGAATATGCAGTGACTTCAAGCCAGCTATCAAATCATCAAGCCCAGCCATCATCTACAAAGCTCGAGTCAGGACTGCAATGGAATACTGTCTACTTGCTTGGATGAGTACAGCTTGTAATTGAATGGAATTTAACTCTGATGACTATGAGGTGTTGCACTTTGATATGTCAAACAAAAGCATATTTTCTCTGCCAAAATCAATCACGTTACTAACATCAATGTTTAAAGTCTCCTTAGTCTTTTTTGATGTAAAGAAGTCCTGGTGCAAATTAAGATATTAGCAGCAGAGCTTTGAACAAACTTGTTTTTATCTAATTTATAACACGCAAGTTTCTTCAGTTTTCTCATACAATCATGCACTAATGCCACAGAAATCACTGCAAATCTATACCTCACCCCAATCCACAGTTCTACCATACGTCAGGGTCACTTTAACATCAGTTAGATGATACTGATTCGCTGCCTTACATGTGCAGACTACTCATCTGCTGCCTAATTGTCCCCATCTGTACTCCTGTCCAAATCACATTCACTCTTGTCTAAAGCTTCTGGGCCTGAGCTGCCATCCAAATACTGCTAGATTTCCAATTTCTCCCAGATTTATAATATAAGACTTCTACATAACTCAATGTAGCACAACATTCCTGTTATTACAACACTTACAGCTTCTGCTGGGAAGTGTTATATGAAATAAATGCTGGAAATAAAACAAAACATTGTTCAAAACTGGGAGTGGCTACTATGCCTTTGAATTGTGATGAAAACCAAACTGCTTCACCAATGTGCAAGAGCAAACTGGTGGAGGAACTCAGCGGGTCAGGCAGCATCCACGGAGGAAAATGGACAGGGGATTTTTCTGTTTGGGATCCTTCGGGAAGTGTCCTCACCTGAAACGTCATTTGACTTTCCCTTACCAGATGCTGCCTGACCTGCTGAGTTCCTCCACCAGTTTGCTCTTGCACATTGGTGAAGCAGTTTGGTTTTCATCACAATTCAAAGGCATTGTAGACACTCCCAGATATGAACAATGTTTTGTTTTATTTCCAGCAGTTACTGAATTTGCTGAATTGCTCCAGCAGTTTGTTTTTTTGCTCCAGATTCCAGCAACGGTGCTCGCTTGTGTCTCCTACTCACCAATAGCTTTAACTGAAGACAACCTGCTGTCTGTATTGGGCTGACATGTGTGCACCTCTAGGTTCAGACTAACTAGTTGAATCTTTTCTTCTGAAGTGCTCAGATACTCAATTGTAGCAAAGAAGGCCTGGGCTTGGTCAGTAAATGGAGAAATCTTACGAGTGCTGTTCATGATCCAAATATTTAGTTATTGGCATTTTGATGATTAATTATCATGAAGTTAATGATCAAATTGAATGCTGAGACATTTCTCCACATACATAACCGATTACTGTCTTTGAAAATACGCCTACATACATTGGCAAATCTTACTTCTAAAAGTTTTTGAAAGATTTGCCAATGTACATCAGTGTTTTATCAAATACATCAATCTATTACAAATGCAAAGAGATGTCTTGACATTCAATTTGTTTCTTAAAATATCACGGAACTGAATCAACTAAACATGGATAACAGGATATTTATGCTTTTCTGATTTAATGTTAAATAATAAGTTAATAGCCTTATTTTTAATCTGAATGAAAAATAATGCAGCTGACTGAAAACCTGAATTAACAACAGAAAATGCAGTAAATACTCATACAACAGGCAGCATCTCTAGAGAGAGAAACAGTTAATGTCCCACTAATTATATTTCTTCTAAACCAAAGCTACCCGACCCACTGAACCCCCCCCCCCCCCCCCATATTTTAATCCTTAAGGGCCTGTCCCACTTAGGCACATTTTTAGGTGACTAGGCTGTCGCCACATGGTCGCCGGGATGTCGCCTGTATGGTCCTGAGTAGTCTCCTCAGTCGCCACAAGAATCGTAGTGTTTTTCTGCTCACCGCTGGATTTTGAAATGTTCAACATTTTTCGGTGACAGTCGGCTTGATGCCAATGAGCGTAGCTTGACTTTTCCTGATGTAGGTTGCCGCCAGGTGACGTAGGTTGTCGCTGGTGCTGACTTCGGTGATTCCATTGCCGACTGCCTAATTCAACCTACATCAACCCACGACAGGTACCGGCGACTGAATTGTCTTAAGTTATCTTCAGTTGTTGCCAAAATGATCGTACCTTGTCATAGCTTGTAGCGGGTGGACATAGGTTGTCGTAGGTGCGGTCGTAGGTGGACGTCCTAATGGGTCACCGGTTGTCCATAGCTTGGGCCAAGGGATCAATATCCCTTCAGATTTTTGGTTCAGTGACCTACATCTGGGGTGGGAGGGAAAAGGTTGGCAAATGAAAGCCTTTGATACCACAAACAACATTTAATTTTTCACAAGCGTAAATTTTTGCACATGCGAGAGAACCGCTGGCTCAAATTATCCGTACAGTGTTTCGCAGTTGATTTGAGTCTGCATGCGTGCGACCTGTTATGCCTACTTGTGATGGTGCATCTGTGTGATTCTCTGTTGTTAAATCTGTTTCAGTTGGAGTTGTGGTCTGTGTTGCCTCTTCAAGGACTTTCTGATGCTCCACAAGATCAGCTGTGGGAATGTCGTTTGTGTATACTATGTCTCCTTGTGATCTCATATGTGGTGTAATGAAACACAGTTGCGGGAACGTATTTATCAACCTCTGCTTCAGATATCCTGTCTTGTACGACTTTGGATCAACTCCATGCGTTTCCTTGATCTGCTTGATGAACAATTCATTCCGTTTTTTAAGTCTCATGATCTCCTTGTTCTCTCTGGTTCGGGTTTGCACTGCCTTGGAAAAAACCTCAAAAAGCTTGCGAATATGAAGTTGCACTCGTATTTTCTGCTTTAGTTGGTCTGGTCAAGTGGCGGGTGAAGTTGCAGTAGCATGAGTTGTGATACTTTACTTCGATTGCCACACTATCCTGATCTTTTACCTCCGTGAGCAGTGATTCATTTCCACTGTCTACTGCAGCTTGTTTCAGATTTACTGCGCCTATGGTTGAGCATTTAACAAGGTTTTCTCTTTTCCTCTTGTTGGTGACTCTGCACACCATAGTTTTTTACCTTTTGATGCAGGATACATGTTTGATTAAAACATGCTTTGATCTGGCTGACACTGAAGGTCTATCAAAACTCGAATGAAGAGCCCGCCTCTTTTTTGCATTTTCTTCAACAGTTTCTTCACCATTATCACCTTGGGATGATGACACTGTAAAACAAACAAACAAATAAATATTAACACACACACACACAAAGAAAACAATAATTAAAATGGAAACATCTAAACCAATAACAAGAGAAAAGAATATCATAATTTTCAAAACTAAGTATCAGTTCAATGCAGCTTTTCTATTTCAAATTTTAGGTACCGAACCAATAAACATGATAATAAAACATGATTTACAACATCAATAAATGGGCAGGGGTACCCCTTGCAATAACGTATTTAAATTGTAAGTACCATGAATTAGAATAGCCACGTGAGAACAGATATTCCCATCATGCAATTGCAGAAAAACTACATTTAAAAAAATGTAACTCCCCTTTAAAAAATGTCCCTTAACACCAAAGCATCATAAATTACAATTTCCATGAATCAAGCCACTGCAGAAGATTATATTTTTTAGTTTTATATAAAGTATACATAACAATATGGGGAAAATAACAATCATTATGACCTAGACTCTGCAATCATTATGATCTAGACTCTACAATGGTTCAACCATGATAAATGGGATACCAGTAGTTAATACCATGCCAGTCAAGCAATTGTGATGCGTCATTTTAATCAATTAAAAATGGATTAAAAAACCTAGATATTTTAGTTCATAGACATACCAGCTTATATAGCTAATAATCATCTCAGTAGTGTTAGTAGAGCTAATAGGACTTGATGTTTCAATCCCTGTAATAAGTCGGCACTCTTGCTATTTGTAGTGGGATTAGAGTGGTGAAAGGTAGGGTAGGTACGTCATTGGGGTCATCAGGTGGGCACCCTCCTTCTTTGACATTTCATTGATAAGCCCACAACATCTCCAGAGAACTCAATGATGATACCTGGCATCCCAGTTACACCCCCCTCAATTCCATATTATAAATCATATTATAATTTATAAACCATATTATAAATCACCATGTCCATGATCACCACATATTTTTAATATCTTCAAAGAATTATCAGATATTATTGGCAATCACCACTCGGACTCATCCCCAAAGTTACATGGGGTAGTTCATGCTCTGACCACAGTTGTAAACTTTAGAAAGATTATGCCTACAAAGTAAATTTTACTTCGGAGTCACGTGAGTGACTACGTGAAGAAGCCTCGCCAGGCGCATGCTCGGCATTATGTCAACGCATGTCGGTAAAGAAGGGCTGCAGATCGCAGCTCCGCCAGCGGTGAGTAACAAGCCCGCAGGTAAGTGGTTTGAAAATTACTTCCTGGGTAGAAACTCCGTGACGTGGCTGGAATAGCCAGGAGGAGTTTGGGACGTTTTTAAAAAATGGACACGGGGAAAAAAAACAAAAAAAAACATTGGCGCGGGGAAAGCGCGCGTCCCGGGTGGAAACACAATTAAGATCGGGACCTAAGATTAGTACGGAGCCGGTTCCGATACCGGTAGCCGTTGACTCTGCCGTAGTTCAGCCTTTAGACGCTCCACAGCCGCAGGCCACGGAGGGTTCTCCAGTGGAAAGGATAAATAAAAAGAAGTCTGCTAAGCCTGTAATATCAGATGAATCTGATGAAGAAGAGGCAGGGCCAGGCAAACGAGTCTGTGGCTCAGGATGGACCAAATGGAGAAAATGCTTCAAACAGTTATTAACCAAGGGTCAAAAGACCCAGAATATTCCCAGGTCCTGAAGGGGTTCCATATCACAAATATGGTGCCTTTACAACATGGGAATGTGAACCTCCAGAGCCTTGTTTAGGTCTGGAAGAAGTCTCCTTTGAGCAAGTCTCAGGAGTACCAGGGCGGCAACAGACCGACTCTGAAGGTGGTGTTTTTGGTCTTGAATACCCACCACAGCACAAAAGTCAAACTACAGGTGTACCAGATATAGCACAATACTTTGCTGTACCAGAGGGAAGCGGTGAGGTCAGGGAAGAAAACCTGGCGGCAAACATTAATTATTTGGTTTCTCACCAGCTTCAGGAGACTGTCGTGATTTAGGCTGCAGACCTCTATAAGACACCTGTTAATTGTGCATCACAAAGGGTGCCGAAGGTGAATCCAGCTATTGGACACCGATGACTTTAACAATGCGAGGACAGGAGGGTCCTCAAGTTCACATTACTGCTTTTGGGAGGCAGTTGGAAGGGCATGCTATGTTCAAAATCCAAAAAGACATGTTGGCATTGTTTTGTAACTCTTAATTTGAGATTAATTTTATGAGATAAATCGCCATTTGGCCCATCCTGCACCCAAGATTTGCTGGTTTGTGTAAATCAAGCAATGTTCAAACTCCAGATTATTTATTTGGAGAAAACCTGCCAAAACAAATTAAAGATATTGATGAGGAGGCAAAGACTATCAGCCTCATAATTTTTTTTATATTAGTCAAAGGAGACAATCTGGCTGGATAAGAAAGGGGGTTGATTCAGGAACAGGAACAAGCAGAGGCAGGGGTGTGGTGAGAAGGTATTATCACCCATCACAGCTCAATGTTAATCCATATATTGGGAGAAGGAGACCGTCACGGTCATTTGCTGAGGTATAAAAACTTTATTCTATCACAGAGGAAACTGTTGTAGAATTTCCGGTTGGTGGTAGATGGCAATTGTTTTATGATGAATGGTGCTGTATAACATCTGATCGGTTTATATTAGATACTGTGACAGGTGCTATATTAAAATTTATGAAAGGAGTTGATCCACCTGTACAGGATAAACCTAATTGGGTTTTGGTGTTTTCTGCACCTGAAAATTCTCAGGTAAAAGAAGAAGTAAAACATTTATTTAAAAAAGGGGTAATTGAAAGTACGGTGAATCATCCGCAACAATTTGTGTCAAATATTTTTCCCAGGACAAAGAAAGATGGGGGTTGTAGAGTCATTCTGGATCTCACAAAATTGAATTCATATGTCCAGTATAGACACTTCAAAATGGACACCTTCAACACTGCAAAGGAGTTGTTGTCCATAGGGTGTTACATGGCTACTATAGACTTAAAAGATACGTATTATTCAGTGCCAATTCAACACCATTATCGTAGGTACTTGAAGTTTAATTGGATGGGTCAGCTGTGACAATAAAAAGCATTACCTAATGGGTTAAGTTCAGCTCCCAGGCTGTTCACAAAATGATTGAAACCAGCACTTGCATTGTTAAGGGCTCAAAATCACATTGTCATGGCTTATCTTGATGATATTTTAATTGTTAATGCCACTCAGGAATCAGCTGAAGCTTCAGTTTCAGCAACTATAAGCCTGTTGGAAAGGCTAGGGTTTCTGATCCATCCAACGAAATCTAAGCTACTGCTATTGCAAACGAATGAGTACTTGGGATTTGTCATTGATTCAGTTGCTGTGTCAGTAACTTTACCAACAGATCTTCTTCGAGTCCGTTGCAATCTCAGATGTCGTTCTGCCAGTATCTAGTGCAGGTAACAGCTGATCGGGTCTGTTCAGCCAGGTCCTGGGGGCTGCACTGGGGGGTGTCATCACACTCCAGTAGGTGTCTGTACTGCTCCACAGCTGCATGTGTCTTCTGCCTGGTAGTTCCATGCTTTCATAAGTCCTTTGCACCTCCCCTGCTCCACTCGTAATCTGTTGAGGGTCTTCCAGGTTGGCCATGGGAGGTCGTGCCCGCTGGCGAGGCATTCAGTCGGAGTGATTCCTCTCTCCATCCAGTCGTGGGCTCGTGTCTTGAGCTGGTTCCATTCATCTTTCCAGATGTTGGTCCTTGCTGTTTCTTTAGTTGTCTGGAGAGGTGGGACTGTCTGCAAGAAACTGGGTCTGGATTTCAGTCGGGGTGGAGGTGCTGTGTGTCCATGCAGGGGGTGCCTGGTATCAATCTCTTGTGCTCTCCGCTCATCTTGGGCGATATGGGGGGGGGGGGGGGGCAATACCAGCTAGGGCATAGAGGCACGGGACTGGCGTTGTCTTTATGCATCACGTGATAATGCGGCAGGTGTCGTTGAGGACTGTGTCAACCAGTTTGGTGTGGTGGGAGCGGCTCCAGCTTGAGCACGCGTATTCAGCTGTGGAGAAGCACAGGGCTAGGGCAGTTGCATGGATGGTTGGTGGATCAGTGCCCCACTTTGAGTTTACCAGTTTGCGCAGGATATTGTTGCGAGTGTTGACCTTGGCTTTGGTGTTCTGAAGGTAGGTTTTGAAAGAGAGTGTCCTGTCGAGTGTGACTCCGAGGTACACGGGGTGGAAGTGGTTGGAGAGTTTGTGGCCATCCCATGAGATGCTCAGTTGTTTTCCTGCATCTCGATTTTTAAGGTGGAAGCTGCATAGTTGGGTTTTTGATGGGTTGGGTTTCAGATGGTTGTTATTGTACCAACAGATAAACTTGTGGATATTACAAATGCATGTAGTTGCCTTGCTGACAAACCTTATCCCTCCATCCAAGAAGTAGCTAGGGTTATTGGTAAGATGGTAGCAGCATTTCCCGCTACTGAGTTGGTCCTTTGCATTATCAAAATCTTCAAAGGGCAAAAGCACAAGCACTAAAAGAATGTGCAGGTCATTTTGACAGACCCATGCAGTTGCCAACAGAAGCGTTGGCTGAATTACAGTGGTGAATTGGGAATGTTGCACAAGCTACTAAAAACATTGTTATACAGCAACCTACAGTGGTATTGCAAACTGATGTTAGTGCTCTCGGATGGGGGGGCTACGGACAATAACACCAGCTGTGGTGGTAGATGGACTGTCCAAGAGGATTTAATTCTCCAAACATATGGTATTAATTATTTGGAGTTATTGGGGGCATTTTTGGATTAAAAGCTTATTGTTCTACAATGGAGAACTTGCATGTTCAATTACAAGTAGACAATACCACAGCTGTAGCATATATCAATCACATGGGTGGAGTAAGATCAGTATCATGTGATCATCTGGTCAACCTGATGTGGAATTGGTGTGTATCTAGGAATATCTGGCTTTCAGCTATCTATCTCCCAGGGAAAGACAATGTTGTGGCAGACAACAGATCACGGGAGTTTAAAGACAATACAGGATGGATGTTAAATCCACAAAAAATTCCAAAAAATTGTCAATCAGTATGGTGTACCAGACATTGATCTATTTGCGTCCAGATCCAGGAGCTGTAGCGTTGGATGCATTCTCGCTACATTGGGGAAATATGTTTCTATGCTTTTCCCTCATTTTGCCTGATGAGGCAATATCTCAGTAAAATAGAGCAAGACTGCCATGGGTGTTTTGGTGGTTCCAAACTGGCCTACACAGCCATGGTTCCCATTGATGTTTAGAATGATAATTGAACCATTTATGACGATTCCCAGCTCCAGGGATTTGTCAGTACAATCAGTGACAGAACAAGTTCATCCATTGCATGATCATATGACTTGTTAATCTGCAAGTTCTGACCAGACCATTACAAGGGTTTGGACTGTCGGATAGGACCATGAATGTCATAATGTCAGCTTGGAGAGATAGCACTAAGAAACAATATATGTCTCACATAAATAAATGGGAAACTTTTTGTATTCAGTTAGATATATCTTATCATACTGTAAATATATTAGATGTATTGGAGTTCCTTGCTATGTTGCATTTTGATCAGCACCTTAGTTATAGTGCCATTAATAGTGCTTGTAGTGCTTTGTCTTCCTATTTACAACAATTTTCAGAACATCTATCTATCGGATCTCATCCATTAATATCCCGATTTATGAGAGGGATTTTAATAAAAATTCTCCCAAACCCAGATATACAGCATTTTGGGATGTCAGTATAGTTCTCACATTTCTCCCGCAATGGGCTCCAATTATGCCACTGTCTTTTCAGAAATTAGCATTTAAAGTAGTAATGCTTATGGCATTAGTGTCAGCACAAATAGTACAAACATTGCAAATGTTACGTTTAGATCGTATGCACTTGTCTGCAGATAACATTACTTTTTATGTTTATGATCTAATCAAACAAAGCAGACAGGGGAAGTCTGGA